>CM064427.1:56613610-57813610 GCA_032690845.1 Eleusine coracana subsp. coracana | reverse complement strand
ACTAAAGCAACAATCTGAAAAACAAGCATAGATTCCATCGGTAAATGATGAACTAAACCAACTTTAACTAGGACAACTTGCAAAGATATATCTACTAGTCATTTGTTTCTTTTGAACATCCTTTAAAAACAATGTAGAGTTTTTTTTTTCTATAATAAATAACAGAGTTTGGGTTGTAGGGACAGAGCCATGCATACTAGGCTAGCAGTCTGGGAATCTGTTGAATTCTGAATATTTAGGCTAAAGCTGTGTAATACAAAAGAATTTCACATACTGGAATACAAAATAAAAAGTAAATTAGAGAACACATACTGGAAGTTGATAGTTTGAATCTGATAATTTCCGCACCCCCTGGACAGCAAAATGAGCGCAACCAGGATATTTACCCTTCCTGGAGTAGATATCAAGATACATAAATCCTAAATCACCCTGTTCATTAGACATGATTACGTTTAGTTACTTTGGGCCTAAATATATAAGGAAGGAAAGAAGATACGGCATGTATACAAGATATTAGTAACTGTGACTCTCTGAGCCTTGACTAGACTTCCCCGAGAAACTTATCTTCAATGAAATCTCCATGATACTAACAAACAATTGACAGCAGCATATAAGATGCTACCAGATAATGATCATTATTACAGGTAAAGCAGCGTAAACCTCACTATCAAGGAGTCGAGTAATAGCAGTTAACTAATAAACCATCTGCTTAGCCAAGATGAGCATGAATGGGGATAGATCAGTTGAGAAGGATGGTCAGGTCGCCTGGTAGGCATTCAAATCTATATTTCCAACTTGCCAATTCAACTTCAATCAACAACGAAAAAGCAAAACAACACGGTGCACTCCTTACATAAATTTAAGCACAAAAAAATAATTGGAGAGCAAAGCTGGAGATGATTTTTTAGGTTCATTGCAAAATTAATACGACTCATGACAAGTTGCCATGCTTGTACCTCATCAGGATGATGGAGAGATAGCTTTATCACATCTGGATGCCATGACTCTCCATCCCTCATAGGAATCTGATGAAATGTCGCACCAAATAATGATTCAACCAGTATATTTAGCCCTTTTAGACATTGTGACAAGGGAAAGTATTTTGCAATAACCTGATAGATACAAGAAACAGTGTCAATACTTTAATATAAAGCATGGTAATGCCTAAACTCTGCATGCAGCTGCAGTTAATGTACGTGGAACCAGTGTTTTAACATTAGCATTTGGTATAGTACAATTAGAACATACTGAAGAATTCAGGTTGAGTGCAGATGATTTCATCATTCCAATGAAATAATCCTCATCCCAGGGTTCAAGATTTGCACTCTTTTCATTACACATTTTTCTCTTGAAATTCTGTATAATCTTAAACTCCTGCATATGAGATATCCAGAGTGACTAAATCTAATGATGCATTCAACATACAGAACATAACAATGCAAAATATCAATTTATGACAAATACAGTTGAATCACTCATACTTCGTCAGCCTTTTGCCTAACAATGTTGCTCAAATCTCCAAGAAACGACATAACCACATCAGCTGATGCAGCCATGTTAGGACGGATAGCAAAGTCAGCATATGACTTGCATCCCATAATCTGCAAGGATGTAAAGATGGAAAATAATTCGATTATTCAGAGCTCTTAGCATACAACAAGTTACAATTGTAATAAATCATATGGTATTCGAATAACAATCATATAACACCATAATATGAAGAAAATGCATTACCTTGGCAAAGTCATCACGGGCGCCTATAAGTTCACTAAGAACACCAATATTTTCACGAGGTTCAGAGTTCCCAACCATGTATATATGTTTCCTGACCTTTGGAAAATTTGAAATAGTTAGATGTCTACTAGCATTGGATTAATGACACACGATCATACACTAACAGAAAAAAATTGACATTGGAGAGCCAAACATAATTACCATGTTAAAGATACATCTTTTCATCATTCAACGATTGAGGATTATGAATATTTCAGATTTTTAGCAATTGAAAAATAAAAGACTTACTTCCTCATCAGAAACGCTTCTCAGTACTGCTGATAGATTTTCTGAATCTGTTACAATCCTTAAACCCTGTTGCCTTGTGGTGTCCATCTGATTGCTTTGCTTCTCAGCACTTCCAGGTTTAAAACGGTAAATGGGCTTGAAATTATGTTGAATGTTTCTTGGCACCCTTGAAGCTGGATATACATCCACAAAACCTGGTTTGTTCACAACATTTTCATTGAACCTGGAATAGCAGGAAAACAAAAGCAAGTGGACACTAGTTACAAATAGTTTACTCCATCTATATCAATCAACAAGATCAATCGTCTTCGAGAAAATCAACAAGATCAATCATAAATTCTGAAGAAACTAAGGAATCCAATAAGAAAGGTATTGTAGTGCAGAGGGGGGGGGGGGGGGCACAGGAAGACCGCACAGGAGATATGTAGTAGGTTTTAGTAAAACCAATAGTATTAGTTCCACAGGGCAGTTTTAAATGCTACTTGGCAAGCAATGAGAAACTAATTGCATGAACATTAAGCAAAATGTTTAAGAATCAACTAAAAATAAACTCCTCGTTGTCCAAAATATATATAGAGAAAACAAACAGAAGTAATATTATATTTTCATGAATAAATGTACAAAGAACCAAACAAATATAAGCCTTAAACAGATACTACTCCATTTCTTATTTGTTATTGTTCAGGCCGTGAGATTTGGCCTGCAGCCAGCACAAATCTCGTTGTCTGAAACAACAACATATCAGGAATGGAGGGAATATTAATATTAAATTTATACCACCTAGCCGCTTGCGGTGGCCACCTTAAATTATTGACTATTTACCAAAAAAAATAAAAATTGGTCCCGCAACTTTCAATCTCTGAAGCAATAAGAGTCAACTATAAGGTCATTGCATAATTAACTCAGTATCTTTTAACATCACCAGAAATGGCAAACGAGCTGGCAGAATGTAGTATTCAAAACCAAAAATGTCTCCAAGGTTAACATCAACATTTAGAACAAGTATAGCGTGTTAACAAGCCATGTCATTAAACAATAAAATCACTAGCTGGTAGCCAGCTCGAAAAAGGTGCAACTAAATCTCGGGTTACAAAAGCATTCAACAGGAAAAATGATACTAGAATTTATCTGTAGTGTCCAGCTCATGTACCTACTTTCTACCAAGCTGCACAATATCAAGGTTCAGCTGATTAACATGCTCAAGTTTATCTGCCAAAAAAAAAAGATAACTGTGTTTATATTGGCGCTTAAATATACATGGAGACACCATAATATAAATTTCAGTTGGGATACCTTTAGAAAGATGGATCCCTCCTTTTTCGAAGTCGACACGTAAGGTAGTGGCTGCCCGTTGAGCTTCCTCCGTAAGCAGGGCCCCTTCACTCTCAGCTTTCAGTATAGCATTGTACAAAGTGGTGTTTGTATTCAGGTACTGCAGTGAGTTAGAGAAAGCGCAATGTTACAGTGCTAAACTGACCACCCCATTCTTGCTTGAACCATTGCAATAAGCTAAAGTTTACAAAATTCACTCAAATTTTGTTAATCAGAACAAGTTGGTAACACCATAATATGCAAAGATATAAATTGCTTACATTGTGATGACAAAAAAAAAGTGCTCCTTATAGCATGTCTTTGTTATGTGAGCGTTTAATTTCTACAAATTTTATATATTTCTGAACCTAAATAGCTTGACCAATCCGTGTCAGGACCTCGTCAATATATATAAAAGAGTAATGCTCCTAGTCCATCTTAAGCAGTGCCTAGTTTCAAGCTCGGTGACAAATGTGTTAAAATCACAGTGGATATACAGACATAACTTGCTCCCGTACTTTGTTAGCTGAAAGTCAGAATTTTCAAATTGAAGAAGGTTTTTCTCCCAACCAAGGCAAACGATTAGACGAAATACCAGTATGCCATCCATGTTATTGAGCTCACCTGAAGATGCTCAAAAATCATCATCGATGCCTTATCTGCCTCCTCCACAAACTCCCTGGAACATAAACATACCCACTTAATTCAAAAATGAAAACACATTACCCCTCAGCACCAATCGCCGCTCACCTATCTGAATGTGTCTGTCTGCAGAGTTCTGCAGAATCAATGACTGTGCAAACCTGATCAAACACAAAGATGTAAACGCATCAGCCACGCCATATCAACTGAAGCAGAATGACTCAAAATCTGCTGTGAAAAGAGGGGGATAGATTACGGTATTGGAAATCTCGTCCATTGCACGGACAATCTCGGCAGAGGGTGGCATCTGCGCAACATAGGCAACGAGTTCGTCCGACCTGCGAGGTCAAGCAAGCTCTCACTATCGCCAAGAGGCTCATGGTTAGGTTTGGATGGGACAGCACCGGAGGTTGGACGTTCCTCTTACCTCTGTATGGCTTCGTCGACGAAGCGGCGGAATCCCTTCGCCGTGCGTAGCACATCGAAGCCATACAGTCCCGTCTCCGTCTTCGCCGTGAAAGTTGAGAAAGCCACCGCTGCGCCGCGACGGATTGCGGCGGCGCGCGAGAGCATTGCGGCAGGAGCTCAGTTGGTCAGCTCTGAGGTTAGCTTCAGGGTTCCGTTGGGTTCCCCGCCGCTCTCAATCGGTTCTACCGCGAGTCTTATCCACGACGATATGCTGCCACCTTTGGCCTCAGCTTCCGCCGCCGCCGCGCCGCCACTCACCGGCGTTTGCTCAGTTCTGGAGCGAGAGGAAGGGCACCGGGGATGAGCCGTGAAAACAACTGAAATATGAAGTAACCCGAGGGTCTACCGTGAAATCCTTCCCATCCGAATTTTGCCTCCAACGTTCTGGGCCAGAATTGTAAAAAAAAAAAAAAAAAAAAACGTTCTGGGCCACGAGTGTCAGATCCAACGGTTGATAAGTGACCCATTTGGATCGCGATTATTAACCGCGATCCAATTTTGAGACCGGAAATGGAAATAAAGAATAGTCCAAGGGCAACTCGCGAAACGCACTCCAGTTCTACATTTTCTTGCATCTAGGCCGCACATCCTAGATCTAACGGCCCAAAAAAGAGAACCTTACTTGGATGGCGATTAATAATCGCGATCCAATATTGCGGGTACGCACGAAAATAAATTGAAGTCTAAGAACTTTTCTAAGAAACGTTGGAGGCACAGGCATCTTCCCCCTCGCGTCGCGGTGGATCGCCGCTCACCGGAGCAGCGGAGCTCCGCCACCGGCCGCTCTCTCCTCCTCCCCGTCATACACGTCTCGAGGCCAATCGCCGGAGCTCAGATCCCTACTCCCTGGTCCCCGGAATCGTAGACCTTCATCCAGTGACCTCCCTCGCCGCGACTGTACCTTGCACCGCAGAGGCTGCACATCCTGACATCCATATCGACAGTGACAGTGATTTGTGATAGCAGTATGTACAACATGGTAGCAAACACATTTTGTTTCATTTGTTCCCAATCCAAATACACCAGAATGAAGAAAATGATGAGAAATTCAGATTCAAATATACAAGTCTTCCCACTGACGACTTCTGATACACAGCAAAACGAATGTTGATTGTATAGCGTCACCAACTCATCATCTCGCAACAGGATAGATGCAAATCATCGACCATAGGATACGGGGTAAATTCTCTAAGTTACAGCAGCCTCAATAATTTATGCCAACACAGCCCACAAAGCTAGGAACAGGCTCATCAAGCCGGGGACACTGACAGACAGAGTGCGATGACCGGCGTTCTTGCCACTACCACTGCCACCACCTGATGGAGAGCCTGCATCAAAGAGAGAAGGTGATTATGAGGTTGAAAGCACATTGCTTTAGTGTTCTTCGAAAAAATAGGATTATCATGTTCTGAAAAAAAAACATAAGTTCTTGTCTCAGATCAAAGTACAGTTGACATATGCTGGGAGTAAATCCAATTGAATAAGTTTCTGATCAAAGGGAATTACTTCGGTCAACAGTTAGAAGCATTAAAAATATCAAGATGCCAGTTGTTTACGTATGAAAGTTGCTAATTCCAGTGCAAATCAAGAACTTCAGTTAGATCCATTCATCGTATAGTTTATCTCAGGGAACACCAATGTTCTCGAAATTTTCGGGTACACTGACCCAATGTTCAGAACTGGATCAACAAACAAGAATTACTACAAGCATACAGAAAATCTATTTCATGGACAATTGGCAAATATGGATGGTAAAATGTAAAAGCAACATCAGTGAAACATTATGAACACCACTCAGTTAGGTAGTCTTAAAAGATAGTTAATAGAGTTCCTGTTTATAACAGACTCTACATGTGAAGCACTGTTGGGCTACCACTACCATCAATTATATGCTAAACTTATACTACCGATATACTAGTTGTTTGGTACCAATCATGGAAGCAGTATCAATTTCCTACTTTGTAATGCATTTATTCTCTGTTTCGGTAGTAGCTGGTGGCCTCTTCCCAAGTGGATATACACATCAGCAGGGATTCAGTCTCCAAATAAATGTGCTACATTGTTGGCAATAGTAATCTTTGGGACCAAGCCTAATCATACAGAAATTTTAAGCATGTTAATGATATTGTTGTGTTCTGGTTGGTTAGGGGCTGTGTACTTCATCTCCGTTAGTTAATCTCTTAACTACATTCCAACTACTGTTATTCTTCCCACTAAAACCATGTCCTAGTACTAATATGAAGTTCACATCAAAGATGAATGAGCTAGTCTTGCTATATGGCTTTCGTCGAATTGCTATTAGATTCCCACTTGAAACTTCATATACAAGACGCTATCATTAGGTAATTAAGGAATTTCAAATTTGAAATAGTAAAATATCACACAAAATACTTTAATGAAGCAAAGTAAGGGGAGGGGGGGGGGGCACTGTAGTTTACCTGGAGGAGACTTTGCAGGAGAACCTGTAAAATTAAAATTGTAAGGGTTCATCAGAAAACCACAAAAATGATAATCACAAATAATTTGAACAATGACCAGCTATTCCTAGAACAGAAGAAACGTTGATACATACATAATAAGTGGTACAGAAGTGGACAGTTTTTTTATATGACTCAAAGTTTAATTATGAAATCCTATGATGTTTAAGCACGAAAGTTCTGAACACAATTGCAGCTGGTCAACCAAGATATTTTCCGAATGGACTTGTAAATATTTTATACTATCTGAGGGCTGAGCTGAGAGCCTAAGATCATGGCATTTTATGGAATCCAAGGTAGCAATGGAACAAAGGTACATTAAAATGACCTTAGCACGGTACAAACTGGGGAAATATGGCAGCTGGACTTTTTTTTAATGCAACTGAGCATCTTATCGGCATGAATCATGGAGCTCATGTTCACACCTCTAGCACCTTTGACCTGATGGCGACGACAATGCAAGACCAACTTGCTCACGCCACTAGCATGAAACGCGGACACGTTACTCACCGGCAGAAAGAAGAATAGCAATCCTTTTGTGCGTTTTTAGTTTTTTACTGTGTTGCGTTGCTACTTGCTTAATCACATGATTTTGATCTAGATGACGCCTAATTACTCAGATCAATTACTGAGCACGATCGTAACTACGTCGCTAAAGATGTTTCTTTTAAGAACTGTTCTGACTGGTCGCTATAAATTGGATGTTAGTCACATCTGAAAGATAAAAGAACAATTTGTGGGGTAAATGGATAGTAGTTTTACCTACGATACCGGCGCAGGCGGTGGTGGTGTCACTGACGCCGCAGCGCTTGGAGAGGTTGAGCGCGTCGGAGATATTAATGTTTAAGGCCTTGAAGATCTCCGGCGAGGCGTAGAGCGCGCAGAGGCAGGGCAGCTCGTTCTTCACGGCGTCCTTGAGCGGGCCGCAGCAGGTCTCCGGCGGCGGCCCCGTCCCGTTCATGTACGCCCCGCACGGCACCAGCTTGGACGCGCACGACGGAGGATTCGGCGACTGCGCCGCCACGCTGGACGCTAGCACGCTCAGCGCCAGCAGCGCCACGGCCATCTGCATCGCCATTTCTTCCTCACTGCTGCTGCTGCTTTATTTTCTTTCTCGTTTTCGGGAAGAGGTGCGTGCGACCGCGGGAGGAAACAGAGGAAGGCAGGAAGCCAGAAAGGTGGTGCCATTTTTATAAATGCTGACTATTGGTCGTAGGTGCGAGTGTGATTCTAAGATTTTGATTTCTTTCCCTTTCTCAAAGGAGAGTGTATTTAGTATATGCTGGAAGTACTTTTCAACTCCCTTTTCTGCTTCAAATAATTTCCGTATTTTAAATTTTGATTCCTGAAAGTTGACAGCTTGCCACCTCTGTATAGTTTACATAGCAAGATAGTAATAACGACAATTAAATATCACTTGATCATGGTAAAATTTCAGCTTATGACAGTCTCAATTCAAGTTTTATATGTATTTTAAACTTATTAAATAGCATGTCACATAAGTAAAAATAGTGACATAACATGGAAGTTATGATGAGAGAGGGAGAGGAATTAGGTTTCATAGAAACCTGGTATACATAATTATCTAACTATGAAACTAGAATAAAATCCCTACTGAAAATATTTTGTTTCATCTCTATATATTTTATGGACTATCATTGATCAATTAAATATAACATTTAAATGGCATCTTTGCCTATGAAACCGTAATATGAATCTTTACATTGAAAGAGTTTGTTTTATTTACTATTTATTAAATAGCTTTATATGACATGATATTTTTAAAATCTGTTCAATAAAACTTTGCATTGAAACTGATGTGCAATGAATTGCATATCGCAAAAGTGTTTCATCGTCGTTTCACAGAAATTCAGCTTTCACAACTTGAGAATTTTCGGCCCTAGACATTTTATATAAAAAATATTTATATAGAAAAGTTAGGATTTAAGAAAAATTCTTGCAATATAATAAAAGGGTCCTCCTTTGTAGAAATGCTCATATCATTTTTCTAGGGATTGTTCATATCATATTAGTTGTTCAACACGAATGTCCAATAATTAACAAAGACAATTTCCCTTTTGTTCTGCACTGGCTTTTTTTTTAGCACATTTTGTTCTGCACTGGCTAGGTCCGTCGGTTAATGAACAGTCCAACATGGACTTCTGACCCAGTCTTGCAAGGCTGCCACGGATTCCCAAACAAATTGCTAACGTGTGCTCCCCGGCGAGGCTTTGGCTTGAATTTTCTGCTAAGACAAAGAAAAAACAGTGCGGCCGAGAACATTTGACGCATTCATTACAACCTTGGCATTTGACTATGCTACTGAACAATCAATCATACCAGAAAAGAGAAGGGAGGACAATTCTTGCGTCCATAGGGTAGATTCAATACGGGACAAGAAATCGGAACTGGCCATAGAGTACACATTATAGGCAGATTATGGTCATTAGATCCAAATTTGAAGGAAAAAAACAGATCATACTAGCAACAAGATGTATTGAGTACAAATTACTTTATCAGCTTCAACACTGCTACTAACGGTTGAAAGCGAAATGATTCACAACAGGCACTTGCTGTATTACAACTGGAAAGGAGTTTACAGTATTCCAATCTCCGTAGCATCAACCTAGGAGCCGATTACAGTTCCAGTGTTCCACAAACAGTGTTCCCAAGAAATTAAGTCTGAACACTGCCAAAACAAAGAAACAGCGACTCCGTGGCATCAACTTTTGCCAAGAAAATGCTTTGAAAATAACTACCAGTTTGCAATACTACGATATATGTTAAGCAAAAATAAAGGCTATGGAAAGCTACTCATGAGGAGACTCCAGTATTCATTCGTGCTGCTCATATATTTGCATGTAGGCTTCTGACAGAGCAACCATTTGAGGAAGTGTCTCCGTGACATGTAAGTCCTGCATCTCATACCTGAGATAAAGATTATTAAATGGTTAGTTAAATCAGTTTACCCGATTTATGCTAAAACTATATTTCTGTTTAGAATGAGCTGAGCTACGTACCAAGCCTCTTCTGATTTTCGCTGTACAAATACTCTGTAGCATCCTTCGCCTGGTTTACCATCATGGACAATGTTTGCTATGAGGTCATACTTTGAACGTAGCTTATCATTCTCCTTTGGCTTGGGTAGTGGAATGTAATCTTTCAATTCCAAATTCTTGACAGGAAAATTTACTGCCACATTGAATATAGAAAACCTCTTAGAACTAGTGAGCTACCACGGAACTGCAGAGGCACATTTAATCACGCATAGACAAAATCTCACCTAGAGTAGGGTTTTTCTCCACAAAGAAGTTGTTTTTAGTAAACCGTCTCATATGAAGGATGAGATACTTTGGCAGTCTAGTCACTCGGTATCTCATCCGTGCAATAGATGGCCTGACAACTTCTGTCACGGTCTCACCATCAAACTTTTTCAGTATATTGAACAATGGTACCTGGACAATATGCAAACTTTGAATTCCGGTATACCATGTTAAAGTGAACTTAACAGAAAAGTTCAAAGTAAAATGGAAAACACAATATCCCATACTTCAAGTGTACAATTGTAACTAACTGCAGTAAATGTGAATCTAGAATAGCATTATTAAGGCACTACGGAGGTGATTGGTCATTTCTCATTTGTCTTAAAAGCGCTGGATGCAACTTCTGTTCATTTGATGCTTATAATTTTTACCAATAACACAAATGGTACATGTGCAATTATATGAATATATCATTTTTTTTGCAAACATGTGCAAGCTACATGCAAAAATATACACATAAAAGAAAGTAAGTTGAAGGAATCGTGAAATTTTACAGACAAGGCATGTGCTCACGATGAACTTAAGTTTGAACTCAGAAGCTCTCAACAGCGACATCTGTATAATCAGTATTGCATTTTCCCAGAAAATAAAGCAGTCCCAAATCTAAGTTGGCGTATAAGAAAATGTGAATGCCTCTACACCAAAAACAAAAGTCTAGCACTACAGAAAGGTACAGCATGCACAATCCCAGAGTAAGTCAAAATATCAGTAATTTATTCTACATGCTCCTCATGTCACCAATCCCAGAAATATTAGTAACACAGATCATCATGCAAAGTATTTGTACCTAGACATGTAAAAGCTAGCTGCTCGACATCTACATGAGAATATAACCAGCAATAAATGAGATAATTCTGAACGACTTACCTGTGGAATGATATTTTTCTCCATGGCATCTTTGAAAAGAGGTGGAGGAGGCAAGTCGAGACCAAGCATCAGGAACGGGACCTTAGATGTTTCAGTGACAACACCATCAGCTGTTCCAACCTCTGAACCTGCCTCGCCATTCTGCTCTTTGCCATCCTCTTTCATTTCCATTATATGCTTCCTGTGAACCTCCTTAACAACTTCAAGTTCTCCCTGCAACAAGGTAATACCGATGTGACTGAACAAGTTCTTGAATTCTTATATCAAATACACCGTTTATGTCCAGAAAGCTTACCTGAAAGCAATCGTGGATTATACTCCTATTTTTCTTCTTTGAGCTTTTCAGCTTTGCATGCAGAGTGTTCAAGAGCCATGACATAAATTCCACTGGATCAGATTGTACGCCAATCTGAAACCGCTTGTTGCTGGCCTTCATAACAGCTTGCAGAAACTCATGAGGACTGACCTGAAAGAAAACAAGACATTAAAATTGTTTGTTAGACTTCTGAGGTAAAGGAATGGTGAAAATCATGCAACTAACTGAGTGAGTAATATAAATCAACCTGGCCCTTGAAATTCCTCGCATGCCAAATCTTGCGTGTTAGTTCGCCGAAACGGTGGACCAGAGGCGATTTGCTATGCTGATAATTTTCAGGAATGAGAAAGAAGTTTCTCAGAGGTGTAACTCTCATTAATGACTGGATTGTGACATTGACAAAGTCAGTCTCCTTGATGTTGTTAAGACCAACCTGCACAGAGCAGTGAATATCTACTTGAGATAAAAGGCACCAATTGCCGACATCCAAATTTCAAGAGTACAAAAAAATCCCATCTTACATTCAAGTGAAAAGGAGCAATGTAAATATGTTTCTAAGATATGAGATGATCCAGTACATTCATAGAACAGAACAATTTGGTTTACAATTACACAATTCAAATGCTCATGATCAACTAAATTGTCAGCTATTTCTGAACAAACCCACAATATGTTTGGCTCCAAGTGGTAGTGTGATGGGTCTTTTGAATGTGCCTTTGTTTGCTTTTTCTTTATTTGGGTTGTAGGAATTGGTTATTATCCCATTTACAAGATTCCACAGCACATCACAATGAAACACATCAACAGACAAACAGACAACATGCCTTGGGAATAAATATTTTTTTCCCTAGGGACCCATGCACCAGTTTCAAGGATACATACCATTCCAGGTAGATAATTGGAGCCATCAAGTGCTCTAGACCACTGCTTGTTCTTGTCAAGATTCAGAACCTGCTCCCTTGTGAACCTGAAGGAACAGAATGCCAATCAGCATCATGCAGCTGATCATCAAAGGCATCAGGAGGTATTGATTCGCAAACGTAATGTTAGAACTTAGAGGTAGTAGAGAAGCACCTTGGATTGAGAACATGCCGGATATCTTCCAATGATGGGTCATTTATTTCATATCCATCAGGAAGACAGTAAGCCTTCTCAGTTTGAAGGTTAATGAATACGTGATGGCCTGCTTCAAGACTGTGTGTATAAGCATGAGATTTCAAGCCCCTTCCTTGGAAATACTTTCCACATACCAAGCACGCATACACATTCAGATTTGACAATGAGATTGAACAGAACTTCTCAAAATCAAAATCAAGGACCTACAGATCAGCACAAAACCAGATCGACAAAGAGATTAGCCACAAGAGTATAGAATGCATATACACAAACAGTACAGCACATGAGTGATAAGTAATCAATCTACTAAAGTGTCATACCAAGATAGACAGTCTATCAGGAATTCAGGATATACTAGGATATAGATCACAGTGTTGAAAGTCATTCTTTTTATTCTGATAAATTAAATTGTAAGTTCAACAACTAGAATCCTACCCTATTTTCCTACTGCGAAGAACTGTACATGTTCATATGCTGCACTGCACCCAATCACAGAAAAATGTACAGTTCTAGCACAATATCACCAACTGATGGTTAACCAGTTAATTGAAGAAACCTATTTGATTTGATACATGAACACCGGTCTTTTAAGCTAGATATATACCAAGCATTGTCGTCCAAAAGTAGTACATTTCGGGTCATTACCGAAATTTGAACAAAATGAGCAGTTTAAGCCACGCCAACTCGATATCTGAAACGCAAGCAGTATACCTGTCGGTTCACTGTGTCGAGGTAAGGGCAGTCTCGGCGCAGCTCCACCTGCCTCGGCCTCCTCTCCGGAGCCCTCCTCTCGTCCTCCTCCTCGTCCTCGTCCTCTTCATCTTCCTCCTCCACGCGGAGACCATTCGAGTGGTCCCTCGCCGCTTCCTCCTCGTCGTCGTCCTCGTAGTTGATGAGTCCCAACAGCGACGCGCCCTCTGGCCCTTCCTCGCGCGGGCGCTTCTCGGCGGCGCCCCCGTCGGCGAGCTCCTCCTCGCGCCCGCGCTTCCGCGTCGGGGACGGCTGCTCGTCCGCGCCCATCGTCGAAACCGTCAGGCGCAGTCGCTCGCGTGGGGGCGGTGTCGGCTGGCGGGGACGGCGAGCGGCGGCGCCGACGGAGGTCGGGGTCGCGCCGCGAGGGTCTAGGGCTTGTGGAGTTGGGGCGGCGAGGATGGAGATTCGGGACGAGGAGGGCCGTAGATCGCCGTGGATGCCGACTTTTTTTTTTTTTTGATGTTTCTCGAAATTTCAGGCAAAACCGCCTCCACTACCGTCCCAAATTTACCGGAAAATTTTGTGCTGTCGTAGACAAAACTGAAATTCCTTGTTCCATATCTAAAAAAACTTGAACCGGCTATGTTGAGTTGAGAGGTTTAGGCATGCAGATCTTTTTCTTCCAGTGATTTCATTAGCAATGGACAATTCACAGGTCCAAATGGCTTATGTACCTCAGTTTTCTTTGAATCCAGTTTTGCTGACATCTTGATGCAATTGGCTTCAGTTTGCTTCCCCACATCTACTGTCAGTGAGTGTTGGGTTGGCAAGGCCACTGTACACAATTCTGGTGGGCTTCAAGCCTAAACCCACAGAGTGGAAGTGAGACCATGACAACATATGGTTTATACGGCCCATAAACTCTGTTTTGCACCTGAGCCCAGCATTTTCAATGGGCCTTTCGCTGGTGGTGGTTTGCTAGAGCGACCAGTGGAGGCCCATGAAAACTTGCTTATACGACTCGAGAACAACGCCGTGGAAGACTGGAAATCAGGTCACGGAAAACATGGCAGCAACAAAAGCGATACCCGATGCGTTCGGGATCGGCCCAGCCACATGCAGCACTGTTGAGCAGCATCGGCCGATCGACACGGCGCCTCGCGCGGCGGCATCCCGCTCACTGGCGCGCGTAAACAAAGCACGACCGGGGCCGCCATGGCGCGCCCGTGCAGCCAGCGCAGCGGCAACGGCGTTCGGCGTTGCGGCGTGGCGTGCATATCGATCGATCCGGCACGCCTCGCCCCGCGCGCGCCTCGGATCCACCGAAGCGTACAAAGCGGATGCACGGCGACTACATGCTTAAGATGTGTTTGACAGGGTTTATATTTATCTAATAAATTATTTATGCTCTATTTTATTTATCAAAAATATTTATTTAGTTTATTTAGCTTATATAGCATAAATAGTTAAATTGTTTGATAAAAATATTTATTCAAACGGTTTATTTAGAGAGTAAGCATTTGATGCTTATACAAAATTATTTATACTAATATAAATTCTAAAACTATTTATAACTATTTATGTTAATAAGCACTTATGGATTTAACTCATTTGGTAGGACTTATGACTTATTACTATATAACTAGTTTCATAAACTCTGTCAAACACACTCTTAATACTTATCCTATACTCTCCGATTAAATTTCGTGCGGAGATCGATATATAGCTCCCCCTCCCCACCAGAGCGCTGAAAGATAGGCCGATCGAGATTTGGATAATCACAGTAGTACTGACTCCAATGTGCATTGGGTGCGTTTTAGTTGTTAGGAGTTCGGAGTCCCGGTTGACCGGCCATTACGCTGCGGTTTATCTATTCTTTTCTTTTTGCTCAACAAGATCTACCGAATGATGTAGGCATAGATTTGTCAGGTCAGAGCAATGCTTTTTGTTAATTTTCTTTGTCCGCTCCATAGAATACGCGGCCAGGTTGGGAGCCATGCGCCCATGTCGTTAGTTAGTCGTATGTCAATGTCAGTTTTCCATATGCTATAAGTATATCGCGACAGCCTGTTGCCGTTTTCAAGGACTTTGGAATTTTGATTGTGAATGGATCAAGTCAAAGGATCGTCTGTTTCTCTAAAAGAAAAGAAAAGGCCAAAAGGATCGTCTGTATAATCAAATAGTACACTGTTGAATTGTGAAGCAAGATTTCTTAGCAGCCTCTGCGAGTTTTGTTTAATCGAAGATTGTAGGACTGTAGTAGGTAGTAGCTCGCGGGCGTCCTCTGCTTGGGGAGGTGGCCCGTATAGGTTGGTTGCTGAGCCGAACGCGTCCGCACGCTTTTGCACCGTACGTGCGAGACCTCAGCTCGCCGCAGGCCGTGCTCCGAGACTCCATATGGCGGCGCACGGGATATATCGGTGCGCCGGATGCGCACGCGGCCAGCGCGCGGCACGTTCCGCTGTCGCGGAATCTTATTACTCCGGTTCGCACGCGGCTTAGCTTTCCACACAGGAACAAAACTATATCCCCCCGGACAAAAACAAAACCACCAGCAGTAGAATCAGAACACCTTTTTTTTTTTCGCACGTCCGCGTAGAACAAGAACAACATAGTACGACCAATTGATAATGAAGGCTATACTGACCGTATACTAGCCTACTAGGGGAATGAGAATACAGAGCATGCAGCAGCAGGCTAGCTTCACGCGGCATTCGTTGTTACCGCAAGGAAGAAAAATGCTCGCGCTAGTGCACGAACGATTCTGGCGCGCGTGAAAGCGATGACACGGACCGGGGGCACCTCTCCTTTTTCCCCCGTGGAACGACGGAAGTGGCTAGTACACTAGACTAGACACCGTTTTCTGTCCATTCACAGGAAAACATCGATCGCCAGCGGCGTGGCGAGGGACGAAAGGAACAAGCCATCAGCAAGAACCCAAGCCAAGAGTAGCTGGTGCTCCATACATGATCCAGACACGACGACACGACAACTAGTCGAGACCAGCCGAGCAGAAAGCGACGCCACTGAATGATGCTCGCCGACACAAATAAACCCCAGCCGCGCCCGGAGGAAGGAGAGGGACGGAACGGAGGCCACGCGCGTCTCTGCTGGCTGCCTCTGCCGCGCGGCTTGTTGGAGCGTCGCCGTCGTCGTCATCGATCGGGCAGCGTCGAGCGTTGTACAAACAACTAGCTCTCCCATCCATCGTCCTCATCAACCAAATTAAGCTATACGTATATATACGGAGGGATTGGAGTAATGTATTTGTCACCGCCCGCGCGCCTGCTGTCTTCGTGCACCCGTGCGTATGTACGTACCTGCATGTGGGAACGGAACACATTTAAGCTCCGTCCTCCGGGTTTCTGAAATCCAGACGCCGTACCTAATGAGACATTGCAACTACGGGTAGTTCCGGAGGTTTCACTACTACTACTAGTAGTTCCTTTTTTCTACTTTTCGCCCCCTGTCTGTAGGGTAGAAATGTAGAATCATCGTGTGTGTACGTACAACTGGATCGAGCACGACCCGCACGCGATTCTGGGCGTTAATACTGCTGCACCTGGATCACCGGTAGCGAGGAACAATACTGAAGCGAATACAGTGAAAACTACTCAGAGCGAACATCCCTGAATGAACTGGTTTGGCTCCGTACGTACATGCTGATCTCTGCACTTACAGTATGTGGTAGTAGCATAATTAAAGCCGGAGTAAATAAGCTCCGAATAAAAAGATAAAACGAGTGTTGCTTTTGTGTACCCCTTTTTTTTTTTTGGGGGGGGGGGGGGGGGGGGGGGGGGGGGGGGAGCTAGCTAGTGCGTGTACCTTTTTACACACGCAGAGAAAGGAAAAGGTATCAACATCCTTTTACCCTTTTCACCCGTGCAGAAGGTTGAGAGGATATAATAAAGATCAAAAGGATACAAGGCAGGCATTGTACACAAGGAGCACGGCCTATCCAATATTATCCATGTAATGTACGTTGTCCTGGACATTCAGCAGATAACGGAAATGGTAGTAAAAAGTTGTACTACCGTAAAAACCCATGAAACGGGCGAGACACATCCTGAGATCGCATCATTGCATCGCTGCATTCGGTGGTGGTGCCTCACGGGACAGCGCGTACGTGCGCACGACACTGCCTCGCTGATCGTCTTTCAGGCACGGCTCCGACTCCCGGCATTATTACACTGGCGATCTCCGTAGGATTCCCTCCAGCCTCAAGCAAACAGGACCAGTACAGCACACCACACGTAACGATAACTATTGTCGCGTCAAACATTCTTACAGGGCGAGACAACAATACGTACGAGCAGTACTAACAAGTAACAGAAGCCGGGCCCGCCTGTCGGTGTTTTCAGAGTTACAGTACATCTCTCTTGAGCCATTTGACAGTACAGCAAGGGTAAAGAAAGCGCCGATGCAACAGAAAGCAACGGTCGTCAGTATCATATTGACAGTTGTTAAACGCATGACACCACGACAAAAATCATTGCATGCCATCTCTCAGATTAGCCGGACAGCCACTCAAAACAGATTAGCAGGACAACCACTCAAATCACCCTGAATTATGAGCACGGAATGTTCTTGATTGGATCCAGTACAAGACAGAGATCACGGGTTCCAGCATCTCAGAGCAACTCAAGTATATATTCCCAAAAATTTCAGGAATTGCGTTTGCAGAGTACATAAACAGTGATCAAATGCAAATGACACGTATGCATGATCAGTTCACACTTCAAACAGCAATAGGGTCTCATAAAAAGTCTGCCGATAAATTATGGGTCCTGAATCGTACTCGATCTCGATCCGGGAGCTCTCCAATCGAAGAAAAACTCAACTCAACTCAACTGTCTCTCTGAAATTGCACCAGCGCTTGGAAGTGACAATTCGCCTTCAAAATCGCCACCACGCTCCTCCAGCTGTACAAGTGACAGGAGCTTCATCCTTCCTAACTCGCTAAGCTATCACCGCTTGTGTCCGTTAGTATGGTCAGCCGACGTGCAGTTTTTGTGAACTCGCTGCAAATTCAGAGGTTTTTAGTGAGTTATTAGTTTCTGCGCAAAACAATAGAACAGTTGGGGAGTTGAAAAATGCAGTTGATGGTTCAGCCAACAGTATGATGCAGGACGTCCTAGCTTGAAGCTATACAAGTCAAAGTACCATGAGGATGCTTCCAAGGAAAGAACACCTAGAGGTAAACAATGTATATGTGTACTAATTGGAAAGTCTAGCAATGTCACGGAATACTACAGACGCGCAACCGTATCTGCACGACCTTGGTATATAGACTGAGCTTGTTGAGATTGCTACTATATGTCGATTATCAGGAATAGTGAATAATTGTACTACTATCTATGCATGGTTTTCCTTGGTGCAGCGAAACAGAGCAATCAGGGTTGTACTTAGGAAACGAAAAGAATATGAGAGCTTCAACTGAAAGAAACATTTTAGTTCCAAAACATACGAACCTGAAAGGTTTATCTCCAGTGTGTTTCAGTGCACCTGATGCGTCACGGTAGAAAACGTGACTCATCAGCTCATCTTTCTCAATGCCAAACATGTCAGCAAGCCTCTGATATAGCTCTTCATATGACCCAACAACAGAGAGATCAAGTGTACGCCCAACATCCTCTGACTGCAAGAACACCTTGCAGTGCCCGGTTTCCAGCCCGAGATCAAGCATCTTATTGTTATCTTTGCACAATGGGACTCCTCCACTGGACAAGTTTTCTGTTGTGGCATCTTGATTGCTTCCCGGACTGGAGATATCCGAGTTACTCACGGTCTTCTCGGCGTTGCTATCAGAGGGGCTCTTCTTAGCAGCAGCAGCAAAAGGGACGTCGCCTAAGGATATCTGCTGCTCAGTGAGTATTGGTTTCCCAAACAGCATGAGTTGCCGCGGCGCAACCTTCTGCTTGACATCTGGTTTCTTGTTCTGCGGGGTGCCAATGGTCAGCAAGCACGAGATATCATCTCGAGCCGCCGGATGACCGATGATAAGCCCGGCCGCGATCCTCGGCTGCATGCCGTGGTGATCGAGCGGGTGAACAAGCCCGTGGGGCGATAGGGTGGACTGCAGTTTGTTAAGGTGGAGATCTGATAAAGATATACCAAATTGAGCATGCCTGGCTCCCTGTATGCCTGCAGGAGTGCCATCCGGGAAATAGCACATCGGACCAACCCCACGCCCCAGCGGGCTCCCGTGGAACATCGGTGTCGGAAACTGATGGCCGTCGAGCGGAAGCTCGGGGTACATCGGAATGCACAGCTTCTTCCGCGGAGGCGAGAACGGGGCGAGGTGAATGGCCGGCATGTTCGAGACGAGCTCGACCAGCCATGGGCTCACTCTCTTCACGTTCTGTAACAAGTCTGGTTCGTCCCAAGTAACCTGCAAAAGTGTTCATCATTATTACTATGAGGTGTTACGACAACATTAATTAATTATCTACATACACTCCTCCTCAACATCGATCACAAGAGGACATAATTATGATGCAGTACCTGAAGAAGCCTCCAAGGTGAATTCGGCCATCTGATGGGGTCAGCGACCTGCACGGCGGAGACAGTACCCATGAACCAGCTGATCCTTGACGAGTCCTCCGTCTCAAAGGCCATCTTGAACCTCATGCCGGCGCACCACTGGGTGCGCATCGCCGCCCGGACAGCCCCCGCCTTGACGCAGAACTCCGGCGTGCTGGCCCTCGGGTAGTAAACCACCTCGAACGGCTGCCCGGTCACCGCGAGATTAGCCGCCTCGGCGACCTCCTCGGGCCGCACCCGCACCCTGACCTTCCCCCTCATCTTGTTGCCGGCGTCCTCTTCGGCTCTCAAGAACATGGAGAAACCCCCGTAATTAATATTGCCGCCCGGGGGAGGCGGGTGGTGATTATGCAGGAACTCCGGCCCGCCGATGCCGCCCTTCTTGGCGCGCCTGATGCCGACGCAGAGGTCCCCGTTCTCCGTCCTCATGAACACGATGGAGTCCCCGGCCACGAGCTTCTTCTGGTTCACGAACGTGCTCCACCCCGTGGTCAGGAGGTGGCGTCGCGGCGTGCCGCGGTAGATGTGCCGGAACTTCCAGACGACGCCGTGCACGTCCTTGGCGAGCACGGTCTGGACGGGGGGATCGGCCGAGTAGTCCAGCCGCGGGAAGATGGTCTCGGCGCAGTAGCGCGGCACGGAGAAGCCGCCGCCGTTGTTGGCGTCGGACTGCGTGAGCGTCTTGGCGAAGGAGGCGGGCTTGTCCTCCTGCTGGGCCGCGGCGGCGGCGGCGCCAATGCCGTCGTCGGCGTCGCCGGGCTCGTTGGGCCGGACGGGCGCGAGACGGATCTTGGCGAAGACCTCGTCGGTGTCCGGATCGGCCATGTACCGGACGCCGGCGACGCGGCAGAGGACGAGGGGCGGGACACGGCCCGCGGGGAGCTCGACGGGGCCCTGCGCGTGCTCGGCGTGGCCCTGGGGGAAGTAGTACACCTTGGAGTGCACCGGCGGCATCTGGACCATGCCGCCGGCGCAGGCGTGCCACAGCTGCGGGTCCAGGCACTTGTCACTCTCGCAACGCTCGCGCTCCATGGCCGCCGAGTCTACGAAAGTTATCATCTCTCTCTCTCTCTCTCTCTCTACCTTCTGCGCGCGGCTATTATCCACTGTTGGGAGGGGGGAAGGAATTTTTTCGCGGAATTGAGCAATTTCCCACCCACCGCAGTCCGCAGCAGCTTTTATGGATGAAATTTCGCCTCCACTAGCACAACAAGAAGCTTTTCCGCTGCACAGCCGCCATCATCATCGGAGTTTACAGCTGAAAAGGCTGGGCAAAAGAAGCAGCAGAAGGAGAGAGGGGAAAGCAAGAGAGGAATTTCGGCTCAGAAATCTTGCAGGGAAAGGGAACCCAACCAGCACCACAAATTCATCAATCCAGGTCACTCACCTTCTTCACCTTTCCAAGTGAAGCAGCTCAGATCCCTCCAAGGGAAAAGGGTAACGACGATTTGGGAGGGCAATTTTTTGGCACGGTGCAGAGCCTCGCCTCCCTCTTCCTTCGCCCTCCCTCTGCAAGCTCTGCTGCGTTTGCCTCCCCACAGGCTCTCAGGTGAGCAGCAGGCTCAGATTCCCCCAGACTGCAGCCGCTGACATGGGGGCAAAACAACTAAATAGAGGGAGGAGAGAGAAGACAGTCAAGGTAGCTCTGCCGCTCCACCAAGTACCAGTCCCTACTACCAGTACTCTGCTAACCCCTCCTGCTTATTAGTGCCTTAATTAATACTTTATCATTACTTTTCAGTTCCACAACCAAAGTTCCAGGGCTACTGATATTCTTTTGTGGGCGATTAGTGCATCATTAGACCATTATCCGTTTCTGTCTCATCTTCTCTGCTTTAACAAGTTGTTTTTTTTTTCTCTCAACATATTTTTTCTTCTTCTGAAAACATGTGTTCAACTAACATTTTTTAACTTTTTATTTCCTACCATGCCGGTTTGCAAATAACATTAAGAAACAAAGATAGGTTTATGAGTTGAAGAGTGTCTGTCATTTAGCAAGAATATCAAAATGCGCAAGTTGATATAAGTAGACCTAATAACTGGTAGCACCGTCCCCTACTTTCCACAGTTTCCTTGTGATGTCAACATGGAGTTTTGAAGAATCTAACAAATCCGTGATCCTTCCTTCCTCTCAACGAAACAGATGTTATTAACCTAGGCAGGTCGTAGAAAACCGGTGCGTGGTGTACATGCAACGGAACGGTGTGCGTTCGTGCTGCGTGACCCTGACCCGGCCGCCGCGTGTGGCGTCGGGAGGATCGGATGGGATCGCGAGATGTTTTTGGTCGGGGGAAGGAAGGCGTCGGCGGCTGCCTCGGGATCCGCGTGGCCGTGGAGGGTCTTCTCTTCTGAGCCGGTGCCGCGCGCCAAGTGAATGAAGCAGCGATCCGCAGAATGCTCTGCTTCCCGCTCGGTCGCATGCGCTCGCCAGATTGCCATGTGACACTCGCTTGTTCGCTTCCCTGCCCTGCCCATCCGTTGCTAGCTAAGCCTAATAGCTTGCGAATGGAATCGGCATGGACAAGTCTTCCTTGGGAAACCAGCAAAAGCGATGCATCCATCATGCTGCCTATGCGCACAAAGTTTACCACCTGTGCAACGGAGAGCGAAATGACTTGCTCATGAGTTAGTGCGATCCAGTGTACATGTTTATATTCGATTTCTTTATTTCTTATTATTAAGAATTAAAAGGCCAGGACTGCCGTTTTGTTTTTCACTTATTTGCCATGGTACTGATTAAGAGTTCAGTGAGCCCGCATCACTTGCATGATGAAATTCTTTAGGCTTGCATTTTTTTTTCAAAAAAAAGAAGAAAATCAGCAAGCTTGCAGAAAATTACTACTACAATGGTTGTGTCGATTTTCTTATACGAAAGGGAGCTATACTCGATTACTCGACGTTACGGACTTGCTCAAAGTACTGCCTGAAGAATGGAGGAGACTAACCAACCACTCGTCTCTCTCAGGAGGAAAAAAAAAACTCAAAAAAGAAGAACATCGATTACGATGCAAACGGATCAAGTTGCAGCCGTGTGCGTACTCGAACAATTCTTAATTTTGACGTACATTCTGCTGCTGCGATGCCGTCAAAATCTCGTTCAACCACCGCCCAAAACCCAAGTACGGTTGCCGTCAATCTCACCATTTATTTTCGGTCTCAAAAACACATGGTCGCATGAACAAGACAGCCTCGATCTCCCTTGAAGAAACAACTAAGAAAATTAACACTGAAGCCATTTCTTGTTGTATGCTGTTGTTGAGCTTGAGCACCGATTAAAGATTGGTCGCCTGCTCCGATCGGTCACCTCGCTGTCCTTCGGTTATCAAAGCGTGAAGGTTTCTGTCGGGCTGGGATTGGATCTTTTTTTAATTTCTTGCATTGATAGAGTCGGTGATGAGAGGAAAAAGGATAACATAATACAGTATATGAGAGGAAAACAAAATACAGTATGACAGAGTCAGGCGTTGCTAGGACTGGCAGCAGCAGCACCAGCAACAACACACGAGAGAGAAATCAGCTGTTTCTTTGGTTTAGTTCAAGTGTCGTTGAATGATTTGGACCGACAAACGTGTAAAGATGTGGTCAAATCATTCGCTGTCCACAATATTTATTCGGCTGCCGAGCTTGATTGGTCGTGTTGGAATGACCCATGTAGCAGCTGCCATGGTCATCCTTGATGGACTTTTGCTCTGCTTAGTTTGGTACCTGATTTTGCCTAGTCATTCCTAAACTAGATTATTAGGTAGCGCGTGCTGTGGCGAGGTAATTAAGAAACAATTTTTCAGTTTTTATTTCGGAGTAAATTATTCAGTGTGTGAATGGAATTAAGGAAGCCATCTAGACATGGAGACGCTTAATTTACTTGTAGTTTGAGAGGTTTGAGCTAACTAGATTAGTAGTGTTGAGATGGAAGAATCGTTGTTGTTATAGGATTAAGAAAGATCCTGCTCCAAATTCTTGTCTCGTTCAACGCCAGACAAGTTGTAGACTAGCTAGTATGCACCTAGATCCCGGTTAAGAGACGAGGCCACTTAAACTAGTTTTCAAAATTGTTTTTTAGTATTAGTATACTATTGGCTCCGGTAGGGGTAGTGAAAATTGATCGATATACATTATCTGTATTACCAAGCATTCTTATCGAGTAATATACAAGCGTGATGCATATTTTTTGTCATCTGATTGACAATATGTAATATGTATATACTAGTTCATATTAAAATTCCTTAAAATATATGAAAGTATATAGCGGTATGGGTTTTAATTTGACTAGATATTTGTGAAGCATCGGTCCGTGCATATTTGTATCCATATTTGCACCTTCAATATATCCTTGTATGTAGTCTTGTGATAATTAATCACTTATCTCTCTGTGCAGACTGTTTGTCTTTATACACGCATGAGGACCAAACACATAATTAATTTTATAAAGCGAGATGGGAATCGTTGTCTTGTCTTACTAGAATCTCTGGTGTCTGCGCTCCAGAGAGGGCGCTAATAGCATTCGGTACGCCAACCACTCGTGACGTGTACCTTGCTGATTAGGCCGAGCGAATCAAGTGGCGTCTTCAATTCAAGGACCGAGGACTAAACCCAGCCATGAAACATATGCTTGGTGGTGTGGTCGAAGTCTAGTTATTAGATAAAGGTCATGCCTCATGACATAAATAGGACGAGTCTTAGAAGGCACAAAAACTAAAAAAAAAAAAGGATTGGATATACATGCTTGACTGGTAGTGAAAAGAGAGAAGCAACAGAAAGCAAGCTTGATGCAAGTCAAGATCACACAACAAAGCAGTTGTTCCTCCGTCCATCCACCATAGGTTTAGTTAGCTAGGGATGTCATGGCAAGACCTTGTGTTTCCACTCATGCATCACAAAGAGGCAGTACTAAAGCGCTGACAGATGGCCACTTTAACCCATCTATTCTCTTCTACTAGCTAGCTAGCAGTTCATGTGACACCATCAAAAAACTGATGTTGGCTTGACGCATCGATGGACCAAGCAAGCGGCAAGAATATCTTAAGGTCTCCCTGTGGATCCAGACCAGAATAAATTAGACAAAAACAGATACGCGCCGTGATGCATGTGTACATGCCACACATGCAGCAGGAAGGGGATGGAGGAGATACTGTAGTAGATAGATAGGTAGCACGCAACGAACTAACCCATGGACAGCAAGCGGCCAAGTGACGGCGCAACTGGCCATGTGCCGCGGCCGGCTTCGTCCAGGATCCGAGCTGTCCTCGCGTGCGCCGGGCGTGGCGTCGCGCTCTCGCTGCCGGACACTACAACATACACTGTTCAGCTCGAGCGGCAACATATCACACACTCGCCCGGGCTAATTAGCTAGCTTTTGACCGCGCGCGGAAAAGCTTAGCTAAAGCGGGGGCAGCACTGCCGCGACATGAGCGAAAGGATGCAAGGATTAGTGCCCCAGCCAGCGGTGTGGTCACGTCGACGGGTTAATAATTAATGATCTGCTCGTACGCGTGCGTACATACAGACATGCCTGTAACTCTCGCTGGTACTGTTCGATATACGACCGCTGTCCACGTCCACGACATGTATTTATGTCTGAAATCTTATACTATTTGTATTCAATCTCTTTCTTTTTCACGCATTTCGGATTATTGTAGATAAAAACTGATGAACACCTGTTTTGATTTTTTTTATGAACGCACAAATGGATGCGTCGCCATCTATGCAGCAGGGACTTCAGAGAAATAAATTGATCTGCAGTTGTAATGTGGTCGATCGATAGGAGGAATTGTAGCATTATATCTAGAACTCTCTGTATCTCTGGCTTTTCTCTGTGCAGTGTGGCACGGTCTGCACCTTTCTTCAAAATAAAAATCTGCAGTACATGTTCAAATAAACTGAATAGATTTTTTTTTTTTTTTGCAGAGGCGTTGAGAGCCGAGTAAGTGGTCCTCTACCATGCTCGAATAATTTCAGCCATGGTAGTATGCGTTTTGGTCCGATCCCGGACGTCCGGTTCAGAACGAATGGCGCGCTCTTGCTCCATGTATATTTAGGATTTTTTTTTTTTGCTCCATGTATATGTGGTTGCTTCTGCTATAACAAGCAAGCACACATGCACAAGCAACCAGTAACAGTTTTTTTGCATGTTGCTATCTGCAATGATGCGCGGCGTCGGTTTCCTTCAAAAAGAAGTTGTATCTTTATATATATTCTGGCTCACAAGGAAATATTTGCAGTTCCACACAGCAGCCAAAACCCTCCTCGCCCACACATCTGGCTGTCTGTAGTAGTGCTGAGCCCATGATGGTTGCATGACCCAACTAACAGTGTGCAAGTGATATCCATGAACTGGGCATCGAACTCAGAACAGTGTGGTTGCAGTGCCTTACAGTACAAGTCTTTGTAAGGGCCCCTGGTGTTGGAATGAATGTGCCAACGACCTCCCTCCATTACCTCGCACTTCATCGATGATCTCCATCGTCCCTCTCTGCTGCCATCGACTCTGTTGCAGAAATGATGATGCACTGGAGAGCCGGAAACAGTTTCCTGATTGTTCCTGACACTAGCTCCAGAGAGAGAGAGAGAGAGACGAAAACAGGGTTCACCTAACTTGCTGGCATTGGTACTCGCTCCAAAATCCAGTTGTCTTTCCACGCCACAAGTGCTCATCGCCAGTAATTGTAATCTGGTAAATAAACCCAGTACTTTGTACCGCAACTTCTACCATTGTTCGGTAAACTCAGATATGACACACGCTGTGGTACGATGTACGCGCGTTCGCTGTACACGCATTGCTGATCTGCTCCGATCCATCCATGCATTGAGAGAATAGGGACAGAATATATATAAAAGTGGTATATTAGACCTTTGTACGACACTATCCCCGATCACCTTGTCCGTAACTGCACACGATGATTTGCCGGTCATGTGGTCCTGTAGTATTTTTGATACAGCAGTAGTACTCCATGGTAACACACCTATCTTGCTAAGTTAGGACACGATAGGTAGCTGCTTATGCGTATACATAGTCATTTACAACAGCTCATCAAGATTAATTCAGACCGAGTAGGATCGTATATATTTGTATGCGTTTTATTTTGTTGTACCTCGTACCACTCCTGACAGCGTGTGATGATGAGGCCATCATTTGCGTTAGTACGTATCAGCATTGTATTTTGTTACTACAGCCGTACGACTCCAGAAAGGCAACATATGTATCTTGCCAAGCTAGGACACTAGTATACGCTTGTCTAGCCAGCATCAACAGGACAGGACACTATACAGTGAAACTCCTACGGCACATGCTCCCTTCATCTCCAGGCTTTACAAAATTAAGGCACCTTTTCCGGGCTCGGATCCCCAAAAGATCTTCTTGCTGCTGGTGGACGCTGCAGAATTGCAGGAGGAATATTTAACGGCTCTCTTTGGAATTTCATACTCCAGCAAGTACTACGGGCTAAGGACAAACGATAATAATTTTCATGTCAAGAGATACTTAAGTATGGTGTCATCAAGCGCATCGTCGTGCGTCGATCGTCCTAGCTTATGTGTACCACGGTGTGAAGGAAAAAGCTTTACACATACGCTGAATTTCATCGGTCCGTGTGTCCGGACGGTGCAACATACGTCTATACGGTTTGATCATAGTGTGTGTACGTATTCGCTGGAACTGAGTACACAGCTTGCTTGTGTACGCGATTGCGTTTGTCCCTTAAAATGCATGTGAACTTGAAGTGACCGGGTACAGACAAGGTGCGTACTGTTATACGACTTCAAGAGACCTCATCGTTTCAAACGTATGAATAATTATCGAACAGTACGAATTTGAAAATCCAACCGAATTACTCTACGTTGTTGGATAATCTTTGGGTTGTGGTACTCGTGACTGTCTGAAGAATTTTAGGCATGAGGTACGGTACGGTTATCACCGCAACAGGGTTAAAAACAGGTTACCGCGACCTGTTGATTGGGTATAAGAGGCGCTTAAATTAGAACCCCCCCCCCCCCCCCTTTTTTTTTTTCAGTGTTAGATCGAGCAGATTAAGTCACCTGTTGTTATCTAGTGGGGGTGAACAGCAGTACAGCACATCAGCCTTATCGCCATCACAAGAACAAAGATTCCAGCAGGGACAGAGTAGAGAGACAGGCATCTTTAACCTTGCCTGTATGTACACAGTGCACTGCCAGTGTAGCTATAGCTTTTGCGTAGAGTATTCAGGTGCACGTGAGGCGTACGTGCCGTGACGACCACGCGCGCGGCCGCCTCCGCCGCCGGCGCGCGCTGCCCCGGCCGGCCACCTGCATTCTCGCCGTGCCGTGCCGACCACCGCTTTTCCGGCCTCCACGCGCGGGCAATCTTGCCTCGGGATCCATACAAAATTTCAACTAGGTCTTCTTGTCTCCAAGGGATACGCGTTTTATATGTGTACTACAGCAATACGGATACCAAAAGCGGCTACCAGACAAGCTCAAGGTGCTGGCTACAACGACAGACTTGTAAATGTGCTCTTGATAGAGCTACTGATATAGCATTTTCGTATACACCACCGTGGGTTTGCTATATATTGGAGCCCACTGAAATACCTCTCTTAATTTAGTCCATTCGGTGTAAAGTTGATAAAGCCACTGGTACAAGAAACCTTCTACATAGTCGGTCTTCATAGCAGATCGTAGTTGTGTGGCCGATTTTTCAGTCCCCTTGTTATTCTTGAGTTGATCTGCTAGTAGGATTGGTCTGTGGATCATCATTTTTGGATGACCAGGTCCCCAGATGGAGCCGGCCTAATTCTGTGGCGCCAACCCAGCTAACATGTCCCATTACTATGTTGTTTAACTGCCAGTGTTTACGAAGCCACAGCAACAGGGAACATATGAGATCCCAGAGGAAAATATGCATGCTGCATGACTGTGTCTTGAACTGGGAGAAAAAAGTAGATGAATGAGAGTTTGACCAGATTTTTTTAAAAGGCCAACTTGACTAGGTGAAACTAACCATCTCCTTGATTACTGCAAAACAACAACTTCCGTTGGGAAGTCTGCAGCCATCATCATCATCAGGCAGAGAGAGGTCTAGAATTTGTAAACAACTTTACATTATATTAGTCCATCTTGAATAAATTTTGATCATACCCGATTACAAGATACTACTTCCCATATAGCCATGTATATAGGAATCAAAAGGAAGTGGTCATCAGGAGCATATATAGATTTGCTAGCTGTATACTCCTATGCTCGTAGTGTATCAAACTATACCACAGTTGCAGCAAACACCTGCTATGACGACTTCACCATTTCCAGGAACAGGGTTTGGAGATCCAACGCCTGTGTGCACGTGGGCTTCATACCTATGATTCAATTCGCGTGTTTATCGGTGCTGGGGTCGTCGGGATCCGATAACTCTTTTATGTCGTTAACTCCATGTCGATCCCCATGTGTCGTGGGTTTATCGCTTCTCGGGATTGGCTCAGGATAATAATTAGCAGGGTTTGAGTGAGCTTGAATCAAGGTCCTGTGGCTTTGGACTAGACCACGGACCACGGACCAGGAGAGTCCGGCATAGACGTAGAAAACCGCTAACGTTGTTCAGCGCTGTTGGGTGATCTGTCGTGTGTCACTCTAGTTTTTTTTAGGTATCACTCCTCTATCTTTTATTTTTCAGGAAACCCTCCTCTAGCTGGGAGTCGTTTGGCTCAAGCAAATACAGTTTTTTTAGCAACTCAAGCAAATACAGTCGTTTCGTTTGATACCGCCGCTTTGCTCAGTTACGAACTTGCGATGCACATCGCTTTCGCGGGAAGCGTCCAACTGGGCCCAAAACTGAAGGCCCACTTCAGTAGGTGTGGACGGGCCGAATCCTTTGCCTCCTTTTTCGCGATCATCTTCCCGAACCAGCCCGAACCCTACCTCCATCGCTCCGGCCATGGCGGCGCGCGCCGCCAAGCGCGTCAAGCTCGACCGTGCCGCCGCCTCGCAACGAGGGGAAGACGACTATTTGCCGGGAAACATCGTGGAGATCGAGCTCTGCAACTTCATGACCTACGATCGCCTCGTCTGCCGCCCTGGCCCGCGCCTCAACCTCGTCGTCGGCCCCAACGGCTCTGGCAAGAGCTCCCTCGTCTGCGCCATTGCCCTCGGACTCGCTGGGGAGCCAAACGTACTTGCGCTATACCCTAAACTGCTTTACCCCACTTCGATTTTACTGCGCTTCAAACTTAAAATTTTACTACGATTGCGAATTTGCGATCGCCCATAGATTCTGGGGAGAGCGTCCGGTGTCGGCGCCTTCGTCAAGAGCGGGGAGGTTTCCGGGCACGTCAAGATATCCCTCCGTGGAGATACACCAGATGACAAGATCTGCATTACACGGAAAATTGATAATACGAACAAGTCCGAGTGGCTCCTCAATGGTACTTTCGTCGTCTCCCTCCTCAAGCTCCTCCATGTTGCTGACATTAACAATTTTCCTTTTTTTCCCCCCTTTTTGGTGTTCTGTGTTATAACTGAAATTCTTAGGAGTGGGATAATTTGAAAGGAATGGTGCAACTGGTTTTGTAAACGGAAGTGCTCACGCTGCAACCAGGAAAAGACATAGAGAAGACATGATTCTTTGATCATCTCCACCTTTCTGATCACATACCAAGCCCCTCTAGTCTGTACTTGGATCCACTTTGTATTTTCGAGGATTAAGATATTGGTGTGTTGGGGGGAATGCCCACCCCTTAGTCTTCCCAAACCCAGAAGACAGCCCAGCAACAAGAAGCAAGGCCCAGAAGGCCTTCGACCCAGCAGAACACCGAAGGCCGGTACGTCCGAAGGCCGTACGGCGTGGCGGGCACCGGGTGCATGCGCTAGAGAATGATAGCCGGGGGCGTGTACCAGATGAAGATTGAAGTACTAGAATACCTTAGGTCAAGTAATAAGATGTATAATATAAGAGTCGGGGCAAACCTGTAAACATACCCGGAGGGTAGGTGAGCATGGATCTATAAATACTCACCTACACCTCTGAGCGAAGGGAGGGGGGCGAGGCATCAGAACCTTCTTGTACTATTCTGACCAGATAATTCCAAAGAGCTCGTTAGTCGAAGGGAGCTTGCACTCTCCATTCGTCACTTGGTGTTCTCTCCCACTCTAGCTTGACCGAGGGGAGTTTTCGGCTCGTTTGACCTTCGGCTCGTCTGATACGAGTTTGTTCTGGACTTGTAACCACAACAGCTGGCGCTGACCGTGGGGAGTCGAACATCAAAGCGCGTAGCATGGCTGGAGGCAAACGACCGGCCGCTTCGGGCCTGTCGCAACAGGCAACAACTCGAAGTAGGGCGGCGGTGGAAGTCGTCCGGGCAGAGACATCTGCGGCGGCCGGAAGGCGCCCGATCCAGGGAGAGTTGGAGGAGTTTGCCGAAGAGGCGACTGACGAGGTAAATGAAGACGTGCAAGGAGATGTAGCTACGGGAGAAGTTGCTGAAGGCAACTCACGCAAGAAGAGGCGGAGTATGCGAGTCGTGTGGCAGAGGAGCGTATCAGGAAGCAGCAAGAAGATGCGTTGCGGGAAGAGGAGAACGTGAGGCTGATAGAGCAGAAAGTTGAAAGGCAGAGAAGGGTGTCCGAAGAGCAAATATTACGTGCGCAGGCCTTGCGGAACTTGGCACAGCAGGAGGCTGACTACGCTCAGAGAATTGAGGCAGCCAAGAGGCGGCAAGAACAGTTGAGCAGACAGTTGGAGGTCCTCCGGCGGGGGGCGGGGGGGGGGGGGGGGTCCGGAAGATCAGGCCTCAGGATATGAGGAGTTTCGCGAGGATGGTGCACGGGTGCATTCAACTGGAAGCCTTAACCCAGTGCAGCCAGCGGATCCTAGTTCTCCTTTGGCAGCTGAGTTACAGGCAGTGCAATGGCCGACGAGATTGGCTTCGGTCAAGTTGCCAACGTTTGCAGGGACCTCTGATGCCAGGGAATTCTTCATGAGATACGAAACAGCAGTGGAGTTTGCTGGAGGAAACGACGCGGTAAAGGCCAAGGCCTTTCCACTGGCCTTGGAGGGGATTGCAGGCACGTGGTATGCCAAGCTAGCGCCGAGCAGCGTTCGGTCGTGGGCACAGCTCAAGGAGGGCGTCTCAGTGCATTTCAGGGGAAATCATGCTAGGCCAATGGGTGCTCGGGATTTAGCCGCATGTGTGCAAAGAGAAGGTGAAACGCTGGTCAATTACACTCGAAGGTTCATACATTTGAAGTGCCAAGTCTCTGACATCCATGAATCCACGGTAATCGAATCTGTAGCTAAAGGGCTCCGGATAGGAGCAGCCAAAAGTGCGATTAGGGTGAAGCAACCCCAAACTCTGGATCAACTCTTGAGCATCCTGGAGGGGCAGGTCCGGGTAGAAGAGGACGAGGAAGAAGAGCGTCAGAAGGTGAACTCAGGAGAAATGATGGGATGAGGGCAAGGCATGAATACCGGAGGCTGGCGTCCGAATCAGGGCATGCACGGTCGAGGTTTCACTCGGCAAGAGGTCTTCAATGTACAGCACGGGGGGCCCCCAGGGTTAGCACCCCGGGGTTCTCAATCAACTCCGCGTCCGAGGCCAAGGCAGCCTCGGCCGGGTCAGCTCTTCTTTTGTGCATTCCATGGCCCGGGATGTGCGCATAGTTCAAATTATTGCCCGGACATTAAAGCGCTATACGAAGCAAGAGTTCGGTGAGAGGCTGAGCAAACTAGACCGGTGCTATACACGCAATATACGCATGCTGCTGCCTTTTACCCGCCACCATCGCACTTTCACCAATCACTGCTCCCACAGTACCACCATCCCGCCCCAACACCACAAATGGTACCATTGCCTCCTCCCCCGACTCAACTCATGCTTCCGGCCCCGCTGATAGAGCAGCTCCCGCCCCCTGCCTCAGCTGAAGCCGAAGGATCGCCCGGAAAGGGCGTAATCTGTGCAACACATACCAAATTCTGGATCCTCCCGGGGTACAATCTTTGTCATTACGGGAGGGTCAGGATATGAGTTTCCTTCTAAGAGGTAGCATCGGGAGCATGTTCGGCAGGTAAATCACGTGGCTGCATGTCCTCCGGTAGGGGTTACCCGCTGGATGGATATTCCCATTTCATTCTCTGCGGCTGATTTGAGGCCGATGGCTTTCCCGCATGATGATGCGTTTGTAATGGCAGCCAATATCAATGGTTTCGATGTGCGCAAGGTCTTGATCGATGGAGGCAGTTCAGCCGATGTTATTCTTTGGAGCATGATTGAAAAAATGGGTTACAACAGATCTGACTTACAGGCTTCCTCGGTCCCGTGCAAGGGTTCGGAGGGGAACCGATTCATGCAATAGGCACCATTGGACTTAAGGTGTGGTTCTCCGGGTTAGGGGGGCATCGGACAGAGGATGTGCGCTTCGATGTCGTGGAAATGAACTATCCTTACAATGCATTGTTGGGTCGAAGGGTGATCAATAAATTCTTGGCGGTAATTCATCACGGCTATCTATGTATGAAGATGCCTGGACCAGAGGGCGTTATCACGGTGTATGGGGATCAGGCCGAAGCCCGGAGGTTGGAATTCGGAACTTTGCCAGGGCAACAGCATATACATGTCATCGCTGAAGACAACTCAGGCAAGGGCCTTGCGCTGGAGCCACCGGCAGCACCTAAATGGGTGCCGAAAGTCATGCCAGTTGAGGGTACCAAAGAAATGGTTCTATGTACCGATCGGCCGGACGAAACTGTGTTGATTGGCAAGGAGTTGTCGGAGGTCCTAGAGACACAACTGATGCAGTGTTTGAGAAACAATTCAGATGTCTTTGCCTGGTCGCCGCAGGACCTCCCCGGTATTGACAGGGCTATCGCTGAGCATCGGCTGGATGTTAATACGAAGGCACGCCCGGTTAAGCAGCGGATCAGAATTTGGACGGAGGAAAAGGCCAATATTTTGAAAGCTGAAGTACAGAAGCTGTTGGACTCTAACGTCGTTCGGCCTATCGACAGAACAACCTAGCTAGCAAACCCAGTATTGGTAAAAAAACCGAATGGCCAGTGGTGCATGTGTATTGATTTCACAACTCTAAACAAGCACTGCCCGAAGGATGACTTCCCGTTGGCCCGCATAGACCAGTTAGTAGATGACACAGCAGGATGTGCGCTGATGAGTTTCTTGAATGGTTACTCGGGATTCCATCAGGTTTGGTTAGCTACCGAAGATCAGCCCCTGACAGCCTTCCAAATACCCAGCAGCACATATTGTTACAACTGAATGCCCTTCGGGTTGAAGAATGCTGGCGCAACTTTTTCTCGTACTGTCAAGGCCACGTTGGGAACGCAGATGGGCCGTAACGCAACAACCTATATTGATGACATTGTTGTCAAAAGTGTTGAGGAAGGGGACCATGTGGTGGATTTGGCAGAAACATTCGCCAACCTTCGGCGTGTCGGCATGCGTTTGAATCCAGCGAAGTGCATGTTCGGCGTGCGTTCGGGCAAGCTGTTAGGCTATCTCGTGTTGAAGGAGGGAATTAACCCGAACCTAGTCAAAATCAAGGCAATCATGGATATGCAGCCTCCGACCTCTACGAGGGAGTTGCAAAAGTTCACTGGTCGTGTTGTGACCTTGAGCAGGTTTATCTCTAGGTTGGCTGAAAAGAATTTACCTTTCTTCGAAGCGCTTCGTGGTCCTCGGGTATTTGCATGGGGCGAAGAGCTGCAGACAACATTTGAGGCACTTAAGCAGTATCTTGTCGAGCTCACCACTCTCAAGCCACCACCTCCGAAGGCTCCTCTGTTGCTGTACATTGCTGCAGCACCGAAGGCTGTCAGTGCAGTATTGGTTTATGAGGCGCCGAAGGGCGACGATGCAGCGCAACAATTGCCGGTGTACTATGTGTCCGAAACATTGACGGTGTCGCATTGCAATTATACTGTGGTGCACAAAATGCTATATGCTGTGGTTATGGCTTCCCGGAAGCTGCGACAGTACGTCGCTGATCATGCTATTATCATACCTACTAGGTACCCACTCCGAGATGTTCTGACAAATGATAAGGTCTCCAGTGTTGTATTGAAATGGGCAGCGGAATTGGCTCAATATAACATTGCGTTTGTTGCTCGCAAAGCCATCAAATCAAAGGTGCTGGCAGAATTCGTGGCCGAGTGGACGCCTCACGGAGAAGCCGAAGAGATAGCTCAGGCCGTTCCCGAAGACCCGATCTTGACGGTGTATACTGATGGTGCTTGGGGGGCCTCTGGTGCTTGTTGCGCTGCAGTTATTACGTCACCCGGAGGGCAGGTCACGCGGTTCTCGGCCTCGTTGGCCTTCCAAACAATGAACAATGCGGCGGAGTACGAGGGCATATTGTTAGGCCTTCGGCAGGCCCGAGCTCTAGGGGCCCGAAGGCTGGTTATTTATTACGATTCTCAGTTGGCCTCAGCTCAACTAGCAAAGGAATATCAGGCGAAGGATCCGGAGATGGCTAGATACATTGGTGCGGTTCGGGAAATAGACAAGTATTTCTTGCGCTTTGAAGTTCATAATATTCGGCGTAGCGAGAACGGGGAAGCAGATGCTTTAGCTAAGGCCGCAGCCGGACATCGTCCGATCGTTGTTGATGTGCTTCACGAGGTCATAAGCGAACTCGCAACGGCTCCGGAAGAAAAAAATCGCAAGGTTTTGGCCATCACGGCCGAGGATTGGCGGGCACCCATTCGGGCGTGCCTCGAAGGGAAAGGGGGGGGGGGAGGAATGGGAGGTAGGGTTGCGGGATGACCGGCGCGGAGCGCCGGTTTTGTTCCGGGTCGGGCGGCGCCTGGCCGTTGGATCTCGATCCAACGAGCCACGGCGGTGGCCAGCTTAGGTGGACTCCTTTCGACCCATGTTGGAACGAGGAAAGCCGGCCCAGGCCCAGGACGGCCAGGCAGAATTTAGGCGGGATTTAGCAGGCCGAATGGCTTTTGATAATTTTTAGGTTTTTTCTTTTAGACTCCTATTTCCTGGAAATTTCTTTTAAGATATTTTTAGGTATATATATCTTTTGAGTAATTTTGACCAAATTTTTATGAAAATTTTATGTTTCCCCTTAAGGCCAAAATTAAATTTTATTTCTAGCCAAATTTAATGAATTAAGTGCTTTCCCTAGATGACAAATTAAAGGAAAAATAATTATGATTAATGGTTAAGGAATAATGATTTAATGATGATGATAATTATTGTTGTTGTTATTAAGGATTTTATTACGAGTTTTATATTTTGCCTTAATTTATGTTGCTTAATTTTCCGCTGCAATTATTATATTAAGTGTAGCATATACTTGTCATTCTAGCCAAAGCTGATTGGCATATATTTGAGTGCAACCATTTTATCATTCTTATTCAATTTCTGGCCAAAGCTGATTTTGAGTTTGAATTGATAATATAAGTTTTTATATCCAAATCAAGTGTGACATGTTTTTATTATTCTGGCCAAAGCTGATTAATAAATTCATGATCACAATCATTTTATAGTTCTTAATTCAATTCTGACCAAAGCTGTTTTGGGTTTTGAATGAATAAAATAAATTTTTTATAATGATGATGCTTACTAAAGTTCTTAATTTTGTTAATGTAGCATCTAATGCCTCACAGATTGCCGGGCTTTTTAATAGCCTTGAGCAACTAAATGGAAGCAATTTTGTTGCTTGGATGGAAAGGCTGGAAATTAATTTGGCACTGTTAAATATTGATCATGCTCTCTATAATGATGCTCCCACGGCACCCGCTGAAGGTGTTCAAAATTAGGATACTCTTAAAAGGGAGTATGAAAAGAAAAAGGAGGATTAGGAGCAATCAAATAGAAAATGTCTGATGATCATTAAGAGCTCCATTACTGAAAGTATTAGAGGAGCAATTCCCGAGGCTCAGTCAGCTAGAGATTATCTAGCCAAGGTTGAGCAACAAACTAAAGGCTCCTATAAAGCTTATGCAACCTCTCTCATTCAATGGTTGATTGGAGACAAGTATACTCTTAATGGAAATTTGAGAGAGCATATTATGATGAAATGCAATATGGCTGCAAAACTTAAGACAATGGACATTGATATCTCTAATGGTTTTCTTGTCCATTTTATTGTGGCATCTTTTCCTCAATAATTTGATCCTTTTGTGATCAATTACTTAAATATGAAAGAAAAATGGGGAATTGATGAACTAATGGCTAGATGTGTTCAAGAAGAGGAAAGGCTTAAGGCTGGAAGGACTTATCATATTAATCAGTTTAAGCATTCTTAAAAGAAGAAATACAAGAAATTTATGGAGGATTATACAAAGCCTAAGCCTATCCAATTCAAGAACAAAGAGCAAGTTCCAAAGCAACAACAACCAAAGTTTGAAAAGAATCTAGCAGAAGAAAATGATCCAAATGGATGTTTCCATTGTGGTAAATCTGGACATGTTCGGAAGAATTGTCTAAGCTTTATGAAACGGATGAATAGGAAAGGTATCGATGAAATAACTTTCATTGATGAATCCTTGCATGTTGATAGTGCCACCAATACATGGTGGATTGATTCGGGAGCAACAATTCATGTTATTAATTCAATGCAGGGATTAAATATGAGGAGGACCCTAAGAAGAGGGAAAAGAAGAATTAGAGTTGCTAATGGTGTGGAGACCGATGTTGAAGCCGTTGGAGACTTTGACCTTATGCTTCACACCGGTTTTACACTCACACTAAATAATGTACTCTATGTTCCCTCGATGAAGAGAAACTTAGTTTCTGTGTCATGTCTTGATGACTATGGATATCACTGTCATTTTGGTAATAGTCGATGTATAATTATGAACAATAATAAAGACGTTGGGTTTGCTATACATCAAGAGCGACTATATCTACTTGCACTCAGTGATACCATGAATGATGTTGGATCCTTCTCTAATACAAACATCGGTACCAAACGCAAACGAAATGATAATGAGACTTCTTCGAAATTATGGCACTTTCGTTTAGGCCATATTTCGAGGGGGAGAATTGAGCGTCTCATTAAGACAGACATTCTTTCGTCACTGGATTTTTCGGATACAAATGATCATTGTATTGATTGCATCAAAGGGAAATATCCAAAGAAGATAAAGAAAGGTGCAAATCGAAGTTCGGGAGTTCTGGAAATAATCCACACAGATATTTGTGGTCCATTTAACGTACGATCAATCGATGGTTTTGACTCGTTCATAACCTTCACCGATGATTACTCTCGTTATGGATATATTTGTCCAATTAAAGAAAGATCGGAGGCATTAGAGAAATTTAAGATATTCAAGGCTGAAATTGAAAATCAGCATGATCAGAAGATAAAGATTATAAGGTCTGATCGTGGTGGTGAATACTACAGTAGACATACTCCTTATGGCCAAGTTCTTGGACCCTTTGCTAAATATTTACAGGAAAATGGCATAGTAGCTCAGTACTCTGCACCGGGTGAACCTCAGCAAAATGGAGTGGCTGAAAGGCGCAATCGCACACTCATGGATATGGTCCGAAGTATGTTAAGTCACTCTACTCTTTCGATCAACTTATGGATGGAAGCTCTAAAGACATCAACATGCATCCTAAATAGGGTTCCCAGTAAGTCGGTTCCTACCACTTCTTATGAATTATGGACCGGAAGAAAACCAACCCTAAACTATTTTCATGTATGAGGATGTCCTGCTGAAGCAAGAGTATTCAATCCGAATATGGGAAAATTAGACCCCAAGACTGTCAGTTGTTTCTTTATTGGTTATCCTGACAAGTCAAAGGCATATAAGTTCTATTGTCCGAATCAATACACTAAGTTCATTGAGATAAGACATACCGTGTTCTTGGAAAATGATTTGGTCAGGGGGAGCATAACACCCAGGGAAATTGATTTACAGGAAAAGAGAAACTATGTTCCTATGCCAATAATTTCAGAACCTGTATTCCCTGTGCATGTTGATGTTGTGCCACAAGCTGATACAACGCCTGTTGAAACTCCTAAAGCTGTTATTGTGCCAGCTCTTAATGATATCTCAAATGAGGAGAATCAGCATCCTCAAGTTATAGTTGTTGAACCAAATAATGAACCACTTAGACGATCAAATCGTGCCAGAAAATTTGCCATTCCAAGTGATTATGTCACTTATATGAGTGAAGATCTGAATGAAATGATACTGGATGACGATCCTGTATCATATAAAGAGGCTATGGAAAATGAACATTCATCTGACTGGCTTGATGCTATGAAAGATGAGATGAAATCTATGAATACCAATGAAGTATAGGATCTAGTAGAAATTTCCAAAGGAGCTAAAAAGATAGGCTGTAAGTGGGTCTACAAAACCAAACGTGACTCCAAGGGGAATGTTGAAAGGTTCAAAGAAAGATTGGTTGCTAAGGGCTTCACACAAAGAGAAGGAATTGATTATAAAGAAACTTTCTCACCAGTCTCTTCTAAAGATTCATTCAGAATTATTATGGCGCTTGTAGCTTATTTTGATCTAGAGTTGCATCAAATGGATGTGAGAACGACATTCCTAAATGGAGATTTATATGAAGAAGTTTACATGGCTCAACCAGAAGGTTTTGCTATTGAAGGAAAAGAACATTTGGGATGTCGGCTAAAGAAATCTATTTATGGTTTGAAACAAGCGTCAAGGCAGTGGTATCTCAAATTTGATCAAGTTATTAAGAAATTTGGTTTTCAAGAAAATAAAGTGGACAATTGTATATATGCTAAGTTCAAGGGGAGCAAGTTCATCTTCTTGATTTTTTATGTTGATGATATATTGTTGGCCAGTAGTGATAAGAACTTGTTACTGGAAATAAAGAATTATCTCTCCTCTAAGTTTGACATGAAAGATCTCAGTGAAGCACATTATGTTTTGGGAATTGAGATTCACCGAGATAGATCCAAAGGTATATTGGGGTTATCGCAAAAGGCATATATTGAAAGGGTACTCAAGAAGTACAATATGCATAAATGTTCGGCCACGCCTGCTCCCATAGTCAAGGGTGATAAATTTAGAACATTTCAATGTCCAAAGAATAATTATGAAGCTGCGTAGATGAAGTCAATTCCATATGCTTCAGTAATTGGAAGCATTATGTATGCACAAGTATGTACTCGCCCTGATTTGGCATTCGTCACCGGGATGCTTGGCAGATATCAGTCGAATCCAGGTTTGGATCACTGGAAGGCCTCAAAGAAAGCCTTGAGATATTTACAAGGCACTAAAGACTACATGCTCACATATAAAAAATCTGATAACCTTGAAGTGGTGGGTTATTCAGATGCGGATTTTGCTGGATGTGTTGACACTAAGAAATCCACGTCAGGTTATGTCTTCACACTCGCAGACGGAGCTGTATCGTGGAAAAGCTCTAAACAAACTGTGACTGCATCGTCGACGATGCAAGCAGAATTTGTAGCATGTTATGAGGCAGTGGGGCAGGCAGTATGGTTAAAGAATTTCATCCCGGGATTGCAAGTGGTTGATAATGTTTTTGAGCCACTAACGATATACTGTGATAATCAACCAGCAATTCTTTATGCTCACAACAATATGTCAAGTGGTGTTGTCAAACACATTGACCTAAGATATTATGTTGTGAAAGACATAATTCAGGATCAAACCATAAAGCTTGAGTATATTAATACCAAGAAGATGTTGGCGGATCCGCTCACTAAAGGCTTACCACCCAATGTTTTTCAAGAACATGTTGCCGGCATGGGATTGATGGAAAAGCCTTTGATCCTGGAATAAAGGGGCATTTGAAGCACCCTCTCCCCATTTAATAAGAAGGGCTCATTTTGAGATTGAATCGGGAACCATAGTCAGTTAGTTCTGTAGTACTTAATTGACTACAACAATTTATTGATTTGATGTACCGTCAGTCGAAAAGATGAGTTCATATGTTATATACTAATGTGTAAAGTATAAAGTTATGGAGCTCCTAAGTTAAAGTTTTCTTTTGATGTGAGATGATGTGTTATAGTAACCGGGTTCAATGATATGTTACATTCATCGTTGAAATCTTTTTATCTTAGCACATCATTTTGTAAATTTAGCATGATGATCAAGGGGGAGAATGTTGGTGTGAACACACCAGAATGTCAATGGTGATCACGATGGCCATTAAATAGACAAAGTCAATTTGATTTTGTGGGCCTTAATTGGGGGTCCTAAAATTACAGGGTGTGCCCCCCAGTGCACAGCAGTATAAATAGGAGGCAACACCCAAAAAAATCTGGTGTGTGTGAGTGTGCACCAATTGCATTTCTGCTGCAGCACTGGGAAGAGCATTCCCGAAATAGAAGGCAGTGAATCTAGCAGGCCAAGAACAAGAACAAGAATAAGAACTAAGATGGGAGCTCAAGGCGAAGGTAAAATCCTAGCTTCTATCTCACTATGGTGTTCAATTCCTTGAGCTATGTGATCCCGAATAGTTCAACAATGAACAGATGTTTATGTGACTCTTACTTTTGTAGGATGCAGAGCTCACAAACACAATAATTAAGCGTCATGTTTTTTATCCTCAGCAGCCTGTTGTGTCTAGTCTGTCCTTCAGCAGTAACCAGAGGAAAACCTTATGCTTAGGTTAGCATGGTGAAATTCTATTATCACATAAATGCTGGATGGGATGCTGCGTGTCCCATAAAGATTTTATATGCTTTGGGTTAAGAGTAATGTTCATTATCCCACATGTCGGTCCATAAGTCAGAAGTATCCTCTGGTATAATATTCCATTTGTTTGTTGGTTGTGTGGGCTGGTAACTTTAAAGTGTGGTTGGATGAATCCTTGATTCAGGTGGCCGTACATAAGATGGTTGTTGGCTTCGAGTTGATTTTGTCAGGTTGCACTGGTTACCCTGGCTGCTTGCAGCTAGTTATCCTTTGCCGCTTCAGCGGCGCCCAGTTTGTGCTCATCAAAGAAGTTGAATTGTATTCTTTTACATTATTTTGGGTAATGCACCAATATGTGGCAGAGTTGCCTATTCAAATTTTGCTGTATCGTTTCCTCAGGATTATTTTAACATGTTTCTTAATAAAAACATTACATGCTAAATGCGAATCTTGGGTGGTGATGAAAAGGACTAGAATTTGTGGGTGTTGTTTAGCCCAAAGTATTCTCCCTACAAATTTCTGCTTGTGAGAAGCTTTGCTGTATGTTTAGAGTGTACTGCTATTTGAACATAATTATGTTATTATATATTAGGCCAATAAAGTAGGATAGTAAGTATGACTTTGGATCATTTCAAAAGATCAAGTTTGAGCTGATAGTTTTACAGCAACATCATTTCATCATGTACCAAATCATTATCTGTTATATTGAGCTATTCATCAACTTGTTACATTGCCTACTTTGTTGGCGCAGATTGAATCAATATCAATTAAGCTTCAAGACGATAAAGAAGAATATTAGCATTGCTGCTCTGAAATAAAAAACCGTAAAGGTTTGGAGATTTCATCTAGTCACCAATTTTGAAATACCTTTTCCTAATATTTTCCTCTTTTGACTTGAATATGATGGTTCTGTAGGGTAAATGGCTTCCAACTCTGCGGATTCTTGTTTAAAGAATAAATGACACATTCACTTGTAACTTTCAAGAAATGGCAGTTGTTTGAGAAGTTTTGCTTGGTATGTAAGGCTCTGCACCCCTCCCAGGTTGTTTTCTGTGGACACTTTAGGATAAAGTATCACTTGTTGTGCGAAACACTTATTCACAAATGAGTACGGTATGGATTTCAATCAATATGGCATTCTTATAAAAGTGAAGTTTTAGGTGACTTCTATTCCTCAGCGAGTCTCACTATTCATTTTAGTGTCGCCTGGTAGTGTTTATCACGGGATGCATCTTACACTAGTTCAATTCACTGAAGTATTATGGAAATTGTAACTGTACATGAAAATTCTATGTTCTAAATCATTGTTCAACCAATTTTAGCTGTTAAGAAGCATAACTAATAGTCATAGCTTTATATAGCTTGTTCTTTGTCAAGTCTATTTTCGTTTTTTTACTATCCTGCTTTCTTGCTATTTGTGGTCTTGGCAGGTTTACTTAGATGCTGGTATAGTGCCTTTCATAAGAGAATTTTCTAAGCAGGTGCTAGAATAGGCAAAATTATGCCCAGTTCAACTTCTTTGGTATTGAGTGCAAAATTATTTAGTATTTCCTTTGGACTTGGTCAATGGTATTCTCTATCTAGTTTACACTGCTGTAATACAGTTTTAAGGCCTATGCTTGAGTTCTTTTGGGCCTAATGTGGTATCGTCAGGCAAAGAAGTCAATTGCAGGTGTAAGTGCTCATCACCAATCTGGAGGGTATGAAGAAAATGTCAGTTTGATTTCAAAGTTTCCTTAAGCCTCCTTATGATTGCTAATATTTCCTCCCCTTTCATCATTGGAGCGTTCTGTACCCACCATTTTGTACCTTGTATCGCTTCAGGATCTTACCAACTGTTCCTTTCGGGTGGTTGATGAGATAAACCAAGGCAAGGCAACCCGCATCTGTTCCCATGTTTCCACAATTATCACTACTGGACTGTAAGCATTGATATACACAATTTCCCTTGGATGTGCAGGAATGGATCCAATAAACGAGAGGAAGATGTTTCAGCAGCTTGTCAGAGCTGCCAGCCAGCTCAACACGCCACAGTTAGTGGCAGTACTCGCACATTTTGGGTCATGATATGGATCTGTAGGCCTGCAGGTAACCACCTGTTTGTTTCGGCTGCAGGTACTTCCTTCTGACACCCAAGCTGCTACCTCATCTGGAATACAGTGGCGCATGCAGCATTCTGAACATTATGAACGGCCCACGGATCGAGCAGCCATCCAAAGGCGACTATCTTTGTGCTGAAAATGCTAGGCATACAGTTGTTTGGCGGTTATATGAACATTTGTGTTCTCAAACTTGGTGTGATCTTTTATGCATGATGCTTGCAGCTTGGAGTGCCCGGGATTGTTAGAACTGTGATGAGCGTTTGTTCATAGACCAAAAACAACAACAGCAGCAGACTTGTAAAGTGTGTATGTTTAGCTGGAAGCAGATTAGCATTTGTGTGGTTAACATTTTTTTAATCTCATTTGTGTGGTTAACCTATTATCATTTTAATTGTATTCCATGTAAATATGAAAGGTGATTGCTCTTTTCCAAACTATAGAGTGACCTCAAACCAGTAGCTAGCTGGTCACTGGCTAATAATTGGATTGTTTAATCGAACATATTTAATATCTATTGTCCACATGAGTTCTGGGTTTGCCTATTTTAATAATTATACATCTGCTTGCAATCTGTAGTGCAAAACTAGAGTGGCTAGTAGATTGGTATGCAATTCAGAAAATTCAGAAGGCAAACTATGCCAGTTTTGATAAACAATACAAAAATGTTGTAAAATATGCATCGCAGGACATTGTTGTCATGCAAGTTCAAAAACACGCATTTGAGTTTGCCAAAGATACCAGCAAGCAGCAAACTAAGACTACTCTGCACACGAATACGGCAGCACACAAGCACCAGTTCTGATAACAATACAGAAAGGTTGTAAAATATGCATCACATGACATTGTTGTCATGCACTCAAGAACTATTCTATCCTAATATTTCTCACAATCCCAACTCATTTCTCTTTACAAGTCATTACTCTCTACATTTGAGCAAAACACAGGAACTCTGATAACATTACAGAAAAAGGTTGTAAAATATGCATCGTGCAGGACATTGTTGTCATGCACTCAAGAACTACTCTATCCTAATATTTCTCACAATCCCAACTCATTACTCCATTTGAGCAAGACACAGGAACCATGATGGAATCCCTACGGACTCCAACCAAACGGACAATTTAGGACGATCAGCCTACAACCACTGTACGAATCAACAGGCACGATCAGACTACAACCACGGCACGCATCAATAGGCCTCCCTCAGCCTGGAGGCCATCTGCTCTAGCGGAAAGGGCAACCCTGCAGACATTCAAGGGCGAAATTTCCTCTCCAGCAATATCAATCTTCCCGGCCAACACATCTATCTGCAACTGGGCGATCCCAGCGTTCAGATCGCGGAGAGAGTCACACAGGCGGACGGCGGAGCCAAGAACATCCCACGTTCTTGCGGGATTCACGTTCCACAACACCCGGTGCATACCGTGAGAGTGGATGAGGAGCGCCTTGCGCACCTCCTGCGCCTCGTGGATCTTGAAACTCTGCACCGTGACGCTCACGGGACCCCTCTCGAAGGATGTCTCGGCCTGCCGCAGCTCTGGTAACGATCTGATGACGAACTCCATAGATCGGCGGTGCTTGAGGAAGGAGGGAGAGATGTCGCCGCCGGGGACGAGGTGCGGTTGGGATCTCAGGAGGAGGAATCGGAGGGGAGCGGGGGTGAGGGGGGCAGGATCGCCGCCGGCCGCGTCAGATTTCAGTGGGGCTACACGACGGATCTGGTGGCCGGGATCGTCGAAAGGGGAACAAGGATGTCTGATTCGACCGTTGGGCGTCTGATATATACACGCGCCTCCGGAAGACCAGAACCGACATGAATCAGCCAAGAGATGGGCCTGACGTTCGTGGGCCGCTAAACATAAAAGCAGTGCCGCCGCTCCTTGTAGGCCTCTAAACGAAGATTGCACAGGCTGCTCGGCCAGTAGGCCCACGTTCGAAACAAAGCCCCAAGCCCAGTTACTTTAGCTCACACCTCACAGAGTCAGAGTCTCATCAGGCAATGTCAACCCTGTCCGCCGCCATCGAAGTCCGGATCTTCCTTCCATTCTCTGGCTCCTCCCCCCTCTGTGACGAATTCATGCACTTTCCGCAATTCCGCCGCTTGCGCTGTTCACCGACCACCTGAGATGACCACCGAGCAGCTGGGTAGGGCGCACTCCATTTCCCTTGTGTCTTCTCTACCAGATCTCGTTCCAAACAAGATCCCTTTTTTTCACTTAATTCATCAGCCCTCAATCAATCTCTGATATACGACCTTGCCTATTAGTAATATATGTTCTATCTGCTGACTAATTCTGTGAATTTTGCGTTATTGGAGCTTTTTTTGTCTTCTGCTAATGCCATCAACGTTTTGGGACCTATTGCTGGTGTCGTCTGTCGTGCATGCTTATTGAGCTCTGACGAGCCATGCTCGAGCTCGCCGAGCTTTCATCGAGGCGATCTCGAGCCACTGGCCAACGACCGCCTTCCCGGACCAACCCCGAGAAGGAATCTGTTTTACTTCTTTGTGCTGTTCTGCGTTCTCGGGCACATACGACGTGCCACGACCAATAATCTTTACGGACTCGTACTCGGCAGAGGTAGCCGCCTATCCGCCCTATAACAATAAACCGCTGCCGGTCCCGTCGGTGCGAGCACATCATACGAGAGCATCAGGGGGCGCGTGCAAACGGTGAGTGACTGACCGACCATGACACGCTTATCGTCCGTCAAGCAGCAGTTGCGGGCGACAGAGGGTATGCTTTTGGTTCTCCTTGTTTGCTGATTCATGGTCTAGTCTTTGCATCTTATATTGTTTGAATCATGTGTTATCTTGAGCAATTTTATGAAACTGTGTGCTAGTTCCTAGCATGAATTGGCTCTGTTTTGGGGATACATGTAACTGTTTTTTACACTTCTCATACGCAGATCAAATTGTGTGCTTTCTTAGAAACCTGTGATTTCCAAAAGCCTGGTTAAAAATCTATTATCTAAAAAAAATGTGCGCTTTCCTTTTTTTCCTTAGAAACCTGTGATTTCCAAACATTAGCCGTAGTTTACCCCCGTCTTTAAATGCTATTGTTGAACCAAGCTCGAAATCGAGGACCACGGGCACTGTGTAACTCTTTCCTGTTTGGTCTTCGGTGTGCCTGTCGTGTGCAAATATGTTCTTTTGTTGTTATTTTGGTCAGCTACTCTGATTTTTTGGAACATTATTTCTTGTGCAACAGGGAGTCCGATAACTTCATCTATGTATGATATTGCTCCAGTATGTGTTATTTCTTTTGTCAAATGCCTAACTTGATTCTATTGCAGATGATGGATCAATCATGTTATCTCCTGAAATAAAAGGCTCCACTTGCCAAAAAGGAGATAGTGCTCTAGCTGCCAAAAGGATAGTTTACGAGTTGATACTCCCAGAGGTATGTGATGGTAATAGTGGTGAAAATATACTCTCTTGACTGACAGTACTGGCCAATAAGATGTACTTTACCCCTATTATTCACTTTAACAAAGAACTATTATGCCCACCTTTTCAGTTATGCTGATTTCTAAAGCTGTGCTGTTTTATGCAGGATATACTGCATCAAATACATGCTCTCATGTCAATGAGGGATGCTGCATGTGCTGCTAGTGTGTCACGGGGGTTTCTCCGTTCGTGGAGATTCTACCCTAATCTTATATTTGATACCGAAACACTTGGCATAAATGGAGATCACCATAACATAGATGAAATAACCAGCGATTTTATTTGTAGAATTGACCACATTATGCTTAATCATGCTGGCAGGGGGGTGAAAACATTTAGACTTCGGACCTTCCCTTGTGACAATGTGTATCCTAGCAATCTTGACCGCTGGCTTCAAGTTGCTATTACACCTGGTATCAAAGAATTTGAATAACGAATGTCCATGGAGAACAAGATTGAGTACAATTTCCCTTGTTCACTGTTATCTACTGAGCGGGGAAGCTCAATGCAGTCATTTTCCCTAGATGAGTGTGCTTTCCATCATACGTTTGAAATTGGTTCCTTAAGTAGCTTGACAAGTGTGCATCTGAGGTCAGTCCGTATCTCTGGGGAAGAACTCTGTGGCTTTCTGTCCAAATCTTTAGCTTTGGAGCAGTTGGATCTTTTCAACTGCAGTGAAATAGTTACTTTGAAGATACCTTCTGTGCTGTTGCAACTTAATTTCCTACAGGTGCAAGATTGTGACATGCTTGAGTTGATTGAAAGCAATGCTCCAAATCTATTGCAATTCAACTATAGAGGCCGTCCAATACATATTTCGCTTGAAGACCCATTGCAACTTAGGCGTATACAGATGAGTTCTAGTGAGTCCAACATGCTCTGTTGCGCCCGTGCCAAGCTTCCATCTATTGCACCAAATCTGCAAACTCTTTTTCTGTCATCCTGTTATGAGGTTAGCACCTGCTTTGTATTCAAACTTTATTGCTGCAGTGCTCCAAAATTCATAGACAATTTTATTTGTGTCTTCGCACCTTTTAACCAGTAATAATCTTTGATGCTCCTATTTCTTCAGGTAGTTAATACACCAATGGTGCTTGGGAAGTTCATCCATCTAAAGTACCTTGACGTAGTGCTTATGCGACCGGATTGTTCCCTGGACTATGATTTTTGTTCTCTAGTCTCTTTTATTGATGGATCGCCTGCCTTGGACACTTTCATCTTGCATGTAAGTATCTACAACAAATGAGCTTTCTTGCAAACATGTCTTTAAAATTCAAAGTCGACTTAGTAAATTTCCTCACAATAAGCTTTACTTGTGAATTAACAGTTTAGTAAATTTACGCACAATAAACGTACAGCACATTGCACTTATTACCATGCTTATACTTGCACACTGGTTGGGACGAGAACTGCTCTTTTTTGTGTCTTCACTGAATTGGTTACACATTGGTAAAAAATTTATGGCAAGTTTAATCAATTGTTTCTTCGTCTTATCCAGGTCGAGTTTCCAGTGATCAGGCACGATTCCATTCTTGAATATTCTGACTGTAGTTCATTGCATTCAAGGCTCCTTCCGCGACACAGTCATGCCAAGCTAAAAAATGTTACGATCACAGGCTTCTGCTCTGCCAGGAGCATGATTGGGCTTACAAATCATATTCTTTTGAATGCTCCATTTCTGGAGTGCCTCACATTAGATACTAGCCGTGGCCATGAAAGAAAGATACAAAAGTCAACCATATGTATGCTTATGTCTAAGGAGATTCTGGTGGAAGTCCAAAGAGCCCGCTTGGCCATTGCTCGTTATGTGGAGAGGAATGTTCCCTCAACTGTTAACTTGAGGCTCATTGAGCCATGCAGCAAATGTTTGTCCTATGAATCGTAGATGGTCGCTCCGTGGCATAATTTTACAGAGTAATCAGTTATGTGAATCAGTTCTCTTATGACATAAATACTCTGTATGAGTCACTGGTTTGATTGTTACATCATATTTATCTTTTAGATTAGAAACACAACAAATTGACCTAAAAAAGGCTCATTTGAAGATAATTATGCTATGCATTTTCTTATTGCAAGATTTGACAATGGTAACAAACATGGGAAAAATTCCCTGGTGGCTATTGAAAAATAATTGTGTTTCCTTATTGGCCAACGAAAAGTTTCAATTTTCTTAGTGGCTATGAATTCAAAATTTGATGCCAAGTGATCACTCTTGAAGACCATAGAACTCACCCAACCGGTGCACGTGCACCCTCCTCCCTCCTGATTGCCCTCACACCCGATCACATCCTGGGCGTAGTGAAGGGGAAGAACTACCAATCCTCATACCAACCATCGTTTGGAGTGTAAGGATTTCCATTCCAGCGCTATGTCGTCGATTCCATTAAAATTTTGAGGCCAGCATGACGTTTCCTCCTTGAGCTGTTTTAGAGGTATCGTAAATTAACCTTTAATTATTTTTTCCCGCAGCTGCAACTCGTCTACCAAATGTCTACTTTCGTTCTTTCGTGTTGGTGAATTCACTGGTATGGCATCGCTTAGCTGCGTTAGAGCTTTCGCAACAGCATCGGATTCATGAATTCACCATTTGTGGATCCTTTTTTCCTCGAGAACGCATGAGCTAAGGCCATTCTCAGTGGAGTCTTTCATAAACATTAAATGTTGTGTCATATATGTATTCTTTGCTGAAATGACATGATAGTTATAAAAAGAAAAGTTTTTTTTTATCCCATGTAAAAGGACTTTTATTAAGATGAAAGAATGTTGGCTCACTTACCTAAAAACATGTTTTGAAAAGAGTATAATAAAAAGTTGCATTGAGACTGGCCTAACCACAGGATTGTGCAGCCACAAAAATTAGTGCTTTGGAATTTGTGCATCTTTTAATCAATTTCATTCAATCAACTACCCTCATCAATCAATCCTATAAAAAATCAGATTGGAGGAGAACTGGATTTGGGTCCCACACGAGCAATCTTCAGATAGGATATTCCAGATAATGCAGAGTTACCACCGTGAAGCAAGTATTGATACAAGTAAGCACTGCTAGTAATAAAAAAAACAGCACTGCTAGGTTCTCTTAAGGATCCAAAACAGAGTGAAACAAGCAACTGCATATTACATTAATTGGCCACCAGAGGGAAACGAAATAAAAACCTAAAGCTCATTTGACACAAGGCGTCAGTCATTATTAAATGATAATGACAATAGGTGAAAAAATATATTGGATATGATCAACAGATTAGGAACTTCATCAAATTTTAAAATTAACAATGTCAGTGTTAAGAAAAAAGAAACCAGAGAACTTCATCAAATTCCAAGGAACCAGCTTAAGCTTAGAACAGAACATAACAAGATAAGTATTACCAAATGGAGCATCCTTTCACGCAGCAAAAGAAACACGGCTGTATATTTAGCAACACTTTTAACCATACGAGCAAAAGGTTTAAACCATGAATTATGTTCGCACATAGGTGATGGGGTCCAAAATCCAAAGTTGTTTACATCCAACATTGTGTTAACATGAAGAACATAACTTCCTTTCGTTTGCAGAATTACAAAGGAGAACAAAAGGGCCTAGGGACTTGTTTTGACACAACAAAAACCATCACGCATAGAACCAACCACCATCCCTGTACGAGCAGTGAACAATTACCTTCCCAGGCATACCAGTTTCCTCAGACCTCGAGCAGCCCATTCCGAGGAACAGGGCACGGCCACCCAGTTCATTAGTACACTTGCTCCACCTGGCCAGCATAGTGTCAGGCGAAATGAAGCCTTTCTCGACGAGAACGAAAAACTCAAAGGCATCTGGGGCGCCAAGGTGGCGAACCATGTATATCTTCCCCTCCGACTCAACCAGAAAACGTCCAATCACCATGTGCCTTGACCGGTCTGCAGACGCTTGGAAGTTGTATCTGATCCTGGTCATGGTGAGAGGGCGGCCAATAACTTCGTACTCATTGCCGATTTCAAAATCATTGTCTCTGCTGTCTTCAGTGAAGGCGATAAGATCTTCCTGCTCATTTAGTATGAAGAAGTGATCCCTGAAAAATGCCATATCAACCACAGTATCTTCTGGGAGCATGCCACGCCAATGGGCGATCCTGTGTGGTGTAGGTGGCCACCAACGTCTCGTGCCCTGGCGCCAGAACGCCACATTGGAAGCTCCCGACGTGATTGCGGTGACCACGTATGATCCATTCGATGTAGGAGGGGCAGACAGGACAATGGACTTAATACTCAGCGCACAGTCAATGGCGGGATCTGGCGTACGGATTAGATCGGGGAGGCTGACGCGCTCGCCTGAGAAGATGTTGAGGAGGCAGTGCCCACGCCACTTGTCGAGCTCGAGAGCGACCCATCCCCCAGGAAATGAGCCGCGGAAGCGCGCGCCACGGGGGAATAGTTGTCGTCGTCGTGGAGGTACTCAGCGCCCCTGCCGCCGAAGACGTGGAGAAACGTCGGCGATGTGGCAGAAGGAGGGGTGAGCGGCGGCTCGCCGGTGGGGCGCCACAGCCAGCACACATTCGAGATCTTCGCGTACTCCGTCATGAACACCTCCGCTGCAGGGGGGAGCATAAGCATGGGCGCGCTCGGGCGATTCTTCCTGGCGGCGGTGTGCCAGCTGCGCGAAACGGTGGACGCGCGAGCGTGGTCAGCGTAGGTCCAGTTGACACGGAAAAGCGATTCGAGGATGTCCGGCGACGAGATCGCCATGGCGGCGGCGCTCATGGTGCTCGATGGAATGCTCGAGCCAGATGGCGACGGGGCTGGGTTCTGCGCTACCAGAAGATGCGGTCGGTGTGTGTCACGGGCTTGCGGCAACAACCGAACCAAACCCCAACCCCCACCGTTTCCTTTAGCAAGAAGTTTCCTTTTCCTCCCTTAACTTTTATGATTGGCGCATTATTCCTTCTTAAACTTTAAAACCAGCCATCCATAGTCGCTCAATTATTAAAATCGTTTGTTTTATCTTCCTCTCCAGTTTTCAGAGTGGTTTCAGTGATGTGACTTGTGGGGCCCACGTGTTAGGCTATCATGTCAACATTATGGGCCCACATGCAGGCCGGCCCAAATATTTTGGAGGCCCGGTGCAAGATTATGTTGGAGGACCTTTTATAATATAATAATTTTTATCATTTTTTTTCAAAATATATCACTAATATTTTACCCATACAAGAAATAAATTAGCCTCAAAATTTTATCTTGTTTAGTGTTCTTTTATTATTTTTAATTATTTATTATTCAATTTGTCAATGTATTTCTAGATCACTTACACGAAACAACAAATTAAGTATGATAAAATCAAAGTAGGTAGGATACATGTAAAATATACTGACACTTGGGCCTAAAAATTATAATCATTTGATTAATATTTTATATTTTTTCTTCTAAATACACGCTCAACCAATGTGTTTTATTTTAATTTTTTTAAAGAAGTGAGTCCCACCAGCCATATCGCCGAAACCACTTTAAAAATCGGAGAGGGAGGTAAAACAAACAGTTTTAATAGTTGAGGGAACATAGATGCTTGATTTTAAAGTTCAAAGGTAATAGTGTACCAACTATAAAAGTTGAGTGAGTAAAAAAGAACTTATTCCTTTTCTTTAACACAACACACCCAATCCAAGCCAGTCCACCACTTCGTCTGTTGCAACCGGATCGAACCAAACCAAATAAATATTAGGTCCAAACCAAACCAGTCGAAAGCACCGGAACCAGTCACCACCGGGCCTGCGTGCCTGCTGTGCTGGGCGCTGGTGCGCTGGTCCGTGTTTCCTCCAACGGCTGAGTTATTTTCTTTAAAATTTCTTTCATCTTATAAAAATTAAAATATTACATTTTTGTAGCTCTAAAAATCTCAAAAAAAATTGATAATGCACCAGATGCGGACATTAAATCTCTTTTAAAAATAAAGTGTTTTTCCCTCGTCGCAATCAATCAACATTTTTTGCTGCTTTAGCTTGTATACACATCACCAGCCAAAAAATCATATGAGATGCTGAAAATAAAAAGGAGCTAATAACCCGTATGAGATGCTGAAAATAAACAGAGCTAAGAGCATCTCCAAAAACTCCCCAAAAACTCTTTCTAAATCAAATTAATGGGGTTTAGTCTAAAAAACCATCTTTAACAGCTCCTCTAAATAACTCACAGATTTATTCTCTTCCTAAATTCTCCTCATTTGTAACTAGAATTGAGGGACAAATTGGGGACCCTAATACTTATATTTAGAAGGAAATTAATGTTGTTGTTGTCCCAAATACTGACATGGCCTAATAAAAAGTTTCCCTGATCTATTTTTAGGGAGAACTATTGGAGGAGACACGAAAATTTCTTCCTAATAAATTTTGGGCTACTCCCAAAAACATTTTTTGAGGTCAATTTTTTGGGGAGTTCTTGGAGATGCTCTAATAACCCGCACCATAAGGTGCAAAAGATTTTTCTCGGGGATATGTTTTCAAGATTGAACACAAGCAAGAGCTTGACTACGTCAGGTTGCATCAAGCTGCTTTAAAACAGTAGCAGATCCCCCTCCGGTTTCATTTTCTGTTTCAAAGCTGCTTGTCAACCTGAAAAGTAATGCTTCAAAAGTTACAGCCATCCACAAGTTGTATTACAGAGCATTGAGTTATTTCTCTGAAAATGACATGTAGTGTTTCAATATATTGCAAAATGCCTGAGCAGAAATAGGAACATGTGATACATTTTTAGTTTTGTCCAGGTCGCATGTTATTATTTTAGCTTCTTTACTAATGTTTTGAACCTGATTCATAAGCGGCAGAGCAAATAGAAGAAGAAAATTCTCACCTTCTATTAACCAAGCAGATGAGTCTCAGTTCATAATCGTCAGAGCAAACAGTAGAAGAAAATTCTTACCTTCTACACTGTTGTATTGCCCAAGTGCTAGATGGAGCAAATCAGGTTTACAAGTGCAAACTTTCAGCACAACATCAGAGTTTCAGTTTGAAGGCCGGGCCTGGTGCAGCGGTAGAGCATACCGCCTGTAACCAACAGGTCCCGGGTTCGAGCCGCGGTCTCCCCGCATTGCACAGGCGGGGGTAAGGCCTGCCGCTGAAACCCTTCCCCAGACCCCGCACAGTGCGGGAGCTCTCAGCACTGGGTACGGCCTTTTATCAGAGTTTCAGTTTCATAAGCGTCAGAGCAAACAGTTCAAAAGAAAAAGAAATGTGAACAAAAAATGTTCAACCAGTCAGCATCTCTTTTGAATCATGAACTTTTTTGAACCTGATTCTTCATTTTAGTTACTCTACAAACATGGTAAAATAAAATAATTTATGGATCGATAACCAACACTGTAGCATAGCACAATCACAACAGAATTACTAGTCTACGGTTCAAAGAAATTTTACAATTGAAGTCTACAGCTTAGCGTTTCATCTGTCAACGTAGCATCAACAACAATCCCTTGCTCTTCAGCATAACAGAATCAAAAAAAGGTTCGAGCCCGTTCAAACAGCTTATGTATGTTTGCAAAAGCTGCTCGAGTCTCGCATTCAGGAAGACTATGACACCTAGTTGAAAAAAATACAAATGTTCCCCTGAAACTGAGACTGCAAACTCCCAAATCAAACCGGGATGCCCCTCTATATCCGATTGTTCTAAATCCATAGTAATTTATGGATCGATAAGCAACATTTAGAAAGAAAGTGAGATTATTATTTTCTTACCCTACTCCTTCCGGTGGACGCGGGGATTGGACCTCTTCGTCGACAGAACACCGGCCGAAGCACCGGCAGGTCACTAGCCGGACCTTCTCCTTCTTGCGGGGTCGGCGGAGCACCGAGCGAAGCACCGGCGGGACACTGCCGGACCTTCTCCTTGCGGCTAGAAACTGGTCGCCGTCGGGTGCTACTGACAGAAATTAGCTCGAACAAGACCCAAAGGTCGGAGGAGGTCGCCGGAAGTGTGGTCGCGTTCGAGCCGCCGCTTGTCGCCGTCGGTGGCTAACCGTAGCTCGGGCTCGGCCAGCAGTTAATGGGTAAGAGCAACTCCAACTCTTTTCCTATAATCTCATCACCTAAAAGAGGTTAAAAGAGATCTTTTTAACTCAATTTCTGAATTATAAGTGATGGTGTTGTAACAGTTCACCTATTCTATCACCTAAAAGTGTAAGGTCTACCATTTAGGTGAGAGAAAGTGATCCCCTCCATAAAGAGATGTTAGATTGGATTTAGTTGATCACCTAGGATGTGAAAGGGAAATTAATAAAGAAGTTTTTTCATCCTCATTCTCTATATAACAGATTTTTATATTTAGGTGATAGGAAAGGAGAAGTGTTGGAGTTGCTCTATGACTATCTCCAACGGGTGACCTATATGGTCACCTAAACCTAAAATAGGTGTTAAAATATACAAAAACAATCTCCAATGAATGATCCAAACCCAGAAACTATTTTAACTTTCTCCTCCATCGCGACCTAGAAATGGGCCACTCTCGTGCACGACCCGTCACCCTACGCCTCCTCCCGCTCCACGCCCCCTGCCACCCACCCACGCCATGCGAGCTCCTCCTCCTTCGCCGCTGCCTGCGCGCAAGCTCCTCCTCCTCCTTCGCCGTCGGCCGCTGCGCGAGCTCCTCCTCCTCCGCCCGTGCGCGAACTCCTCTACCGCCGCCGACGGCCACGCGCGAGCTCCTCCATCGCCACCGACCACGAGCGAACTCCTCCACCGCCGCCGCCGGCCGCGCGCGAGCTCCTCCTTCGCCACCGACCGCGCGCAAGCTTCTCCTCCGCCGCCCGCTGCGAGCTTCTCCTCCTCCTTCGACACCGGCCGCGCGTGCTCCTCTATCGCCGCCCGCTGCTGTAGCTCCTCCACCGCGGCCCGCGAGCTCCTCCTCGACTCCACCGCGCTCGAGCACCACACGACGGTCGAGCTCCAGCGCTCGCCGTCCAAGATCCGGCGCTCAAGCTCCAGCGCTCGCCTCTGCATCGACCGGCGTGGAGCCGAGATCCATTTTTGGGTCTCCGTTGGAGATCGACATTTTTGGGTACCTCCCCCTCTGCTAATTTTGTACTGTTGAACATCTATTTTAGATTTTGGGTCTCTTTCACCGTTGGAGATAGTCTAAAGCCGAAGCACCCAAGTCTTCAACCCACGAGTGCAAACTGGGCAAGGATTATGGGCTCAAACCATTTAGAACCGAACTGTTACAATCCAAACCAAACCGGTTCGGTGCTGCAACCAAATCAAACCAGCCCATTAGTTCGGTCAGCCTATTTCGACTAGGGATGGCAATGGGTCGGGTTTTGGAGCGGGTCGAGCAATCCTATACCCGCCCCGACATAGGTGTTGGGTCGAAATCCTGACCCGATCCCATACCCATAGGTCAAAAACCTTACCCATGCCCATGCCCGTGTCCGTGGGGTATCGGGGCGGGTTTCGGGTAACCCACGAGGCGGTGGCGTCAAGGGGTCGAGGCAGTGGCGACAGGGGCTTGGGGCGGTGGCGTCGGCGGGCTCACGATGGCGGCGGGCGCTCGAGGCTGCGACAGCGAGGGTTGGGGTGGTGGCGTCGAGGGCTCGAGGCGGTGACAATGAGGGCTCGGGGGGCGGCATCGGGGGGCTCATGGCGATGGCCAGGGCTCAGGATGGTGGCAACCGAGGGTCGAGGCGGCGGTGTCGGGGCTCGAGGCGGTGGCGGTGAGTACCAGCACCTGGCGGCGGTAGCGGCGAGGGCCGATGCGAGAGTGGCGGGTGGCGGCGCGGAAGGGGCACGAGAGCCGGGAGCAGGGAGGGGAGATGGGAAAGGGATGGGATCACGAGGTCAGGGTTAGAGAGTTAGAGTTTTGGACTTTTTTTAGAGGCTTTGTGAGCTAGGCTATGAAAGAAAAAGGACTATTTATTAATTTCGGGCACCTATTGGGTCACCTACGGGTGGGAAAAAAAACCTGCCCTGATCCCGATTCGCTTCTGGTCGGGCACGAGTGCCACCCATAGGTAGAAAACACGCTTTGTGCCCGGCCCCAATGGGTCGGGTACCCGGCGGGTATCCAAAACCCGGCCCCAAATTACCATTCCTAATTTCGACCCAACCAAATTACATCCAAAGTATAAACTAACCCGTTGGAACCGGTTCCAACCCAAACCATTCCCACGTGACGCTGCCCAGAACGAGATTTTTGCTATTGTGCCATTGCTAATGTGAGGGCTTCTCTCCTATATCATTTAAACAATTGGCTTCTCCCTTCTACCACTAGACTGTTAATATTCTCTTTCGTTTACCGTTGCTTACTATCTAATTACAAATTACCTTTGATAATAGTTAAATGGCTCATGAAAAGATGGAGCTACCCCTCATGTTTTTACTTGTCTCTCAGCTCGGGACTTGTCTCCAGAGGACTGACCATTCTTTCTCTCCTCGCTCCTCTGTTCTGCAAGCAAAGAACTGCCGCCACTCCTTGTTGCTCCGGCCGGCGGCGAGGTTCCCAAGCGCCGGCGACCCCCTAAATGGTGCCTCCGACCTCACCTGAGCCTCCTCCTGTAGCAGCCATGGGCGCGCAGCAGGGCACGCGACCGTGGCCCGCCCTCCCCCAAACCCTAGCTATAGGGATGGCTGCGGGGCAAGCTGCGGGGATGAGGAGTTGGAGGCCGTGGGCTTCATGGAGTTGCTGCAGGGTGCACGCGTCTCTCCAATTGTTCAAGATTTTGGTGAAATTTTTTACCTCTCGTGCATGCATTTGTGCCTCAATATTTGAATTGTTTCTGAGTTTATTTATAATGTAGAGCGAATAGAAGTGAAGGAGATCAATGAGATGAACAACATTGATATGGATATGTTTGCAGAAATAAAGTATGCATTTGACAACAACATTTTCATATGTTTGTCATTCTAGAACTGTTGGTGACACAATTTTTGCTATGTATTTGATGTTTAGGCTTCCATTAGCAACGATTGAACCCTTATTTTCTTTGCAAATAACTGCTCCATCTGTCATCGATTGGGATACTATAGAAATTGAGGAAATTCATGATGATGAGAGGCAGTTGCAAATGCCTAGGGAGCAACAAATATATTCTCTTCTGGGTGAGGGATGATGATGATGAAAATGCAAGAGAAGATGCTACTAATATGAGGGCCGATGATTGTTGTGGATCTGGAATTCCAAATATTTATGATACTCAAGATGCGGCCATTCCAGTTGATGATTCTGTACCTGGTGAGCACAACTTGGATTATGACCCCAACAATCCGGAAATGAGGGTTGGCATCAAGTATCCCTCCATGAAAAAAATTTAGATTGGCTATTAGACAATATGCCATAAACAAAGAATTTGAATTAGACATTGAAGCAACTGATCCAACAAGGTATAGAGGGTTCTGCTTGGGTGGGGATTGCCCTTGGCGCTTGCATGCATGACAAAATCCTAAAGGTTCAGATGTTATAGAGGTATTTGACTTGCATTTGTATTTTTTAATACATATTTGTATGATGTAGGTCATTATCATTTATCCCTTTGGTTATATTATTTGGTGCAGGTCATGGTCATGAATGAGATACATACTACATCGAGTAGTAGAAGAAGGACTACTACACCTACAACTTCATGGGTTGCTGAAAAGGCTCTTCCTATTCTTATGAAGAAACCTAATATGGGTGCTAAAGAGCTGCAAACACAATTGCAAGATGATCACGGATGTATTATTGGGTATGACACGGTCTATAGAGGGCAACAACGGGCTTTAAAACAATTGTATGGTGTTTAGGAAGAGAGCTTTAAAGAACTATACAGTTGGAGAGCTGAGGGTTTCAATAGTTGGATTGAAAAAATTAAGGATCTACATGTGTGTGAGCTTGCTGATAAGCTCAGAGAGATGATTATGGTGTTGTTTTTCAAGAGGAGAAAGATTGGAGAAAGGCTCACTGGGAATATACTGCCTGTTGTCCTACATATTTTGAGGGTAAGAACTAGAGGGTTGTAACACTTACAAGTTGTGCAAGGTGACCGCTATGCTGCAGAGGTGCGAGACAATAACAATTGTCTCATCCGCCATGTTGTTAAGGCATACAAGCATGAGTGTTCAATAACAATTGTCGCACTGTTATACCAAATATTTTACTTTTTTTACTTACCTTGCAGGAAAATGAAACCAAGAAAAAAATATCATCAAAGGTTAGTTCCCTAAAAAAGTATCCACCTCAACTATGGCTATCAACATAAATGAGCTGGAGACAAATGAAATTGTGTCAATCCAAGATAGTCCAACATTGATAGGAGAGGGCACTTCTTCACAGGTGCCTGCCATGGTCACTTCAACTCCTACCAAACAAGCAACTCCAAGGCGTGCAATTCGGAAGATTACTCCAAGAAAAACGAACAAAGCTTGATTGATGTCTTTGATGAACTGTCTTGTATTTTGTAAACTTGTGTGAGAAGACATAGACATTTATATCATGCCTTCTCTACTGTTAAGTTTTGGTGCTCGCAACACATAATTATTGTAAGACATTTATATCATGCCTTCTCTACTGTTAAGTTTTGGTGCTCGCAACACATAATTATTGTATGTGCTAGCTTAATGTGGGAATGTTATTTTATATGAACATGTGTTTGATCAATATTGTGAGTGCTTGGTGATGTTATTTGTGAATTTCGAATATTTTTAGTGTTTATTATGTGCGTACAGTTGAAAAATATGACTATGTATTGTATGAGAGAGATGTGAGGGTAAATATATCTTTTTATGTACCCTTATAGGGATTAAAATGCTCTAGCACTTAGCAATGGTAAACGAAAGGAGAGAATAATAATTTTTTATACTATAAAGATTAAACTTTCATGAGATTCTAGGCACCCTGCGATCGGTGTACTCGGCTAATCTAAACCCCTTAATCCCGTGCGCGTTTTAACCTCGTCCCTTGGATCTGTCACGGTCCCATTAATTACATATTATAATTACATGTTTACAACAATCTTAACACTTTCGTCTGGCCGCAACTTTTAATTTTTTTTCACGAGCCAAATCGTACCCCCCTGCCCGCTCCCGCAGGCGCGATTTACACATGGTCGCTCCATGCGGCGGTTGCCAAAGACCTCACACGACAATCACGGGATCATATTCCTTCATGCCGCTATCAGCGGACTTCTCTCTTTCTGCGCTCGGTTGCGGTGGCCGCCTTGATGCCCTTTGCCCATCGCTGACGCTGAGTGGATCGGAGGGCGAAGATACGGTACCTCCGGCGTAGCTTCACTCCGCATCGATAAGTTCTGATGTGTTGATCGAAGGTTACACGGCTTCAATTCTTCGTGTAACGTGATCCACATGCTTTTCTACGCCGGTGATGGTCACTAATCTAATCCGATTCTGCAGTACTCTCCTAGGTTATTGTAATATGCAAACCTCCGACTCATTCCTACATGCAACTTTGTGAATCGCATGGCAGTCCTTTTACCGATTTAACCAATTTACAGCCTCCAGCGGTATCAGGTGGGTGGGTTACTTGAATTCGTTGTGTCTCTATACATCCCCGTTCGTTTATTGTATAGGTATAATATAATATGTTTTGATCTCTAGGTGGTTCGGATGATGGGAAAAGTAAAGAGATCAGGCAAACCGAGCAGATAATTGTGTTGGAGGTGGATTGCTATAATGAATATCTGAACTTTATCCTATTTAAACATTTTTTGAACCTGACAAAGTTAAAAGCTATCCTGCAATTATTCTCTATTGTTAGCAGGCATAGATGATCCAAATCCTGCTTTTGTTAAGAATAAACGGGCCCCAGGTGTAGATCCTGCAGAGGAAGCAAAGAGGAAAAAGGCGAGAGAGTATATGAGTGTTTACCGACAACGCAAAAAGAACAGCTCAGTTACCATGCCAGGCCCCCCAGGTTCTTTATACTTACTTTGGGCGTCAGATGTTTTCGTTTGGCGACGATTGCATGTAGCATGTTCGTGTCCTTAGTCTCCATGTTGATCGGTGTTTATTCTCACAGCAACCACTGTCCGAGTTGACAATGAAATTGAGAGCCAGCGAAAGAAAGCTAGAGATTATATGTAGGACTACAGACAACAGAAAAAGGCCCAGGCCATTAACGTTGGTAAAGAAAATGGACCCATGCACCAGCCTTCAAACCAATGTAGGTTCGAGCCTGCATTACTAATCTGAATCTAATTTTTAATGCTGCCTTATCATTCAGGTTTGCCGGTTGTTTGCACAGATATGTCTACGTTGTGCAACCCTATTCCACAGTGCCCATTATCTGAAGATGGTAAGCAACGACATCGTGTTAATTATAAAAACCTCTAGCTTCGCTCTAATGTCACCGTGCTTTCTTCACACTGCAGAAGAATCCAGAAGGAAAAAAAAAAGCGAGAGATTACCAACACGATTACAGACAGCGTAAAAAAACTCAAAATAACATAGATGATATAGAGAACTCAGCTCCACCGCGTCAGAAAATCCAAAAGCACCTAGAAGGTAAATTTGTTGCTTATGACCCGCGTTGCTTTTATCTTTAAATCGATCATATAGGGCTTGTTTCTGTATACTCTCTAAAATTTTTCCAACTCATATTTGTTTATGACCATATTACGCTGCTGCAGAACCTATTACTTGTACGGGCAGGAGGTCCACATTTAGCAGCCCCAGTTCCCAGATCAGAAATGACGAAGGCGGTTGTACGAGTGAGGATGATACTTGGCTTCATAGAGTTGACATGGAGTCCCTTTTTATACGGACTGCAGCGACAACCGAAAGTTCGAGTCATGGTGGCCACCATCAACTGGGTGCAGACTCTGATGCGGATCTATCCTCCAGCCGGAAAAGGTTGAGGGCAGCTAATGAGAGACGCCGTTATTCGCAACTTTCGGACCCGGCGAAAACTTTACGGAACCGACAGAAACAGGTCCATATGAACGATCTAAATAAAAAAGAATCCAAGGTCAGTATTGACAGTTATCCTTTTGATGTTTAGTGCCAGTTATATCATTTTGGTATTTATTGCAGGATAATATCCTTTTAATTTTATAATACTATTCTGTTGTTCCCACTTGTCAGACTGCCAAGAATCCTAAAATGAACCACGAAGTTCTGCAACGGATGCAGTCTATGACCTGGCTTCATCTCAAGGTATGTGGGTCATTTTTGCTCCATGAGATAGGAATCCTGGGTGTACAGTTTCATTACTTCGATATTTTATTAGACACAACTTTGCGTTTCATCTAACAGAATGAATCATTCTATCGGTTTCACCAGATGAAGAAGAGTTGGATCGACTGAATCCACTTGACCAACTTATTAGTGACCATGAAGATGAAGAAGACAGCCATGATATAATATACAATGGCAGAGTTAATTCGTGTTTTTGACTGGTTTAATCTTTCAGTCATATATATCATGATATTGGTTACTACTTAACTACTTGTCTAAATCATTGTTTCAAAACGGAAATTTATATCATTCAGAGAGGACTGCCTGGCTCATGATGCACCTGATCCTTTCGAAAGAGTATACAACGAGCTACCAAAAAAGCATCATGTGCTTCAAAAGGTCCGGTTATGCCCGTTTTGTGGAGCTAAATGCTTTCCGGGCGAGGGGAAGTCTTTTTGTTGCAGGCAAGTAAGGGTGAGGATACATATTCCTAACATCCCAGACGAGCTGCGGCATCTATATGTTAGTCCAACAGATCAGGATGTGAAGTATTTTCGCAAGCATATACGCTACTTCAACTCTCATTTTTTCTTCACAACTCTTGGTGTCAAACTTGATCGTCGTTACAGTATAGCAGCTGGAACAGGGATATACACTTTTAGGGTACATGGACAAGTATATCATTGCCTTGATCAGTTGGTAACTGGTGATAGAGGCCCTAGGCATATGCAACTGTACTTTTATGACACCGATAAAACCAATGGACATAGACTGGCACGGTCTCCTCATCTAGATCAAGGACTGGTCAAGAGAATACTAAACATTCTTAGCGACAACCCATATGTCCATGTTTTCCAAAGTCTGGGGTCGGTCGCAAACCCAGATGAGTGTAAAATCAAACTGCACAGATATTATAGTTGATCAGAGGAGGTACAATGCCCTCACCGTGTCATATGTCGCTGCTATCTGGGAGCAAGGAACCAACCCTCGTAAAATGTTTTAGATAAGCATCATGGTTTGTGGATTGTCTGATGATCCACAATACATCAAGGCATATTATGGTTGTTATGATCCCTTGTCGTATCCTCTCTTTTTTCCTAAGAGGGGAAGCAGGATGAAATAAGAATATTCTATATGACGATGAGATTGAAGGTATCATGAAAATGTCTATAAGCTTTGTTCATGTACTTTTCTTAGTATGTGCATATACTAATATCTTAATTGATTTAGTGAACGACATCGATACACACGTAGAACCTGACATCGATGGTTATGAGGATATATTATTAAGTTAAAAATTTAAAATTAAGTTGATCTCTTATTTGACTTTGATTTATATACATATTGTTCTTCAAACATAGTTCACGAATGTGTTGCTGATCATGACATCGACGACGACGAAAATGGGGGAACGAAGAAAAGCCTGGTTAGTTTTTTTTTTAACCAAAGGCTCAGTTCAGATATTCTATTTATTGATGTGATGACATCAATACCATCTATTTATTGATGTTATGACATTTTTTCTCCTTTAATGGAAGGAAGGAAAATAAAATATGTTGCAGCCAGAGAATATTACTGCTACAAGTTACAAATCAGACTCAATGAGTTCAATGTTTTGTTTTATGGTGGTAGGCTGTTGCAACAAATTCTCGTTGACACTTATGTCAAAGTAGAGTCAATGCGTTTGGATTGGTATTCATTGTCAGAGCATCAAAAAATAATTCGTGCTAACCTCTACCAGGTACTTCATTGTTCTTTTATCCGCTATTTGTACCCTATCATTTAAACGCATATTTTTGCCTTAATGCCTCAGTTACTTTTTATACAGGGGATTGTTGACACGCTGGCTACTGGTGAGGCTCATGCTTCAGAAGTTGAAAAGAGAATAGTGCTACCCAGATCCTTCCTGGGTGGTGACCGAGATGTGTAATCGAGGTTCCTTGATGCCATGACGTTGGTGCAGTGTTTTGGTAAGCCTGACTATTTTGTTACCATGACTTATAACACATATTAGGATGAGATTACGAGTGAGTTGTTACAAATATATTACTAAACTGGGTTTTTAACTTGTCAATAAAGCGAATGTATTAGTACAACAAATCCAATCCATGCATGGCTTCTGCGATACAAAATTTGATCTTGCAAAAATAGAATGTGCTCAATACTGTATCTTAGGAACAGTTAAATTACTATATCAAACTTTATGTTGTGTAAATGATCATGTATCTTACAAATTGTAGGGGAAGAGGAGATTTATGGTGAGGTTAGTGGATTGTTCCAGATTTCCCATTTTAACTTATATATAACATTAGCTCACTTCTTTAGTGCGTGATGATTAAATATGCCAAATCAGTATATTATGCCTTTTGACATAATGAGTTGCAACAGTTTATTTTTTTCATAAATCAAATAGCCAGATGTTGCAGTTCATTCATGTATTTTCTATGATCTGGCATATGCAGTTCAATGACAGTGCAGATGATGCTGATCTAGAAGATGATTCAGACTTTACTGAAACTGAATTTGGTAGCACACTCATTTTTTTAAAGCTGTTACATAATAGATAGATAACTCATTGTGAACAGTCAAGAATTTTACTATTTCTGTTATTCTTTTTAGATGAGACTTTTGACAAATACAGCTATATATTTTTGCCTCTGTTCGGCCGAAGCGATCAAATGATGAAACTTATGCGAAAAGTTTAGGAAGAGGCACAGCAGAAAACAACTCTCTATAAAATAGTCATAACAGCTATAATGTTTGACACTCATGAGATGGTAAGCACGTCATCACATAGATCATATTGTCGAGTTTCTCATGATATCTATCAATATTTGCATTGTAATAGGAGTTCTCGCAACATCTTCTAAGTGGGACAACACCAATACAGCTCATGGTAAGCACAAGTAAGATTGTGATGGAAGAGATACAGAAGAAAAATCGAGGTGGCATCATGAGGTTGAGTGGATGGATTCCTTTCGCATCGGAATTTCAACCTGGACAACATTACGTCTGTAAGTTCAACTTCACAATGAAGGGCTACCGTCTGAAGATGTATCGGGTGATGCATTAACTGACTCTAAATAACTGTAATACTGATGTGTTTATAGTATAGACTTGGGGGGTTATGAGCTTAAATCAGCCTGGCGACCTGAATACTATCTCTTTTGCTGAATATATTATATTATACCTTGCAATACTTGATCCAAAATTTATGATGCATTGTTCTCATCAAATTGTGAAGGGAATGTGATTATAACCTTATTAATATCCAACAATAGGTTGATCTTTATTTTGCTCTGTATGTCCTGTCAATTTTTAGATCCCAAATCTGATTTGATCCGAACCCACTTGGATCAAAAACTTGTTGCCAATTTATTAATAGATGAAGAGCAGAAGCAACATTTTTATTTCTATTTTTCATGACACTATAAATTATGAGGTTTAAAACTTTGAGTTCTTCTTGTTTTGGCTGCTTGCCGACCCCTTCTTAATAATATTACATTTTTACATTATTTATTTATTCTTAGATGATATGTCTGTAATAAATGTTCTCTTTAAACACATGGTTGCGTAGTAGAAAAATAACAATGTTTGTGTCAGCATGTGTAAAAAACTAGTAATATTAAAAAAGAGAAACTCATTGTTTCAATGATATACAAGAAAAATCCTTACATTAACAATGGTACAATAGCAAAAAATCTCGCCCACAACTGGGTTAAGATTGTGTTACTTGGCCTACGCTGCTCGGAGTCGGAGTGCGACGCGCGCTAATTGTTGGCGCTGGCGCTTCTTTTCCCTCGCATTTCGGGGCTGTTTGGTTTCTTACCAATCAAAACCTTACCAAAATTTGAAAACGCCGATGATATTTGGTCCAGATTTGGTTCACATCCAACATTTGGCTTGCCAACGTGTTACCAACGAAACAATACAGCGATGCGGGCGAGAATCCGGGCGAGCAAAACGCTCGCCCGCGTTTTGGTTACCATCGGGAGCATGCCAAAGCAACGCGTCAGAATCTAAGCAGCGGCACAGAATCCAAAAAGCAATGGTTAACTATCCTAATTGCTGATATATTTTAATTGGTAAATCCAATTTATATTCTGTTTTCAGATTTATATTCCTTATAATTAAAGCTACAAAATGAGATCTTAGTTGAATATATTTTGATGAAAAAAATAATTAATAATATTAGATTTCATATGTCATACTAATAGTGTTGGTAAGATTTGGTATGACTGTGAACCAAACATACTTTTGCTCATGTTTTGACATTATCCGTGATTGGCCATGACCAAATTTTGGTATGGCAAATATAGTAACAAACCAAACAGACCCTTCCTCCCAAACCCCTTCGGCCCTTCCGCTCCCGTTCCCCTCCGCCGAACCGAACCCTAGTACTTCCTCCGCCGGCCATGGCGGCCGCGCGCGCCGCGAAGCGCGCCAAGATCGAACGCGCCGCTGCCCCGCAGCGTGGCGAGGATGACTACGTGCCGGGGAACATCGTGGAAATCGAGCTCTGCAACTTCATGACCTACGACCGCCTCGTCTGCCGCCCCGGTCCGCGCCTCAACCTCGTCGTCGGACCCAACGGCTCCGGCAAGAGCTCCCTCGTCTGTGCCATCGCCCTCGGGCTCGCTGGAGACCCAAAGGTAACCTTCTCTATAACCGCTTTACCCCACCTCCCTGCAATTTCATTATCATAGGGTTCGAGTCTTACCGCGATTGCCATTGACTGTAGATTCTCGGGAGGGCGTCCAACGTCGGCGCCTTTGTTAAGAGGGGGGAGGTCTCTGGACATGTCAAGATAACCCTCCGTGGGGACACACCCGACGACAAGATCTGCATTACGAGGAAAATTGACAATGAAAACAAGTCCGAGTGGCTCCTCAATGGTACTTGCGTCTCAGTCCTCAATCTCCTCAAATTTTTATTTCTTAGGAAATGCACGAGGAAACCTATGATGTTGGCCAGCAGAAAAGGTAGCCTGACAGTGACACACAATTTATTGTCCATCGAGCAAAGGTTTTAATTTTCAAGCGGTCAATGACAAATTTTGAGTATATTAGTAGCAATTTTTGGCGTCATGGTGATGCCAGTGCACCAGGGTCTCAAGAAATAGCGTAGCTGTAATCATTTAACATAGACCATATTTTTATGATTATCATCCACTAAAAAGTAACCCATTCTGCCAATTTGGAAAGCTTACTCCATCTGCGTCACAAATGCTTCATTTTATTTATGATTGTGTCCTTCAGCACTTGTGAGTTTAATCACTGCTCTTCTTGTGCTTTTTATGGTTAAGACTGAAAATCTAATTGAATTTGTGGCTACCATTTAATTATTTTTCCATTTTCTCTTTGCCTTTCTTTGTTACCACTGCAAATATTTCGAGTAGTACTTTGAAATAATGCTGCATTCGTTTTGTAAGAATAAATGCTTATTCCTTTCAGAATTTTTCTATTAGTTTTAAGAATATACATGATTCTTCCATCATCTCAACCTGTGCAATAACTTCATATAAATTTTCTACGCTACACGAACTGACTATATTCTTGAGAACCTAGGTAATTGAAACACAAGTCGAGTTGAGTGGCCAGAGGACCATCTTGTCAGAGTAGCCATAATTAGTTACAACATAGTCAGTTTGTGGTCAGGACATGCAGTTTACTGAGTTTTGGCAATTATTAAGTTCGTACATGTTGTACACCATGAAATTAAGTGTAGTGTTGTGTAAGTAGGTCATTGTTTGGCCACTTATTTTGTTGAGCACAAAATATAGTTCCTGTTGACTTTCCTTGATTGCATGTCATAGACGATGACTAGTCACTTGAGTCGGATGTCTAGCTCCTACACTATGCTCATTGTGATGTTGACATGGTTGTCCTTGCTATGTGATTTGACTACGTTGCTACTTTGAAATAATACATCTCTTGATTTGGCGATTTTCTAGCTCAAGAAAGTAGTGGCTCACTGGCTCTTTATCTATTCAAGTGTCTGTACAAGTGCTCTGTGGCTTATATATTATTATTCTTTTAAAATATGTTCATTGTTTGAAATGAGGACCCTTCTTGTGTGATTGATATATGTTTCCTCCAGGTGCAACTGTCCCTAAAAAGGAAGTTATCGATGTCATTAAGAAATTCAATATTCAAGTTAATAATTTAACTCAGGTTAGCCTTGGGTTCTTTTGTACCTTCTAGTGCATTATATTTGAATCTTATATTGCTTGGCAAGTTTGAGCTATATTTTTTATCAAGAGGAGTCGCGTGTTCTTAACAATGCAAATGTACTATACCTGATGCTTGTTGTTTCTGTGAACATCTAGTTCTTGCCACAAGATCGTGTATCTGAATTTGCAAAGCTCACTCCCATTCAACTGCTCGAAGAGACTGAAAAGGCTGTTGGTGACCCCAATTTGCCTGTTCAACATCATAATCTTGTAAATACAAGTAAGGAGCTGAAGGCACTTGAAGTGGTAAAACTTAATTTCTCTCCTTTTTTTCTATGTTAGCTTGAATATTTTTGTGGTTCTTTGACTTTGCACTAAACAATTTTTTAGACGTCTACTTTAAGCTATCAATTGACTACTGACCATACATTGAAATCTAGGCTCTAAAACAGAAGGAGCAGACTTTGAATAATCTGAAGGCCCTCAACGCTGAACAAGAAAAAGATGTTGAACGCGTTCGACTAAGAGATAAACTTCTGAAAAAGGTTTGCAGTTTTTATTGTTCAACAGTCCAGTTTTAACAAAGAGATTTTGATGATAGCATGATAACACCTCTTGCAATCGTACCACAGGCTGAATTAATGAAGAAGAAGCTACCATGGCTGAAATTCGACAAGCTTAAGAAGGAATTCGTAGAAGTAATATTGGAGAAGGAGAAAACTGCAAAGATGAAAATGGAAGAAGCAGCCAAAATTTTCGAAGATTCAAAACAACCTATTGAGTATGTTCCATGTTTTCATAAGGCATCAAATATTCATTTTTTTCTATATATTTTGTAAGTTTTTCATCCAGCATGGTCCTTGTGATACATAAATGCTTCCTTTTTTATGCCTTTCCAATTGGAATGATAGTTGGTAATCTGATGATACTACACTTCTGTTACTTTTATTGAGTACTCCTACAAATGAAAATATCCTTAAGTTAGCTTTACTTCCTGCCAAGAAAAGGGTTTCATACAAGAAGATTTTTTTCTATATATAATATGAATACTGCAAAGCTCCCATCCCATGTGATGTGCTTTTGAAATGGATTGTAGTTGCTGTTACAATATTGAGAGATTGTGACTTTACACTGGAGACATAGCTTAGGTTATATAAAAATTTAAAATTGGTTATGTACAACATAGCTTTATGAATTGTGACTTTACACTGGAGACATCCAACGTAAATAATGTGGCTGGCTGAAATTGCTTAGGTTGAGATTGAGGTTTTGATTTCTTTATGCTATCCCTTCCTTCTCTTTGTAGAGTACTCAAGAAAGGCAAGGCGGCCCATGTTTCGAAACTAAAGAAGATAACCAACCAAATGAATCAAAACATGAGCAACTGCCGGAATGCTATTGATGAGGAACAGCAGCTGGTATGAACTTTTCATACGGAAGCTAGGCATCTAATGCTAATTAACCAATGTCAGTTTTTGACAATTCCTTTTTTGGTATCAGAGTGCAGAACTGAAAAGTACATTTGACGATATTGAAGAGCTAAAGAAACAAGAAAAATCTCGCCAGCAAAGGATTTTGAAGGCTAAAGAAGATTTTGCTGCTGCTAAAAGGGAACTTGAAGATCTACAACCATATGAACTACCTAGAGATGAAATGGTTCGTTTATTCTTGCTTGCAATTGTTGATTCTGGATTCCAACAGCTATTATGTACTTACAATTTTCACAATGCTTGTGTTTACACTTGCTGCTAAATTCTCTCCTTTTTTTTTTTGCACAGGTAGAACTTACTGATAAAATTGCACGAGTATGTCTCGACATAAATCATCTAAATGATGAAAAGATTAGCACTGAGTCTAAGTTAGATCGAGAGAAGGAAAGCATGACGATGTGCTCTAAAAGGTACCTTCTTGTTTACTGCTGTCCATTTTGATCAATACTAGGTTACCTAATACTTATTTGTTGCAGATTGAAGGATATGGAAAGTAAAAACAATAGACTACTCGAAGCATTGCGAGGTGGCTGTGATAAAATCATTGATGCATATAACTGGGTGCAAGATAACAAAGCTAATTTCCGAAGAGAAGTTTACGGGCCTGTTCTCCTTGAGGTTAGTTGAGCTGCATGCCTGTTACCATCTGGTTACTTGCTGCCAGGACATCAGTCAGTATACATTTGTTTCCTTGTTCTCAGGTAAATATTCAGGATAGGGTCCATGCGACTTACTTGGAAAACCATGTCCCAAACTATATATGGAAGGTACAAACACAATGATAATGTTTCACTTTTGAGATTTGCAAAATTGAGTTTATATGCACTGTGCTGCTATCCTTTATTCAGGCACTTACATAAAATTGCAGAAAGCAATGAGAAATAGATATACCTTCTTTATGCCATACTGCCATTTGCACAACCCTATCTTATGTGTGATCACTGATCAATGTGCAGAAGCAGGTTGATCATCCAGATATGATGACATATCTGTATATTTCTTTATAAAGATTGTTTATTCAGTGTTGTTGATTTTGTGAATATTGTTGCATCATCATCTTGTTTCCTTTTCTATTGCAAAACATAGTAATTGCTGTATATGAAGTAACTGTTTTTTTTTAATTATTTTCTGCCAGTCATTCATCACTCTGGATGCTTCTGATCGTGATGTCTTGGTTAGAAAAATGAAGCACTATGCCATCCCAATTCTGAACCACACAGGGGAGAGAGGCATGAGGAGAGAACCATTCAATATTACTCCGGAGGTAAGAAGATATGATTGTCCTTATTATTTAATATTTGTCCTAATTATTAAGCATGTTCACACTAATCATCATCCTCATATTTACTGGGCAAGTTACAAGCATATCATAGTTATTCTCTTTGCCTACATTACCAACCTTAGAGTTTTTTGGTATCCTATTATTTTTCTGACTGCACACTTAAAATACCTTGTAGACAACTTGGGTAATGATATCAAATGTTTTCTTTATCTTATGCCAGATGCGGCAAATTGGGATCAGCTCCCGACTTGATCAAGTGTTTGAAGCTCCTGCTGCTGTAAAGGATGTTTTAATTAGTCAGGCTGGTTTGGATAGTTCGGTATAACTACTAATGTCCTGTTCATAAATCTTGACCAAATTGCACTGCCTATTACTTGAATCATCTACTCAAATCATCTTTATCTTATCCTTTCATCACTTTTTTGTGTGCATTTAGTACATTGGTACAGATGAAACTCATCGTAGAGCAGATGCTGTACCAAAGTTAGGTATTTCAGATTTTTGGACGCCAGATAACCATTACCGGTGGTCCAGATCAAGGTATGGTGGTCACATGTCAGCATTTGTAGATGCAGTCAATCCTCCTCGCTATTTCAAGTTCGGTATGTGTTGTTGTCTCAGCCTTAAAACCTGCAGTCTATATAGTTCACCTGCTCGGACTAATTCTTGTCTGCTTGCTCATGCAGACCTGGATGTAAGTGGCATGGAGAGCCTCCGAGTTCAGAAAGAAAAACATATGGCAAATATTAAAGGTATGGAAGAAAAATTAACAATACTTCAGAGAAATCGAAGGCAATTGGAAGACGAGGAAGCAAATATGCGCAAGCGAAAGGTTCCGTTTATTTTAGTTAGAACCACTTTGTTAAATTAACTATTATTAAGTTGTTTCTTGATAGCACTTTATCTTTTTTACTATATCAATTTTCTAGGAAGAGATTATTAACATGATGAAGTCCCAAAAGAAGAGACAAGATGACTTACAAAGGCGTATTGGTATGAAATTTTGAATTTCTTTTGTCTTCTACATGTGAATTGTGTAATTATTGATCTTTGTTTTAGATTTTAGAAGGAGGAAGCTGGAGGACATATACAAAGAGGAAGATGTGGAGTCTATAAAAAAAAAGCTTGATCAGGTGCCTTTGTTAAATGACCGGCGATTTCGAGCAGTGGTAAAACTTAAGGTTAGCACCTTGTGTGCATGTATTCTGATCAGTAGTACTGTTTTTGTCTTAAAAACCATTATCAAATTAAACTAGTATTTACTTCATTTTAATTCCATCTGTCTTAGAATTTGCTTGTCGAAGCTGTTGCTCTCAAATGGAGTTACACAGAAAAGAACATGGCTTCTATTGAGTTTGATGCAAAGGTATGCTCCTTAAGCCTCATTTGCAAAAGTTGATTTCTTAGATTGCATGAGCGAAGCTAGACCAAGGAGAAGCTAGTGCATCACTTCATCATCTTATAATAACCATAAAAATTAAGATAAGAATTCATTAAATAAAACACTATAATGAAATAGAAGGGGAGGTTTTTTCATGTGGCGCATATGCTTATGTAATTTTTTGAGAAGGGGAGGTTTTCCCCCCTCCGTTTGTACTTATCTTCTTTGTAATGAAATAGAAATTTGTACTGTGTTTTAAACCCTGTTTCATGTGCACTAGTGTGAATCAATGAAATAGAAGGGAACGCCTAAACTATCATTGCCCCTCATATTATACCTGCTCCCGAAACTGAATAATTACTATATAAAACTTTACGATTTGAATTCAAATAATCAACACTGTAAGAATGTTAGTAGTGGTTTATTAATTCTAACTAAGGTCATTTGTTATGTTGCTTGTGCATTGATAACAAGCCAGAGAAATGCTGCTAGGTATGCAGAAGGGCCCTGTCATGTTGTCATACCCATCCTAGTACCTTTTCTCCATTCATGTGCACAAATTGGACTCAGGTTAATGGAGTGAGGTCATATAACAATCAGCGTTTGTCTTGCATTGTCCATCATGTCTAAACACTTCACATGTTATGCAGCGTGGTATTAATATGTAGCATAAGTATTGTATATGCAATTTTGTATACCGTTACCAATAACAATTACTAATCATCTTGTAGATATTGGAGATGGAAAATGGTGTGAAGAAACTTGAAAATGATGCTCTTATAGCTGCTAGAGAGTATGAAGATCGTAAGTTGGTTTTACACTGCATTCTTTTCCGGCATCTAATGATGTTTGAATTAAATAAAAAATATTGATGTTACACATGGTGAAAAGTTGCTAGGGTCACCTTTGACATTTCTTTTCCCTGTAACATCTTGTCAAGAAACACTCAAATGGCACATCGTGTTAATGCATTGTGCCTTTTTTGTACTTTACTGGGCAATGAATATAATGACTATGTTAACAAGAAAAAGGGGTTATGGCTTGACATATGAATGTTAGGGATGTCCAGTTAGTCAATAATAGTGGTTGGATTGGGCCTTCCAACTCTCCCTATTTTCTTTCTAGACACACAGTATCTGCTGTAGTTGTTTGGTTGGTTTAGGCTCTATTTGCTTGATACATTTCATTTTTTTGATATCTTAGTTCGTAATGATAAGGCAGCATATGATAGCTTATTATTTTCATAATTGCATTTTGTCATCAGGTAAAAGAATCACTCAAGAGCACAAGAAGCAGCTATCTAATGCAAAACAGTATGCAGAATCAATAGCTATGATCACCAAAGACCTGGAGAAAGAGTTTCGTGAGGTATAGTTTGAATTTGGTTTGCATAACTTCTGTTCTTAGTTCATTGGGATTTGTTGTTTCTGTTTCTGTGTAAATAACTCAGAATAGACAAATTAAGTAAATCAGACATTTGAGGAAATAGCAGAATAATAATTTAATAGTGTTTGTAACTTCCTCCATTTTGTTTTGTTACCAAAACCATGCTGCTGTAAAGTAAACTCGAAAACACATGTACACAATTTTCAAAATTGCACTGGAATATGCATTTTCATGTGGATTTTGTACTTCCATAGATACTGGTTACAATTTTTAAGTACTATTTTGATGCCTAGAATTTGTTATAATGATGTAATGTAGCACCAAATATATTGATTTTACATTTTGCTGAATGAAACTCCTTTATTCGTTACAACAATGCAAGATAGCATTCATTTATTGATGCTTTTCAGATGCCATCTACTATTGAAGAACTGGAAGCTGCAATACAAGATACTGAATCAGAAGCAAATTCTATGCTGTTTCTTAGCCAAAACGTTTTGCTGGAATATCAAAACCGGCAACGTGAGGTACAGTAGTTCCTCAGGTTCTGGTTTTGAATCAGAGTCACCTTTACTTGTATATTTACTTTATAGTTTATATGTAGTGTATATTTCGGGGTTGTTCGTTTCCATGGGCTAAACTAGAGAAACGAACAGGAGGGCTAAAAGTAGAGCTAAACTTAAGCTCTAGAGAAGAAAAAGGGCTAAAAGGAGGGCTAAATTTTAGCCCCCCAAGAGGTGCTAAAGTTTAGCTCAAATTTTAGGAGCTAAACTTTAGCTGCTAATGGAAACGAACACCCCCTTCATCAGGGAATCAGGGATATAGAATGCTCAACAGGTCTGTAAAATAAACTATGCGTTGTTGATGCTTGCTGGATGATTAGCAGTGTGATTGTGTTGTCTTATATTATTGTTGGTAACGAACCAATATGTGGCAGAGTTGCCTATTAGGAACTTAGTTACATTCTTTCTTTGGGATTATCAGAATGTGTTTTTTATGTGGAGCGTTACATGGTAAATGAATCTATGGTGGTGATGAAAAGGGCTAGAATCTGTGGGAGATTGTTAGCCCAAGCCCCAAGTGTTCTGCCTAGAAATTTCCTTTTGTGGAAATCAATGCTTTATGTTTGGAGCGTCATGCTGTCTGAATGTAATTGTGTTATTGTCTATTAGGTCAATACAAAGTAGGATAGTAAATATGATCTTGGACCACTTTAAAAGATCAAGTTTGAGCTGATAGATTTACAACTACATTTTATCATGAACCAAATCATTATGTTACATTAAGTATTCATCAACCTGTTACATTGCCTACTTTGGTGCAGATTGAATCGATATCAATTAAGCTTCAAGACGATAAAGAAGAATATGAGCGTTGCTGCTCTGATATAGAAACCGTAAAGGTTTGGTCGTTTCATCTAGTCACTAATTTTGAAACTTTCTTTCCTAGCATTTTCCTCTTTTGATTTGAATCTGATGGTTCTGTAGGGTAAATGGCTTCCAACTCTGCGGAATCTTGTTTCAAAAATAAATGACACATTCAGTCATAACTTTCAAGAAATGGCAGTTGCTGGAGAAGTTTCACTTGGTATGTATGACTGTTATTTTTTACCCTATTGTGTGTGCACTTTAGCGTAACGTATCACTTGCTGCACCAAACTTTTTCACAGATGAACATGGTCTGGATTTCGATCAATATGGCATTCTTATAAAAGTGAAGTTTAGGTGAGTTCCATTTCTTAGGTTTATGCAATGTTCCAGTCCTCGGTGAATGTGATTATTTATTGCCATGTCACCTGATAGTGGTCATTGTGTATATGTATATCTTACAATTGTACATATCACTAGAGGTTTATGCAAACTATAATTCAAACTTTGTTCCACCATACTTGTCATTCTTGTTTCCCAATGCATCTCTATTTCTATCTCTCCTTGTTTCCTGTGCACTACACCTTTTCTACCCCTCCTAAACTGGAATGGAGGAGTATGTTCTAACTGATTGTTTCAACCAATGTTAGCTGTCATGAAGCTTTTTTTTTTTTTTGGTGCTTTGCTTTTTCTAGTTTCCTGCCTGCTTGTATTCGCGGTCTCAGTAGGTTTAGGAAGATGCTGTTATAGCGCCTTCCAGAAGATAATCTTATTTGTATATTGTTTGATGGTATCTTCTATCTAGTTTACACTGCTTACTTGGAGATTCTTGTGGTTGTGGACCTTAATGTGGTATTATTTTCGTCAGGCAAACAAGTCAGTTGCAGGTGCTAAGTGCTCATCACCAATCTGGAGGGGTATGAAGAAAATTTGTCTGATTGGATTTAACGTTTTTCCTTAAGCATACTTATGATCATTATTGTTTCCTTCCCTTTCATAGGAGCGTTCTGTGTCCACCATTTTGTACCTTGTATCCCTTCAGGATCTTACCAACTGTCCCTTTCGTGTGGTCGATGAGATAAATCAAGGCAAGGCAACCTGAATCAGTATTTCCTTCCCTTTCAGATGGTAAGCATTGAAAGTGTGTAACACTTTCCCTTGGATGTGCAGGAATGGATCCAATAAACGAGAGGAAGATGTTTCAGCAGCTTGTCAGAGCTGCCAGCCAGCTCAACACGCCACAGTTAGTGACAGTACTCGCACATTTTGGGACATGATGTGGAACTGTTAATGATGTGGATCTGTAGGCCCGCAGGTAACCGTCTGTTTGTTTTGGCTGCAGGTGCTTCCTTCTGACGCCCAAGCTGCTACCTGATCTGGAATACAGTGACGCGTGCAGCATTTTGAACATTATGAATGGCCCATGGATCGAGCAGCCATCAAAAGGTGGCTCATCTTTGCGCGTTCTGAAAAATGCTAAGCATAAAGTTGTTTGCCGGCTCGCTGAACATTTTAGTGTTCCCAGACTTTGTGTAATCTTTCATTCATGATGCTTGCAGCTTGGAGCGCTGGGGATTGTTGGAGAACCGTGATGAGTGTTGGCGGGCATTCATAGGCCAAAAACAGCAGCAGACGTAAAGTATGCATGTTTGGCCGGAAGCAGCTTATAGCTTTTGTGGGGGTTATTTTCTATGTAAATATAGGGAAGTTGCATAGCTGGGTTGCCCTTGTCACCTGGTAGGGTTTATTTATCACTCGGGAGGGCTGTAGAGTGGTCTCAAAGGCTCAAACCAGTAGCTGACCACCGGCGAACAACTGAATTAGCTATTTTAAATGTAACTTAATATTTATTATCCACCAGCATAGTCCTATTTTGCTGCTTTTGATTATTAATGCACACAGAATAGTAACCTGTTTGCATACTTGAACTAGCATGTCGTGTCGGTCTTCCACTCTTGTGATTCTGGCAGAACTGCTCGACGGCGGCGGGGGTTCCAGTCGGTCTTCCCTCTTCGGCTCTTCCACTCGCTCCTGCGATTCATCAAGGATTTTGGCGGCACGCTCTGACGCTCGTGAGTCGTGACTTGACTTGGCTGTGGTGCCCCCTCTCGCATCTTTTTCCGCTGCTGTCGCGTTTTATCAACCATAGTGACTTCTGAACTTCTGTCGCGTTTTACGCGTCCGCCGGATTGACGGGGCAAGTCATGGAGACGTTCGTTGGATCGTGCTCCGCTGCACCATGAGAAATCTCAGAAAGTGTGTTTGTTTTCATCCCTCTAATTTTTAGACCTGTCTTATTGAATATTGTGATACTAATTAGAAGTATTAAATATAGATCAGTAGAGTGCCCGTATGTTGCTATGACGAATAGAAATTTGCTCGTGCTTGCTAGAATTTTACATATACATCGCAACATGTGGTAATTTCGGCTACCATAAATATTGTAAAGTTTTACTGTCCATTTTTCCAAAGAAGAGAACGCAAAGCAAATAAACCAACTATAATTACAGGTTATGTCACACCCTAATCAATATTGAAATATAAATAAAATTTAGTTATATTTAAACTCTACATTTTTTGAATGAAATAAAGTTTTGCATACAGACAAATTGAATATAATTTTTCTACACTTTTAGCCATAGCCAGCACCCCCTCGAGCTTCAGTTTCAAAATAGCAATCCTATTTTTTTTTCCTTCTATTCGTTTTTCTTCCTGGATCAGATCGTGGATTGGAGAATCGAGTCTTGACCTTGTTATTTTTTCTGAGAGAAATCGAGTCTTCACCTCGTGCGTGTGGATAGGATTAGGGAGTCAGAGGTGGGCTACATGAGTTTTGGGCTAAAGACTGCTTTGTTAGTGGGCTGTTTTGAGACTGGATCGTGGGCTGCTTAGGGACTCGCTGATGGGCTACTTCGGGACTCGCTGATAGTGGTAGACTTGATCTCCAAACGCAACGTGAACTGAAACGACTTGTTTATAAGCCCATGTTTTGTCAGACCTGATAAACAAGAGAAGTTGATACGACGCAGCCGATCGATGCAGATACAAAATACGTCCGAATATAAAACAGGCAGAATAACTTGGGTGACGACGCTACCTCATTTAATTAGATATATATAGATAGATTACTGATAAAACCCAGTCTATAACTCTCCTTCTGAATAACGAGATAAATTTATTAAGACTAATTGGATCATGATTAGATAATATGATACTGTAGTAAACATCTCTTAATAATGACTTAATTAAGCTTAATAAATTTATCACATTGATGCACATACAACTCTGTAATTAGTTTCATATTTAATATATATTTAATAATCATATATAACGTTTTAATGATTGATGTGACCCTACTAAAATTTAGACCCTAAGAAACAAACACACTCAAAAGTATGTGTGTGTGTGTGAAAGAGAGAGAGAGTATGTATCGTGTACGGTATTTCAAACACCGATCACCCGTGCCCTTCCTTTGGCAGGGGTTGAAAGCCTCTGGAACGGAGGATTCTGAAAATACAGGAATTGAGTTTGTCATTTATTGTAATCCTACATAAAAAATATAGAAATTAGAAGAGAAAGATAGATTCATAGGAATTTTACAAGAGGTTAGGCCTCTTACTTATTTTCCTCCAAAACTTTTATAGAGCAAAGTGTCCCATAGGAATTTGAAAAGAATCAGTCCTGCATTCCAAACGCTCACAATAGAAAATTTTCCTATAAAAATTAAATCCTATACAAATCCTACATTTTTCCTCCTTACAAAGGAGGCCTAAAATCATAGAAAATTTGGAGGATATGCGTAGTAGAGCTTCCTTGCGTCCTACAAATCTTGAGGTCCTAAGAGCATCTCCAATTACTCCCCTCTCCTGTCCCCCTCCAATAGCTCCCCTCTCCTATCTCCTAAACCAAAAATTTTGCTATATAAAGAATGAAAAAATAAAAATGTTGCTCCAACAGCTCCCCTATTCGGTTCCCTCTTTTACTCCATCGACTAAAAACGGCCCTCCGTCCCCTCCAGCCCGCGCACGCCCCCGCCACATCGCTCTCAGTCGGCCTCGCCATCGCGCCGAAGTCCGGCCTTCGTCTGCCGCCCGTCGCCCACCGGCGGGCTCCCGCCACCGAGCTCCCGCCGTCGCCGAGGCCGCCGAGCTCCCACCTTCGCCCAAGCTGCCGCCGAGCGCCGCCCCCGCCAGGCCTCGCTCATGCCCGCAGTGCCGCCGACTGCTTGGTTCCCGCGCGCGCCCCGCTGAACGTCGGCCTGCTCCCCTACTTCACCGGCTTCGCTCGTTGCCCTGCTCCCCCGCGCGCCCCCTGCTGCCGTCGCCTGCTCCCGCTGTCGCCGGCTTCGCTCGTCGCCCTACTCCCGCGCGTGCCCCCTGCTGCCGCCTACTCCTGCATGTGCTGCTCCCACTCGTCGCCTGCTCCTGCATGTGCTGCTCCCGAGCTCCTGCTCTCGGCCAAGGTGGTCGGCACGACGAGTTCCAGGACATGTTTGGTGCTGAAGTGCTCATCAACACCGATGGCCTCAACATGTTCGATGAATTGCCTGAAAAGTATGGCAATGGCAACTAAGCTGTAGGGGATAGAATTTAGGGGAGCTGCTGGAGTAATCATGTCTCAAATTTTGAAAATGAGTTGGAGTCATCCCCTAAACTATGTTGTAGGGGATGAAATTTTAGGGAAACTGTTAGAGATGCTCTAAGGTGATTACTACAAGTAGAATGGAAAAATAGGAGCAACCTCCGGAGTGACTAATAGGTACCATGTGGTTTTTTCTTTCAAAAGATATACCTCTAATTTATTTGTTATACTATAAATAAATTAATATAAAATAAAGATAGAGTTTAATTTTTTGAGAGAGTTTTAGACCTACCCACATTTCATAGTATTTCAAATACCGATCAGCCCCCGGACCCGGACCAGGTTCCCCATGCCACGACTACGGGTTGGCGTCATGAGGCTGTGAGCAGCGCACTCACTCCGTTTCCGCGACACGCGCGTGGTGCCAGTCGCGCCGTGATGTGAGCATGAGCAGCGTGCGCCGCCTCAAAGAAAAAAAGAAAAGAAAAAAAGAGGGCACGTCGAGAGCTGCTCCTGCATGCACTTGCTTACCTTGAGCAGGCGCGGGGTGGGGTGTAATATGCACGGCTCGGGCCTTGTTCCGTTCCGAGAGCGTGCCGGTTGGCTACGCTTGCGCTTAAGGTCAGTCGCCTAGACGTAACAGTAGGCCGCTGGCGGCTAATCAAAAGGCCAAAACGCGAGCAATGTCAGACGTACGCCTTCTGGCTGTCCACAGATTACATTGACACGCTCATAGAAAAAAAAAACCTGGACAATTCAACGGGCTACATATACAGTTCTGCTTAAGCTACCGCGGCGACTGTAAAAGGCTTGCACAAGCACAACATACAGGACGGAACAAATTAAAAATGAGTGCGGCGATTGCGCACGACAGAAATCACACAGTGCTCCACTTGATTTCCACACGTATCTTCCCGTTCTTCGAGTTGATTAGATGGTACTTCTCGTTGATCCGGCCATTGTTCACGACGTCCACCAGGTTTATATCCACGTGCCCCAGAGATTCCTGAAATGATTGTTGAGAGATCGATTGATCAGGGGCTAGCTGTATCAGGAAATGGCTGCTGCTGCGAGCTATTTTTTTTAGATAATGAAAAAAAAAAACATGTTCCGGCCTGGCTGCTGCGAGCTATAGCAAATAAGGACTGACCTTACTGCGGAAGGGGAGGCTCCTGCGTTTGTTTCTCACTTCGATGTGAATCTTATCATCCACAGGAGGCTCGTCTACCATGAACTGAAACTCTTCGTTCCATCTTGGATCTCTTGTTTTCCTCATCACCTGCAAGAGCAAGGTAGATATTGCTGTGAACTGGGTGTCGACTCAGTACTCATTTTAGTAATCATACTTGGGGTTGATCTTACAAAGCATGCTTGCTATGTTCAGTACAGCTAAAAATGCTACTAATTCCGAACTAAAATAAAGGCCATCATTCAAGAAAAATAAATAGAAACCCAACCTTTGTTTTCCTCTGTTCCCCCTTGTAAAGAACCACAGCATATGGATTTGTTTGACGCTTCCCTTCCACGTCTTCTGCGCTCTCCAGTGACACCAGCAATACCCCGCCACCACAGGGGATGTCCCTTCTTGTTAAGCTGGCATTGCCTTCACCATCGTCTGAGGCCTCACTGGTTCTGCCACTGTCATCTCTGAAGGGATCAAAAGTCAACTCCACAACGAGCTTTCCTCTGTTCTTTCGGTTTTGTGGATCATTTGGGTTCATGCTTCTAAGAAGGTCGAGTGTGAATAACTTGCTCTCGTGTGGTGCGAGCAAGCGGAGGGGGATAACTTGCATACCCAGTTTATCGTGCATTTTAACCTGCACACTCGGGAACAGGAGAAAAAAACCCCCCGATAAATTGGTGTCTCCTACTGATTCAAATCAGGAAAAATCAGAAAATTGGAAAAGAAGGGGCAAAAATTTCATATAGAAAGCTATAAACCTTTTCCCAATCAAACATATGGAGCTCAAGGACTTGTGTCTCAGGATCCTTGACTATGAACCTGAAGTATTCATTCCATTCAGGATTCAGGTTGTTCATCTTAACAGATGTTTTCTTTGAGGGCAGTCTCTCACCACTCAGGCGCATCTTGACATAGGGATCAGACTTGCCAAGGAAGTCCATCTTGAGAAGATTCATGGCTCTAATCACCTTTACGTGCAATATTCCAATTGGCTTCTTTGTAGCACCACTGCGACATGGTTCATACCAGTGATTAAATGATTATTTAAGCTCCAATTACATTGGAGAGATTATTCAAAAAGTAACTAAAATGATAATGTTTGTAACTAAAACAAAAGTATAGAGGCTATATGCTATAGATATGTTATTTTCCTTTATCCAATTATATACATAAATATTCCACAAATAACAATATACATATTTACAATCCTATCAAGTTCTTTCCTTATATCAACCCAGCTATCTAGTTATAAATAGGGCCTCAAGGATTCTATTGTCAAAAAGTTTGATGATTAAATTTCCACCTCCAAGAGACCCTTATCACCGAATCATACTAATAATTTATATGCAAGTAGCTGAAAATGATCAGGAAATCTCGAGTTGATACTTATCGTGTTCCAAGAATACAAGCTCTATACAACCTGATTATGTGAAGTTAAGAAATTGTAACCCATACAATACAACATTAAGCTACAAGCAACAGTGATATGTATGTCAGTACTGAAGAAATTCACCTTGCTCCATCCAAGATAGGTATTTGTATAACTTTTGGCCAGTGATACAGAACTGAGATTTGCTTTGATATTTGATCCTATGAGAAAAGAAGAAAACAGTTAGCAAGTAAGACCCGAGTCTGTTACCGAAATTTTTCTAAGGCAAATGAACAGTTACCTGAACAAACGGATATAAGACTGGTATTGCCATGACATCTGCCCCCAACAATTTAAACCCAAAGTCAATATGTGGCTGTATCCATAAAACTTGAGTTAGTGTTCTCTTAATGAAACTATTAATTACACATCAAAGGAATATATTATACCTTCTCCATTAGTGAAACACTTAAGTTAGCGAAGCAGGGAAAGCTTGGTACCAGTGGCTTCAGAGTAACACGTGGCGTCAACATTATATGTAAATCTGCTAGCTGAAATGGGAATATGACCATGTCAACTACCGAAACTTGTGTGTATAATGCAGCCAAGAACAAAGCTAACCTGTGCAGACACTTTGATAGAATGCACCTTGGCATTCACAGTTACATCTGCTGTGCTAGCCCACCGAATCACAGGCTGAATTACCAGTTCTTTTTCTTGCATTTCATAAACTTTAATTCCTGTTTTGAACAACGATAAATTTGGGGAAGATATATAAATAGGAAAGCCTTCACAAATAAAAATTTGGAACTAAGTATAATGAACAATGACTCTGAACCGCTGTTCTAGTATAATGCATCACACAGTATGAGTAACAGAATGAAATCGGGAGAGTTGAATTATAGGACTAATTGAGTATCACATACAAAATTCCTTACCAGTCATTTCCAAGAATAAGCTTCTTACAAAAATTTGCACGAAGCATGAGTTGGTACTTTTTTGTTTTGGAGAAAGAGGCAGCAGCACTGCCATTCATTAAGATGGAAGAGCAAGGATTACAGCCTAAGGGTACATAATCTAACAAAGTAAAAGCAAGGAGACAAACAAGCCTCCAACAATCAACATGATGCAGACAAAGCCAACTATGCTCTGCTAAGAGCTCAACTCTCAATTAAGTTCAAGATAGGCAGCATCTAGAATTAAGATTCTTGTAATGAAGAAATCAACTAGGTGACATTCTGAAGCAACAGGATAATCCATGAGTCGATACTCGGTAAGGCTAAAAGCGGTTTGAGGGAATGATGTTAAACATGTGCATTGACTAAAAGTTCAATGTCACCGACTTGGGTTGTATGAAAATTTAAACAACCGTGTTCTTTAATAGAGTAAAATGGCAATCGACATTTGAGGAAACCGACATTAAAGTATCACTGAACAAATTCCATTGCAACAGTAAGTGGTTTAGAAGAAAGTGAGAAACTATAGACCTTGGAATGTAGGTGGAAGAGACCCAAGTGTTAATCGTCGAAATTCAATTGATTCTATACCATATAGTCCAACATATTGCTCAAATATTGGCCTTGTTACACGCTGTATATTGTTGCATATTGCCTGTGTCACAGTCAAGCAACAAAGCACTATTATGGCTAATCATGCTCCCAAATAAAGTTTATTCACATAAGTAAGCCATGAATGATGCATTAAAATGAGTACCAAATAGGTCATATGAAAGTTGAAAGAACCTTATCCAGGAAAGGCCACATGTCCCGAATGAACTTATTCATCCAGTCAACCTGCAAGAAAATGTTTGAATTATATCCCTTTTCTACAAAGAAAAATGAATCTGCTTGAGCCACCAGGCCAATTAAAAGTAAACCATGTTCTCAATTCACCTCAACTCGTTTTGAAGGAAATATAATCACCTATATCCATAAATAGTGTTTAACCAAACTATCAGGTTTTTTGACCTGAGAACAACTGAGAAACATGATACCATGCATCATGCCCTGCCGGTAACTCTTTCCAAATCACATTTGTCAAATTGGGCAATTGATAGATCATATCTCTCCTATATACACATTAAAAATCGATGTCTGTCAAAACAAAAATGCATAAGAAGAAAATGTACTTGCTAACTGCTGATATTTAATGGCCAAACCCTTATTGTCTAGTTATGCAATTTTAATAGGGAAATCAAATGTCAATTTACAGTTTCTGTGAGTTTTAAACGTAAAACATAAATTGATTTCGAGTAAAACCTAGAACAATATCCACTTCGTCCATAGATTTCATCTCATTCCTACAGATCACTATCTAGAGAAATAAAGAATAAACATGCACCCACCCGCTCATAGTCTGGGCTCTTCACCCATAAGGGAATATCCGGTATTATCGTCTGCAAGGTTTCAGAGTCTAAATCTCGTAGTGGTCTAATGATAGGATCCTGCAAAGTCAATGACGAAATCACATAATCAGATTATTGATAGTGATCACTATTCAGCAGTAACCATACATCCAAAATGTAAAACTCTACGGATTTCATAGATATATTATTGAATACTATAACCAGATACATATCACAAAATAAAAAATGAGAAATAAAGGTGCGGAGATTTCTCTGGGAATTATTCCTCCAGATTCCAGACAAACTTTTTTTTTAGTCTGAATTCTCTTTCCTGAAAGTTAAAATAATAAGGGAGGGGAACGCAAGTATGAAAGCGCATAAATCAGCATCAAGCACAGTCGTTGAGTCACACGTGGTATCCAAATCTTACCACTACGCAAAAGCAGTTTTCCAGGACTGATGTGCATTGATGGAACAAGATCGACAATTGGTGAAACCATTGCTGAAGGTGGCATCAATCATGTAAAAGGAAAAGGGTGCGCGACAGCAAAATTACAATTACATTCGTTCTTTTATTTGTCCACTAGATCGGCCAAAATTACAATGATTACTGTCGAATTGCCGATTTAATAATGTTATTGTAAGCCCTATGGTCATGACTTTTTCTTTACTTAGAATCATGGATTTGATCATTTCTTTCCTTATGAGCTAAGGCATCGAAGTCTCAATTTTAGTGTTGACGACAGAAGGGGTTTCATCAGCAAAGTATTCCTAGTTGAATTTTATTCCCACCATGTTCAAACCATGTCCTTTTCATTCCTATGAGCTAATTGGCTACCGAACCAGTATAGGCAGTAACTTGGGGCACAACTGCATGCCCTTCTAAAGAAAATGAATCCAAGCACGCTAGACAACACAGCAAAAGAAAAGCATCTGTAATTTGTTCCGTACTCGGGGTAATTAGATATGCCTCTAAGCATCAGGTGACACTCTGTATCCGTCTGCACTAGTTTGTTTTCACACTGTCAACAACACATTAAACGATTGAATGCAGTGACATCGGCTTGACGTGGAGGCATATTCCTTTGCCTGTTCTTTTATGCATCCCTCGTACGGTGAATTAAACCCCTCACCCTTCCTCCACCGGATTGAAGTTCAATGAACTTCCAAGGTGAAGTTCCCCGAAACCTCTAGCTGGTCAAATAATTAAACCCCTTACCCTTCAGTATCAGCTGCCGTATACAAATAATTCACTCGTGCAGAAAAATAAATAATTTCGCTGGTGCACATGCTTGCTTATCTAGGGAGAAGCATAATCGCATAAGTCGAGCTGGGAATCGGATACGCGAGCCATCAGTCTCCGCCCATTCAGAGCTGGAAAAAGTACTTTCAGCTGACCAACTATTCCAGAAACGAACCTACTGGACAACTAAAGACTGATGATGCAGAGGCGTGCTTAGCCGGAGACGAAAAATTCGCCAGGTGATGAGGCAATCGATCGATCGGTGGGCACGGACTTCCGGGGATAGCAAGCACGACCTTCCCTTCCCCGCGTCACGTTACGTAGATATACTATACAGAAAAAAAAAAAGGCCCAACAACTCACTAGGAGGTCGCCGTTTTGTTTTCCTCCGAGAGGAAGAAAAACAATAAATAGGAGCCATATGTCTTAATCAAATCCCCCCCAACCATTTGTGGTTGCGGGTCCGTTTTCCGCGTGGCAGCCTCAATCGGAAGAAGCCAGCAACGTGCTATTATGATGCTGACCTGACGATTTGGTGCTTTGATTTGATGTTGCGCACGACGACGTACTTCGCACGAAACTAAAGTGCGTGGAACAAAATCGCAGTACGATCGATTCGTACCAACCCAGCGGCGAACAGAAGCGCGAAGACTCGAAACTGATCAACCACGTTGAGCGGGAGGGAGAGGGGAGGAGAGGGCGACGACGAACCATACCTCGAGGCGTGGAGCGGCAAAGAAGCGGAGGTAGACGACGTAGGCGCCGACGAGCCCGATGGCGAGGCCGAGGCCGAAGCCGAGGACGGCGCCCACGAGGCCCATCGTCCCTGCGATCGCGAATGCCGCCGCGCCACCGGCAGCAACAACCGCATGGGAAGCAGCCGCGCGCGAGAGCGAGGGAAGTTTCGAGTGGAGGCTTCGATTGGATGAGCTGCTTTGCGACTTGGTGGTTTCCGCTCCTTCCTCCTCCTCGGGGACGTCGAGCCGGCCGAGGCGGCGGAGACAACTGCGCCTGCAATAGCGAGTCGGCAAGCTCGAGGCGAGAGCGTTGCCTCGTGGAGAGAAAGCAAGCGAGCGGGGAATGGGAAATGGCCGAGGGGGCGGCAAGCGTGCTGGCAGGCGACTTATATGGGGCGGGCTCTGTCTGCGGTGCGGGTCGGGCCGGAAGGCCGGCGCACTCGAAAATTCTGAGTTACGCGGTGCGGCCCAGGATATTCCAAAGCCTAGTTCTGGCTTGGGCTGTCTGTTGGCCCAGAATTGCTCCGCAGTGACCAGTGAGGCAAGTGGTGCCTTTCCCATTTCTTCCACGGCGCCGTAGCAGGGCGATCGGTATCCGAAATTGGGGAACGAGATGTCGCTCAGCTCCGACGGCAGCGGCGACGGCCGGGGCAGGGATGCGAAGAGACGGCGGGTCGATGAGCAAGGGGGGCGATTCGATGAGGCGGCGGTAGCGACGAGAGGGGCGGATGCAATCCCGGCGGTCCGCTTCTCGGACCTGCCGATCGACCTCCGCCATCGCATCCTGATGCTCCTGCCGATCAAGGACGCCATCCGCACGGCGGCGCTGGACCAGAGCTGGCGCGACCTCTGGAAGAGCCGCTGGCACCCAATCTCGAGCCGCGACATCCACCTCCGCCCCCGCGACATCCCCAGCCAGGTGCTCGACGCGTTGGAGGCCGGCCCGCGCCTCCGCCTCGACCGCTTCTCCCTCGTCGTCGAGAACGGGAAGATCCGCCCCAGGCACCTCAAGCGCTTCCTCGAGTACGCCGCCGAGTGCCGCGTCCAGGACCTCCACGTCGATCTGCGCCGTGGCAACAAGCTCGGTCCGAAGAACCTCTCCTTCCACTTCCCCCTCTCCAGCCCGCACCTCGTTCACCTCTCGCTCCGCGGCATCGCCGTCTCCAACATGTACTACAGGGCCGCTCGCCCCTTCTCCGCTCTCGAGGTCATCCACCTCCACTCCGTCCGCGTTTCCGAACTCACCTTCAAGAAAATGATGGCGCTGTGTCCCCAACTCCGCACTCTCGATCTGCGCCGGTGCGACTTCAGGGATTTCGTGCACGGTGCCCAAGCATTGGTCCCTCCGGCGGGGGAGAATTTGACGAGCATCACTATCGCGGACTGCAAAGGGGAGGTCAGGCTGGGTGCCGTGGCGATGCATAATCTCCGTTCCTTCCGCTACAGCGGCAACTATCAGGCGTCGCCCTTCTTCCTTCCGGGCGATGCCGCACTTGACCACCTTTACATCTCCTGTGATGACCCAGTATCTCGTCACTTCACTCTGTTTCCCAACTATTTTGATGAAGGACTCCCGGATGATCTCTCCCATCTCACCGTACTTACTATATGCAGCAATGCCCTCAAGGTATTATTTCATTCTATCTGGCCTTCTTATATCATCTAATAAATCATTGGTTGGGTGGTTTCACGAGCGAATCAATTAATCTTGTTTTTTTCAGGTTGCGTCCACCTGGTTGAATAATGGAGCAACTGCACAGTGGACCAGTTTGTGCAACTTATACAGTTTGAGAGAGCTACAGCTGCTCAACCTTACTGACATATATGTGTTCCTCATGGCGTCCAACTGTCTTAATCTTGAAAGGGTCTTTGTGCAGGTTAGCATTTTCCGGAATTGCTTGACTTAGTAGGTATTCCATCATTATGCATCTGTGTTCTATGTTCTTGTGATGCTTCTAAATGATTTGTTAATATTCACAGCTCCCTGCGATCAGTGATGTGCCATTGGAGAAGGAGAATGTATCTGAGGAGGTGTGGCTAGAACCATCAGAGAGTCGCTTAAGCAACCTTAGCATGGTAAAGGTCAGGAACTTCAATTGGCGTCGCTGCGAGATGCAGCTAGTGAGTTTTTTTGTTGAGGGAGGCTAGCTCCCTTCAGGAACTGCAAATAGTTTCCCCCAATATCGCTCTGCTGAATGTGCCTGGTGTGCCAGAAGCAGACTTTTTGGTTATCAAAGATGCTATAGACAGTGGCAGGATAACGTTTAGTGAGTCTGATGCTGCTGCAAGTCAGCCATTTCATTCAGAGGTCTTTGTTGACGTTTAGATTTTTGTCACCAGATTTTTCATATTCATATGGATCAATATCCATTTGGGTGTAGTTGATTTCTTGAATATACATGAAGAAACCAGCATTATCTTGTAACTTCTTGACTTCAATTTTACTGTGGGTAAAAGAATTTAAATACATGGTATTCTGAATCTAATGTGAGCTTGTTGCCCTGTCCTCTTACCACTTTCTTTATATACCCAACATTATATCTTTTTCAGCTGTGCAGGTCTATTTCATACTGTATTTCACAATTTAATCAGATGATGAAATTTCTTGGAGCTGTTTATCTGAAATAGTGTTGCTGCCAATGTACAATGCCAGTTATTTTATTTTTCCTTTTGGTTTGTTAATTTGAGATTTTTGAGGTGTCATATTGCACCGCTGGGCTTTTTGAGATTTTCCTTCAGGGGCATCTATCTTTAAGTATGACTTCCGAGCTTGTTCCCTATGTATGTTTGAATTATATTTTTATAAATAGCATGACATGATGAAATGGTAAAAGTGTACATTGCGCCATGTAATCAAATACATCATACATGAAGTCTGTTGATACCGAGCTTACATACTTGGTTTGATCATCATGATGCCCCTGAACCTGGAGTGTAAGTTGTGAAGCAATTCGAGAGCAATATTCTGTGTTGTCAAACACTTTTGGTGAGTTACAGTCTTACAGATACTAATGGTTATGCATCTTCCTTTACTATGGTTGTAGAAACAAAAAAATCAGATTTATATTTCAAATGACGTAGATTGCTGGCAGCTCGGATATGTTTATATCATTCAGTAGAAATATGATTTGATCCGAAACTGTGTCCAGCTGGGCGTGTACTACTGCATCTTGCTATGGGAAATCTTCTTGGTTCCGAGACTGGTGGTTAGGTGCAGGAAAATATTTTTTAAAATTATAAAGAAACATAAAGGCATTTGCCCGTGTATACATCTTTTTGGTCCCGAGATTGCTCAGTTCAGACTTGTTCTTTGCCTGTTTCTATTTGACTGTGCAGGCAAGGCAAGGCGTTTCAGCGTTTGGTTCGGACCCTGGGCCTGCTGCCTGGGCCAGGTAGATTTCTGAGAGTCCGAAGCAAACAAGCCCGGCCGGCGTGCCAGGCCGGCCCTCAAGCAGGCAACCAAGTGTAGTACAGTAGCAGCTTCGACTTCGAGCTTCCGCCTTCCTAGCGGCGCGGTCTGAAACGATTCATCGACCGCTCACGCTCACGCTGCCGCCTCTCCCTTTCAAAAATAAATAAATAAATAAATAAGAGCCGCCGCTTCTCCTCCAGCGCCGCCGCTTCCCTCCCCTCCCCTCCCGCGTGGCCCGTCAGAAGCTCCTCCAGCAGCGGCAGGTTGCTGTGCTGGGCAAGCTTCTGGAGAGGCCGAGAGGGAATGGTTTGTGCGAAGAACTGGGGAGCGAACGGCAACCGGCAATGGCGCTCGAATCTGACAACAACAGCGACAGCCGCGCACGAGCGAAGCGGCGGCGTGTGGATGAGCAAGGGATCCAAAGCAAAGAGGGGGCGGAGGGGGTCCTGGTGTTGCGCATTTCGGCACTGCCGGTCGATCTGCGGCAGCGCATACTGACCCACCTCCCTCTCAAGGACGCCATCCGCACGGCGGCGCTCGCCCAGGAGTGGCGCGACCTCTGGAAGAGCCGCTGGGCGCATCCGACCTCCTGCCGCGACATCCGCGTCCTCCCCGACGACATCCCGAGCAAGGTGCTTCGCCTGTTGATGGAGAGTGGCCCGCGTCGCCGCCTCGACTGCTTCTCCCTCGTCGTCGACAACAAGAAGCTCAGGCCGCAGCATCTCAAGCGCTTCCTCTCGTACGCCGCCGAGTGCCGCGTCGAGGGCCTCCACGTCGAGCTGCAGCATTGCAAGCCCGATTCGAACCTCACCTTCCACTTCCCGCTGTCGAGCCGCCGCCTCGTTCACCTTTCGCTCCGTGGCATCAACATCGGCAGCACATTCTACAAGGGCGCCCAGCCCTTCTACGCTCTAGAGGTCATCCACCTCGACTCCGTTCGCATTTTGCCATCGACATTCACAAAGTTGATGGCATTGTGTCCTCACCTCCACACTCTCGACCTGCGACGGTGCCACTGTAGCAAATTGTTGATGGCGGGGTCCGACCTGAGGAGTATCACCATCGTGGAATGCTATGGGATGGTCAATCTGGACGCTGTGGCGGTGCCTAGCCTCCATTCTTTTCGCTACATCGGCAAATTCCTCACGACGCCCTTCTTTCTTCCGGAGCACGCCGCACTCACCAAACTTCATATTTGTGTTGTCCAGCCAATACCCAACATTTTTTTTTTCTGCCTATTTCGAGATGTCCCTCCCGTGTGATCTCACTCGCCTCACCGTGCTCACCATCTGCAGCAATGCCCTTAAGGTTATGTTTCTTTCTGCTGGACTTGTACGGTTTTATTATCATTCGAGTCGTAGATTGTTTGTTTTCAGAAATGAAAACGTAATTTGTTTACTGACAATGATCTATAGATTGCGTCTTTCTTGTTGAGTGATGGAAAAACTGCCCCATGTGCCAACCTGAGCAACTTGCAGAGTTTGAGAGAGCTACAGATCTTCATGGTTGGAATGGACGCTAGCAACCTCGATGACATCTTTGTGTTCCTCAATGCCTCTCGCTGTCATAAACTTGAGAGGCTCTTTGTGCAGGTTATTTCAACTTCTTCCTAAATTACTTCGCTGAGTAGCCACGCTATCATGCTATTGATCTGGATTCTTGTTTGTTGTGATGCTTCTGAATGATTGAGGTCTATTATTGCAGCTCCCACCTGTCAGTGATGTACCCTTGGAGTATTTACCTGAAGAGGTGGGGGCAGAACCATCAGAGGAGGGCTTAGGCAACCTTAGAATGGTAAAGGTCATGAACTTCAATTGGCGCTGCTTTGAGATGCAGCTAGTGAGTTCTTTGTTGAGGAAGGCTACCTTCCTACATAAACTACTACTTGTTTCTCCCAATGTGGCCCCGTTGATTGTGCCCGGGGTGCAAGAAGCGGACCTTTTGCTTCTCAAAAAAGCTTTGGCCAATGGTAACATGATTCTTAGTGAGTCTGACGTTGCTGCCACCCAGGCATTTCATTCAGAAATCATTATCTAGCTTAGTTTTCTGCCATCAGCCTATCTGTTGCCCTAAAGGCTTAAAGTCAGTACTATCAGAGAAAAATCCTTTTGGAACTTATTTGTTGACTATATATGAAGGAATTGATGCTGTCTCTTTATTTCTTATCTTTAGTTTTACTATTGGCAAAAAATTTAAGTATCTTGCCTGTTTTGGTTTGATATCTTGAGATATCAGGTTACAAAGCGCATTTTGACAGTGATGTAATTAAATAATTTTATCATGCTCTGGATCTGGAGACAAACTAGAAAAGCAATTTAGCAACAAAAGTTTCTGGTGTCAGTAATCTTTCATGCCTTATGGTTATGGCTGCTAATTAAGTAGTGTGTCAGGAGGGAAAAATGTGAACTCTGATTGAAATGAGTTACTGTACAGACGAAGTTCAAAATTGGATGCGCTTCCACATTATATACATGAACTTTGGTGCTGAAAATGACTGTTCTGGACCTGCTTCTAGTTTGTGCAACACTTTGGAAACCAGTTTTCTTGGCCATATTTATCGGAGCTATGGTGTGGTTTTTTATTTATCTGTCTTTATATCTTGTAAAGGTTCATCTTGGTTCAATAAAAGTTTGATTTATTATTATTTTCAAAAACTTAATTTTATTCTTTAGAGTACTCAACATTTAAATTATCAATTAATCGCTCTCATTTCTTCTTTGTCGTCGAATTTGTATGCATGAACATGGATAAAGCTCAGAGTTTCAGCAACAACAAAAACGTTTTTATCAGTCTTTATAGCTGCTACAAATTCTAAGGCTGACTTCAACCGCACGATGTATTTCCATTTTTGCATTACCAGGAATGCATGCTTGTTTTCATCTCCAACCGTAGGAGCCATCACCGATGCAAACTGCCTCAGGCAGTCGTTCCGTCGGCCGACAAGGCACCCTCTTGCGTATGTAATACACGGTTGGAGACAACGAGATGTGCCTCCCCTTCGGGTTACTTTAGATGGAATGCAAACTCCGATTTGCCTCTTGGATACTATGCAATATACGGTTTGAAGTCAGCCTAGTATCGGCAACATTCATTTGTAAATCTACAGTGGCTACCTCTATGTACCAGATTTAATCACGGGCTGTCTGTTTGGAAGAAGCTGGCTGATTCCCTGACACTGCAGCATTGTGCATAGTACATAAGGTGGCTAACTTAAGATCGTTTATCTCCACGATCTTGACACTTTGTTCGGTGAAGTGCTCTAATCTCTAATTTTTCACTATGGAGTATGGGACTCATTTTTCTAGGCCTGTCATTTGTCTCTTTCGGCTCAACATCTGGCGTTGTGGATGGCCAAAGCATTGGACCTCAGACCTCACGGACTCACGGTGGCTGGTCTGCTTAACAGAGTCCATTGGCCCTTGTTTCGGACCGTAACGGGGGCACGGCACGAGGTTCAGTAGCCGCCCTTTCAGCTTCTTGTGGAAGGAGTGGGAGAGAGGTAAAGGGTTTGTGCGAAATTGGGGAACGAACGGGAAATGGCGACCGACTCCGCCGCCACCGCCGGCGGATCGAAGAGGCGGCGGCTGGATGAGCAAGAGGACCGACGCGAAGGAGCAGTGGTGGAGAAGATTCCGGTGGACCGGATCTCGGTGCTGCCGGACGGCAGCGCTTCCTCACCCACCTGTCGCTCAAGGAGGCCATCCGCACGAGTGCGCTGGCCCGCGGGTGGCGCGACCTCTGGAAGAGCCGGTGGGCACACCGCTCCTCCGTTGAGATTCACCTCAACTCCCGCGACGCCCTGAGGAGGGAGCTTGAAGCGCTGGATAGGGAGCCGCGGCCGCGCCGCCGCCTTGACCGCTTCTCCCTCATTGTGGACATCTGCAAGCTCAGGTCCACGGACCTCCGGCGCTTCCTCGACTACGCCGCCGAGTGTCGCGTCGAGGACCTCCATGTCGAGACGCGGAAGAGCACTGTTGCGGACAAGCTCAACTTCCATCTGCCACCGTCGAGCCCGCTCCTCGCACGCCTCTGGCTCCGCCGAATCAATATCTCGAGACTTTTCTTCAAGGCCGCCCAGCCATTCCACGCCCTCGAGGTCATTCGGCTTCACTCTGTCAACATTAGCCAAACTACCGTGAAAAAAAATGATGGCGCTGTGCCCCAGCCTCCTCACTCTCGATTTGCGCGACTGCGACTCTGACGACTTCTTCTACTCGGACAAATCCCTGGTCTTTCCACCAAAACTGCGGAGTGTCACCATTGTTGAGTGTGAGGGGCTCGCCAGTCTGGACATTGTGGGTGTGTCTAGCCTGCGCTCCTTCTGCTATAGCGGCGACCGTAGGTCCTTCTCACTTCCAAAAGATGCCATGCTTACGGACCTTTACATTTGCCTTGATGACTGGTTATCAGGAAACTGGGATATCTCCTTGTTCAATAAATTTCTGCCAAATGATCTATCTGGCCTCACTGTTCTCACTATCTGCAGCAATGTCCTCATGGTAAAAAATTTTTCTTCATTGATTTTATTTCATCTGGTCCTATTATCACATATAGCTCAATAACTTGTTGGATTTCCAATCAGTTTTTTCATTGAATTGTCTTTTAGGGCGCATCTTCATCGTGGCATTATGAATGGGCAGCGTGGCTGACGCAACAGGTCCTCATGTTTAAATAAGTTGTTATCACCCAAGTTGTTTGATTTCTAATTAACAAAGTGAATGGGTGGAGGTTTAGCAATAGAATAAGTTTATGATGAATTTCTTTGCTTTATTCCAATCCTTTTGTGTGGATCATAATTGTGTGCGCTATATGGGAGATGGAGTCTTTCCAATAGCCTTTTGTAATAAGATATGGTCATATGCATCTAGGATGTAGAGACCGGGACCTTTTCATTTGCTTGATGAAATAAATTTCCTTTATCTAAAAAAAACAAAGTGATTGGATGATGTTTTCTTTACTAACCAGGCCTTTTAGCAGGTTACACCTTCATTGGTTGATGATGAATCAATGGTCCAAAATCCCAAGCTGGGCAACTTACAAAGTTTGAGAGAGCTACAGCTCTTGATGCTAAAAATGGGGTCTGACAACCTTTCTAACATCTATATGTTCCTCAAAACCTGCCAATGCCTTAATCTGGAGAGGCTCTTTGTTCAGGTTTGCACCTGATGTGCCTGTCTTAATTTCTTTACTTCATAGTAGTCTTTCTTTTTATTCATCTACATCTGAGTTCTTATTCGATTGTAATGCTTCTATATGATTATGGTTTTTCTTTGCAGCTCCCAACTGTTCATTATGAGCCGATGAAGGCTTCAATTGATGAAGTGGTGGAAGAACCACCGGAAGGCGCCTTGGAGAACCTTAAGATAGTAAAAATCATGAACTTTAATGGCGCCGCATCGAGGTACAGCTAGTGAGTTTTTTGTTGAGGAAGGTTTCCACCCTGCATAATCTGCTACTGGTTTCTCCAAATGTTGCTCCCCTGGATATGCCGGGTGTACAAGAAGCAGATGTATTGCTTCTCAAAGAAGCTCTTTCCACTGGCAAGATGATGCTCAGTGAATCTGACGAAGCTGCAACTAAGCCATATCATTCTGAGATCTTTATTGAGATTTAGTTGTCTATAACCAGTTGAATGGTTACTACTATATCAAGAAACCAATATTGTTTCCTTAATTTGCAATCGTTGATACCATATCCACTAAGAAATCTGATGCAGACTTACTTTCTTCAGTTTCCTGTTCTGTTGGTTGTTACCACTGCTATCATGTCTCTGACTTATAAGTCTATGAACTGAAGCAGCTCTTCACTATTCAATATGTAATAGAAATCCTTCGTCATCTTGTTTTGGTTTTTACCTTGACGTATCAGATTGCAACATTGGATATTTTTTTACAACTAGGATGATTGATGTAGGAAGTGCAGTGCTGATACTGATGTAAAAGCCAAATCTCTGTTTCCGATAAGCAGACCTGTTGCTTCTCTGAAATTCTCCAGCAAATGCTCAACGACTCTGATGGTGCTAAAATCTGAAGATTTCATCGAGATGTCTTCGTTGAGTATTAATTTTCAGCCAGCAGCTGAGTTCTGGCTGTGTTGATCAAAATAGCATATGTAAGAGATAAGCTAGTTGTGATGGATCGTGTGTATAACCAAAATGTTAGTTGCCCTTAAAAAAAAACAGAACCAAAATGTTAGTTCTATATCCTGTGACTCTTATCCCTCATTTGTCATTTGTATTAAGGCTTAGTTTTTTTTTAACTGCAGTACTTAGTATTCCATAGCCTATCATTGATACTTTGAGATTCTGTTGACTATAGACCTTTTTCTTTTTGTTTCATATAATATAGAGGACGTGCTGCTTGTCCATTCTTCTGGTGCTAGCTCTATGTTTGAAATTCTTGTGAAAATCATTGTATTATCTAGATTTAGCAGCATTTTGTGGTACTATTTAATATCGTCATATCTACCTATGGAGAAAAGGGATCATGTAAAATATCGATGCATTCTCCTTGGGAATTTTACTTTGAACTTTAACAGGAATAATTTAGCTTCAGTTATATGCCTATGGATTGAACTGTACACTGATACATTTACTCTGATATTCTAGTACTGAACTGTTCAAGGACATGTGGTAAGTTTCTTTCCCTGAATTGTCATGACTTCAGTGCTTTGCTAGCTGTTTCAAATATATTGCACCTTTTTTTAGGGAAAATATATTTCACTTTTATGGTAAGGCTTCGGGCTTTACTTTACCCTCCTCTTTTTCCTTGTCCTTTTCTCAATCTCTTTTGTCATCTCTTTGTTGGCTCATGTGGCCATGTGAGTTTCATCTCTTTCCTATCTCAACCTGCTTGGGATAAAAGGGCTTTATTGTTCTCGTGTTTTATTTGCCTGAGTTGTCCCTGTCACTACCTATGAAGGTGATAAAAATATGGTTAATTGATATGCAAATCATACTTCTAATTTTAATTTTAATGTCCATATGATTTATTTGTCACTTGCCTTGTGTTGCGAATATGGTGTCTGATTGATCCGCAATTGTCATTCAGAAATCAAATGGGGGTGGTGTTGTCTCAAATGACCTACTCTTTTAGATTTGCTGCTTTGTATCAGCTTTTATAGCGTCGATTTGTCACATTCTCAATCCACTTCGTTACCTTATCTGCCTTGCTTCTACCAGCGCTATTAGCTGTATGAACTGGCTGATGACTTGACGCTGCTTATGCTTGACAGGTGTGGTTGAGTCAGATGGCTGACATGAAGCTGTAGCAGCAACGGCGATAGGCCGCAAAGAGGACGAATAAAGCAGCAAGAGGACGAATAAAGCAGCGGAGCAGCAGCGGAATCAGAGGAACAACGTGGGCGAGGCCTACTGCTCATAGTGGGCTGTAGTAGGCCCACTTCCACTTAACTTTTAGCCTGCTGATCGGCGAGTGAAGGGGAGCAAACGTGAACCGCACCGGCAGCCACCACGGACCACGGTTGACGCACGGCACAAGTAACAAGCGCACGGCCGCGGCTTCGGTGGCGCAAAACGCAATGGCGTCTCGCTGCGATTCCGGCGCGAGCGCGAAGAGGCAGCGGCGGCGGGGGGATCCGGAAGAGGGGCGAGAGCCAAGCGCCGCGGTGGAGGAGAAGGACCTCATCTCGTCGCTGCTGCTCGATTTGCGGCTGCAGATACTGCGGCACCTGCCGCTCAAGTCAGCCATCCGCACGGGCGCGCTCTCCACCAAGTGGCGCGGGCTCTGGGCGCGCCGCTGGCCGGAGCCCTCCTCCATCCGCCGCCGCGTCTCCTGCCGTGGTGCCGCGGAGAAGCTCCTTGAGTCGTTCAGGAACCGTGGCATGCACAGCCTCAACCGCTTCTCCCTCACGTTCCGCTGGAAGGATCTCTCCCCCGCCGACTTCCAGCGCTGCGTCGACTACGCCGCCGCCTGCGCCGTGGAGGATCTCCACCTCCATTTCGTCGATCCTCCCCACGCGGACATTGTTGCCGTACAATTACTTGGCGGTGGCGGCGACAGCTTCGTCACCTTCAGCTTTCGGGAGGCGAGCCCACTACTGGCGCGCGTCTCCATCCTTGGCGTCACAATCGATCTCCCCCAGGATGCCGCCGCCCGCTCCTTCTCCGCCCTCGAGATCGTCTCCCTCCGCTGGGTGGTCCTGCGACATGGTTCCGTTCGCGAACTCGTCGCGGCGTGCCCCCGCCTCCACACCCTCGACCTGCGCGACTGCACTAGGCTACCACTATCAGGGAGCACCACGATCTACGACGTGCGGCCTGGAGCGCGCCTGAGGAGCCTCACTGTTACCAGGTGCGAGGTCGCGGACCTTCTCGCCGACACGGCTAGCGACCTGTGCTCCTTCCGCTACTGTGGTAACTTCATTGGTTCATCCAGCATCTTGGCCTCCGCGCCACTTCACGACCTATGCATCTGCTTCGACGGCGCCATGTCCAACCTACTTGGGTTGAACAGCACATGGCTCGACGCGCTCACCAACTTCTCCAACCTCACCGTGCTCACCATCTGCAGCAGTACCCTCCCCGTTAGTGCTCTGCCTCAGTTCATTCCTTCACGCTACCTGCTTGACTCCTTTTATTTAATTGTCACTGATACGCTTGTTATTATCACGGAATTTCAGAGACCCGGATCAATCACGTACCTTAGCTTTGAAATCTTGAGAGAGCTGCAGCTGGTCATGTTCCGCATGGATCACTGCTACCTTGCTTACATATATGAGTTCTTCGGGACCTGCTATTGCCCTCAACTTGAGAGACTCTTTGTGCAGGTTACTGTTAATTTCGGGTTTCTTTGTTGTACCACTTCATCATGACTGCTGGAATGAATCTGATCAAATAGTTAATGTATTGATTGTGTGCCATTTCTGAATGCTTTATACCTCCTATTGCAGTTTCCATGTTATAAACCTTTCTCTTTCAAGCTTAAGATGCCTTTTGAGAATGAGAAGGTTGAGGAAGATATGATGTCTGAAGAACTATCAGAGGATGATGCATCAAAAGAAGAGCTATCAAGGACGGCAGTTCTAGGGAAGGCATCAGTGGATGAGCCGTCGGTGGAAAAGGTTTCAGAAGAGGAGGCATCATCGGAAGTGCTATTGGAGGCAGAGGTACCAGAGGGTGATAAGCTACCAGGGTCAACGGTTCCAGAGGAGGCATCGATGGACAAGCTATCAGGGGCAAAGGTTTCAGAAGAGGAGGCACCAGAGGATAATGAGCTATCAGGAGCAACAGTTCCACAAGAGGAGGCATCAGTGAACGAGCTACTAGAGTCAAAGGTTTCAGAGGCTCCAGAGGAGGAGGATTTATCGGAGGAAGAGGTGCTGTTGGAGGATAACTGGCCAGAGGAAGAGAGATCAGAAGATGATCAATTGGAGGAAGAATTGCTAAACAATGGCATAGAGAGCCTAGTGCTGGAGAACGACTTAAAGAACCTTGTGCTGATCAAGATGCTCAATTTCCATGGGAACAAAAATGAGATGAAGCTAGTAAACTCTATGTTAAGAAAGGCTGCACGTCTCAACAAGCTGCTATTGATTGCTCCCAAGAGGCATGAACATGGGTTCCGAAAGATTCCATTGGATGAACTCCATTCCTTAGAAACAGAACTTTTGCTTCTTGAAAAAGCTTCTGCAAATGTCCAGATAATTCTCAGGGATTCTGATGACCCTGCAACCCAGTCAATGCACTCAGAGGTTATCACTGAGTAGTTCTCACTCAGAAGTAGACTTCTTAGCTATTAGGAAAAAGATCATGTGGTGCAGGAAAAGTGATACAAATCTTGCAGAGTGATGCAGTTTCTGCTCTGAGAACATTACCATTTTGCAATCTTACTGCATACTAGGTACTGAATTCCCCCCCCCCCCCCCCCCCCCCCTTATCGGCTATCACTTTTTTGTTTAGTTTTACTGCTTGTATGGTAGAAGTATACTATGGTTTTGGTGCCTTGCCTTTTGTAATTTAGGCAAAGCTTGGGCTAATTAGATGAGGCGCGGTTAAAGGATGATATTCTGGAGAGGCATGAACATGAAGAGTATAAAACTAGAGAGAGAATTAAACATAATATTCTGTCATTCAAAAGATGAAATGCGGTGTGGTTAAGGTTAACAGCTCATTTGACCTCCTGTCATAAGATTTGTGCAACAGTTTGGCAGGCATTAATTTTTGCTATGCAACAATGAACGTCTACTGTCAAAACCTAGACTGCATTATACTTTGGCTAATGATGTATGTTACCATGTTTTTAAAGAAATAACGTTTCTTTAGGAAGACTGTTAAATAGTCAGTGTGGCTTATACACTCTACTTCTATCTACTTTCCTCATACTGATTACTTTAGTTGTGGTGCTCAATGTGTGAAGATTCCACATCGTGGTGCTGTGCTACTAGAATAATCTAAATTCTGATAATTTTACGAAATTGAGAAATGCTTGCTTGAATAGTAGTTATTATATTATTTAGTTCTGGAATACTATATTATCAAAACATGTTCTTCTTTTCTTCTTTTCTGCTTCTTTGGACCTAACTTGTGATTTGGCCATTGCATATTCTGCAATACTGTGTTAGAAGGCCTTTTGGTTACTCCCTCAGGTCCTTGGTCAATTTGGACTTGTTCACAAAAATTTTAAAAGGTGATCAACGAATACGTGATCCATCAATTATTGCTTTACTTAGGTGGATGACTAGTTTATTGCAGTAATTAGATGCCTTTCAACATGGATTAGTGAAGGAAAGGTACTATAAAGTTGTTGGTGGACTTATATTTGATAGTTTTGAACAAAGGATAATAGGCTTATATTTGAAAGAATTGTAATTTTTGGGTAAGAACGTAGAACAGATAGTCTACCATGTCTCTTTATATCCCCATACCCAGTTGATTATACACCTGCCACGCTATTGATGTTGTTCTGAAGCTCCATATTTGGCTACAGATAGTCTAGTGTGACTTATAAACCTCCGTCCTGATGTTGTTGCAATGAATGTGTGAAGATTCCTAATTGTGCTGAAGCTGTTGCTGCTGCTAGTGGCATTATCCAACGTGAGACTTCAAGGAATCAAGAAATGCATACTACTAAATCAGTTATGTGATAATTCTAGACTATCAAAACTTGTGATCTGGATGCCGAATTTTCTGCAAGCGCGATGTTTAGCCTGCCTGATGGCTCTGTTTTCATATTTTCTATTGATATCCGGGCAAGAACATGCAACAGACTGTCAACTAAAACATTTATCAATCTTGGTGGAGCAAGTTGCCTGAGATGTTTGGTCGGCTTTGGTCCGAGGTCATGTTTTTTCATGTCGTGTGTGTTGTTGGGTCATTGGGTGTCTTGTGTCGATATTTCTCTTTCCGCTTTGTGCACGGAGATGGTGTGTCGGAAAGGCCTCGAGGAGAAGCCAATGTTTTGGTTCCTATGTACCCGTCCCTTGTTTCCTTTGACGCTGATTTTTTTTTTAGATGCTTTGACGCTGATCTGGACATGCTCTTGTGTGATTGTATCTCTTCCGCTTGCTGCAGTTTGCGTTCTACTGTAAATATAGCTTGTTCTGGACTTCTAATCATCCCGAGCATATAATATGTTTTGGTTTCAGTAGGCTTTAGCTTGCCTTTATCTCTACAACCTTATTTGAGGTGCGATCGTTCATTTCGTGTCCATGATCATTCTATTGTTGTCCATGGTTGTCTAGCTTCGATTTTAAGTTGATTTTAAGTTTTTTCCGTATCTGAACCGATTTACACAGTTTCCAACTGATTAAGCCGACTCCGATTCAAATTTTTCAAAGTTGTCGTCTCCTAAATCTTAAATAGTCATACAACCTATTATTTAAGGTGCGATTGTCCACTTCGTGTCCATGATCATCCTATTGTTGTCCATGGTTGTCTAGCTTCAATTTTAAGTTGATTTTAAGTTTTTTCCGTATCTGAACCGATTTACATAGTTTCCAACTGATTAAGCCGACTCTGATTCGAATTTTTCAAAGTTGTCGTCTCCTAAATCTTAAATAGTCACATTAGGATGTACCCAATCCTAACCAATCCTAACTTGACATCATTTGCAGCTAAACATTTGGAATTCGAGTTTACGGCACCATATTTCGCTACATTGAGTTTGGCATTCCATTGACTACGAAAACACCCTAGGTGAAGTTTCCGTTCATTTACCTTTGTCCTGGATAAATTTAATACGAGTTTAGGGCTCCATATTGGCGGATTTGAAGCTCCGGCGTGTTCCTCCAATGGCGCCACCGTCTCTGTCGAGTCTGGCGCTGCTGTTCGTCGTCAAGCTCCGGTTGATTTTATTTGTGGCTGTACATCCGTAAATCAACGGCTCGTGTTTAATCATAGCGTACCCCTTCGTTTTTTAATTCGTAGCCAGTCATCTCCAGATCAACGGCTCCTATTAGATCGTAGCATACCCCTTCGTGTTTTAAATCGTAGCTAGTCATCTCCAGATCAACGGTGGCTGTTAATTGAATTTAACAATTCACAGATTGACCCCTGTTATTTACAATATTTTTACCACCAATGCCCAAACTCGTGATGTGTTCATAGTAAAGCCCCTGTATTTACATATATATTGAATATACGGCCCAAATGCCTCTGTTTTTGTTTAGACGCCCCTGTTTTTTTAATTTAAATACCCAGGACGTTGTTAATTTACAGATAGGCGTGGAAGGATTTTTCTTTGTCAATATTTTTCATCAAAATTCATTATGTTTTTTCCATATATTTTGCAGATTGCTCAGAGATTTAACTATGTGCTCTGATATATCAAACAATTCTAACACACCTACAATTGTTGAGTTGTCACCCAAAAATGATTGTGAAATGGAACTTTTGAGGCAAAAGGATAGAGAACAAAAAACACAAAGAGACAACAGATGTCTGATGAGCAAAAGACATAAGAAAATAAGAAACGCCATCAACATTATGAAAAAACATGTTTTATTTTCTGGATTTATGCATTAAACGCTCACATTGATAAAAGCAATAAAACATCGAATAAAGCTTGTTTGTTAACAAAAATGCTTTGGTTGTATTTATTTTATTCAATAAACAAGAGAATAGGCTAGATTAAATATCCATGACTACTATGTAGCATATCTAAAGCACTGCCCAAAACGAGCAGCCTCAGCAGCAGCACGTAACTATGCTTTCTTAGTGGAATGCTTCACACCATTACTGGACCAAGATCAAAGAATATATATTTAGAAAAAAAAAATGACAACCACAAAAATAATTTAACATCAGTTTAAAAGGGGAAAATAATGCAGTTATTATGGACACATTTTGTATGATGTCGTTTGCTAGACCACTTTTTTCGTGTTCAGATGTGTCCGTAACATTATCGTATTGAATTTATATCCTATAATGATTTATTAATCAGTTTGAGTCGTTGTTGGATTAGACTTCGATTTCAATTTGATATTTCATACTAACAATAATTAATCATCTATTGTTTTAACATTATATTTTAGATGGAAACTAATAACAAGAATTTCAATAATAATTTAATCTAAAATTATTATAAATTTTTTTAATAAACACCCATAGAAACGTACGGGTATTTTCCTAATTTTCTAATAAAACATCTGAACCAGTTAACCCACGCAAACAGTGTCTCGTGTAGTCAAGATTTAGGAAAAACTTTTTCCTATTGAAAAGAATCTCACTAAACCCCGATAACTGGTTTATCTCAGACTAAAATTCTTGCCAAAATTTCAGATTTGAACAAAATTTATTAAAAATAGCATTTAGACCAAATTTAAATTTAACGAGTTAACGAGTTTATTTAACTTAGAACCGATGCTCATCGGTAAAACTGAGGAACCGAAAATCTCGGGTCTCGGCTGTTACCCAGCTCAAGGTCTAGTCACCTGGTCATGTAAAGAAATACAGGAAATGGTTGAGTCATCGGAGAGAGAGGATTACGTGGATCAGCCGCTGTATAATATTAGTGATCACATCTAACTCGGTTCCGAAGTTTGACGCGTAATCAGATCTAGAATCGCTGAAGTATTTGTTTATCTCCTACTTTATGTTTTTTATAGAGTTTATAATAAAAAAAACTTAGATATGGGAGAAGTCAGAGGGGCCTGCGACTGCGAGGCTGCGATGCACAAGAGAGCAAGCGAGGACAGGGCAGGTAGGCTTGCCTTGTCCATCGCTTTCCTTCGTCCTGTACCAGCTGATCATTTGGATTTGAGGAATCGAGCTCAGTGAGGTCTGAGGACCGTAGCAAGGATGGGGTTCTTCTTCTTCACCTCTCGTGCGGCTGCTCGTCTCGCAGAGGGGATCGGGCGCCCCGGCGTCTCCACCGCAGCGCTTCTCCTGACAGCAGCCAGGTGGGGGAACATCCTCCCCACTAGAAATTTGCCTAGAATTTTGGTTTGGTTTCTTTTATTGCATGATTTCTGTTCCTCCTGACACCCATTTTTTCGCACTTGAGTTATTCTTTTGGTATTTTGATTTTGGTCAGCTGAGAAGAATTTGAGACTGTGTTCTTGGTCGCTTTGAAAGCCATCTCCTGCAGACATGTACTTTATACGCAGTCCCCGTGTTATCCGTTTCCCAAGATTTCGCTTTTGACTATTCTAAACCCGGATGTGTATTTGGCTGCATTATGGCTTTGCAGTGGTGGAGGCCTTGTGGCGTATGCTGAGTCTGCTGCAGAAACTGCTCCGGAGTCATCTCAGAACCCTCCCAAGAAGAAAGTGCTGGTTCTTGGGACTGGCTGGGCAGGGACTTCGTTCCTCAGAGATCTTGACTGCTCCCGCTATGAAGTGAAAGTCGTATCACCTCGCAACTATTTCGCGTTTACACCTCTGCTTCCAAGTGTCACATGTGGGACTGTGGAGCCGCGCAGCATTATTGAACCGATAAGGAGGATGTTTGAGAAGGTACTTGTGTTACCAAACCATTCTCTGTTCCTGTATGCTGAAAGCAATGGTGGGTCTTTGTTGATTCAACTACACTTTGGGATACTGATCTCCTTTCTTATTTCTTTACCTATGTTGGTTAAATGTGGACTCCGTCCATAAACGAAAGCAGTGTCCCAGAATGCCTGCAATAAAATGATATTACTTGGGTCATAGGTGTAATATAAATATGCAGTTTGGATATGTGAAAATGGCATGAGTAGATCTGACACGACTTACTCATAAAATCCACAATATTAATTTTTGTCCATGATACATATAAAAAATTAGTGGTCAAAGTGTCATATCATTGACATCATCACTTCATTTTAGGAGCTTGGCATCTCTATCTTAGTATTTGTTTTAGCTCTCTGTGTTTCTGGGTTTTGGTTTCTTTTTTGTTGTAGTTCTGGAGTACCACACTGACTGGACTTTTCGTGTTCTTTTTTTTTGTAGAAAAATAAGGATGTTACATTTTATGAAGTTGAGTGTTTCAAGATTGATGCAAGCAAAAAGATTGTCCATTGCTGTTCAGCTGTTGGAACAAATCTTGACGGGAATGGTGATTTTATGCTTGATTATGATTATTTAGTTGTTGCTCTTGGAGCTACTGTAAACACGTTTAACACTCCTGGAGTGATGGAGCACTGCTACTTTTTGAAGGTAAAATTCTTACAGCATGCTCTGTTAGGTTTTATGTATGAATCTAAGATGATCCATGTGACTGCAGCAGTAAACATCTTATTACATATCAATATAGATATTTGAGCAAGCTCATATTTTGTGGCCAATGAGAATGAGACTGACTACAGTAGTTAAAATCTTATACACATAAACTTGTATTGATAATAATAGCCCCAATGGGGACATTATGTACAGGTTACATGAGTCAATACTAGATTAGGATAAGGACTCTACAGTTAGAGACCTACATGACTACTACACCCTTAACAAGTATATGACTCTGGATTCAAGTATCTTTTAGCTTAATTCTGTACTTATGTTAAATAGAGGTGCTCGTGATTTTTATTTCTCACTTTAATATGTATTATTTTCTCACTTTAACATGCCCCTGGAGGGCCTGCTCAATGTCAATACCTTGTCTGAACCATTGGTCCCTCAGCCCATAGCGTATCTTATTCTTCTTCAGTCTTCATTCTTTGGAAATTTAAATTCATGGAGTTACTATCAAATATCAGTATCATGCATTGTGAAACTTTCTTTTGCTTTCTATGTCATGATATGGCTTCACTTTGTGAAAATCAGGAAGTAGAGGATGCTCAGAAGATACGGAGGAGTGTATTAGACTGCTTTGAGAAAGCTTCACTCCCTAATATTAGCGAAGAGGAGAAATGGAAAACTCTGCATTTTGTAATTATTGGTGGTGGACCTACTGGAGTAGAATTTGCAGCAGAGTTGCATGATTTTATTGTTGAAGATCTGGTGAAGCTATATCCTGCAGTTCAAAAGTTTGTGAAGATAACAATTATTCAATCAGGAGAGCATATATTGAATATGTAAGGCATTACTAACTTACATATAGTTATTGCAGTAAGCTGTTTTTTAGGAATATACAGCAGGGGAAACCCCTACTGTGGTATTATATTAATATATACAACAACAACAACAACAAAGCCTTTTTATCCCAAGCAAGTTGGGGTAGGCTAATTATATTATTAATATATAGCAATAATAAAATAGGGTCCCACAGGACTAAATAAAGCAATAACTCTGCGAATGGATACATTTTCTAGCATCTTTTGTGGTGTGCTTTCTAACAAAGAATCCTCCAGGTTTAAAGTGTTATATGGTTTATTTGTTATGCTCCAATGGTGGTGTAGCCAATTCTTTTTTAGGAATTGTGTTGCCATTGTCTTACAGTTGCAGTGTAGACATTGTTTTTACTGAGCAGTTGGATGTTTATTTATTTTACAAGGGCAGGCATTTAGTATGAAAACAAGAAATTTGTATAGGTCTAAAACCCATTTCATCTGATGTAGCTTCGTCTTTTTTTTCTCAATGTGTTAAATGCTCTAATTTTCTGTTAAATAGGTTTGACAAAAGAATCACTGCATTTGCTGAAGAGAAGTTCCAGAGAGATGGTATTGAAGTGAGCACAGGGTTCAGAGTGGTAAAGGTCTCTGATGATATGGTTACGATGAAGAGCAAAATTGCTGGTGAAGTATCAGTTCCATATGGGATGGCTGTTTGGTCTGCTGGTATCGGTACACGTCCTGTGATTATGGATTTCATGCATCAAATCGGGCAGGTTGTTGCACATCATGTCAGACTCACCTTACCATATTGCACATTTAAGTTTTCTTGCAAATAAGATAGCTCCAATATTTGGCTAATGTATCTGAGTGTTTGTCCTTGAACAGACTAATCGACGTGCCTTAGCAACTAATGAATGGTTAAGAGTTCGTGAGTGTGATAGCGTCTATGCAATTGGTGACTGTGCTACAGTAAATCAAAGAAAAATAATGGTATGCTTCATTTGTTCTTTTTATCGATCTTAATAGTTTGTGTGGGAGCCTTCCGGACTGGGTATCGATCTTGATAGTTTGTGACAGTCTTGTTGGTCTCACTTCGATGAACTAGGATACAACCTGAATATATGATATATGTAGGTTTCTGATACGTAACCTCATATTATGCAATATTCCATTCTATAGGGTGCATTGTAGCTCAGTGTTACGTTGAACAGCTGATTCCTCCGATGTATCTGTTTCAAACTTCATATGTTTGCAGGACGACATTTCGATGATATTTAAAGTGGCAGATAAGGATAATTCTGGCACTTTGACATTGAAAGAAATCCGTGATGTTTTAGAAGATATTTTTATAAGATACCCTCAAGTAGAGCTGTATATGAAAAATATGCACATGCTTGATATTGAAGATTTGATAAAAGGTGCAATAGGCGATTCACATAAGGATTCGATGGTGGTTGACATAGAGCAGTTCAAGAAAGCTTTGTCTCATGTTGATTCCCAAGTTAAAAGTGCTCCAGCGACAGCTCAGGTTCTCTCAGTTTCAATATGCACTACTAAGATGACACAAACACTATTATGTTTGCGAACAGCCAAATGATGAATATTTGCCAGGTAGCTGCGCAACAAGGATCATATCTTGCTGACTGTTTTAACAAAATGGAAGAATGCAAAGAGCATCCAGAAGGCCCATTACGCATGACGGGATCAGGCCATCACTATTTCCGCCCATTTCGGTATTTAGATTTCTATTTACCCTCCAACCTTACCGTCATTAATTATATGCTATTTTAAACATGAAAGACACTACTATTTATGAAAAATAAATAACATATGCTCATGTTAACCAACATAACTAAATTTAAACATTGATGATTATCAGTTCAGAACTTGTTCGTACATTTCTGTGCAAATGAGATAACCAAATTTAATTTCTAAAATAAAATGCGAACCTGTGAAGCTTACATTGACATTGTTAGCCTTTGCTTCTGGATTATATTCTTACTCATCCCTCAATCCTATTCTCTAGGTACAAGCATCTGGGACAGTTTGCGCCCTTGGGTGGTGAACAAACTGCTGCAGAGCTCCCAGGCGATTGGATTTCAATGGGCCACAGCACTCAGTGGCTCTGGTACTCGGTATATGCAAGGTAGAAAGTGTTCTCAACTCCTCTGTCATCACTTACGCATAACCTTCATTTTGTTTTCGAGTTGATATTCTCTAGTCTGGTGGCCACCTTATCCTTTTCGTCATGAATCAGGCCTCTGGCCTAACACTCCTAAGATCATTTTCTTTCCATATCCAGCAAACAAGTGAGTTGGCGCACAAGGGTGCTGGTAATTTCTGATTGGACTCGCCGATTCATATTCGGGAGGGATTCAAGTCGAATATAGTACCGCCCAATGGATCAGCCTTCTGTACACAGGGAATTCTGCTGAGTAATTGCATTGCTGGACCTTATGCAAGCAAAGCTGTTTCTTGTCTGTCTCACCAAAAAAAAAAAAGCTGTTTCTTGTCTCCCTAAAAAAAGCTGTTTCTTGTCCCTTTCTGGTCCTACCATCGAAACTGCCATCCTTATCTGTGTGATATGATGTGTTCTTTATTCCTGCTTCATGGCTCTCTACAAGTGAAGCAAATTTGGAACAATGTTGTCACTTTTTAACTGCTGTCGTAGCTCCACTTAGAACACATAAGCTTTACTACTGATGGAAATGAACTATTTCTTACTGAAGGAGCATGAAAAGCATGAAATTCATAGCTTGTATATATAATGCAAGTTCCACGTTACTAACTCTTAATGCCCTATGTTTTTGGACTGAATGAGAACTCTTAATGCCACCACTGAGCCCAATAAAATTGGAGTCTGGTGTGGCTAAGCAGTAGCTGGGGACCTGGGGTGTTCACTGTCAGTAACAAGTTGTCAGGTTGATAGTAACAGCATGCTCGCTTCAAGAGCAACCATGGAATGCAATACTCCACCTCCACATGGTGTGGCCATCCATGCTCTCTTCGCATGGTGGTCCCCTTGTCTTCCAGTGCTAGCACCACACTGGAGACTGGAGTGGTCCGTTGGCTGCTCACGCGACGCCCCGCCGGCCTCTTCTGCTGCCGCCCATTTCTAGTGTCTAGTCACGTGTACTCTTTCATCGTTCTACCGTTAGTTATTACCTGTTGTAAACAGTTTTGGACTCACTTGAGCAGGAGCAACTTGCAGAGTCTGGATATACAGTATCTCCTCTCTTTGTTTATAGCTCGTAGAGAGCACGGTATTTCCCCGGTCTCAGTATTTTGTTATGGTTGTCATTGGTGTATTGACAATAGGAACTTTCACATGACTTCTACTACAAAAGAAGTGGTCGATTTCTGTGCATAAATATTATTGAATCGAAGTTATAAATTCGGGCACAGGAATTTTTTCCCCATATTTCTGGAGAGCTGAATTCCAACGGCTTGAAGAGAAAATAACAGTATAGTACCACCGCAAATTTACTCTTTGCTTATCGAAGATGGAAGACGTGTATTCATATGATCCATCATTCATGGGTACTCCATTCTGCAATTTAATTTCGGCATCTTGGTAGTCCCAGGGTACTGTCCTCTAAAACCTCGTTGCTGTCTTCGTTTTATTGCAAAGTTGTGGTACACAAGTGCATTTACATCTGCAAATCAATGGTTTGTCTCCTGCCTTTTCATGAAAAGGAGAAAATATCATTTAAATGGGCCAACGTGTAGGGTCGTTCCTGTAGTCCTGCTTTACTCTCCAGAAAAATATCAAGACAGCTTCAAGCTTAACATCCAAGAGTTCTTAGGACACCTTACTAGATTTGCACGCACTTATGATTAGCCTAGCTAGAGCCTTTGTTTTGCCGCATGGCCTGGCCCACAGTATCATAAATTCACAGGCAAAGAGAAAATGCAGAAAATAAAATAAAAATAAAATGCAATTTGGACTTGATGTGGCGTTTTTTTTTTGGACAGTACTTGCACATGTCACAAGTGAAAAAAAAACATATGTGATTAATGTCTCCCTAACATGTTTCCACACCTGCATAAGTTTATCATGTTTTATATGTTCAGTACTTATATATGAATTTTATTTATTTTTTTGCGTTAGATGAACTCATTGCTAGAATGGAGTGAACAGCTGTTGTTGTACTGTGACTTTACCTTCAAGTATCATACGTTGCTACGGAGCAGATTAGGTGCCCAACGGAAGCTTTTGCTGTTATTTTACTCAGAGGAAGGTACTGGAGCTACACTTGATGCTGCCCTCGCCATTCATGATGAGCACTGCATAATCACCAACTCAACTGTGACTCCAATACATGGAGATGATGATGAGCTGCCGCTAAGGGCATTTCAGCATTATTTAAGCCTTTCCGCAGACACACCCAACCCACTGATACAAGCCATCATTCCATGGCGTTTCATGCTCTATTTGCAACAAATTGTGGTGATCTGCTAATTGTGCAGTAATACCTGGTAAGTTACTGGACAAAACTAGTGACCGATCCTGAGTTGGAGGTTACGTTCTAGAAAGAGAGAAAAAAAGAGTTGGAGGTTCCAATGGAAGAAACCAACAGGCGGCAGCATGGTAGGGATAACTAAAGGACAGATCAGAGATTGGTGTGGAGCAGCACCAGCCAGCCTACCCATCTGCCATCACGCTGCATACATAGGTACACTAGTAGATGCAGTACAAAGCTAACATTTTGTCGCATACTTGCAGCGCAACATCTCATCATCTATACTGCTTAATAGTTCCCCAAGTTCCCTACTCCTTGCACCAGCAGAGCTCAAACTCCCCAAATCCCAAGTCACGTTTAAAGATGAGCGCTACATAGGTAGGCAGTGTTTTTGTTGTGCGAACTGACCATAACAGAGATGGGAGAAACAGAAGCAGTGGCGTCACCAGAAGGCAGCCATGGAGAGGCATTGAAGCTCTTGCAGTCTTTGGCATCATCTTCGCTGGCCTGCTCCATCACACAGTTTCCAGCGAAGTGGCAATCCCTGAAGGACAAGCTTCAGCAGCTCTGCTGCTGTCTGAATTCATTTTGCAGCGCCATCGGCATCGATGAAAGCAGCGATGATGAGGAGCATCCTATGCTGGTTGAGCTTCTGCAGTCGGCTTCAACAACCCTGAGGAGCATCCTGGTGATTGCGTCTCAGTGCAGCGAGGGGTCCTACAAGTGTGGAAGGCTTCGTCTCAGGAGTGACCTGGACAACCTGAGCTCCAAGCTTGATGCACACATGAAGCAGCTCAAGGAGATGACCTGCTCCGGGATGCCATCGCTACTGTCAAAGGCCATCGTCGCGGTAAGACCCGGCACTGAGGCCAGCATAGGTGAGAAGACATTCTACCTCAAGGATCTCTTCTCCAGGATCAGAATTGGTGGCACCATCCAGAGAGTACAAGCCCTGGCCACCATTAGAGAGCTGTTGGCAGAAGACGAAGTGTGTGCAAAGGTTGTTGCTCTCGACATGGATGACGGCATCATCTTGCTCACTGGTTTTCTCGAGTCTAGAGATGTGCACATCCAGGAAGAGGCAGCAGGTGCTGTTGCCATTGTTGCAAGTTCCGAGCATTACAGGGGGATGCTGGTTAAGACTGGGGTGATTGCCCCACTTGTTCAGGTGCTGGAGAATGCAGGCAGTGCCAGTGAGCTAGCCAGGGAGAGAGCAGCTCAGGCGTTGAGGGAGCTGACGGAGAACTCCGACAACGTGTGGGCTGTCTGCGCCCATGGCGGCCTCACCACACTGCTACACGCCTGCGCTGACGCCGATAGCAGCAGCAAGCTGATCAGCTCATCTTTTGCACTGCTGAGGAACCTGAGCAGGGTGGAGGAAGTGAAGATGTTCATGGTGGAGCAAGGGGTGGTCACAGAGCTTGTGAAGCTCTCCCAAAAGAAAGAGGAAGTCCGCAAGCTTGGCGCCGTCGAGTTGCTCCATGCCATGGCTCTGGATGATGCCGATGTTAGAGAAGAAGCAGTCAGGATGGGGGTGATCCAGTCACTCCTCCAATTGATATACCCTGACCTTCCATATTCATACAAAGCCAGGGAGGTTGCTCTTGCAGCTATTTGGTTCTTCTGTTTCTCTTCAGTAAATTCGTTAGATGATCTTATCAGCTCAGATGTTCTTGGCTGGCTCCTCTTTTATCTCAACAATGGCGACTACGCTGTTCTTGAATGTACTCTCAAAATTCTGAGGCATCTCTCGGAGGTTTCTGAGGATTACAACAGGATGATGGGAAGAGCAGGGTATTTGGGTGCCCTGGCAAGCTTGCTTGGAGCCAAATCCTGTCGTGTCCGGGAAATGGCAGCTCAAGTGCTTTCCAGTTTACTGCAGCTTCACACGAATCGCGTCATATTCATTCAAGACAGCGACAATTTGGACAGGTTGCTGCAGCTGCTTGATCCAGCTGAGGGCAAGTTGATGGCCAAGGACTTGATCCTTTCTGCCATCATGTCCTTGGCAGAGACCAACAGTGGAAGGAAGAAGATTGTGACATCCGAGCATTTCAACAGCCTGAAAGAACTGGCAGACTCTGGTGATTTTGACGCCAAGAAGGTCGTTAAGAAACTGTCTACTAACAGACTGCATACCATCTTCAGCAAAATATGGAATTCATAAGTTATTTCTGACCCTTTTTATTTCTTTGAGTTCTTACTACATACCGTCTTGATTTAACTCTAGTTTATTTGCTGTCCATAGCTTTTCCCTTTCATGTAATCTCAGCTTGAGTCGCTAAAGATTCCTTTGTGTTGTATATTGCATCTAAAATTAAATTCGACTTTCATCATTTCGAATTTCGCGCTGATCAACTTCTCAAACAATCTATTTGTTATTTGTGCAGTTGGGCCATGTTAAAGACATTGTTTCTGATTTGCACATACATAGTCCTAATATATAAGTTTTCTTTGAGCACAGCAAAGAAATGATCTTAGCTATCAGAATCAACAAACGCCTATATTGGCAGATAATCCAAATACGGTGAAATTTACTATAGCAATATCTGATATGTCAAAACAGCCGAATGGAATATTTTCAAAAAAAAAAAAAAAACAGCCGAATGGAAGCCAGGCAAGAGCAGCATTTAAATACTGATATCACTTTCGTAAAGCTAGCACACGATTATCAGGAAGTATTTAAGACAAAAAAAAAGGTTGTCGTGTTCATTTATTGTGTTTTGTTTCTTTCTCATCCTACTACTGGAGTGTCACGGGCGTGCCAGAATCACAATACTCCAAGATGAGCATGTGAATATCCAGCAATGAATGATCATGGATTCCGTGTATATGGTCCAAATCAACAAGCCATGCTGCATCAGTAAAATATGGCTGCTGAACTTTCAAGCTGAAGAAGTAGAAAATCTCGTGCGATCTGGAGCCTCAAAGAAAGAAAGTTGAAATTCCTATAGCTCGTTATATATTGTTGGGAGTGGATTTATCAGAGAAATAAAGATGTAGTACTGATCAGCTGGAGAACAGCTCATCAGTCTTAGAATCCAGATAGAGATATCCTCTTGCATTTCCAAATCATCAAAGGAAGTAATATCAGGGGAAAAAGGCAGAGAAGTGAAAGCACGTCATTATCCTGTACTCCACCGAAACAAGAACACACTTACAATTTGAAACAAGAGCGCCCATAGGAGGGACCTTTCACTTTCTTTTCACAAGGTAGCACACATTTTACTAGTAGCGTCTTAACAAAAGGAGAATGGTAAAGGAGGGATGAGAGATGAATGCAACGGTAGATCATCTAGCACACTGCAAAAGGGAGGCCTCACCCAAACGCTAGCTCAAGTCAAGCAGGCAATCCAACACTCATGAAGGGGGTTGAGCTGATGGATAAATGGGTCGAAGCCATGAGCAGGCAATCCATCACTCCCACCCAATGGCTTCTTCTTCTGCTGCTGGCTTTGGTGATTCACCAACCTCAAGGACCCGTGCCTGATAGGGCGTGATGGCATTGTCATCGTCCATTGCAGCAGTGAAGAAAGATCGTTTTCCAACCAAATCAGCGACCCGCTTTGCGCACCCAGAGTCACGTGGGCTCTCATCAAGAGGAGGTATGGTCCTGATCCTTGGGAGCAGCTCTGCAACCTTGGCAATTGTTTCAGGAGACAGATCATCATTCGACGGCTCAGTAAGCTTTGCTCTGATCTCCCCCCTTTGGCTTGCACCGCCTGCTGATCCTGGGCGTGACTGCTTGCGCTGCCTCTCTTGTGTTCTAGCTCCCAGGGACGAGCAAGGAGTGAGGCTGTAGCGGCTTGGAACGACCCTGACCTTGGAGCTCCCAGCCGGCCTCCTCCCAGTAGTGCTTCCATTGCCGGTGTGATCCACCACGCCTTTGGCGTTGCTCTCACCAACCACCTTGTTAGCCCCCACTGTTGCATTGCCTCCCCTTGTCTCAGTAGCCTTGGAAGTAGACTGTCTCCTGGACCTGGAAGGGCTCATGCTCCCGCTCCTCGCCTTGGCTCTACTTGCTATTGTCCCTTGTGTCCCTTGCTTGGCATCCAGTGCCTGCCTGGCATTGCTCGATGGCCACGGCTTGGCGGGGACCGCACGCTGCTTGGAATGCTGGCCTTCTTCTCGGACAGAACTGAGCTTGTTGGCGAACGGCTTGACACGCGCCGCCGTGGTCGCGCCCGGCTTGCTGCTGACGCCATGGTGGATCTCCAAGGGCCCGAGGCTGACGCCCCTGCGCCGTTGCACTGGGGGCTCCTTGATCGGCTTCAGGATCGAACGCGCGGCACGCTCCTTGATCGGCGGCGGCGCGGCGGCAGGAACCCTAGGGTTCGCGGCGGCGATGTCGAGGGGCCCGAGGCTGAGCCCCCTCGTCCGCGGCCGCGACGCCTTCGCCGCGGGCTGCGCGACCTCCGGCTGCTGGGCACATCGCAGGTGGTGGAGGCGGGAGGAGAGGCGCAGGATCTCCGCCTCGATGTGGTCGATCTCCGCGTCCACATCGGCGGCGGGCTCCGGGCGGTGGTTCTCCTTGTCGCCCTCCCGGCCGGCAACCGCGGTGTGGGCGTGCCACGCGGAGGCGGAGGAGGTGTTGTCGAAGGCGGCGTTGTTCCACACGTGCACCAGCGGGATGAGCGGATCCTCCTCCATCGCCGACGCTGCCGTCGCCGGAGAACACTCTTCGCCTTCAGCCCGGCACACGCAGGGATCAGGGTCACGCGACGAATAACGAACAAATCGAATGGGGAAATTGAGAGCAGAGCGATGGATACCTGATCGATCGATCGATGGGTGGAAACGAAGACCCCCTTCTCCGCTTGCGTCTGCTGTTTTGTCGGATCAAGTGGTGAATTTCTCGAAACCTGGCGTTGCGAGTTGGGGGAATGGATGCGATGCGGGGAAAGGGGAAGAGGGTTTAAGAGGCAGGGCCTCACTCGACCGTTGGGAGTCGGGAGCGGAAGGGGAGCGCCGCGCTTTGTATTATTGCAAGTGGATTTTTTATAAAAAGAAAATGCGTTGGGAAAAGGCAGCGGGTGGGTGGAGAGCATTGGAGCCTCGGTCGGGGGCGAGGTAGACGTTGGTGCTGGTGCGCATCCACCAAACCGCCATCGGAGTCGTGTCCGTCTCAATAAATTTCGTCGAAATGAATTGCAGCTTGGATTTTGAACGTGGTATACAACCTGGAATAAGATTGTCACCTTTTACCACTCCAAATACTTCAGAGGATCCTATGCTTTTGTCCATTTCTCGGGGAAACAAGAAAATTCGTTCCTTTCTATTTACTCTTCTACTTTTCTTTGGCCGAGGCATTAAAAACTGATTCAAATTAACGTCGTGGATGAGCTCTAAAAAAAATTAACGACGTGGATCACACGGATCCCGCAAACAAAATGGGCACAATTGCTCCTTTCCCGCCGTTTGTTTGGACTTCGGAGACCTGGGCGGCCAGCACCGATCTGAAAACCGAATGCTCCGTGAAATGCTACGAAATCTGAAGCAGAAGCCATGTTCTCTTACCACTAGGTCGAGCTTTTGTTGAGTGCTGAGCAACTTTACATATGAGAAAAGTTCTTCATAAGAACCTCGACAAAAACAAAAGTTCCTGAAAAGGGAGCTTTGTAGGACAAGATACTCCGCGGTTTTCTAGGCCAGCTAGTGTTTTGCGTCACTAATCGGCCGTGCAAATGAATCAACGCTAATTGCAAGGGAGTCGACAACCTGTTGTGGTATTAAGAATAAGAGCAAGTATAATGGAAAAATTTGTGTCGGCGACATCCAATAGGAAAAAGAGAGAAAAGAGCAGAGAGACGAAGCAGGCGACTTGGCAGTCGCCGGCACTAGCAGGCGAAATCACCTCTTCTCCACTCAATTACTTCCACGTACTCCTTAAACAAATTAAATAGTTGTGGGCCCCGCCACCATACCTCAGGACTAGAGTCACGAGTCGCCAGCAGCTGCCGAAACCATAAGCTTTGCTCTAAGAGCTGCCTGCATCACAAGTTGATTAGAACAGAAATAGGGTTTTAGAAGGATATTGAATCCACTATATGCATAACAAATAGTGACAGAATTCATGCTCGAGAGAATATTTGATGGAAACATCATATCAGAAGAACCGTGAAAAAATAACATAAAAATGGTATGTTTACAAGTTGTTGAAAAACAAGAAATACCCATGCTAAATTTGCATAATTATTTTCCCATCACATGTTCACCTTTTTTCATGCAATAAATCATGTTGCATTGACAAAATTGTACTTTCATAATCAATGGACTTGTTAATTTTCAGCAGCGGAAGGTTTTGGTAATTTTCAATCACCGTTTTAAATTATTAGATCTAGATCAAACAATATATAAATATTATATAAATAATCTCATAAAAAAAATCAAAACATAAAGTAACAAATCGTCGACTGAAAGGTTTTAATTTATCGAAGGCTAGAAAATATTATAATCAATATATTTATGTTAAAAGGATTAAAAATACTTAAAGAAACACATAAAAACCGACAACATTTTGAAAAATGATTAACATAAATGCGCGGGGGGGGGGGGGGGGGGGGGGGGGGGTTAAACGAAAAGAAAAAAAATAGAAGCTTGGGTTGTTTTCCTAATTTTTCCGAAATGGAAAACCGAGTTGATGCCCAATAACTGAGGGAGCAAAAAATAGAGACTGTGGGAGGTGGGCCAGAGGGGGAGGTTGTCTCGAGTCGAGCAGATAGGCAGGGGCGGCGGCGATGGCTACCACGGCGGCGGATGGGCTCCCGGTGGAGCCGCAGTCGTTGAAGAAGCTCAGCCAGAGGTTGCTGAAGCGCTCGCTGGACCTCTTCGCCCCCGCGCACTCCCTTCTCTTCGCACCCGACGCCGAGAGGTAACCCTCTCCCTTCTCTTCCTCGACAGCCGCGTAACCCTAGCGCAGACGGACGGAGCCCTAACTATGCGTCTTTTTCTGTTGGTCTTCTCGCGCGGCGGTGGGGCAGTAAGAGGATTCGTACCGGGTACAAGGTCAGAGCTGAGTACGGGACGGTCAAGGATCTGCAGTCGGAGCAGGGGCGCGGAGGGCAGGGCAAAGCGGCGGTTGCGCCGTCGTCGTCGACTGCATTGGCATTGCCTGGTAACCTACGTTTGTTTCTTCTTTTTCATTTTCATTCGCACAAATACCACCTTCTGCTCCCCAATAGTACTTTAGGTCTTTTGGAATGGCTCGGTTAGCAGCAGAACTACAATATATTATTTCTCCAATAGTGTTTTAGTTTTAGCGTAATCTATTGTAGGTTTCTTACAGAATGCCAACAACTGGAACATGTAGAAAACAACAGATCATTATGTCCACTCATCACCGTGTTCTACCTATAACAGCAATACATACAGTGATACAGAACGAAAACAAATGAGGTGACAATCACTACTGAACTACCAAGGAAAAAAACTCTTAGATCCACAACCATCAAAAGACCAGGCACGCCACTGCATACTAGCTAACTGCAGAACGAATGAGCTAATACCCAAGTAGGAAAAAGCGGATTAAAGTCCCTACTGGCTGCTCAATAGGATTTCCCTGGTGATCTGATCCAGCCACACCTGACTTCCTTTCTTGAATCAGTGTTTCCATAGATGGTAAACGCTAAAACGAACCGTCAACTTTCGTTCAGCTCTATTTGGGTCTTATATGGTCTAGTAGTATAAGGGGAAAATTCCCTAGTGGTTATAAAAAATACTTGTGTTTCCCTATTGGCCATCAAAACTTTCCAACTTAGTGGCCAGTCTTTCGATATTTGATGCCTTCCGAAATTTAGTAGCCATGAAAACCTTCCCACTTCCCTAGCATAAGTACTATGCTTTTCCATGAAACATTTCATTTCATCTTCCATTGGAAAACTTGGCATTGCCAAGATTGTCCGCCAAAAGCCCAATCATGCATCCATTTTTATATTTGGACAGGAAACAACTACAAATATTTTAGGGACTTGAAATTTCAGGGTTGAAATTTATAACCGAGGTTGTAACCTAAATTCAGTATTGTAAACCTTTTGTCACATTGCACTCTTTGCTCGTGGTTGGGTACATATTTTCTGGAACCACTTTATCTGAGTTTGCTATTATCTTGTCAGGCACACAAGATGCAAAAGATGCCCACAGAGAAGGCACTAATAATGCCATTGTCCCAGCGCCACTTATGCTACCAAAAGCACCGTAAGTGAATTCATATTTTCATTCTGGTTTTTAATTAGCTTACACTATTCTTTTTTACCTACTAACTACTCTTTTTGAACTTTCTTCAGCGAGTCTACCATTCCAGGCAAAAATACAACTTTGTCATTTCCTGGATCGTCTGACAGGTTAGTTCACTTGTCTTTGCTTGATTGTTGAGATTCAGTATCGTTTCTTGGTTTTTGTTGCTACGACTTTGGCATAACTGTAGTCCATTTATTTTTAATGGTGATGCTTGTACAACTGTATAGTGCAGTGCCATCAGGTGACATCTTTTGCATCATGTTCTAATTCTTCTTTTAGTCTCATGTTCGCTGGGATATATTTTCTATTATGGTCAGTACCTTCGTGTAGCCTCATGAAATCTGTTATTTGCCCTCTTGTTTGCTTGCATGATTACACTTCTTCTTTATATAGTTTTATGTTCTGATAGAGTACTTGTTCTACTGAATTTATAGTTTTGTTTGTTTCGTATTTTTATGTGTTCTTATGAGTTCTTTAAGTACAAAATAATAATAATGCAACTTATGTTCAATATTAGCCTACAAAAAGTGTGCTCGCAGCTATGATCCATTGACTATTATGCCAAGTGACACACGACACACTTGTATCTTGGACATCAGTTTCCATCTAATATGTATTGCCAGCGTATCGAAGTACAAAATCCTGAGACTTTGTAAGGTCTATTGCAAAAACAATGAAATCTCTGCCTCACGAAATTGAGTTTGGTGCATGGTGTCTGATCAAAAGATTGTGATTTAAAGTAATGGGGTGGCATATTTTGTAATTTGCGTAGACCCATATTAGCCTACTCTGTCTTGCTTAGGACAAAAGGGCTTTCTTCGTGTATATGAACCAATTAAGTTGTTAATTGTTTTGCATGGCTTGGTAAATCTTTCAGATTCTCGACATCTGCATTGATGGAAAGGATACCAAGTCGATGGCCAAGGCCTGTATGGCATGCTCCTTGGAAGAACTATCGGGTATGCTCTCTTTCTAGTCAACCTCTTGACTCAACTGGTACTTTCCAGAGCTTTTTTTACTTATACTTTGCCCATCAGCAAACAGTTTCTTTAAATTTGTGACATCCTGTAGTTCAGGATTCAGGAAGTTTTTGTCTTTCACTTGAATGTTTATTTAATATCCACACTAGCCATTCTATCATCCAAGATCAATGACCCTGCATATTCTTATCCGTGGTTTGAAGTATGTCATGATTTCATTTTAGTTCTTATAAATCAACTTGGGTTACCTTGTTTGCGCTCCAAATTTAATTTTTATCTTCTAACATTTTGCAGGTGATCAGTGGTCACTTGGGTTGGGTCCGGTCAATTGCATTTGATCCTGGGAACGAATGGTTCTGCACTGGTTCTGCTGATAGGACAATAAAGGTAAAGTTAACACCATGCAGTCCTGCAACTGGAAACTGAAATTTATTTTATTGTCTTTTGAATTTTTAATTCCATTCAAGTGAATAAATTCAAGTTAAGCAAAATACTACTTGTTAGGCTTAACATTAAGCTGGCAGCCTGACATGTCACTCTACTTATATGGCCCACTCATTAATTATTGTAATCCTGTCTTACTGTAGATATGGGATCTTGCATCAGGAACACTGAAGCTTACACTGACTGGCCATATCGAACAAATTCGTGGTAAGTATATCTCAGTTTTGGTTCGGTGGACCAACTCAACATCCTTACACTAAGCTTTCTGGTCTAGGTTTAAAGTTTTGTAACTGATCAATGTAATGCACATTGCCATAGGACTTGCTGTCAGCCAACGGCATACGTACTTATTTTCAGCTGGTGATGACAAACAAGTAAAATGTTGGGATCTTGAACAAAACAAGGTTAGTTTAACTTTTAAATCTGGCTTATTTTTGTTATATGGACTTCTATTGACCTCTTATGTGTAATCTGTGGTAAAGGTTATCAGGTCATACCATGGGCACCTGAGTGGTGTTTACTGCCTAGCTCTCCATCCAACAATTGATATCTTATTGACTGGGGGTAGAGATTCAGTTTGCAGGGTATGAGACCACCTCTTGCAATTCCACATTATGAAAATGATGCCACTATACAGTGCTCTAAGATTGATTTGGTTCTACTTGCTTTATGCCCAGGTGTGGGACATCAGGACCAAAGCGCATGTTTCTGCTTTAACTGGTCATGACAACACTGTCTGTTCAGTTTTTGCTCGACCTACGGTAAGAAAGCATTCCAACCTGTTACAATCCAATGCAATGTTGAGTTCTTGCAAACAATATTTTCTTCATCCAATGATGTTCTTTTATTCGTAGTTCATCCCTCATAGTAAGTCACCTTAATACTTATTCTTATGTTGTTTGAGCAGTCTAGTTTGAGACATGTTTGAATAAACAATCGTGATACAGCTCTATGCCATCAGCTTTGTTTCCATTTAGGCTTTGTGCTTGCCAATAAATCTCTGGCCAACCGAAAGCTACATACTCTGTTTTATGTGCTCATCTCATGATTCTTTAATTATTTTATTCATTTCTCTCTTGTCTCAGGATCCTCAAGTTGTCACTGGTTCACACGATACAACTATCAAATTCTGGGATCTTGTTGCAGGTAACTCATCTATCAAATCAAATCAAATCAAATTATATTTGCTGGGTTTTTATCCATACCTGTTTTTCCAACATTTGTTTTTTTATCCTGCAGGGAGGACTATGTGTACACTTACACACCATAAAAAATCTGTCCGTGCTATGGCACTGCATCCAAAAGAGTTAGTTGTTACCTACCTATGTTTTTTTCTTTTTAATTATCTACAGTATCATGAATATTATGGTACATCTCTTTGGCAGGAAATCATTTGCATCAGCGTCAGCAGACAATATAAAGAAGTTTAGTCTACCCAAAGGCGAATTTCTTCACAACATGCTGTGAGTTTTTCATACTTTTATTCTTAAACTGTAATTCAGAGCATTAAGCAGCTAGTCCGCTACACAATTGGTATTCAAAAGCCTTGGGCATTTATCTGCTTGTCTGTTTTATAATAAATCTGAAGTTGGAAAGTCCCTATTGTCAGTTATTGGCATTGTAAGGTTGTTTCACTGCCTAAATTCTACTTACATCCCACTAAAACATCAAATCTTCATTACCTTCAGGTCGCAGCAGAAAACAATTATCAATGCTATGGCTGTAAATGAGGATGGTGTCATGGCAACTGGAGGTATATACCTTAACAATTTGCGACCTTTTCCTTGTTTATCTTCTTAAGGACCTCCCTCCAATGCTATACTTGATGTATGCATATTATTGCATATTTCCAATTTTATGAGACTGGCATAGCAGCCCACTGATTGTTTAGGCTCTAAGACATTATACTAATATTCTGCTTGTTTGAAGTCCTAAATATCCGAAACTTTTTTGTGTAGGGGATAATGGAAGCATGTGGTTTTGGGATTGGAAGAGTGGACACAACTTTCAGCAGGAACAGACCATAGTCCAGCCTGGTAAGATTGCTTTGCAACATGCATCAGTTACTAATAGGATAAGCAATTGACAGTTTCTTTTTACTCCCTTATAATGTTGTGTTGTGCCTCTTACTATGGGTGACTGACCACCAGTTGTTCGGAAATGCTAGTGCCACTGATTGTATTTGCTTAACGGAATTGCTGTACGTACGTCCCAGATGTACGACCAGACCATCCGACTAGTATTAATAGCTGCCTGATGATTGTGTGCTAATAGTTGATTAGTGCTAGTCGTATGACCAGGTCGGAGGATCCAGTCTGATGTATAGCAGCACTCTCTGCTTAAAGCCATGGCTAGATCTTCAATACTGAGTTCTTGCTTAGCCGTTAGCCAAACTACTGCAGAGGTCAAGTCTAGGCCTTTCATGGATCACGGAATACCTTAATACTCCCTCTGGCTGTGAATTGTTGACGTTGGGAGATAAGCATGGTGATTAGTTCAGTTTTAAAGTAATACACTTGCCCTTCAGTCAATTTCCAACCGGAGGAAGTACTTCTTTCAATCTTTCTTTTAAAACTCCTTTCTATCTATTATTACTATAGTTCTTACCATCTATTATTATCTCTGATTTAAGGTTCACTGGAGAGTGAGGCATGCATATATGCCATGTCGTACGATGTGAGTGGATCGAGGCTTGTTACTTGCGAGGCGGATAAAACTATAAAGATGTGGAAAGAGGATTTAACAGCGACTCCGGAGACCCATCCCATCAACTTCAAGCCACCAAAGGACATCCGGCGATACTGATTGCCCCAAGGTGCAGGATTGTAGTAGGGCCCTAATTCTGCCCAACCGTTTGGTCTGTTGTGCCATTCGCCACATTTTGGAGGATGTATTGACTGATGATGAATCGAACATTGCTGTAACTGTATAAATAGCGATGCTACGGCTGTAGTAGTATCTTTTCTTAATTTGCCTGACATAATGTAGATATTCGTGTTTTCAAGCCGGAAATTCGAGTCTTTGACCGCGGCACCAGCTAGATTACGACTAATTGTTGTAAGGCCTAGGAGCTGTTCGTTTTCATGGGTTGAAGGGCTAAAACTACTTTATCCAAATTTTAGTTATAGGAAAACGAACAGGAGGTAACAGGAGGACTAAAAGTAGAGCTAAATTTTAGTCTAGGAGAAAAATAGTTAAAAAAAGACTAAACTTTAGTTCTCTAAGAGATGTTATAGTTTAGTTTAAATTTTAATAGCTAAATTTTAGCTCTAGAGGAAACGAACACCCCCTAGTCCAAAAAGAATATTGAGGCCTTTTTTGTCTTCGTTTCTTTTATTAGGGGACATAACGATGTTGCTTTCCTTAGAAAAGCTACAAATAAGGGAAACTAGAGGGAGTTAAAATATTATGGACTTCTTCGTATGACTAGGATGATCAATCCTGATTAGAGCATCTTCAAAAGCTTTTCAAAAAATTGATTTTAAAAGAGTATTTTTAGTAGCAGATCAAAAATTATTAAGGAGAAATTTTATTATCTCTTTTAATAGTTCTACTTGAAAATAGATCACGAAAATTTTTGATTGGACCATACCAGCATCTAGAACTACAACAATATTAATTTTCTTATAAATACAAGGATTGGGGCTCTTAATTTTTTTCTCGTTTCTAGCTACAAATAAGAAGAATTTAATAAAAAAATAAATCTATAAGTTGTTTTAGAAAGCTGTTAGAGATGTTTTTTTATAATTAAACCCTATTAATTTAATTTAAAAAAAGTTTATGGGCTCTCTTAAAGATGTTCTTAGTCGGCTGACTTAACGTGCCCTATTTTCATATCGACGATTCTGTAAATAGGGCATGTTTCAAGTCAGGATGGGGAAGCTAAGGAACCGTGCCTAGTGAAGAATTCTGTAGAATAGCTAGAAGGTTCGTTTCATGCAGTTGCGGTAAACCTCATCTGAGAATCTCCAAATTTAATTTTCATTTAGGGATAGTCGCTGCCGGTCTAGTGAAGAATTGTTGCATTAAATGGAGTCAACAGAAAATCAGCTCCTTCACAGAAACTGTTGTTTTTTACTAGCTGGATTCTGATCAGTCCGTTCATAGGGAACACGAAGAATATAAACTCAGAACACAACAAATTAAGGATCCAAAAGAATATTACTCAACGTATTCTGAGCTGGTTCACGTTCCCCGTTCATAGGTTACTGGACACAAGGACCGCATGACGAATCACACTTTCAGTACAAGTAGTATTTTCAAGGGGCGACATAGATAAAATAGACAACAATGCCTCCACTTCATATGCTATTACAGCGACCAAACAAGTTAAACTAGAACTTGGCAAAAACATCAGAATGCAGTGGCTGGATTTCAGCAGGATCAGATTCGCTCACAATTATCTCAGCATTCGATGAAGCTCTTTCCAAACGCGATAGTTTTGTCTCTAGGAAACGGGATGTATCCATCTGGTCTTCTCCGAATTCTTCCATGTGATTCCCTTGGGGAGCAACTAGTAGCAGTTTCTTGAGACCCGTAGCCTTCCTTAACAGAAAGCTTACAAGTCGCAACTCAAAGTAGTCACCCTTGAATTTCATCATTTTTGCAAGTACAAGGTTCGTTAAGCCATACTCTGGCAAATCATCCTTGGATTGCTCTGATATATCTTCATCAATAGGATCCTCGTCATACATATCCTCGTAGAATAGCCTATCATCCTTCAGCATATATTCTTCCAAAATTTCATCTTGTAATAATTTTTCCTCGGTCTCATATTCCTTGGATAGCTCTTCTCCCGTCTCCTCTTCCTCGCATAGCTCTTCATGTGGCTCCTCTTCCTCACTCAGCTCTTCATCTGGCTCATTTTCCTCAGCCATCTCCAAGAAAATGTCCTCAGAAGTATCATGGCTTCTTTTTGGGAGCTGCAAGTAGAAGTCATTTGCAGTCAGAAACACTTGAGAAATAATAGTACGCCAAAACATGAGGAGTATTCAGTTAACACATTTCTGAAGTTCATGATGCCCTGGATGCAACAGTTTGCTATTGACCAACCTGCACAAAGAGCCTCTCCAGTTGGGGACACCGACAGGTTCTGAAGAAGACATAGATATGAGCTAGATTGGCGCTGTCCATTTGAAACATGAGCAGCTGCAACTCTTTCAGGTTGGGCAAATTCCTCAACTTGGTCAAACAGGCGGGTGATCCGAAACGCGCCAATGCATAAACTCTCTACAAAGCAGAGTCCGTAATGCATTAAACAAATAGAACAAAATAGATGCAACGAGACAGAAATGAAATGTGATAACACTGTGGACGGACCCGGAGTGCAACGCTGCAGATGGTGAGCGCAGTCAGGTTGGCGAGGTCAGGAAGTGCCCTGATCCAATAGCTGAGTGGATTGCGTGAGTTTGACCCTCGCAAGCTGATGTAGAGGTCTTGGAGCGGCGCAGTGACCGGGATGTCGTAGGTGGGGAAGGAAGCGCTGCTGAGGCGGAAGGAGCGGAGGCCGGAGGCCCTGTCGGCATGGATCTCGTTGACATTGTTGCACTCCGCGACGGTGACGCTCTTCAGGTGCGGGGCACCAGCACGGCAGTCGATGGTACCGCGAACGCCTTCGCAGTAGCGGAGATCAAGGGTGCGAAGGCGGGGGCACGACGACAGAAGGTTGTGGAGGTCAACGAAGCGGACGGAGCGGAGGTGGATGACCTCGAGGGCGGAGAAGAAGACGTTGCCCCAGGAGATGTCAAAGGAGACACGGCCGATGCGGCAGATGGAGAGGCGCGCGAGGTGGTAAGTACCCGGCGGGAAGTGGAGGCGGCCGCATAGGATGCTCATGAAATAGTCAGCCATATAGATGTGGAGGTCCTCGACATCGCAGGCGACGGCGTAATCGAGGTAGCGGCGGAGATACTTGGTGAGGTTGTGGGAGCTGTAGTTGCGTGGGTGGATGGTGAGGGAGATCCGGTCGAGGCGGCGGCGGCCGCGGCGCTCGAGGGATTCGAGGATCTGGTCGGGGGTGTTTTCGGGGAGGAGGTGGAGGTCGAGGGAGGACGGATCGGGCCAGCGGCGCGCCCAGAGGTCGCGCCATCGCGACGAGACAGCGCCCGTGCGGATGGCGGACTTGAGCGGGAGAAGGGACAGGATGCGCAGCCGAAGCTCCTCCGGCAACGCCGAGATGCGGTCCTCCTCCCCATCCGCCGCGGCTTCGTCTTCCTCCGCCTCGTTCCCTGCCCGCCGCTTCTTCGAGGCCGAAGGTCCTCCGAGCAACAGGGACATTGTAGATCCCTGCGCCCCCGTACGACCTCTCTGATCCCCCTCTCTCGATCGACACCCGTGGTGCTGCTCGCCTTCGTCTCGCGCGCCGGTTTCGACTGCGCCGCCGCCCGCTGGCTCGGCCTCCCACAACTCCTCACTCCGCAGTCCGCCGCGTGATAAGATGGGCCGCAAGAGCAAAAATACGGTATCCCAAGTTTCCAAGCCCACGACTGGCCCATCAAAAAGAAAGTGAAAAGAAAAGGGTAAAGCGAATGCTATTCACGTGACGTCGTAGATAGTAATTTTTCTCGGTCACACAATTAAAAAAAAAAACTAAAACTTGTCTCGTAATAAAGAGAATGCAATTGTGTTTTTGCGAACGAAAGAGACTGCAATCCAGAATCTGTTTGAGCCAGTTTGTATTTGTTTGTCATGTCATGTATAAACAGAAGCCCGAGAGAGAGAGAGTCCTCGTAACAAAAGAAAATTGAAACCCAACCAAACTTTGGAGTTCGGACCATGCTTGAGACGGTCAGTTGGGGCCCCAGATGAGCAGGTGCATGAGCTTCTCCGTCCTCTGGATCTCCGCCACCGTCGCCTCCCTCTGCAGCTGCCTGCACTCCCGCTCCACCTCCCACGCGCGCGCCTTGTTGGCGCTCACCGTGTCAACAACCTCCGTAGCTGATACTGCTGCTGCCGGCGGCGGCGGCTCCGTCGTGTTGGCGTCCTTCTTCAGCGAGACGCGGAAGGCATCCTCCCGCCTGCACTCCCGTCCGTTGCACATGCCGGCCACCGCCTGGCCTGCCTGAGCGCAAACTCGATCTCCGGGGATCCCTGCTCGTGCGGGGCAATCTGCGGGTGGTGTGGTGTAGCACGCTACGCTACTGGCTGGCTAGCTTGGTCATCTGTGCTTGCTTAGCCACCTAATCGTCTTTCTTATACTAGCTACTAGAGCCCCCCTGCACAATTTTCTCAGCCAAACGATCGATGTGGACCTGGCGTGCGGACGCGACCCGGCTCCGCGAACGAGTGGCGCGCGCGACCACGGTTTTGGGGTTTCCGCGCCAGTATGACTTAAACCGCGTAAAGGTCTCAGTTAAAGGATACTTCGACCCGGCACAACCAAAAGAGAAACATAAAGAACGTTCCCGGTGTAGTATGTGCAGTGCACCACATGGATTTCGCCCTTTACAGTAAAAAAAAAAAAACAAATGCGAGAACAAGAATATTCCACACTATCTCCACGCGCTGCAACCCCTGGTTTTTGGGAACCCGGGTGCAGTCAAGCAGAAACCAGCAACCAGAGCCCCCTGTTTCTCCAACCGCCCGCCGTCCTTCCTTGCTGCCGCCTGCCTGCCTACTCCCCCAGTATATAACCCCCGCGATCGCCTCTAGCCGTCATCGCCGCAGTGCAAAGCGTCAACCAAAGCAACGCAGATCACAAGCAAACAACAACCCAAGCTAAGCTACTAGCTACTCTACTCCATCGAAAGGGCTTGAAATAGCTGGCAGTCAAGTGCGTGAGAGAGGAGTGAAAAAAGGATGAACGCAGCAGCATCCGTGAGCAAGAAGGCTTCATCGTTCGTGGTGGCTGCGAGCATGAGTGCTGTGGAGGCGCTCAAGGACCAGGCCGGGCTGTGCCGATGGGACTACGCGATCCGGTCAGTCTACCAGCGCGCCAAGATCTCCGGCCGCGCCTTCCCCGTCTCCATCTCGTCGTCGTCCCAGACCGCGGGCAGCAGCTCCGCGGCCTGCGCCGCCGGCGGCAGGGCCAGGACCAGGCGGCCGGAAGAGGAGAAGCTGCAAAAGGCGTACCACCTCGTCTGCTGGGGCCCTAATTAATCACTAGTTGGGATCAGTTGCCGATTTCTCCTCTTCTTGTCCTCTGTCTTCTATTCTCATTGGTGGTGTGTAGATCGAGATGTATCTACAAATTTTCTTGTAATCCGTCCTCTGATTCGACGGGAATTGATATGAGTGATCAAATGGAAAATGAAAGGGTTTACTACTATATAACTGAATTATACTACCTCTTTCTTGGCTCTTGCCGATCTCACCTCTACCATCTCTCTCCGTGTCACTGGCTGCCTGAATCGGAAGGAGCAATCATCCCTTTCAAGGGGGCATAATGCTTGTGGACCAACCAAGACATGATCGAGTACAGCGATTGTGATCAGACATTCAGACCTGACCACCCCTCGAATGATTGCGCAGCTCAGCAACGCTGTACTCAATTATGCATTCGGTTTCTCACCTGGTCACCAGCAATTTCATGTCTCAACTGATCTGCATCTACAACTACCTACTGCTTTTGATGAAAGTAGGCCAAGTTTGATGAATTGGTACTGCTTAGATGTTGGATCATCTTTGTACTGCCGATTTGGCTATTACAGTACAAGCACGAGGAGGGCTTTATGTTCTCCCACGATTAATAAAATCTATAATAAAACATCTGAAACAATTCAACAAAAATATCAGTTTGGGCCTGCGTAGTCTGATGGGCCTGATGTTCGTTTGACGGCGGCAAATCATTGGTGAGCTGTGTATTGGGCTTGGCCTCGGCCCCTTGTAAGCGAACATTGGTCGATCAAGCCCAGACAAACAAGTCCTACTTCGTACGTAACAGAACAAAGTATGTATTTGTACGCGAAGCAAAACCAGTTTTACGCAAGTCAACAAATGTATCATTTCTTGTGTACACGCAACGGTCAATGTGCAATGCTCTGAAATGTGCACGTAGTATTCCTCCAAACCTGTGTACAAATCTCATTCAATGAACATAGAAATACAATGATGTACAAACTAGCTTCTCTTTCGAAATAGAAACCCTATACAAATTTGTTTTACTTTCAATATGAAATGAACAAATTAGTTAGCGGCAAGTAGTCAGTAGGTGCGTGTGATCTCACCAACCAGAGATATAGAACTGTGTATACAAGCGAGAGATCACGTACGTCCCAAAGATTCAATGTATGCACAGCAGATCAACCGGGCACTATCGATCATTTCATTTCCCTTCGGCGTCGCGCTGCAGTTGCCTGAGCAGTTCCTCAGGTGGCCCGTCACGCCACACCCGCGGCCTCGCGACGCCATGGCCGAGCTTGGCGAACCCGTGCGCGACCCGGTTCCCCTGCCGTCGCACGTGCGACACCCTCATGTCGTCGACCATGGGCAGCAACGCGGCGATCTCCTCGCAGAGCCTCTGGTCCTGCTCCGCCCGCACGCGCGCGCGGTCCCGGACCACGTCGACCACCGTCAAGGCGTCGCCCTCGATCCAGACGCTGCGCCAGCCGTTGGCCACCGCGAGCTCGAGGCCGCGGCGGAGCGCGGCGAGCTCGGCGACGGAGCTCGTCGCCGTGCCAATCCGCTCCGCGTAGCCCAGCACGAACCCGCCCTCGTGGTCGCGGTACACGCCGCCGATGCTCGCGCGGCGGGACGCGTGTTTCGACGACCCGTCGAAGTTGAGCTTCAGCCGCCCCAACTCGGGCTTCCTCCACGTGCTGCTCGACGACGACGATGGCTCGCCGTGCAGGTTCCGCCGCCCGCTTCCTCCTCCTCCTCGTGGAACCGCACTACTGCCGGCGATGACACACGCCGATAAAGGGTTGGACAGCAGCATCACGCTGCCGAGAGGACGGTGCGCCCGCAGCATTGCTCTTCACGGAAAACCACGCGATTTTTCTCTGTGTGTGTGTGTATTTAGCGTCGGCGACCGCACGTTTCTTGAAGCGATCGCTCACTTGTTGAGACGCATCGATCGGCTGAATTTGAGTTCGCTGCCGATCGAGCTGGCTGACCGGGGAATGGCAAGACGTGTAGAACAGATCGTTGAAGATATGCTACGGGACGGGATGGAGCAAGCAACCGCCAACCAGAGAGAGAGGCTTGTTTTTGAAATGGCTTGAGGGCGCGGGCTAATAAGCATTAGCATATGCCAGAGCGTGAGAGAGGAGGAGGTTGCCGGGGGGTATCTGTGCTTGCCTTGTTTATCTGAGTTGCCAGCGCGGGAGAGGCAACCGCGTACGTTGCTTGCTTCCGCGGAATTGGTAACTGCTTGCTTTGGGGCTCCTAAAAACCGACGCGCGTGCTTGAATTCTTCATTGTGGCGCATGAGTTAGTCGTGGCTTGTGTTTACTGCTAACTGTCTCCTGTAGGAATATTCCGTGCCCAAAATAAGCATGCATGGTTCCATGAACATATTTCAAAGTTTTCTTCTGTAGAAATGTAGAATGGAAATTATTGCAATATTGCTTGTGTCTCATGTGACTGAGATTTTACTTATATCTTAATAAATATATGTACGCACAACCACTGTGCAGTATATTGAATAGATACGAATAGTTGGATATTGCGCAAACACTGAAAATTTGAAGTGTGCGCACACGCACGGCCAAAATTAATCTAGTTGGCGCCAAACTAATTGATAAGCACAGTCTTAAGAAGGGAAACGACCATGGTAAGCACCGGTAATAAGGGAAGTCGCAGGGCCGGCGTCGTCCGAGAACGCCAGCAACGACGTGGGAATCGGTGGCACGTCCACGGCCACGACGCCCTCCAGCGCCTGGACCACCTGTTCCATCGTCGGCCGGTCCGCCTCGTCGTCCTGCACGCACCAGCACGCCACCCTGCACGCGCGGTCCAGCTCCCGCTCGTCCACGTCGCCGTTGAGCCGCTCGTCCAGCAACCCCACGAGCGGCTCCCCTTCGCTGACCATCCTCGCGGCCACCAGGGGAAAGTACTCCGACATCATCATTCCCTTCTCCTCCGACGAGCAGTACCGCGCGTTCCGGCGGCCGGAGATGATCTCCATGAGCACCATCCCGTAGCTGTACACGTCGGCCTTGGCGGTGATGGGCACGCCGGAGATCCACTCCGGCGCGAGGTACCCGATGGTCCCCCGCACCGTGGTGAGCACCCGGCTGAACTCCCTCCCCACCAGCTTCGCCATCCCGAAGTCGGCTACCTTGGCCACCATGCCCTCGTCCAGCAGGATGTTCTCCGGCTTCACGTCGCAGTGGATGATGCGGTCCCTGCACCCGTCGTGCAGATACAGTAGCCCACGCGCGGCGCCCACCGCGATCTGGAACCTCGCGCGCCAGCTCAGCAGCGGCCTGCAGGTGGTCGATCTCCCGAAGAAGAGCGCCTTGTCCAGGGAGCCGTTGGGCATGTAGTCGTAGACGAGGAGACGGTCGGTACTGCCGCGGGAGGAGAAGCCACGGAGGCGGACGAGGTTGACGTGGTGGATCGTGCCGATGGTGCGCACCTCGTTCCGGAACTGCTTCTCGCCCAGGCACAGCAGGCCTTCCAGTCTCTTCACCGCGATGGTGGCGGCGTTGCAATTGCAATTATTGCCGCCGGGGAGGGTTCCCTTGTACACCGACCCGAAGCTGCCCCCGCCGATCTTCTTCGAGAAGTTCTTGGTCGCCCTCCGCAGGTCGCTGTACTTCAACGCCATCAGCAGGCTGTTGCCATCCTCTGGTGCTGCTTCGGCTTGCCTCAGGTTCGTCTGCCTTCTCTTGTACGAGATGACGACCACGGACACTGTTGCAGATAGTGCTAGGATCGCCGCCGCGATTGATGATGCCAACGCGATTGTTTTCTTCCGGCGTTTTGATGGTGCATCACCACCATCCATGGTGGCATGAGACATGCGGACGAAAACACCATTATTCCCGCCGCCGGCTGTGTCGTCAGACAGCTTCTGCATGTTGAGCAAGTCACCGTACCACAGAGCGCAGCCACTTCCATACGCGTAGGCGCTGCAATCACAATTCCTCATGCAAATCGACCTGCAGTCCTCCTCAGCGCTTGATGCCTGTGCAAACGACGCCGGGTTCCTCGGCAGAGAGATACCTGCCATCAGCAAGAAGGCGTCGTCCTGCGCCGAATCAGAGTTGGTGCCTCTGTCATCACACTGCAGCTGCAACGGGCTGTTCCGGCGGCAACCCAGCGTGCGATCTCCTAGCTCCCAGTCTGTTACAGACACGGGACGGAATCCTGAAAGGCAGCTGCAGAAGGGCTCGCCCTTCTCGTCGCAGACGCCGAACGCGCCGCAGACAGCGTGGACGTCGCACAGCTGGTGCGGCTCCGTCCAGATGAGCATCCACTGCTGGAGGGACGGCACCCACGTCAGCTGCCGTATCTGGCCGGAGATATCCATCACCAACCTGGAGATGACCGCGGGATCCTGCAGGGAGTATGTGAAGTAGCTGGCGTTCGCGTCGGACACGAACTCGAAGTTGTAGATGTAGTGCGACGTCATCTCCGGGATGCCGGAGAAGATGTCGCCGTTCCACTCCCCGCTGCCCCAGAACCGCGTGGTCCTGTTCCAGGAGATGAAGAACTGGCTCGTCCCGTTCGGGTCGATCCCCAACGAGTACGCGCCGGGAGCCGGGTCCGCGTAGTTCTTCCAGGCCGTCAGAGTCTGCACCTCGCCGGTGAGTTTGTTCAGCCCGATGCGGAATCCCGGGAGCCACGTGTCGGTGGGGTGGTCCATGCTCTGCCACAGCACCACCTCGCCGTCCTCCTCGCGCCGGAGCAGGACGAGGTTTCCGATGTCGGAGATCACGGCCACGGTGCCGTTGTTCGAGCTGCCGGCGGCGCTGATGTTCGTTGACCAGACGAGCTTCCCGGCTTCGTTGATGATCACGAGGTTGCCGTCCGCGGCTACGGCGAGCTGAGAGGACGCGGAGTCTGTCACCGGAGCGGCTCTGTTCGCGACCCACACGGGCGTGCACCGCGACACGATCTTCTTGTACCAGATACCCACGTAGAAATTGTGATAGGAGGTGTTGGTGTCACCTGGAGGACGGAAGAAGCCCAGCTCAAAGTTGCCGCCTCTTGACACGATGGTCTGCCTGCCGGAGATGGCGGAGGTAGCAGAGATGGTGTCGGTGGCGAAGCACCGCCACCGTGCGATGCAGAGGATGGCCGTGGCCATGAGGAGGAGCAGTGCGGCTGAAGCCATGGATGCGGCTGGCGGCTGGGGAGGAAGCAAGTGTGTACAGTGCACTGATCGCTACTGAGTACCGAGCTGAAGTACGATATTAATAGGATTAATTGATTGCTTTTGTCGGGTGTACTGACTGCAACTACAGGTAGAGGATAATTTGGTTCATCTTTGAAGACTTGCGCGTGTGGTTTTCCAAAACGTTTTTTCTGGCCCAAAATGTTACCGTGAGAATCCCAGATCGTCCTGCCAGTTCGTGGTCTTAGTCCTGCGCTCATCCGCCTGGCCTTCATGATCTCGTGTCCTGCATCTAGATGGAGTTCTGGGCGAGTACGACGGCAAGGCAAGAAGCCAAGAGTCGATCATCGCGTCCTGACGTTTGTTCCTGCATATCCTAATCAGCTATTGGGCGTCGTTCCAATTCAAACATCATTAATTGATCAACTCGTTCTTGAGAGCAACCAGCTCGCGTCCTTGCATTCGTGAACTCGGTTCCAAAGTAGTAGTCTAGGTGTAGTTGCTTGGCAACTTCAGCGGCGGCAAGGCAAGGACAATGAATGATTGTGTGGTATACAGTCGGAGTGGGGACAACGCGAAATTCGTGATTGGGAGTGCCGAAAAGGTGAACAAATATAGCGATGCTTTTAGGAGAAATAGGATGTGTGTATATTTTGCAACCTGGAAGATTTGGTTTATCGTCGTCTATGTTGACTGTAACTAGAGGATGAATTGGTTCATCGTCATCAAAGACTTGCGCGTGTGGTTTTCCAAAGGGTTCAACGTATCAGCCGATGTTACTCCCTCTATGTCGCTTTATTACATTCTCTCTCCTTGTAGCAAACTAATTACTAGCAAAGAAGCTGTCGTCACGACAATGTTGACCATAATCTGCAGTATTACCTTTTTTTTTCGAATGAAAAGGTAGAGTTGTCTGCAGTACCCTTACCCATGCATCGGAAGATGTTAGTAAGTGCCAACGATAACCATTATTGCCGAAATACCCAATTTGATTCCCATAACCATCTCCGTAGCCACCTGGATATCTCAAGAACTTCGTCTGCTTATGTACATGCCACGTACCTTTCATCGAATTCATTCATGATCGTGTCCTGAGCACTCCCATGTGTTCAGTTTCTCCCATACGCAACTGTATTTTCTATACAACAGGAACTGAACTGCAAAATATATTTCTGTATAACAGGAACTAATCTCACAGTTCACAGTATGATACTATGCAACCTTCATGGAAGTTGTCGCGTTACCAAAGCACCTACAGTTCTGCATTTAATATTCTGTATTATCATCATTGCAGAGGTTCTTAAATCATAAAGTCAGACAATTTTTTCTATCAAAATTTATCATTTCCAGCGAGGAAAGACGGATATCCTGGAATTCCCATATGAGCCGTGTGAGGCAGTTCCGCTGGAACACTGTACCAGTATACAGTACTTGTTGCTTGTCGCACATGGTCTATTGAATGCGACATAATGCAGCCTGATTTTTTTTTTTTTTGAGGGAAGCATGACCCTAATTGCATTTGCGTGCTCCAGTAGTGAGTAACCGGGCCAGTTCAGCTTAATTTCGTTGGCTTGGCGGATTGGCAACCAGGCCTAGATCCTGACGGAATTCAGGTCAATGATGGGCACGGATTGATAACTAGGCCTAAAAGGCCTTTAAATTACTCAGTCCGGCCTGCAAGTAAAAGAGCATGCGGCTTGGCCCGGTAATGGTATCGCTGGGCCTGGTAAAACTGGAAACCGGCCTGAGATGGAGTTCAGCGCGGAGATTCTACGAAGGAGAGTCGTCGGGCCAGCCGGCTTGAGTGTGAGTGTGAGTGTGTGACAGTCTGACAGAAGCTCTGGAGCCTCGGGCAACTTCTGTCGACTTCAACTTGTCCGCAAAAGCCACTCTGCAGTGACAGTGAGTCTGCAACTCAAAGTCTCAAACAGTGCAAACATGGCGAAGTGAAGGGTGTGGCCTCTTGATACAAGGATCTTCTTTCTTCGGTTGAGTTTCCTGACCCTTTTGGTGCAGCAGTCCTCCACTTACAAGTCAGGAAGCAATCTACGATTCGAATGCTACTACTTCGTTTATTCACAAAAAAACACAAGTGTTACGCATTGCATCAGGCGATCGTTTCCGCGGATAAGATCAGGCCGGACTGAGTAATCAGATTCAACTGCCACGAGCACGCACCTACTAGCTAATTTCAAAGGAAAGCACGTTGCTGTGGCTGCTACTCACCGCTACTACCACCTGCACATTGCACATTGCACGCGGTGCCAGTTGGCAGTTGCCACAAATCGTGAGGACAGCAGGCTGAAAAACCATATGCCACTGTCACCGATTCCAGAGTCTTGGACTGCCGGAGGAAGCCGTGCGCGCGCGGCATGTGAGACTGCCAAATTGCATCCGTGTCAGTAGTACTGATCCCTGCAGTCCGTCCAGCAATAAGCTCCCGTCGATCCAGCACCCTCGCTGCGCTGCGCGATTAAACAACGGCTTTGGTCGCAGCATCGCAAGCGCACGTTGGGGGGAGAAGGTTCCGAGAAGCCGGCCGGCCGACCAGCTGTGGGCTGCCTCCTCCATCCGCACGGTGGGTGGGAACGTACAGTACAGCTCATCGCACCCGGCAACTGTCACGCTCGGTTCCGATCCGATGATGACTTGCCGCTCGCCGATCTGCAGCCGAGTATTAGCATTACTCCCTCCGTCTTGTCGTTTTTAACTTTTAAACATTATGTTTGATCATTCGTCTTATTCAGTTTTTTTAAAATATTATTTATTTTTTATAATTAATTTTATTAATAAATATATTTTAATTATAACATACTTATTTTAATATTTACATAAATTTTTTAAATAAAACAAAAAGTCAAAAGTGATATCTCAAAGTTAAAAGCGATACTCTTCATATGATGGAGATAGTGGTAAAATCAAAAGCGATACTCTTCATATGATGATGGAGATAGTGGTAAAATCAAAATCGATTTGACCGCCCGAGTTTAGTCGGTCCGTGCGAATCATCCGGTTGGGTTGGGTGCGCGCCGATGCCGCCGCGCCGAAACCGCTGCAAACTTGCCGCCGCGGTGGCCGGCAGGGGAGGCAAACGTGCCGCGGATCGCAGGCGCAGCGCGCGACAAGGCGCGGTTTGTTTTTGTGCGCTACATACCCTGATCGGAGTTAGGCGCTGACATTGGTTGCGTGCGTTTTGGACGTGCACACAGCTCAGCGCCGGTCACCCGATTAGTAAAGCGAGTGCGTACTAGTTTGGTGGGATTGAGATGGAGGCGTGGCAGCAGCAGATCAATGTGCTGCAAATGCCAAAACATAATAACATAAAGAAGCTACGAGAAGCAGCCAAGCGGACAGAGCCACAGCTTGGCTGTGAGCTGGCAACAGTTGATGCTCGCAAGTCCAGCACCTCGGCTAGCATCTACCAAGAATCTTGTACAATTTTTTTTACCAGTTGGCATTTTGGAAGAAAACGAAGAATTTTATGCGTCACTTTCTTATATGCACCGGAGCAGTTGGTCTCTTGGCAGAGAGAGATCAGAGAGATACTCTGTACAAATCGTGCGTTAAACTTTCTTTTGTTCCCTAAAAACAAATATCGTGTCTATGTGAGACTTGACTTTGATCCAGAACCCCAACGATATCCAGAACCCCGTACCCGTTGCCTGTCCATTGAACCAGTCGAAGAAACCAAATTGGTGGGTTCATGCACGGCGTGTGGCGCGTTCCCTGAACTGATCCCCGACCGGTCTCCGTCGGCGTTGGCATTGGACCACGGCGCCGTACTCGTACCGTATGTATGTGCACGTCCGAATCGGCTGGCGCATGAGGAAGAGTCATGGCCGTACGAAGAGGAGAAACGGTAAAAATAGTCGTCCTGGAAATTGGGTGCGAAGCTCACTAGCCGGGACTAGCAAAGTCGGATAAGCAATTTGGAGACAGGAGCTGCTGGTGGTGGTGTGGATGGATTGTAGCGGGTTTCTGAGTCTGACTTTCTTCGCGGAGAGGGGAAAGAAAAGAAGAAGCAGTGCCTCGAGAGCGTACGCGTCGCTTTCGGCCACTTTCCTTCTTCTTCCCTTGCTGCTTTTGAAGCTTCGGGCCACCTTTCCGGAAGCTCCCCTCGCCCCATGCATTTCCAATTCTCCATTCCCTACGCGTCAGCAAAAGCCGAGGAAAAAAGCGCTCCGACGCGGGGGGAGTTTCTTCTTCTCGAAACCAGGTGGTATCCGAGACCCACTCGCTTTTTCTTTTCTTTGGGGTGATCGGGACGTTCAGACCGGGTAAACACTATCGAATCCTGACTGACGTCCACTGCATGCATGCCGTGTTGAAGAATTGCGTTTGGGGGCTGCTCGGTTCTCTGTTCAGATTCAGACGCCCGCCCGCGCACTCGGGTGCTTTCCTGCTTCCGTTGTCGCTGACCTGATCTCAACGCCACAGGCGGCTGGAATGAGCCCGGCTGCTAAGAAACGCTTGACTAGTGCGCCTTCAGTTTTTAATCTCAATTTCATACGGTTCTTCGCATCAGGGACGAGGTCAATCGGGACTAGTACTATGCTGATTTGAGAGGAATTGGGGCGAAGTTGCCAAATGCCTGGTCTTATAGACTGATCTAATACATCATGTACCCCAAAACTATGTATCCGTATCTCTGCTATTAATCAAGGAAGAAGCATTGACAATTTCTATCACTAGTGCTATTACTGTCCAGCAATTTGTTAATTGTCCAGTCAGACTGATTGATCTCCATCGAATGTAACGTGGAACTTTATAACTCATATCATCGGCAACAATGGAGGGGAAATTATCTTGAGCAGAGGGCTCGAAGAGATCAATAGAAGCAGCAGCAGCAGAGACAATGTACAACTCTGTTTTATGTATGTGTGATGGTCAAATGAATAGGAAGCATGTTGATTAATTCAGATTCCAGTGGGAAAGAGGAAGGGAACAATTGAGTGAATACACATGGAACCCATCGACCAATCAGCCGTTCCTTCCTGAACCCTCCTGACGCTATGAACATCGGGAAGAAGAAGAAGAAAAATCTCTAGTATGTGCTACTAGTAAGAAATACGCCGGGAACTGAAGACAGAGCAGGGGTCTCATCAGAAGAGGAACTGCGATGCCTGTGCGACGGCGTCGTCGAGCCACCTCCTGGGCTCGTCCATGAGGTCTGGGCTGAGGCGGACCATGAGCACGCAGAACTCCATCTCGCTGAGCGCGCCGTCGCCGTCGAAGTCCCCCTCGGCGAGCATCCCGCGGAGGTCGGCGTCGGACATGCCGCCCAGCCCCAGCAGCGGCGCGTTGCGGCGGAGGCTGTCGAAGGTGATGAGGCCGCGCGCCGGGTCCATGAGCAGGCGGAACCCGTTGGCCAGCTCCTGCATCAGCCCTTCCTCGCCAAGGCGCTCCGCCATCACCGGCAGGTAGTCTTCGAAGTCCACCGCCTGCTGCTGCACCTGCCTCTGCTGCGCCGCCATTGATGGGTGTCGATTGAGATGTGGGCTTTGAGTGCTTGCTTCTGGATCCTGGATGATCGATCTCTGTCTGATGGTTTGTTGATGTGGTGAAGAAGATGAGAGAGATGCTGCGATGAACTGATGATGAGTTGGAAGAAGGCGGCGGGATGGGGAGGAATAAATAGGCGGGTTGGGACTTGGGAGGGGAGGAGGAAAGGAAGGGGTTTCAGCGAAGGTGCGGAGGGGAGGAGGAGGTGGATGGGGGATGTCACTCACGTCACGTGTGCACGGACGGTTCGATGCGGATCGTGCGCGTCTCATCGGTTGGTTGGATCGGATTGGGTGACGCGGGCGGGCAGGGAGACAGGTTGGTGGATGGGCGTTGGCGGGCACCTTCCTGCGCGCTTCGCCTTAATCGCCTACGCCGCGCCCGGGGACCGTGTCTTCGTCTTCGCCTTCGGGTCGGTTCACCGTGTGTGTTCCATCCATTCCATCATCATACCATACGTCCTGCGACCGGCGCGAAAGCGACAGGTCAGGCTGCGCGCGTCTCCATCGTTGTTGGCTCGTGCCCAGCGTCGGCGTTCCCCTGTACTCTACCACCGATCGTGACCGAGAGATAGCGTGGGGTCCGGGAATTATGGACCTCTTTTAATTTGCAGCGGATCTGGGCCGTCGGTCTAGTGGAACATTTTCGGTGTCCACTAACTAGGTGTGATTACTGTTACTGATTGCGCCACTTGTTTAGGCACACACAGCGCTTTGTCGACGTGGCATTTTATAGCATGACCATTGACCAATAATGCGAAATGTTTTTTTTTTTTTTTTGCTGAGAGCGTTAGAAGATCACCTTTTTTTTTTCCCGAGCGCAAATATTTAAAAGCTGATGAATGCTCCACAACACAGGGAAGCCTCTCATTCGATTCGATCCACCGAACTTTTGTTATTGCTGCGTCTTATCGCACTGCCTACTGCTGCAGACGACTCGTGCTTACTGCTGGATAGGAAAAGCAGTAAATAACTATTGTGCCTCCGGATAAGATATCTGAGATGTGATTTAGATGCCTCATCAAATAAAAAAAAAAGGCTGGATCAGATCAAGTAAGAATGGAGAAACTTCGCCGGCTCTGAACAAATGATAACTTACTATCTCGAGAACCGTATACCTGTCTTACTTACAGTATCTATAAGAAGTTTCCTGCCCGACTTTTTTTCGCTGGCGCGCGCGTGGCCGGCACCTCACAGAGGAAGCAAGCTGCGGCATCTTTCTGCTGCCAGAATACATGTAGTACGTACTACGTAGCAGTATCGTCTGCCGACTTTCAGACACGAGTTTCCATCGAAGCTTCGGTCAGAACCCGAACCGTGTGCCAACGAAAATCTCAGCCTGTCCCCCCGCCAGAATCTGCATCGCTTTGTTCTTCAGTCCAACTCATTGCGGCGAGCAACCTTTTCACACAAGAGTCGTTTAGTACGGTTCGGCCCCAAGATAGCTTTTGTGCTTCCAAGCTTGGGCGCCCTCTTTTTAGGGTTTTCCTCCACTTTTGCTCACTGCGACACAGAACGGCATGGCGACAGTCAGTTTACCCGTACCAGACCGCTGCCGGGGGCCACACTTTCAGCTTCACGTCTCCACATTTTCCATGTGTTCTTCGTTACGAGTTACCTGTATCTTTTTCCGTTGCGGCTGTCTCTTTCACGGTGAGGATTAGGCGATTAGCACATGCCTGATAACGACACCCGTGTCTGCACATTTGGAATGCAGTGTGGAAAGACTGGAGCAGAAAAGCAACAGATTTGAAGTAGTAGTATGATGCTAGGGAAAAAGGAGCTAGGTAGGCTGATCTTCCCCTGAAATTGCAGTGAGATTTACTGGTACACCGTCTTCAGCGCATCAGCATTTTACTTGCAAGAACAAAGACAATGTCTTTCCGAACAGGAAATTTCAGGGAGGGGACCATTCTGACCTGAATGTTCTGTGCCGGAAACCCAACGCTACCGGAACTTCCTGTCCTGAAAATGGTGCCTTTTGAGGGCACGACGTCGCCTTCATTAGCTCAAATCGTCTTGGAGCATTTATTAACCGATTCAACGCCTGTTCTTTTTTTTATTTTTTTAAAAGCACCTCAACCGCTCAGCGTCATGTTAGAAAGGAAAGGTAGCATCAGCACATATGAATAACTGAACAAGTGAACATAGAGGATGTCATTTTTTTGACATTTTGGGGAATCCAAATACCCAATTCTCTTGTTGACTTTGTAACACAAATACAGACACAACGACGCTTTCAACGGTGTGGTGTTGAAGGTCGTATACAAGAATGGTTACATTTTTCTCCTAAGTTACATGTACACATGGAAGCTATGCACATCCGGTCAATATATGGACACTGTCGAATGATTACTGCTATAGATTTTATCTACATAACAGCCGCCTTCTGACCTAAAACTTTGCTGAACCATTCGACTGATGCCTTGGGTATCCTTGTCAGGTTGTTGTTGTAGTCAATGTAGTAGAGACCAAATTGCACGGTGTACCCTGAGTTCCACTCCCAGTTATCAAGCAGTGACCACACGAAGTAACCATGCACATTGCAACCTTCCTTCCTGCAGTGATTCAGATTGAAGAGAAAAACAGGTGATGACAGTCGTAAACACATGGGTGACTGATGGTGTCCTTCAGATGTATGGGCAATGGGCATAGAAAGTGATATTTCACCTTATAGCATCAAGGAGGTTAGTCATATAGGCATTGTGGTACTGTATTCTTTTATCATTCTGCAAAACGCTCTCTAACTTTGAGAATGGACGGTTTGCATCATCCATCCCTGCCACCAGAAGTCCAGAACATATTTTGTTATTGATCCTCTGGAGGCATATGAAGTCGTATCAACTACTAATGGTTGAATCTTCAGGACTTACCATTTTCAGTAATGATGACTGGGGGATTTCCATACTTTTCTTTGATGTGCTTCATCAGCTTGAACATGCCCCAGGGAACTATATGCAGCCAACTTGATGCGGCCTGGATAAACATCGTTGTTGATCAAGAATTTGGCTAAAAGATGAAAAAAAAGGAAGTAGAACGACTCTGAAGAAATAACAGTAGAAGTGGTACCGTGTCCCCTATTCTCTTTCCATGCCTATAAGCTGTAGTAGTGGTCACAATGGAGAAATCAGTAATATTGAAATGGACAAACAGGAGTAAAATTATTTCAATTAACAGAACTGACCAGTTGGTATGGTTGCAGAATCGGTTGAAACATCATCCATTACAAGTTTCCTAATCCGCATTCTGTCATTCCTAACATATAATGTGGTATAGTGGTTTATGCCCACGAAATCCAGTGAACCAGATACTAACTTTGATGCCTGAACAGAAAACCGAGGCAGTCTATCGCCTGCAAGATTCTGCATAGAAGGGGGATAGTGGCCAAACATTAAGGGATCCAAGAACCTGTATTCAAATTTGCAAAATTAATGTTGGATCAACAGCTATTGGCTAATATTATTTAGGAGTTGAATCAATGTGGATATATCAAAGATGGTGCTAAATGTATCACCATCCAAGCTCAAAGTCCATTGCTCGTGCAGCTGCCTCTATGTCTTCATTGACATCTGACAATGGTTCATACCACTTTGAATCAAGTGAAATTCCAATAAGACCTCCTTGTTCTTTCTGCAATAACGATTAGAATCATTAATGTTTTGTACTACAAGATACATCTCTTGGTGATGTTGTTATGATAAATTACCTTGAAGTGCTGCTTGTAAGTATGAAAAGCACTAGCATGGGCTAAGAGTATGTTGTGAGCTACAACATACGGTTCAGTTGATGATTTACCCTCTCGGCAGAAAAGATGAGACAGAATGGAACATCTCCCAGGTGCTTGGATACCAAGGTCGTAACCTTCAATTGCAAAGTTATGGGGCTCATTAAAAGTGATCCAGTGCTTCACTCTATCTCCAAATTCCTTGAAGCAGGTAGAAGCGTAGCGAACATAATCCTCCCTGCAAAATTTAGCTATCATGGTTAATGCAGTCAGTTTCTTGACTTTTGTTTGATGCTACATGGATGCTGTAAGCAATGTTTTAATCTAAAAAAAAGATGATATAATAAATTCCATACACAATTTGGGAGTTTAGCCATCCACCATATGCATCTTCAAGTGCTTGAGGAAGGTCCCAGTGAAAGAGTGTTGCATATGGTTGTATACCTGGCAGATAAATGTAGAGACCATCAACGAAAGACAATAGTAACTTGACAGTTCAGCAACAATTTCATTATTCAGGCATCAGAAATTTAGAAGGAATACCTTTATCCAATAGAGTATCTATGAGGCTGTTATAGTAATTTAATCCTTCTTCATTAGGTTCACCTGTTCCATCTGCCAAGAATACCATATACCATTCATCACTTCAGTGTAAAAGGAAAATTGATAAGTAATTTAGAAATCACTTATTTATTACGTACTTGGAAAAATACGTGACCATGATATGGAAAACCGGTATGCATCCATGCCAATGTCCTTCATCAAGTCCACATCTTCCTGCCAGTCAGGGTTGGTTTTGTGATTTCCATATTGTTTTTCAGAGAAGCAGATACTTTATAAAGTGAAGACCTAGTCGTAATATTTTCTTATCGCTACACAATTTTGGCAATAGAGACAAGAGAAGTAGGGATATATTAATCTTAGGAATTAATGTTTCAACACACCTCTATAAAAAAAACTTGGCAACAGGATAATTATTTGAGATAATAAATGAAGCGGCGCTTACAGATACCAGATGAACAGTAAAGTGCACAAGATATTTCTGTTATCGAAATTACAGGAAGATGGTCATATGAAAGCAGGCAGTTTTCCCTCAAAAAAGAAGCAGGCAATTTTTTATATCACTGTCAGGAATGTATGCATTAAAGGACTTGCTCATGTATTGAAAACAGAGGTCTCTTAACATATCCACTCAATTGAGATTTCAAAGGATGATAAAGATGACAAATACATCTAATGTAATTGGTTGTAATGCAGTTTACAGAGCTATTGAATGAATTAAACCAAACAAAGAAAGAATTGTAGGTTACCTTGTAACGATGATAGTGATCAACAGCAACATCAGCATTGCTAAAATCTATCACCCGCCCTGCAGAAAATTGCCACTAGAATCATAACCCTAGAGTCTAGAACAGAGTATTACAACCATTTTATGCAACAAATCCTCATTACTGCACCAGGTCTTCTTGTAAGGGTATCCCATATTGTAGGTCCGCGTTGGCCCTCATTGACAGCTCCTTCGTACTGGCAACACATTGTCAAGGATCAGACATCAAACCAAAAGCACATCAGCTGAAATAAACAAACAATTGCAGTAACCGACCTGGTAAGCTGAAGAAGCAGTGCCAAAGACAAAGCCAGGAGGGAAGTCTGCTCTGCTTATAGCTTCAGTGCAAGCCGCAAAGCTGATAAGGATATGAACCAGTGTTAAAACACCCATCGCGTTTCCTTCAGTTTGCAGCACCAACTTGCAGTGTCCTTATTCCATGAATAAGTGCTGTAAAGGATCATATGCTATATAAATACCTTTGAGTTGGTGGTGGAGTAGTGTGGGAAGCAACTGAAGCCTAAGCTTCGCTTGTCTTGAAAGCCCTTTAATATGAGTCTCTGTTAAGTAACTATTGTGGAGGCCATAGGGTGTAAAATCTCTATCACATTGAGACATTTATTCAACAAGAGAAAGAAACTCCTTGACAAGAAAAGTTCTGAAGTTCCGTCAAAGAAAGGTTTAGCTTCTAAGTGTCAGTAGTGAAGCAAGTAGAGCTTTGCTTGTGTGCAACAATTTCAGTCAGGAAGGCGATTGCCCAGCACTCCAGTATACATGGATAATGCCAGCATAGAAAGCCTTAACATCTTATCAGTTAGCCACATGGACTGAAGACGTCATTACTAGTTGATGCCTTTTCTTTCTTCCCAAATTACCAGTGTATAAGGTGTCAATATAATCATCCTTTATAGCCATGACGCTCACAGCCATGAAAAGGAAACTGCTGGAATATCTATCACACAAAATTAAAGATCTTTCCTTATCCGTTCTTTTGGCAACACCACATAGAAACAAAACAGCGGGTGAACATTTGCATGGTGACCTCAATATGCATCGCGAATGAAGAAAAAAAGGAAAAAGAAAAGAAAATTAGGAGATTCTGTACAAGGATTAGGGACTCAAATGGTGACAAGATATTTGCACAGTCACACACTTATCCCATTGGAAACGCTAGTGGTTTGCTTGCACGGCATGAACTTTTCTGGTTATATGAAAGTGACAGGAGCTGTTTGGTGATAGGGATCCACTGGGGGAACAGGCAGTTGGACAGACTGAACTGAACTGCTCAGGAATGAATAGCACGTGTTACCCATGACTGTATCATACGGTCATCAATATCCTATGATTTCAGCACAACTACGCAAGCACATAACTACATAATGAAAAGAAACGTATATATAGCCTTTAATAGGAGATTGTAGGTTAGTTTCCGAAACCTGATTGATGTCTCTGAATATTTGGTGAAAGCTTTGGACGTGCACTTGCTAAAAGCATGATCTGCACAAGATAAATCAGATTGACATCGCACCCTTCTCCTTTGAACATAGATTGGGACCTGCGATTGAGAAAGGGCAAGATTGATGCCGCCATTCGCTAATCCACCCACTGCCACCGCCCACACTACCGCTGCAACGCCCCCCAAAAAATATTAAATTGGAAATTCCCACATTTTTTACAAGGATGAGCTGGACAGGATCCCAGGCAACTCCTAATGAGTAGGCGGCTAGGCGCCGCACTAGCATAAGCAACTTAGCGGTTTCGCAAGATCCAGGTGGAGTGTAGTCGGAGGTTCGCTTGCCTCCGCAACCGTGGCGTGGCTTGCGCGTCTCCCCGCTGGTGAGGGGGCTCTGGAGCTTGACGCGGAATCTCCTCGTCCATCCAGCTTGAGCACCTCGCTTCTTGCGGCGCGGCGGGTAGTAGAGTGGCGTGTCGTGACTCGTGAGTCGTGAGGGACGAGAGAGACCGCCTCTGGTGCTGATGCGTGCGAGGTCGCGATACTGAGAAAGTGGGAACAAGAGGAAGAAGACGAGCAGCCCATGGGCTGTCCGCGTAATTGAGGCCTTGAGGGCCTGAGGCGTCGTCAAATCCCAGATGTGTGTTGCTGAAGGCCCGGCCAGTTTAAGTCCCAAGGCCCATGTATAAAATCCCACGAACGGAAGAAGATAGAAATGCGCGTTATCTTGTCCGGGGGAACTCGAAGAAAGGCGTTATCCTGCGCTGTTCGCTCTTGCCGTTTGGGGTTGAGAGAGGAAGAGGAGGGCGGCGAGGATGGCTGGGATGGCGGCGCTGCAGGGCGCCATGGCGTCGCTCTCTATCTCCGCGCCCGGCGCAGCGAGCGCCAGTACCTTCTGGGGCAACCAGCTCGCCAACTTCTCCGCGCCGTTGCATGGGGTTTGTGCCTCCCGATTCCATTCCGTGATTTTTTTTTTCCAGACATTTTTCTGGAGTAGCCGAGAATCGAGGAAACTATTCTTGGGAAATGCCATCTTTCTTTGTGATTAGATGTTTAGAGCTAATGCATAGCGTACTATTGAAATCGAAATTAGCAGTGGTGAGGCTGCTTTGTTCCTTATGCATTTCAAGCTTACTGGAATGACTGTATTGAGACCGCTACCTAGCTGCAGTTAATTTCCTTCCTTATGCTCCCTCCGGATTTTTATTGATGTTGCTGGGTAGTGTAAATTTCTGCTGGCCAGCGTCAACAACAAAAATACGGAGGTAGTAAATTTATTTTGTATGGACCTAGCTTTGAGTAGACCTCACAGATAGTAGATTTATGCTATTAGTATTAGTAGTTAAATGTAATTTATATGTAATTTATTTCTTGCTGGTGCTGTATGGATTATAGAGTTTGAACTTCCTTTGCTTTTTTGCACATTATGGCATCTGCGTAGTTTACTATTAATAGAAAGATTGGGATAAGTTAAAGATTGTTCAAGCCTAGAATTAGAATATCAACCAAGGAATAATATGTGTTGTATGGACTACTGTGTAAATTTTTGTATATGTAAACTGGAGGTGGTGTTTTTATTTTAAATAGCATAATATGATTGACAAGGTACAAATTTGGACCGAGAAAGTGTTAATCACAGAAAGGAAGAAACTTATAGCCATAGGAAATGACTAGCTTGCTGGTATGTAATTGTATTTCGCACTTTTTTGCGTGTTTTCTCATATTGTCTAAAGTATGCCTTCGTCCTTGAAGTGAACTTGCTCCTGAAAAATCCTAGCAATTAAGAAACTGAGATGGATATACCGTTTTTATCTTTTTTAACAAAAGAAAGGGAAGAAAGATAGGGTGGTAGATAATCATTATTGGATGAAGCGATAGGACTATACTTAAGTGGTAACTCATATGGAACTTTTCTCCAAGAATAGCATACTAATAGTCCATGATGCTGTAGTGTCTTTGATCAGACCATCATGTGCAATGGATATTATGTGGGATTCCTTCCATTTTTCAAAACAAATGATTATTATCTTATCTTTTTAATATGAAATATTATGCTGTTTTCATGTGAAGCTCTGACAGGCTGTTCAATGTGCAGATAAGCTTTACAGTCAAGGCATGCCCAATTGTAATGAGGGTGAGTACAATTTTTTGTCCAAATATCCCTTGCTTTTCTTTTTTTCTTGGAGCTAATGAATCTCATGTTTGTTTGATATCCTGTTTACTGATATGTGTCCTGATATTTTCTATTCCACTACAGCTTAAGAGATGGGAGCGAAAGAAGTGTAAACCGAACAGTCTTCCTGTGCTGCACAAGATGCATGTCAGGATTGGGGATACAGTACAAGTCATTGCAGGCCGTGAGAAAGGTAAGGTTGGAGAAGTTACACGGCTTTTTAAGCACAACAGCACTGTGATAGTGAAGGACCTGAACTTGAAGTCGAAGCACAAGAAAGGGACAGATGATGAACCGGGTGAAATTGTCATGGTCAGCAAATTTCTCTTAGAGACCTGTATATGGTATCCAATAGCATTCTTTTGATTAGACAGAAATTTCTTTTGACCAGATTGAAGGCCCCATTCATAGCTCAAACGTGATGCTCTACTCGAAGGAGAAGAATGTGGCGAGTAGAGTTGGCCACAAATTCCTGGAGGATGGGACCAAGGTCCGTTACCTGATCAAGACCGGGGAAATAATCGACAGCGTTGAGAAGTGGGTAAAGGTGTTCAAGGAAGGAGATTCAGAGTAACCGGCATAGCATGAACTTAGAGTGCTTCATGCATGCCAAAATGAGTGTGTGTTCATTCTTCTTCTGCTGTCGTTGCCCCTCTTCTTTAGCTTCAGATGTCGTTCGTTGTAAATGATACAGCTATGTCCATTTTTGCGAAGTACCACATCCTTGTTTCACCATCTAGAGTGGCTCACCAAGCCTGGGTAGTATAAATTTTAGATTTATATAGGCTGTTCTGCAAAATGTCAAGAGGGTTGAGCTTGAAAAATCTCTCAGACCTCGGCAAAATGGTCTCGGCCGAGGATTGAGCTTTCAATTTCAAAATCCGAGATGTTTGCATAGGATAAATTTTTAGGTGTATGCCGCTTGTTTTGCAAAATGTCAGGTGAGCTGAGCTGAGCTTGATGAATCTCAAACCTCGGCACACGAGTTCTCCAGTTTCCAAATGCATACTCTGTTGCTTGCTTATGAAGATGTCTGTATCTCTATAATTTATTAATTAAGGTGAGGTCGTCTAGACCACTTTTTTATGTCTAGATATGTCAGTAACGTTGTCATATTTAGTTTATATCCTACAATGATCCAGCATTTAAATCTCTGGCTATAGCTGTTGTTATAGCTCGTTATAGTTGCTAGAAAGAACCTCCGCTAAATTATTTTTAGTGCTAAATCCCGCTAATAGACTGCTATATGAGGCTGTAGCCTTGTTTTTGAAGGCTGCCGCTAAATGGCTTTGCCGACGATTTTTTACTATGATAATGATTCACCAATCAGTTTGAGATATTTTTAACTATTTTTTAATCTTTTGTTGAATTGGACTCTGATTTCAATTCAATATTTCATACTAATTTGATATTTCATACTAACAACAATTAATCATCTATTGTAATATTATATTTTAGATGGAAACTAATAACAAGAATTCTAATAATAACTCATTCCAAAATTATTATAATGAATATTCTTTTTAAAACTAAAAAAAGTAAAGTAAAATAAAAATAGAGCAAATGCTCAAACTAAAAAAAAATTGATTAATTAAAAACCTTTGACAGTTACAAAAAAATATTCTAACTATAAAATTTTTTAACAAAGATTCATTATAACGCACGAGCACTTTACTAATTTTATTTATATATAACAAGAAAGAAGTCGATTTCATCAATATCCCGATGTCTACATCATGGCGAATACAGTACATTGTATTGGAAAGAAAAACCGAAAAGAGTATAACTCGGTCTGCCCACAAAAGACAGCAAACCATATAGTTCGTTCTTGGTCGCTTGTGCCCCTGTCGCTGTGAAGATACGCCCAGCGACCATCGAATCCATGCTGATGTAAGCATAGCTGTAGCTCGGCACCGCTGAGACGCTGCGGCGCATGTCCCAAACGCCTCGTCGCCATGCTGCGGCCCCAGGCGGCTGTCTCGTTTTTTATTAGGCTCCTCGACCCGGTTACGTATGCCGCTCGCCGTGTGCTCGTATCTTGGATGCCGACCGATGTTTCCCGTGTCATGGATGCCGCTGCTTCTCGGGTCTCGGTCTGGGCACACCGGCGGTACTGTGCACTAGCCAGTGGCGTACGCACCATGGCGCTTGCGCAAGGTCGAGATCGGTGTGCTCGTGAGTGGGAAAGGCAATATCGTAAGAGGCGGATCCGGCCGCCTGCACGTGGACTGCACTCGAACCCAGGTGCACGGCGATAGCTGCCGATCGTATGCGTCTTCGATATTTGTTACGATCAACTCAACAAGTCACAAAAGCCAGTTTTATCTTTTCGTCCTTTTTTGTTCAGGACGACATCGATGCATCCCTATCTTCAGCGAAACTGGGTTGGCTGACTGTATGCACCCCAGCTGTGACCTCTGATAGTGCTGTCCCGGGATTTACCAGTACGGTAACAGCCTATCAGCCGTGTGACACGTAAAATTTTGCACGTAGAAAGTCTATAAGGCGCACGAAAACTTGTACTACAGTACTACTAGTATATAGCTTTTGACAGCTCACGGCCCCTGTTTCCATATATCCTTGGGTGTCACCGGACTACCGGAGCATTTGCTTCTCTTTCGGACCAGTCAGAGCAGCAACGTCAGCCCGATGGGAAGCATCGGCGCCAGCTCCATGGAAGAGGAGGAGGAGGAGGAGGAGGAGCAGGCCGCCGGGGGAGATTTGCCGGCGGTGTGCGTGACGGGGTCGACCGGCTACGTCGGGTCGTGGCTCGTCCGCACGCTGCTGCGCCGAGGCTACCGCGTCCACACCACCGCCAGGGACACAGGTACCATTGTTTGACTGCTTGTGTGTGCTTGCCTACCTCTACCTGATGAGAGTGAGATATATATGTGGTGAGCGCGATATATGGTCGAAGCAGGCAAGGCGTTGCAGGTGTTTAGCGCCGTGGACGAAGGGAGCAAGGACCGGCTGAGGGTGTTCCGGGCGGACATGGGCGAGGACGGGAGCTTCGACGACGCAGTCAGGGGGTGCGTGGCGGTCTTCCATGTCGCGGCGTCCATGGAGATCCACGTGCCTCCGGGCCACGACAACGTTGGTGAGTTGTGTGATGTAGTAACAGAGTAGACTTGTCCCCCCGTTCTTACTTATTAGTCTTGTTTGCACATATACATGTGGATTAATAGTACCTTGTACTGTAGCTGCAGAGGATTCTTTGACCATGTTGTTGTTTGTAGAGGAGCACGTGAGGTCGAGTGTGCTGGAGCCGGCGACGAGGGGAACCATCAACGTGCTGCAGTCCTGCGTCCGCGCCGGGACCGTCCGCCGCGTCGTCTTCACCTCCTCCATCAGCACGGTGACGGCGGCGGACGCGGACGGGCGGCGGAACCCGGTCGTCGACGAGTCGTGTCTCAGAGCGCTCGACGACGTCTGGCGCACCAAGCCCGTCGGCTGGGTCCGTGTGTGCCTACACTTCACCTCACCTCATCGGTCTCAACCCTACCTACCTCTAAGGATAACATGTGCCATTTTTATTTTTTACTACTAGCAGATTTACATCCTGTCCAAGCGACTGACTGAGGAGGCGGCGTTCGAATTCGCGCGGGAGAAGGGCGTCCACCTGGTCTCACTCGTAATACCGACGGTTGCAGGGCCATTCCTGACGCCAAGTGTTCCGACGAGCATCCAGCTCCTGCTGTCACCCATAACAGGTGGGGATCGAATCACAATTCACAAGCTTCTCTCTTACACGCTCCGATCACTTTGCAACTGTGATGCAATCGAATTTGTTCTGAACATTTCTGTATCCCGGCACTGGACAGGTGACCCGAAGCTGTACTCGCTGCTCGCCTCCGTGCACTCCAGGTTCGGGTGCCTCCCGCTGTCGCACGTCCAGGACGTGTGCGACGCGCACGTCTTCCTGATGGAGACGCCGCGCGCCGAGGGACGCTACCTGTGCGCCGGGGGCAGCCACTCCATGGCACAGATCGCGCACCTCCTCGCATCGCACTACCGTCCGTTCAAACCTGCAGAAAAAAGGTCATCACCTCGACTATTTCTTTATTTGTGTCAGCTCGATCTGTTGTGGTTCTGATAATTCTGACGATCTGTGTCGCAGATTGAGCAAAGATTTTGACGCCTCGTGCTCGTCGGTGGTGTCATCCAAGAGGCTGCTGGATCTGGGGTTCAAGTTCGCGCATGGAGTCGGGGACATCGTGAAGGAGAGCGTCTCACAGTGTGTCGAACATGGGTTCCTGCCCTGACAAGAGGACAATGTCGGGCTATAGGAAAGGACGATGGCTGCTTTACTAGGCCCGTTGGTAGCAGTTGTGAGCCTTAGGCCCTTCTATGAGTGGGCTTTTTATTTCAACCGGGGGTTGCAAAAGACATTCAAAGCCGTGTTGGGACACGTAAATTTCACACAAATTTGGTCTTTTCAACGTTTAAAATTTTCCTACCGGCAGATTCAGGGATATTCTCTTGTTTCAAACCGTTGAAGAAATAGTAAAACAAAAAGAGGATCCCTGCTTATTGTTCATAACAAAAGGAAAAAGGTTATGTTGCAATTCAGAAGGAAACAGTTCATTTGATGATAGTGATCTCATGCTATTCTTTTCACTGGAAAACTCCATGAATTTGAGAAACCACTTAAATCCTCTCCGAGATGTTTGAATTGCACGGGAAATTGTTCATTTAATGTTAAGTCTTGTCACGCTTGTGCGACAATAATATCTATGCCTCGCATATGTTCACCAACATATGTAGAATTTGATGATACTCAATGAAAAAAATAACAAGCAGAATGTACATAGAAATTAGCATCATCTCTATTTTTGCAAAAAAAAAAGTTAACATCATCTCTATTTTTGCGAACAAAATAATAACATCATATCATCTGTATATAGGAACCATATGAGATGAACTACTAGCTAATCGGTACCCTAATCGACAGCCAGAGTAAAATATAAGACGAAATGAAATCTTTATATATCTATATAGAGTCTATGATCCTTGTTGGTCGCAAGATCAAGATTTGTATATGACCACGTAGCACGGGAGGAGCGCTCTCGGGTTGAGCAGGTACAACTCCTCGACGGTGGAGTCGGCGCCCACCTTGCCCGCGAACGAGTCGAACCCCGTCTGCGCGGCGGCCACGTCCTGCAGGTTCTCCATCGGCCGGTGAATCCTCCCTGCGATCACCCTGCACACCAGCAACGCCCGCTTCACGCTCCCCTTTCCCGCATCCTCCTCCTCGCCTTCGTCTTGTACGACGCATTCCAGCGCTCGCCTGCTCGTGGACGTGGTGAACACGCCGCCGCCGCCGCCGTCCTCCCTCGTCGTCGTGACCACCGAGAAGCCGTGCCGGATGATGCGGCACACGTCGCACCTCCCCGACGTGCAGAGGCCGCCGGCGCCGAGGGAGCAGGAGACGGTGGTGGCGTGGAAGTGGAGCAGCTCGTTGCCGTCGGCGATGCAGCGCGGGTGCTTCTTCTGCAGCTGCGCCGCCCGCGCCATCACCGCGCTCCGGAACTCCTCGTACCGCGCCACCCGCCGCTCCAAGCTGTGGATCTTCACGATGCGTTCCACCCGGTCCAGCGCCGCCTCCGGCTTCGGCCACCCCGCCATGCAGATGATCTCCACCACGCCGCGCGCCGAGTCATCCTCCGCCACCTCGCTCACTGCAACAACAACCCAATCCATCGATCCATGAAGAAAATGTAGGTTGATGCGTGGATCGGAGTAATTTTAATGGAATAATAAAAGCGGCGACGGTGTGTGGTAGCTCACCGGCGTGGTTGGCGAGGTGATGCCACTCGAGTGCGTCCTCGTTGGCGACGCGGCCGCCGCAGCGGCGGCACCGGAGTCCGATCTCGAACGATGCCCTGGCCGGCGCCGGCGACCGGTCCCCCGCGTCGTCTCCGGCGGCGGCGAACCCCTCGCGGCGGAGCGGGGACAGCGCGCGCGGGGATTTCCGCTGCGAGAGAGGGGTGGTGCTGCACCGCATCAGGAGCGGGCTGTGCTGGAACGGCGACCAGCCATGGCCTGGCGGCGGGGGAGTGCGGAGGTCGCGGCCGGAGGCGGAGCCCCTGGCGGCGACCAGCAGCGCGTCGTGCGTCTGGACGTCGCTGCTGCCGATGGACCGCGGGCTCGCGCACCCCTCATGATGCTGCTGCTGGTTGCTGCTGCGGATCGCGTCGCGCAGGTTGGAGATGGTGCGGGAGCAGCCCGACCGCCGAAGCAGCGACGACGACGGCGACAGGGGGAACAACGATTTCTTGAGGGACCTCCTACTGGCGCTGCCGTTGCCGTTGCCTCGCGAGTCGTCGTCGTCCCGCTTGATCACGTCGTCGCAGGAGGCCTTGGACTTGCAGTTCAGGGACTTCTTCAGCGCCGTCCACCACACCGCCGGCATCTCCGACTTCTCGTCTTCCTGGTGGATGGCCGGATTCGAGAAGACCTCGGTGGATGATGGATGACCGGATTGCTATCACGAGGTGCTATTTATCAGAAATAAAAAAACACATAGCTATTACATTCATAGCAAATTTTCAGTACAATAAATGGACATGATATGCTGAAGATCGCCACCAGATCGCTGTGAGAAGTGAGAAGAACCTGGAGGAGAAGCGAATAGTGAATCCAAGTCACGGGACACCATCCTACACGATACACTCACTCTTCCTCCCCATTGGATTCGGTCCTCATGCTGACCAGCAAAAAAAAAGAATGGAAAAGGGATAAAAAGAAGCAGGCCTGCTTCAGGCATTGTCCATATGACACGCACAAAGGATTCAAAAAATTAGAAAAAAATAATCAAAAGAGCCGGTCGCACTTGCACATGCGACGCCAGAGGGCAATGGTAACGGAAAGGAGTAAACAAGTGAGGAGTGTCGTCGCTGGAGCTGTCGTTCCGCGTCATGCATGGAGACATGGAGTGCGTGCCGCTGCGGTCTTCCGAGGGACCAGAACCGGCCGAACGGAACGGCAATGCGGCGGACAATGGCGAATCTTTGGCGCTCGATACAATGCACACTGCTCTAAATCTTTTTAACAGGAGATGGGAGCGATTAAAAACTAACCACTGTTCAGAATGGACCATCTCAAAATTTAAATAAGTACTAGACAGTAGAGTAGAGCGCCGAAGAAATTTTAGGTCTGGTTGATTCATCTCCTGAAGAAGAAAAAAAATATTAATCTTTAGTGCTTAGAGAAGCACGGAAAGGTACCGTGATCAGTGGAGCGCATCAGGGTTTGTTCAGTCGTCAGTCGCCGTGTTGGTGTGCTCAACAGTGGTTGCGAAGCACAGCCTAGCTAGGATACCGAGTGACTGATGTGATGCTTACGATCTGGTATTCCCTTATTTGTGCAGCGCTAGGTGGTCATGTGAGCGTAACAGCATAACGACGACGAGTTTCGATAGGAAAAAGGGACTTCCTGTTTCTCATCACTAAAAACGAATAAATCTTACAGACTCATAAGAGAGCATATCAGGTGATCTGGACGATGCGGTAAGCAAGCGGCACCGCATGCACTTCAGATTGGGTAGGGCAAATGCACCTCTATTTTATTGCACTGTATATGGAGTCACTTTAATTTTTTTGTTTCATCAATTAACATATTCCATTGGTGTCACGAAGTGCATACAAACTTTTGTATCTCCCTGTTATAATTCAAAATGCGATAAAGAAATTAATGAGTCCCCTGTGGGAGCTAAGGTTACGATAACGCATTTTCATGAAAGTGTAATCATTGATCACTTACCATTGTAATCGAAACAAAATCCATCATATTTTAAGAAAATCATTAAAAAAAAGAATCTTCTCTTGTTGGTCCCTATCAGTGGGTGCTATGTGAGACGATATGGTTTCCAACATACTCCTGGCTACCCTAACTCTTAGGTTAGGGAAATGTGGCGCATAAGGACATGAAAACCAATGGTCCGCCTTTTCTGTTACAAGTATGAAACGATGAGTAACAGAAACTAATCCTATTTTATCTGTTTTCAATACTTAAATCAATTGTGGTAACATATTTTTCTCTTATTTTCTTTAGCGAATTGGCTTGGATTAGATTGATATATAACCCAAGTTACTTTAAGGCAATCTATATGTGGATTCGCCCTCTCTTCATGTCTCATCAATGGTGAGAAAAATAAACATGTATAGTTATGAATAGCACCTATGCAATCGTTCATTGTGTTTTTTAAATAGAAAAAAGCTTCCATTACTCACGCGCCGTTCATTGGTGTGTTGCCATAATCATTTCACCCATCTTCTTATCCAACCGCGCACCTCGGAAATTTAGCTTTGAACGTCATATAATATGGCACTGGCGCTCTGGGGTCAATTTTGTCGACGGCTACCATATGGCACACGGTTCATTCTCTCCTATAATAAAATGGCAGTGCACCTGCCCAAGTTTCGTCTAAAGAAAAACAGCCCAATATTGCTGTGAGACTTTTGGGTCTAGGTCAATCCGTCAATGTGTACCACATGTTCCAACTTCCACATCGGCATGCGAAAGTAGGCTTTACAGCCCATTTGAACAGGAACGTGATTAACGGCTTCGGCCCGATAAAGCCCATCTCAAAGTGGATAATTCGGTCGAGATGACGACACTTGTTAACTCGGTGTCTGGCCCCACTAGCACGTCATCGGCGTGGTCTCCAGAAGCAGCTGCGAGCTTCGACCTCCTTCCTCCCGTGCTTTTTCTCCACCGATCCGACCATCAGAGCGAGAGGCGAGAGAGAGAGAGAGAGAGGCGGCGACGATGATGAGGGGGTGGAGAGAGGAGGTGGTGGCGCTGTCACTTCGAGGCTATGGCTATGCCGACGATGAGGACGACCGGCCGGAAAAGCCGCGGCAGTACGGGATGACGGAGATGCGGAGCCCTTTCTACTCATTCCGCCCCGCCCACCACGCGCTCCAGGTTCGTCGCCGACTCGCCGCGTCTCACATCGTGTTTTAGAGTCTTTGTATTGCTTGCACTTGCACCTAGCTGAATTGATCTGGGCCTAGGTTGTGGGCGTTCTGGTTACGGAGGGGCCGCCAAATACGAGTATCTGGCATGCACGAGCACGAGTCGTGCGTGAAACGGCGTTGGCGCTGTTTGATTTTGAGTGTTGAGGCTAATTATAATTATAGCCATTTGAACAATTTTAACATGTATAATCTGAATCATGCAAGGTTAATTAGGTCAGTCTATCTGAATTGTATCAAATTCATCATTCAGAATGCCTTGTGTAGAATTGTAAGTAATGCTATTGTTCAATAGTCATTCACCTGCCAGAAATGATGCATCGTTTTGGGATTTGATAAGGAAGAATTTAAGCCCTACTATCTTTTTTTAGACAACGAAAAGTTTGGAGCCAGTTTTTTTTTTCAGATAAAAAAATTTGGAGCCAGTTCTATAGACTGAAATAGTAACTGGAACTATGGATGGAGAACTTTAAAGAATCGGTGGGCATGTTTAGAAGGAAAGCCAACACAACGTTTTTCTGTTCTTGCATGCACTAGTTGGTTATGTTGCTCTTGTTCGTACTTCCTGTCACAATCCTAGTCTTTTCTGTTAGCACATTCTCAACAATTTTCCTTTTGTTTCAGGAAATATTAGATTCTGTCAGTCCTTTTGTTGATGGTTTGAAGTTTTCTGGTGGATGCCACAGCCTGATGGGAAAAGAATTGGTTCGAGAGATAACTGATTTAGCACACAAGCATGACATCTATGTGAGCACAGGTGATTGGGCAGAACATCTTTTGCGTCAGGGGCCTTCTTTCTTCAAACAATATGTAGAGGTACGTTGGCCTGTTAGTCTTGGTAACTCCATTGTGCATAAACCTTTCTGAAATCATGTAGTGTATGACATAATGTACTCTGTTTCAGGAATGCAAGGCATTAGGATTTGACACAATTGAGTTGAATGCTGGGTCTCTCAAGCTCCCTGAAGAAGCTCTCTTGAGATTAGTGCGTCTCATCAAGGGTGGCGGCTTGAGGGCGAAGCCATTGTTTTCAGTTAAGTTTGACAGTTCTGAAATTCCTGTATCTGGTGATAGGGCGTTTGGGGCGTACGTACCTCCTGTCAAAGAGCAGAGTTCAGGTAAATATGGTCATGTCTTTTTAATTCATGTTCATTACAAAAGTTTGTATTATTCTTGATGCTTTTTGTGGTACCAAATGATGTTTCCACGAAATCACTAACTAGATGGGCCTCTTGCAAACTGCTTATGATTTCATTATTCAGTTGTTCCTGACCCATTGCCATTGTCGAACTATGTTGTCACGGCCGTGCATTCCATGTCTACATTTTCTTCCTAAACTATCATATCTGAATCGCACTCCATTTATTTATAACACTGTGTCTGTTGCCCACATTTTGCAGAAAGAGTTGAAAATGTTGACCTGATGATCAGGAGGGCAGAGAGATGCTTGGAAGCAGGTGCTGATATGATCATGATTGAAGCTGATGATCTTTGCCAGCGTGCTGACTCTCTGCGGGCAGACATCATCGCAAAGATTGTAGGACGGCTTGGGCTAGAGAAAACCATGTTCGAAGCTTCTAACGCCAACACCTCCGAGTGGTTTGTCAAAAGATATGGCCCGAGGGTACTGAAGTTCTCTCCCTGAAAACTTGACAATGCTGATGAGACTGTTGCTTTGCATGATCTGATCTCCCTATCTGATACCTTTGTACATGTTGGTTTACCATTGCAGGTGAATCTCTTCGTTGACCACTCTGACGTGATGAATCTGGAGCGCATCCGGGGTTTCAACCTGCGCAGAAGCAACCCATCCTCCAGTTTCACCTCGCCGTTCTTCTTAATGTAATGTAACATCTTCTGTGAATCCTGAACTGTGGCCTGGTTTCCAGTGTGAATGGAGGTCTCAGTGAAAGTAACGGTTGGCTCGTGTTCTATGTAACCATCAACTTGTGACGCGTAACATTTGTTGTGTTTTGTACTTAAGTTGTTAGCATCCAGCTGTAATAAATCGTCATCCGGTATGTTATATCATTATATGGATGTATTTGTTAGTGGATTTATGACCGTAATTTTTTTCTTTGGCGAAAAATGAGTTCATGGTCATATTGAAATATATCCTGTTTCTAAAAAAGAATGAGTTCAGGGTCATTGCTAGTATTTCTTTTCTGTGAGATCTGCACTGGCTCGCCATGTTTGCTGATGCGAGGCATTCCGTCACATCACGGAAGGTCCATGACATCATGGGTCCTCTAGTTGGGCTCAGTTGGGTCGTAGATTGGGCTCAGCAAAAAAATCCATATGCCACAGGCCTAGCAGAGGCTCGCTCAGGAGTCCTCGTGTTCGTCAAATCGCCATTCTGTTCCAGTTCCACGCCTTCGTCTTCGGCTCTTCTCCTCAGCCGCCGTCTCGCGCCGTCGCCGTCGCCGTCGCCGTCCGGGAACCATGAGGGATGGACCGAGAGACAGAGGCGGCCCGGACGCATCGGGTCCTCCTCCCTTCCGCGGCCCAGCGTACAAGACGAAGCTGTGCGCGCTGTGGAGAGGCAGGGGCGGCTGCCCCCGCCCCAACTGCGGCTTCGCCCACGGCGAGGCCGAGCTCCGGAGGCCGCCTCCCCGTCCTTCGTTCCAGCCGCGCCCTCGACCTGGTATATTCACGGCCCCCATACCTCCAGCTGCCCTCCTATCTCTCTGACTTTCGTCGCTCCCATTTCGATCCACGCTTCTGGTTGGTCCTTTTAGAGATTTGCAGCCCCTTATTGTCTGGTTCATATTTTACTGTATGCAATATGGCATGAACGTGTTGACGAAAATTTAGGTTTTAGATGGATTCTATCCAACGAAGAGAGGAAGCGTGTGTTCTGAGTTGATTTTTATCTTTGGATTATTGGTTATTCATGTGAAACATGGCGGAGAGTGTGACATGCCGGCTGTGCAGCGAAGAACAAGAGACATCAGTGCCATCTGAAGCTTATATTTCTGTCAGAACTCTAGGGATGTTCTTGGTTCTGGAGCACATATTGAAAATGATGAAATGATTGGAAGAATTCTGCACTTTAACATGAGCATCCTTGAAGGGAAGAATATGCAAATGTATTGGACTATTAGTAGGTGACCATGCTTAGAAGCTTCTTCTGGTTGAGACATCCCTCCACTGCAATAGCATAGAAGTATGATGGGTTTTGGCACCAGAACCGCTCCTATATTTTTTATTTTATTCTACTTGCTTCACGGTGCATCTATGATCTATTTTTTATGCATACTACTTGAACTAAATGCCCACTGGTACAGAACAGGATCAATTACCAATAAATCTGATTTTATTGCAGAAAAACGTGGCATTCATGCTGGCCACTAATTGATTTTAATACTGCTCAAAATAGATGTCTCCTGGACAAATTTTGTTGGGATTGACTGCTTCCAGAAGATGGCATATCCTAGGCCTTTGTTTAGTTGGCAGTCAGTCATTTCATGGCCACTTGAATGCTTATCTAATTGCAGAAGATATTATTATGAGAGATATTGTGCAGTTCATCTTCTCAATCAGATTCATGTTATGCCCTATGTGCTTTTACTATGCTATTAGCAGCCTTTGCATCTATTGGCGTGCATGCTTTGAACATACTGCATCAAGTTTTCTTCTGATTCATGACTGTCATCCTGAGCACTGGTCAGTCACGGTAACATCTGAACAAGTGAAAATAACTTTATTTGGTCACATTGGAATTATGAGAGGTTGTTCTTCGTTTTTTATGACTGGCACTACAAGTTATATCAAATTTTGAAGATTCCCTCAAATTCGCTTTTGATGACTGGTACTACAAGTGCTGGATCTATTCTACATCATGATTCCTGACCATGTATTGGGCATTTCCTCTGCATTAGTCATATTGGTTCTACTGGTTTATGTCCTACGGGGTCATCCTGGACCTCTGCTACTTGTAGCTAATTGAATAATCATATGGCTCAAGGCTGTGGTAAGCCAAATGAGTTTTTGTGTTGCCTCACCTCAATGTAGCTCCATCCAATTTTTATTCTTTGATGACATAATGTTTTTTTTATAAAATGTCCACCTTACTGACTTGTAGGGAGACGAGATTCCAGGGATCTTGACTTCAGATTCAGGCCTGAGAGAAGGCACTCACCCCGTGGGAGGTATTCCCCTGAAAGAGATACCAGAGGTCGTTCATTTCGTGATGACAAAGCAAGTTCTCAAGATAGGGGTAATCACTTTATCTATGCATGACAAAAGTCATAGGTCACATAATGTATTATATCTCTTAATTCCTTTGTGCTTATTTTACTTGCAGGATCTAGTCAGTCAAGATCACCTATTAGGAAGAGGTATATAATAATGATTATGGAGATTCATTTCAGCATATGACCTTTTTTTCAGTTTGTTCTGCAGTCAGTTAACTGACGGTTCTGTTGGTCTTCACATGGCCTTGTGACTTAGTGTAGTTTTTGCTAATTGTTTTTGCATCTGCGAGTTGCAATGCAAGCATATGATTTGAAGTTTCTTTATGAGCAGTTTCTTGAAACTTGCTTCATTTTTGGCAGTTTACCTGCGGATATATGTTCATGCTCCTCGGGAAAATTTCAATATTTGTTTCTCATTTTAGTCAGATATCGTGGATCATGTGCTAAATCATGGCCGTGGCCAGGTTATTTGGCACCTCTGCTTCTCTGTCATTCTTATTTTATAATTAGGCATATGTCAGACCCTTTATTTTTTTTAAATAACTATATCACAATCTACTGGATCTTTCTCTTGTCTGTTCTTAACTATATTAGCATGGATCTGTTTGGGTTTTGTTTTCTTACCTAGGAAAGTATGATTCAAGTTAAATATGGGGACTTTGCATATGTTATTCTTGACACTTGAAAGTTGTTTGCTTCTGAAATCGCCTATCATCATGGTTTTGTGTGGATTTTTCAGGGAGAGAAAGCATAGGAAAAGTCCTGATGGTGGAAAATCTGATTCATCAGAAAGTTTCAGAACCTCTGATAATGAAGACAAAGAAAAGGATGAAAGATACCCCAGCAGTGATGAGAAAAACACTGATTATGAAGTGCAGGTTGGTTTGAACTATGCAGTCTATATCATTAACATTATAAATTACAAGTGGAGCTGTCCCCATATTCCTGGACCTGTTTTATATATTTGTTTATGCTCTGCAGCTGAAACAAGTGCATGTCGACATGGAAGCACTCCGTGAAGATAAATCTAAACTGGAGGTCAGTTATGAATATAGCGCATTTGTTATGTATGAAAAAGCTGATCCCAGCGTACCCCAACTTGCTTGGGATTAAAGTCTTTGTTGTTGTTGGAAAAGCTGGTCTCGGATTTTGTCACTATCAGCACAACTGCAATTTAGTTTTAGCTGTATTTGCAGTTTGGATTGTTCCAATGTTTTGTATTTGTTTTGCTTCAACTCTAATGAGTATTAGAGTATGTGTTGCATTTCTATGTCGGGGAATTTCAAACCTCCAGGTTTACAAGATATTTAATCCATTTAAGACATATCACAACAGCAAACATTTTCTTCTTTTTCTGTAAACTGTGGTGTTGACTGTCAAAGTAATATGGGTAATCCTTTATGAGTGAGCTAATATTCACATGAAATCATGCATGGAATTGCCTATAAATACACACACCTCAATGTTTCTTTGTATCACAGGTGATATTGGAGAAGAAGACTGAAGAAGTGCGTAAGCTTTCTAACAAAGTAGACGATCTTGAATCACAATTGAACGAAGCAAAAGAAGATTACCAAAGGTATTCTATTTCGTATGAGCATGGTACTTATTTTGTATATCAGTTGGTTACCTCTTTGGTAGAAGAAAATGATCCCAAGTATTTCTATTTTTATGATATTTCTCTTTCAATTTAGGATGACCTCCAAAACAAAGAAAGTTGTCAAAGCACATGGGCGCTATATGAAAGCACAAGATGAATTAAAGAGGCAAGTTTTTTTATCCCTATATATAAACTAACCTGATCCTCTTTTTGGTCCGAATGGCTCCTAATAAGGCTACTGGGTTTACTTTTTTGATAATTACTACTCAGCTTTTGACACATCAGATGTAAATGCAGGTCTCAAGCTCGTTTTGAGAGGTTGGCAGATTTGCTTGCTTCAGATACTTTGAAGCCTTATAACAAGGATCAAGGTTCCATTGGGAATGCCAATGAAGATCAATACAATACTTTTGAAATGAGCCCAAGCGATCAACGACAAAATCATGTTTCAACTGCTAGAAAAAGATCTATTGCTCTCTCAACAAGTGAAGAAGCCAAAACTGGTAAAACCTTTGTGATATTATAGGAGACATAGTTGTTTTTTTTATGCTTCCTAACAAGTATCCATTTTAATTTCATTTAGTAGACAGAAGTCTTGTATATTTTCAACATATGATGCCATCATAGTAGCTGATATAACCTAAATCAATGGACATTCTCAAATTTTTTTTTAAAAAAATTAGATGTTGAGCTGATTTATATCCTTTGCATCGTCCATCTCCTATTCACAGATATTTCTGTCTCGAATATATGCATAAACTTTTGTTGGGATCCAATGTATTTTCATGACCAAATTGTGGTTTTCTTTCCAGGGAAGAAAAAGAGAGAGAGCGATGATGGTATGATCCCAATCCCAGTGCCAGAGAAATATAGACCAGAACATGCTCTAGAACCTTCTAACAATAGCAATGGAAATGGTATGCCGAAATCATTCTCTGCGCAGAAGAAATTAGGGGAGGGTGATTATGGCGAGGGAGGAAATATTGTTTCTTCAAGCAATATTTTTACAGACAGGGTGAGAACTAAGATGTTTTCCTGCAGCAATTAATCTTATGTAGACTGTTTCTCATTGGCAGTTGATGTCTCACTATCTTGTTGTACAGTTCTCTTTATGCCCTTCCTTATGATTACTGCAATTTATGTAAATTCTGGTAATTGGTGTTGCCTCTTGGTCATTTTCTGCTAAATGTAGCACTAAGGGTTTCAAATATGGAAATATATACTGATCTAAGTTTGTTTGGGTGGTTAGTTTTACCTGGTGAACAATCTAGAGAATTGATGTCACACAATCTTCTTTCATGTGTTGTTTCTATCCACTCAAACATAGGTAGGGCCGTATTGGGTTGATACCTTGCCACTTAATAGGACAATTGTAACCTGATGATCCTCATTATTTTCTCTTATGATCCAGTACCCGCTTTTTGTAAATGGTCTATCAATAACAAATGTTTTATTTCTTCCTTTCACCAATTTGCTAGAACTGTTTAGTATTATTTTTCTTTGTCATTTGAATTCTGAACTTTCCTATATGGTGAGACATTTTGTGGTAGTTTGCATGCTTTCTTTTACTTTTGCAGGGTAAGTCATTACACACCAAGTTACCTAATTTCTTACTATAGCAATTCATCTAACAGTACCTTTTTTTATTTTGGCTTCAGTATGGTGGAGAAGATGAGGATGTTCATGTTGATTAGTGAGCTGGTGGTGGTTGGTAATTGGACAAAGATCTGAGGTAAGGCAACATCGATGCGCCACAGCGTATGTGATTACTGGTTGCATGTTGTATGGTTTTGCGCGTCTGGCAATACCCAGCATCTTGGTGCCTGTTCTTGAGTACTAAGTTAACGAGTTGGTATGTCATCAAAGACGAGTAGTTGATGCTGCATTGGTTTAAACTTCTTATTTGTAATAATTTATAAGAAAGTACTTCCTTTGGTACCCTTAACTAGTTTGTGTTGTTTGTATTTGTTTTGGTATCGTTGTGCTAGTCTAGTTACAAGACTACCCGTGATCCATCTATCTAAATACAAGTCTGTTACACTGTATATGTGCACCATTTTCACTGAGATCTTTTGCACCATGTTACAATTCCTGGAATTCAGTTTCCAGGAGGGAGGCTTGAACCAGAAATCTGCATATAGCTGTCTCAGTGGTTTCATCTAGTCCTCTTCAGTGTCAAATGACCACTGATCTCATATCGCTGGATGCCTAGATCTATCCTAATGTTCAGGAACTCTTGGCTCACCTTTCCACCGAGCTGTGCCCCTGCATAGCACTGGTGGATTGTTTTGCAGCGAGACAAATGTTAACACAATGCTTAAATATAAAGTGAGCATTCAACTCTGATATTGCACGCCTGAGGTTGCATGTTAGTAACTATGGTTGCTGGAAAACTCGTGTCAGATTCAGAGAACAATATTTCACCCAATCATTCTGTTGCAACAAGATGGTGACTTTTGAAGCAGTATCAGATAAATCCTTCAAATGTGAAAACATGTACTGGATAGAGCTCGAGCAGAGCAACGCTCACCTCAAGTTTCTCTAGTTGTGCCTTTTCAACAACAAGCTATTCTACTTTCAGGTAGTAATGCCTGGCGAGTAAAAGCCAGTGCAGGATTTGACAAATCATTTCCCATTCTTCACAACTACCCTATGTACACCATGTTGAGTCGGTAACCGATGTGCATCGTCAGTGACAACAAGCAAATGCCACTCGTTTTCGTTGCATGCACCGAATAAAAGCACAGAGAAATCACATAAGCTACGACAAGTTGAGAGCAAAAGATACCAGCGATGGAGCGAATGAGGCGAGAGAAGCAGTGAGTGCAGTTGCGGGAACGCCGGCAGCCTTCCCGCGCGCCAGGATTGCGTCGCCGACAAGTTCCTGGCGCGTCAAAAGGATGGAGAGTCGAATACGTAGCAGAAGAGAATTGGGTCAAGCCGACTCCAACACAGCCGATCCCCTGAAGGCGAAGCGTAGTCACACGGTGTATATAAAATATCGGCATCTCCACGATTCTTCCGAATCCCTAAATTCCAATAATCCCTCGCTGGCGCCGCTAGTTCAACTGCTGGGCGCTCTTCCTATTGTCCAAGTTACGCGCGTGACTATGGATATCAATCTGATCCGTACCGATGGGGAACACAAGGGCGATCCGGACCTCATCCGCGAGTGGCAGCGGAAGCGATCCGCCCCCGTCGAGGCCGTCGCCGAGTGCGCAGCTCTCGATCTCGCATGGCGGGAACGGCAATTGAAGTTGGAAAATATCCGAAAGGAGCTCAACGCCGCCAGCAAGAAGATCGGGAAGCTCAAGGCGGCCAACAACCGAGACAAGGAGGCGCAGGAGCTGATTGAGCGCACGGCCGAGCTCAAGAGGACGCTGGCCGCCACGGAAGCCGAGGTGCGGGGGATCAAGGCCGCGCTCGACGTCAAGCTCTTGACCATCGGCAACATGGTGCACGAGTCCGTGGTCGTCAGCAACGACGAGGCAGACAACGCCGTCGTACGGGTGTGGGGCGAGGGGATGCTGATGAGGCAAGAGGAGTCCTGCTTGAAGAATCACGTTGATCTTTGCGTCATGACTGACATTGTTGATCTGAAGAAGGGCGCTCTGTTGGCCGGTGGCAGGGGTTTCATTCTAAGGGCGACGGCGTCTTCTTCAACCAGGCACTGATAAATTTCGGCATGGCGTTCTTGAGAAGGCGAGGGTTCAAGGCAATGCAGCCTCCCTCCTCCATGAACAAGGAAACCATGGCAAAATGCGCGCAGCTGTCCCAGTTCGACGAGGAGCTCTACAAGATTGAAGGGGAAGACAAGTATCTCATAGCCACGTCAGAGCAGCCGTTGGCCGCTTGCCATATGGGCGAGCGGATTTACCCCAATGAACTGCCCATCAGATACGCCGGCTACTCCACTTGCCACAGGAAAGAAGCCGGCGCGCACGGCAGAGACACGGCTGGCATCTTCAGAGTGCACGAGTTTCAGAAGGTTGAACAGTTCTGTATCACGGCCCCAGAGGATTCTTGGGAGATGCTTGAGGAGATGATCAAGAACGCAGAAGATTTCTACCAGGAGCTTGGCCTGCCGTACCGGGTCGTTTCCGTCGTCTCCGGAGCTCTCAACCTTGCTGCAGCGAAGAAATACGATTTAGAAGCCTGGTTCCCTGCGTCCCAAGCCTACAGAGAACTGGTGTCCTGCTCAAACTGCACGGACTATCAGGCGAGGAGGCTGGAAATAAGATACGGCCAGAAAACAGACAAGGGTCCCCAGAAATTCGTTCATATGCTGAATTCTACCTTGACTGCGACTGAACGAACCCTTTGCTGTATCATGGAGAACTACCAGACGAAGGACGGTGTCGTGGTGCCGAAGGCACTGCGCCCGTACATGGATGGTATTGAGTTCCTTCCTTTCACGAAGACTCTGGATGACAAACCAATCCCTCCAAAATCAAAGGATTAGATACCTACCTACTTACACATCGTCTGATATCATATCCCTTATTCTCGTGTTGTTCGCTTTTTTTTTTATTTATGCCGTCGTAGGTGTTACCATTTCCTCCTCAATGATTATGAATTAGCTTCTCATTGTTTTGGTACATTTGACAAACTTGAGTATTGTTTGATATGGATGCTGTCATGCTACCACAAATATATATGTTCTATATATAATTTCATCGTGCTTTAATTGCCTCGCTTCGCATCAAGCAACCGAAATATTGCTAATTCATCAGTCACAATTTTCTTGAACTAGTAATTGAAGGCTGATGTCTGGATTTTCCACGTTTTATCAAACATGAATATAGCAAAGCAAACTAAGAACATATTTTATTTTTTAAAAGAAATAGCAAAGCATTTTCCTGTGACACTTTCATACATAAAATCGAATTAGAATCATTCGAGAAACCAAAAACAACGGTTACATTTACTTTTTTAGTTTATTATAGGGACAGAAAAACAAAAAATCGAAGGATAGGCCAACTGGAGAGCCAAACTGTCAACGGGCCAGGCCGATTGATGGGCCAAGCGAGTCTTCACGATGTTGGGCACCTGGATCTGGGTCCAGCGGCCTACACAAGGCCACGATTTGCTCTACCCATCCGTGGCGTACCCGTTCGGGCCCTGTCTCCTCTTTTCTCTCCGCCGCCGCCGTCACCGGCGCTCGGAGCCCTACCCCTCTTCTGCTAGCCGGAGTCCGCCGGCTCATGGACCGGCAAGCCCAGGACTACGCCGCCGCGGCGATGGCGTACGCGCAGGCGCAGCAGGCGCCGCCTCCGCCGCAGTACGGCTACCATCCGCAGGCGCAGGGGCAGTACCCGGCCCCGCACCCACACGCGCCGCCGCCCTACGCCGCGCCGCACCCGCAGTACGCGCACGCGCCCTACCCGCACGCCATGCCGCCGGTCTACCCGCACCTCCCTCCGCACCAGCAGCCGCCTCCCTCCTTCGCGGGGCACCCGCCGCACGTCATGTCGACGCCCTCGCCGCCGCCGCACCACCACTACATGCACCCACCGTACGACTCCGCCCCACCGCCACCGATGGCCCCGCCGCCGGCTGATCCGGAGCTCCAGAAGCGCATCGACAAGCTCGTGGAGTACATCGCCAAGAACGGGCCCGAGTTCGAGGCCATTATCCGCGACAAGCAGCACGACAACCCTGAATACGCCTTCGTCTTCGGCGGGGAAGGGCACGCCTACTACAGGTACAAGCTCTGGATCACGCCACGCCCTCTGGCGGCGCCCTACCCGCCGGGATCGATGCATATGGTGCCGCCGATGGGTCCGATGATGCGGGGGCCGCCTATGCACCAGCCGGGGTACCAGCCTTTGTATGACCCGCACCAGCAGTTTGTTGCGCACGGTCATGGGGATTATGAAACTGCGGCGAGATTCAAGGGGCTTTCAGGGCCGCTGCCGACAGAAGTTGCTGCCGAACTGCACGAGGTGCTAAATAATCTAAATGGCACAAAGGAATCGATTAAGGGAGCAAAGACATGGTTTATGCAAAGGTCACCATTTGCGCCAGCTTTGGCTGAAGCTCTTAGGGACAGAGTATTTGCCCTGGAGGATTCGGAGAAGCAGCTCCACGTTATATTCCTGGCGAACGATATTCTTTTTGATAGGTATGGCTTGAATTTGATACCTGTTTTGTGAATCGAATTGCTTGTGTACTACTTTGTTAAGTGTAGTTTGTAAATCGATCTGATGACTTTGTTGTGTACTTGCGTGGGAGCATGTAGGATGCTTTGGCTTTCATGCGGTTATTATGAGCATATGAAGTGTTAAATTGGCAGATACTGTTTCCATGTTTTCTCAGTAACATAGCATAACTACATAGAAAATTTGAACTTAGGAATATCGTTCCTTGGCAAATAAAGTAGGTTTTCAAGTGACAAGAAAAATGGAGATCGCCAGCCTAATATGGTGCAAACATTTGACAAAGCACAAAGTCAATGAAAAGGGAAACAATGTCCTTTCTTCATACTAGGAAAGGGGAAAAACATTTTTGATAGTTTGCTTGCTTATACAGATGAATGTGGTATTGCTTAGTCTTGGAAAGATGTATTGGTCCATGATGATTTGTGCTGCAGTAACCATGTTTCATGATATGGAATATGGATTAGAGTAAATTGATCCTTGTTAGATTAGGACATATGATACATTCTTAGGTACTTATCCATGATCATCGATTGATTGGAACATATTGTCTTGTACCTTCGAACTGCAGATGATTGTAACATTCTGCTTTTGTTTTTGCTTACGTAGTCAGATAGTAAATTATTAGACCTTAAACATGGGACTCTTTCATCTAGACATTAACATTAGGACTTTAGGAGGAGACTTGAGGAAAAGCAGAAATTGCAGATGGGTCAATAGCAACTTTATCATGAATGTCATTAAATATGTTGTAAAGTCGATTGGTTTTTCATGATTATGGGATAAAATAAGTAGATCAAAATGGTTCTGAAAATTCTGTTTGATTTATATTAGCTAATCTGGACTTCTGGAGAAGCTGCTATGTCCTGAGCTTTGTTTGATCAATCTAGTGACTATATGTTGCTGATGATATGCTGTGAACATTTCTATGTGCTACAGCCTACAAAAAAGAACTAGCATCCAGGACCTTGACACCGAGGCACTTGCTTTTAAACCTCTGCTGGGCTCCATGCTTGCGAGGGTCTATAATAATCCACAGAGGGAAGATGACTGTCAGGTTCGCCTTGAGAAAATCCTACAGTTCTGGGATTCAAAGGAAGTTTACGACCAGGAAACCATCTTTAACCTTGAAAGGGAGATGAAAGGTGGTGCGCCAAATCCTATGGAACCACATCACCCTTCACCAGACCCCTCAATCTTCTCAGGTATCTCCTTTCATCCTTCGCCACCTATATACTATTTTTTTTATAGCTTTGATGTAAGGATTCTGTGGTAGACTTAGCATACTTTCCCAATGGATTTCCAGTAGGATGTGAATTATAATACTTGTCTCTTTTATTTTTTATTTGGCCTCTTAACATCTGTGACATAGGCTTAGTAGCTCTTTAGTGTAATTAGCAGATTGTGAGACATAGGCTAATAGCTCTTTAGTGTAATTAACAGATTGCGAGACCACTGAAAGTGATTCAGTGGTTTTGTGAATTTTGATCCCTTTCTCAACATCTGTGACAGGCTTAGTAGCTCTTTAAGGCATGTACAGTGGTACAGACAACAATCGGCTGGAAAACATATCCACGTCATTTTAGACAGCAGAAAAATCAACACCCACAATGATTGTCTATTACGTTGTCTATTTAAGGATTTATCTGATATTTAGTTCTGCATGTGCATAAAGAAAGTGTCGATCAAATGTGTGTACTATTTTGCTCTGTTGTTGTTTCATAAACGCGATTTGGAAAAAAAATACTACTTGAAGCTTAATTTTGAAGGGACTTTAATATTGCAACAAATGAAACATAGAAAGTATGAACTAATTTTGTACCAAGTTGTAGCTGCATGTTTCTTGTTTCATGATCAAAATCTGCACAGTGATATTGCTAGCTTTGTTATTAGTCTCTGAAAGCGCTAGGTGCCTTACCAGTACGATTAGATTTGCAATCTTCATTTAACATAAGGAGGTAGTAATGCACTTGCTACACCAGGACGGAAGCGATTACAATGCAAGCTATACGGATCTCAGGCTGGGCATATGCAACGTCTGCTTTCATTTCTCACGCTCCTGCTCAGCTTTACTGCCATGGGGGCTACGAAGCAACACCGGCTTGTCAAACGGCGGCGCCGGGGGTCGGATGGTATGGCTGCAGGCTCCAGGATTGGTGGCTTTGATGCCAAAGGCGAGCGCAACGACGCATCCACCCATGGGAAGCGGCGAAAGCATCATTTCTTGGGGGTAGAACAGGATTGATCTTGCTTCGATGGGAGAGAAAACGGGATCTAGAACAGGATTGATCTTGTTTCCTTCTCTCACAAATTTCCCTATTCATGACAATATATTTCAATCATTATCAACGTATGGCTTTACAATATTGTACTGAGTATAAAGTTTAGTATCTGAAGGTGAACGTGAAAACTTATCAGCAAACCTGCTAATGGCATCCTTGAATACCCTCATATCATGAACTGATCCAGGCCACCCCGCAAAAATAAAAGTGAATCTCATATCAAAATCACATACAACCATAACATTCTAAATACAGTAGCCATGCCTGCTTAAATATTGGGGAACCTTACTAGGTGGCACCACAACCTGTACATGAGTCTCATCTATTGCTCCAGTGCAATCATTTAACCATGGGTACCACTGAGTACCTCTTAACCTTTCGTGGACACCTCTAAATTCAGAATTTCATGACTTAATGATGGCAACGAAAAGCTTAACCATACATTCTAATACTTTGTCGAATTGTTTCCATGGACCTCACAAGCTGATTCTCAGCCTGTCTAACAGATTAGGGAGCTCCAAGTATCCATAAAAAGAGAGCTAAACTCTCAACTAATGGCATTTTCTTGATTGACTTAAGTCCATAACACTCCACTAGCACATTATGTAGTTTATCAAACACCGGCCGGTACATCCTATACATTTTGTAGCAATTTGTTCGGTGTTATAGAGTTCTTAATACCCATTCATATCCAGACTCTTTAGCCTTTATAATCCTCCTTTCCCCCTTATCCATGAAACAGTAAATGTAGTATGTACCAAATATGTTGGCGATCATACTTATATTGTGGAGCCTCTGCCGCCTCAATTGAAGTAGTGCTAGCACTCTATTGTTCCTTGCCTCTTTCTCTTCCTCATCACTCGAGTAATCATCTTGATCAATACCATCCTCATCACTAGAGTCAACTATATTGTCACCATCACTGGAGTCATCAACTCATCATGCAACAAAAGCATAGAATTCATTAAGTCACAAATGCAATAAAGAATACCATGTAGTCCATAAATACAATAAAAATATCATGTCCTAGATGCAAACACACAGATGCAAAAACACCAAGAAATAATGAAGTCCACAAACATAATAACTAGGTCTACATTAGTTCACATAGCACCACGAATTTAAGTCCAACATATAAAGGGAAACATGACACATGACTCAAGACACAACAGGACACACATGACACCATAGGACATATTGGACATATGACAACATAGCTGATCAATCTACCTTCAGTTCTCGCCATCAGCTTCATACATGTTCTTTGCCTTGCACCAATGCATCATCTCCTCAACCATGTGAACTAGCTTCAGGGGTCTTCATGTTCTGGAAGAGCAACCTATTGGGTTTGTCCTCGAATAAGTCACAGGCAACCCAGTACTCAACTGTCTTTTCTGTTGCCCCACACTCAATGGCAAGATTCTAACATTTAGCTACTAATTGAGCATGTTTCTCACTTCTCCTTGCTTTTTCATTGACTTGGTTCATAAGAGCCTGCAAAATGGTGTATGATCTCTCAGCTTCCTTGTCCAACGAACACTTGATGTCCTTCATATATTTTACAAATGGACTCTTAGTTTTGCCCTGAGTAAGAGGAATGTTGTCTAAATCTGGCATGGACGAAGTATTGCTTTTCTTTGAAGGACTAGTCATTGTACTCCTTAAATCAACTGAGTTGCTCCCTCTCTTTCGGCTGTTGGTACTCATTGGACTTGGCACAAAGCCTTCATTGCCATCCAGATCATCACCATCGTTGTTTCACTCAAAATCCTCTTCTGTCCTAGGAACATAAGCGGATATATCATCCAGAAGGACCTCATGATATATCTCATGTAACAGGGGCATATACTCAGAGTTACCCTTTCTAAATTTCTTGAGATTTGGTCTGTCCTGAAAAGGGCAAAAAGACAACATTGACATATTTCTCCTTTGCTCAGGTAATTGTGATTCAAAAAGGCAAAAAAAAAAAAACAGACACTTGAAATACCTTTGTTTCCCTCTCCCACCAAGCTGTAGAAGTCGTCACTTCTCCATGTGGGCCACGGCCGTAGCCGGTTTGCTGCTGCAACGATACCCAATCCGAGTACAAGGTTTTCAAGCCAACCATTTTGTTTTTTATTTTCCTATCTGGATGCCACAAATTTGCCCTTTCCTAATATTTTTCCTTCATATTTTTGTATGCTTGATTGCTCCAAACTCCACCACTGAAATTACCGGCCTCTATTTTCTCACAAGCTATTTCACATAAAGTAAATGTATTTTTTTCGGTCCAATTAGCCTTGCTTTTTGGCCTCTATTAAAAAAAACTATAAGAAAACTGCCTACTAGTGTGGAATACTGCTAAGGTAACATAAAGTATACATACAATTGACAACAAAGACTACATGTTATGTACATCAATATTCTTATAATGCTTATGTGAATAAAATAAGAAAATCCAATGTATATTATACCTGGCTATGCTGGTTTAGCATGCTCTCGTCTTCCTCTTCTTCATCTTCTTCGCCGACGTTGTCTACGGGGATCGGCGCTGCCTGTCGCTGCCTGAGCAACTTGTACCAGCACCTGCTCGCCTCGACATCATGATAGCCTTGCCACGACGATCTGGGGCCCTCACCAGGGGGTGACCCTGGCGAGGTGGACGACCCGACCATTACGGCACGTCGTCTGACCTGGCCCTCCGTGGGGGGGGGGGGATATTGTGGTCGGACGCGCTGCTCGGATGAAGGATATGCGTGTGCATGCTCATATTGGGGTAGGAGGTGGCGACGGCACAGTCGGCATTGAGGTCCAAATTTGCGACCCCGATGTGTTGAGCGCCAAGGCCCCCGACTGCTAGAACGTGACCGCTGGACCGGGGGGGGGGGGGGGGGGGGGGGGGCTCAGTCCCTATCCATCGTCGTCTATGGGAGTCGCCGCAGCACCGTAGGACGTCGTCTACGAGAAGAAGTCATGGGGATGCCGCCGTCGCCGTCCACGGCGGATCTGGGCTTGCATCGGGCTCGACGGCGGAGGGGAGGAGCGGCGTCACGTCCTGGGCGCAGGCGAGCGGCAAGGGGGATCAGGGGCGCGGGTCCGCGATGAGCTTGAGGCGGGTCGAGGACGTGAAGGGGAGGAGCAGCGGCAGGATAAAGAGCGATGCGAAAGCAATGACGTAAATAAGGAGAGAGAGCGACTAAAATCAACTAGTTATAGTCCTCTTTTAGTCCACCCTATTTGGTATTTTAGCCCCTAAAAGTGACTAAATTTAGTCTAACTACTTTTAGTCATAGGTATCAAACATGCTCTAACACAAAGGATAGAACAATGTTAAGCTCTGGCTCAAAATTACTATCCATCCTTCTATTCCACACATCTAAAATGTCTTGTTTCTTAATCTTAAAAAAAAGTTTAGAACCCCTTTGATCAATGCTCAAGGGAAACAAAAATACGCCATTTATACCTTTTTGTTGTTGTTATATGTAATTTTCCATTATATGATCAAAAATATTTATATTCTTGTATTGTATAGTCAATTCATACCAATAAAAGTAGCCTATTTTCTAATAAAATTATAGCCAATACAAATTGTTCACGTATGCGACATCTCTTGACTATTTATGCCATCCTTTTTGATATAATATTCTTTAACATTACTCACAACAAATTACTCTAGCATGAACATCATTACCATTGACATGGTGTCATATTTGTAGTTTTTTAAGCATACCGTAAGAATATTTTCTTCATGATATGGTATCACTATTATTGATATTAGAAATGCTTATAAACTCTGTATTCATGTCATGGTATAGTGTTGAAAGGTTTATCAATATATCTCTTCCATATTAAAACTTCTACTTAGACTCTGTTTGGATTCATAGTAATTTTTTTAAAAAAATTGGCTTTTATTTTATATTTATATAAACTGGTTTCTAAATAAAAACTAAAGGGAGATTTTTGAATTATTTTCTTATAATCTATAAACTAATTTTTAATAGTCAATACATTGTAATGAGACAAAATCTGACATTAGCTGGTTTATAAAAATTGACATAAAAACTGATATGGTTGAAGGTCCTCCAATCTATAGAAATCAGTTTCTTAAGAACATGAGGGATCCATACATAGTCTTATTAGTGGATCAACGTATGTTTTGTGTATTGTAATTTTTTTAATCCAAATCCAGATTACCTTTTTTGTTGTAAATATTTTGTACCGTTTCTACAATTGTGCGGACGGACTCTTCGAAAACTTGTGAAAATGGAAGGTCCGGAGGAGCATCAGAAGTGTTATCCGCAGAAATGTAGGGACTTTTATAGCACGTTTGGCCAGAAACAGAAATATCACTCATCAATCCGGCAATCGCGCCAAACAAGACCGGCATCGTCAACGGGTTGGGTGGGCGGCGCGGCACGAAGAAGCGGCTGCCCCGTGTGGGTTCGAGCCAACTTCCAGAGTCCACAGAGAGCAGAAGCACGGAAGCAGTAGTAAAAGTCCCTTTCAAATGCTGTTTCCACGCTGTGCGGCCACGTGGTAGGGTTTTGCTTCCCCCGGCGGTAACAAAAATTCTGGACCATATACCGGAGACGAATTGTATACGCGAGAGCAGCAGCAAAAGTTGGGAGGAGATATTGGAGGAGCAGATCCGGATGGCCCTAGAAATAGGGTGATGTTACAGACGACATCTATACAACGGAAAGAATATCGTCTATATAAGTCGATTTTTTCACAATTAGATCGGCTGGTGCATGCTCGACGACTCGGTTTCCTTTCCCGACTCTCTCACCTCCACCTCGGATAAAATCCTACCTGGCATTTCTCCCAGATGGCCGACATCACCCCACTGTACATGCCCTTAGTGTAACTAGCAGATTGTGAGACATAGGCTAATAGCTCTTTAGTGTAATTAACAGATTGTGAGACCACTGAAAGTGATTCAGTGGTTTTGTGGATTTCGATCCCTTTATCCTATAGGTTAATTCTAATTGTTATGTTTACTGTGGGTAGAAAATTTGTTACTGTTTTGATTGATTTTTTATCGATCTGGAATGGTGTTCAACAACATCTCTTTGCGGTAGATTTTAAGATGTTTTGCATGGACATTTTGACTTTGCTTGGCCTTAGAGGTACACCTAAAATTTAATTTGTGTGTTTTCCAGGATCAGCACCAGTGTCCTCAAAGTGGTCCTCCGAACCTCCGGAGAAGGATCAGACATATCCTGTTTCTGTTCCACCCCAATCTATTTCCCCAGTAACAGTACAGTTTCCAGGAAACCAACTTCCAGCTGGTGTTTACCCTCCAGGTCAAAGTACATTTTCAGGATCCTTGCCAGTGCAACCATCTTTACCTCCTTCGGTACTTCCTCGAAGCGCTGCTCCAGCTACTACTAATGATTCAAATCCACCTCCTTATCCACTCTTCCCACCTGGCCTCATTCCTGGAATGGTTAGAAAAATGCAAATCGGGAGTGGAGTGCCATACTCTCCCTTGAGCCCACTTGACATCCCCACGATCATCCCTCCATCAACTGTTCCTGAGTTTCAGATCCTTGAGAGAGTATCAAAGTTCTTTATGGAGATCGGTGAGGTAAATCCATCAGAAGGTCCAATGAAGCAAAGCAAGCCTGATGATTATGATGACTATGAGAGGGAACTTCCTACAAGAAAAGGAGGCGCCTGTATTCCTCCTCCACCTAATCTGCTTGTAAACCCTGAGACAGGGATGCGTGCTGATGGTACTGTTGATAGCAAACCAGGGTCCAGTGGCCGGTTGGGTCTTGGAGCTTCTGCTGATCCAAACGAAGTGAGCCAGTATGATTATGTATATTCATCTTATCGTTAACAGAGGAGCACAAATTACCACTCTTCCATCAGTGTTCGCTCATCGACAAGGTAAAAGGTTATATCGAACCTTTTCTTTTGGATCGCTATGGAAAATATTGTGTATGACATTTTCTCAACAAACTATTGTACCATGTGTATTATCAAGAATGTGAAACTTATTAGATATTTAGATTTGCTGTAATATGCTAGTTACAAGTTGTCTGTTTCAGAGGTCTGAGGTTCATTTGGTTTACTCCAAGTAATTTTTACAGCTTCACTGTTTTTCCACAAGAGATCTCTGTATATGCTTGACAGGTGATATCATGTAAAAGCTTCTTAATTTTCCTGCGGTTTCCTAGTAGCATTTTTTTTACAGCTCCATAGTTTTATTCAGAGAGATCGTTACATATGCTTCACGGTTCAAGACAATATTAGAAGTTACTTAAGTTCGCTGTAATATGCTAGTAGCAAATTGCCTTCAGAGGGTGTGTTGGTTTCTAGTATTTCACAGGTTTTCTAAAAGATCGATGTATACAAAACAGGCCTCGTCACGACATCTCGGATGGATGCTGAATGTTTGAGGTCCGAGTGGTTGCACCGGTCGACCCGTAGCAATGTTCTTTTGATGAGCATTTTGGGTGTTTAGCAGCACATTAAATAATTTTGTATATTTAATTGTGTATGACATTTTCTCAATAAACTATTGTACCATGTTTATTAGATTTGCTGTAATATGCTAGTTACAAGTTGTCTGTTTCAGAGGTCTGAGGTTGATTTGGTTTACTCCAAGTAATTTTTACCGCTTCACTGTTTTTTTTCGCAAAATATCTTAGTATATGCTTGACAAGTGACATCATGTAAAAGCTTCTTAATTTCCCTGCAGTTTACTAGTAGCATTTTTTTACAGCTCCAAGTTTTACCATCGAGTCTGTATCCGTATAATAGCAGTCTTCCACAGAAAACGGTACATATGAATTCTAGCGTAGGCCAAAATAGCAGCAGATTCAATGGTGGTTCATTAATGTCCAAAGATTTTTTTGATTGAATCATTAATGTCTATAGATTTAGACTTTGAGATGGAAGGAGTAGTTTATTTTCCTTGTCTGAAACGACAGGAATTTCAGAAGTACACAAAAGAACGAGAGGGGCCCGAACCAAACCGAGAAACTAAACAGAATTCGACTCACTCTCGTATGGCTCGCCTTTAGCCCTGGGCGAGTAGGCCGGGTCTTTCCCTTTTGCCAGAGCTATAGGGATGAGTTACGTAGATAAAAAATGATGAGTGAGATTGTGGCACTCCACTCTTCCACCAATGCGGAAGGATGACGCCGAAAAGAATGGAACGCTGCTTCACTCTGCTAGATGCGTCGGATCGACTATGAACGAGCAAATCAATAATCACTTCCAAATTCCAGACCTCAACATCCTGCTGCTCATAGTGTTTCAGGCTCACTTTGTTTCTATCTTTCCTCGCTGGGATGTCACTTATGATTTAGACCAGACTGAAGTAGCATACCATCATCTCGTATAGTACAACAACCGCTCGTCCCCTTAATTTCCACTCTTCAGATAGATCGTTACATACTTAAATTCGCTGCAAAGGTTTTCTAAACCATCGATGTATACAAAACAGGCCTTTGATGAGCATTTCGAATGTTCAGCAGCACATTAAAATTCAATTACAGAATTGGGATCAGCCATACCTGGCAGTGGCAAGACGGCCATAAGAGAAGACAATCATTCCGTTAGGGATCAAAAATTCTACTGAAACCGGATTCAGTTAAGTACAAGCCAAACCATGAGACAAATTGAACAGGAACCTTTTATCGCCCATAAGTGAAATATATATTTATAAAAAGCCACATCGGATGGACGAAACTATATACATTACTGAATTTCCATTCAAATGGGTATCAGCATTGTATCAAGTATCAACTACTGAGTTTACACTCGAAAAACAAATTACTGAATTCAGTTGTTTAATAGGTATCAGCTTTGTATCAATATCGTCCGCTGCTGCTTCATCTCTGGAGGAACACCTGTAATATACAAGCTTCATCTTTGGCTTCATCTTTGGAGGAACACCTGTAATATACCAAAAAAAAAAGAGTCGAAAGCATATTCAGATGGCCTCAGACCGTCCTAGTTCATGCGAATTTCAACATTGCAGGCAAAATTTTTGCCTATTCTGTAACCATCATGTCATCAAAGGCCAAGATCAAATGTCAGTAAAATTGCACATAAAAAAATTCACAAAATTAGATTCGTGTGTAAGATTAAGTTCTATCAGCACCCTTAAGAAGGAATCAGACAGGGATAACTGTTTCAATTCTGTTAAAATTTTAAAAGGTTTCTGTTCTCATCATCGACATCTAAATACAAAGAATTTTTTTTAAAAAGGGGGACAATTGAGACATCAGATCTTCCAGATAATTGTCAGTCAAATTGCACGTAAAATAAAAATTTCACAAAGTAATATTCGTGTGTCAGATTAAAGTTTTCTCAGCACCCTTGTAAAGGAATCAGACAGGGATAACTCTTTTACTTTTGCTATCATCATCCACATCTAAAAACAAAGAAAAAATGGAAAATTGAGATCTATCAGATCTTCCTATTCAATATGAAAGAACTGTCATGGTACGCCACAATCGAAAAGATTTGACGCTTTCCCTTTCAAAGCTTCGCATCATTTAGATCCCACAAAAAAAGTAAAATAAGACGCTTTAGCATTTAAAATATATGTAGCCTTTCCAGGATTAGATTGGCACCAAGAACGCCACCAATCAGGATATAACCACAAAATAGCATGTCGCGTCCGAGCCATTATACCGTGAAGAACAAAAACATCCTCCGGAATTGGTAATGGACGCATCTAACAAAAAAAACATCAAAAATAAACAAAAGATTGACTGAGATTTGAGTTCAGACAGCCAAGGGTTTAGTCTTCAACTACTACAAGTAGAATCAGAAACTCTAGTCCAAAACACAAGTGTTCATCACAACCTAAATCTCGAGTCAATCAGTGCAGCGGCAGGAAACGAAAAACGATCTAATCTAACTAAAGAAGAGGGTTGATGGATGAGATTCTGGAGCTCAGACAGCCAAGGGTTGGTCTTCAAATACTACAGAGATAGTATCAGAAACTCTAGTCCACATAAATTGCTCATCACTGCTCCAATCACCAATTGCAACCACAAAAAAACGTACTATGAAATACGATGCAGACTAGGGCGTTATAAAAAAAGCATAGCTCAGGCGAGATGCGGAACAAGAACTGCGGCGACTAGGCGGAGGCGGCGGTGGCGGCCGAAGCTTGGAACCGTAGTATAGACGATGAAAACGGTGCAGGGTCAGGGGAATATTTATAGCATCCACGGCGGCGGCCAGGGAAGAGGCCATAGACCGCATCCGGACTTCCGACTAGCGGAAAGAAGAAAACCTAGAAACCATGGGCTTTTGTGGGCCTCACCATGCACCCAAGATGGGTATGGGCCTAATTGAAGTAAGAGCAGAACTAAACCCAGCCGTTCGACTGAGGTCCGACCAAGTCGAACGGGAGTCAGATGCAGGTGTGGGTACTATTATCGTTGAAGGAAAATACTATCGAGCCTACCATGTGTCCGACTTTGGTACGACTGTGTACTGTCTACTATCTACGGCCACTTACCGTGTGATTTAGATAATGAATCACATCTGCATCATATGATTGTTTTAGTCGGATGTAGGTCGGACCTATAGCAGCGTTCATCGTTCAAATCTCTTTTTCTCTACTCCTTACTCTACTCCTTAATAAAACGGACATGATCTTTCATTTTTGTGGTTTTTATTGTAGTATCTTAAAAAGTTTTGTTTAATCATGTGATGGTTTGAATTTGGTACGTAAGGGATTTGTAGAAGTTCTAATGATTAATCTGTCACTACCCTACCAATTTTCTCTCACTTAGTTTTAGAAAAGCATATGACACACGTACACTTTGCTAGTGACGAAAGATATGTTCTGCTAATTTTTAAGTACCAAACGCCACATACAAGGTGGACGTTGAGATTGTACAGAAATCACAAGGCATAGATGCTAGTTGCACTTCGTTCAGAACTAACTAAACAGTTCGCCCAATCCATGTCCATCTCTTCTGTACTTGTGTCACAGCTCTTGCGGAATTTCATATTATGGTGACTACTATGTGATCAGTCCTTAATGTGACAACTCTGAACAAACAAGGCAAGCTGCTCTTACAAAACCGCGTCAGAGGCATTTCTACTGTTGGGCAAATGGAGTGGGTCATCAACCATGCTAACGATTGGAGTTTCCTGCTCTTCCTGAGAAGACTGTGGGGTCTCATATGGGATGTTAATACCAGCAAAACCGACCAATACTGCAGCAGCTCCGATGTAGTTCAACATACGAGGAGCATGACCGGTGAGTGTGTCCACAATAGCAGCGATTGGAACTTGAATTGTGAGCCCAGCTGTAGCGACTGTAGTTGTTGTGAGCAGAATTGCTTTTGCCCACAAGTAGTCGCTCAAAACATTATCTAACAAACCTGCAAAGAAAGCAACAGATCATATTTTAGAGGCATTTCATCTCTCATTATCCAACTTGAATTATTGATACTTTTCAAGGTAAAGGTGTCTCATACATGCTGCAACAACATGTATATAGCCAGCCATGCACTCTTGTTAATCATGTTATAAATGATAACCTCATGCATCTAAAAGGGATGGAGGGAATTTTCATGAATAAAGAGCAGACCCACCTTTTCCAACAATAAGGCCAACTTGTTCCCATGTAAGCTTGTGGAATGGCTCAATTTTGGCAAAATTTAACACCAGTGCTATAGGAAGGAAAAACAACATATTAAACAATCCCAGGAATCCCAGAAACTGCGCCATACTCACTTTGCCTTCACCTTCTTTCTCATCAGGCAAATTCTTACGTATCAAGGTGATATACACAGCATATAAACCAGCAGAAACAATAGAGAGTAAGTCCCCGAGTAGAGGATTTGTTGCGATGGCATTAACTGTACTACTCGAATCAGCCAAGCTAACAATTATTGTCCCTCCCATGCAGAGAAGCACACTGACTAGCTTCAACCATGTGAAAGTCTCTCCGAGAAATACTAATGCAACCAAGAAAGTGAAGAGGCTAGATGTGCTGCTCAAAATCGTGTTTGACTGCAAATTCAGAGAAATAGGGACATATTATAGACCAACCAGTGACAGGACAGAAGCAAATAAATGTCAATGTGGAAGCAGAAGTAACACTTACAGTAACAGTGGTGTATCTTAGAGATAGGTTGAATGTGAGCTGCGCGAGGAACCAAAAAGGACTGACTACCATGCTGACTCTTGCCACACGAACACGTGTCCAGCGACCTTTTGCATCCAACCCTTTGCTGCATTCTGCAACATTTAACTCTGTCTGGTCAGGGAAGACTGCATTTGGAACCAAAGTGTCTTCAGGCAACCTTGTTTGTGACTGATCTGAGACTGCATTGTCTTCATGGCCACCACTTTGGAGAAGATTTACACTCTCCAGATCGGTGGATTCCTGCAGACTCTTAGCATCCTTGCATTTCAACCTTGCCCAAAAGGTTTCTATAGAATCCTCAAAGTATCGAGCTACCTCGACAATGGGAATGTAAATAATAAACAGAGAATTGCATATGTAGGTGATCAAGAACGGCGAGACACCAGCATCAACCACGGATTGGACAATGTAGCTGGCGGCAATCCATATACTCGCAACAGCAATGATGTAAATCAAACCCAGGCACCATCTCCACGAGCTTGAGCTCATCATTTTGGTCCACTTGCTGTTGCTGCTGCTCACAGGATGATCAACAGCCTCCTGAATTCCTGTTATTAACAAGGGAAAAAAAATAGTTCGCCATTTTAGCATGAGAAGATAAACACATTTGCACTGAGAGCATGAAACTTCTGTAATCAGAGTGTAAATTGAGGATGCAGCAGGAAGCCAGGAACATATATTTCGATTTGGCAAAATAACTAAATAAGGATAGCCAACAATAATTTTTCCACTACCTTTTCATCTATTCCTGTTCATATCCCAAAATCAGTTATCAGTAACAGACTGCGTGCTATGCACAAGTAAGTGACGTGCCCAATTCACCCAGCACGCTACCTCGAGTTTGGCATCAATTAGCAATCACTAAAATGCCGTGATTGAAAGGGAAGATGAGAGAACAGAACTACCTAACGCGGAGGTCGCATCGTGCTGGGAGGATGAGCCCATGGATCCAATTTCTATGGAGACCGCCACCACGCCGACCAATCCGGATCCCGCCCTCTCCGCCCTTCCTCTTCCACGCCTCAACGAGGGACGCGCCTCAGCATCCGCACGCGGCGCGCATCAACGAACATGCGTCCGGACGCACAACGCCGGCAATGAACGGGGAGCGCGTCGACGACGCCTGGGAAAGGGGCTAACAACCCAGCTGCTCGGAAGAGACACCGCAGTTCCCGTGGAGGCTCGACACGGCAGGCCCTCCTCGGCAGCAAGGTCGGTAGCCTGCGGAATCGGGAAGGCGGCCGGCGAGGCGACCACGGATGGTGGAAAGGCAGATTTGGCGGGGATGAGGGTCGCCGTCGGTCTCCCCGTCGGTTGAGTGGTGCTGGCTCTGTCGCTTCTTACCGTACCATGATCCATGGGTCCCGTTGCCAGTCTCAGTCAAGCGGCCAAACTTTTTTTTTCTCTTTCTTTATTTATGTTTTAGTCCTTGTAGAGTAGTATTATTTTTTTTATTTAAGGATATTGTTACCAAATATTGTTTCTTATTTTCGTGGAACACGTGACAGTGAACCTTTATTCTTTGTTGCATGACACAATCGTCGAAACAAGGCTGTGAACTCGTGAAACTGAAACTTCTTAAAATCGTCTTTAAAACTGGTAATTAAACTGCATAATCCTCAAAACAAATCAATAAACTAAGCAGCACCAACTGCGTTGCCACTGACAAAACTTAACCTTCAATTATTGAATGAAAAGATTTCGTAGGTAAGCCGACAACTTTGAACACCAATATTTGACATCATGGCCCAATGTAGCATGTGTTTAGTTGGTCATCAGTAGAGCTCATCATCCGGAGTTGCATAACTTAACTGTGTATATGTTCCGTCCAGTTGAGCTCTTTTTGCGCGGGCGGCGTTGGGAAGAAGTGGATCGGGGTCCTCTGAATTGGTTCAGTCAATTCAGAGGATGCATTCAGAGGACCCCGAAGTCTAGTCGAGGCAGAATAGGATCGGCAAGAACATCTGCGGCTCTGTTTTCTCTTCTTTATTAGAGTTACAAGACATGGTCTGAAAAACAGAATGTCCTGTATGATATTATTATTATTCCCATGTATCTCTCTATCACTGAACCAACTTACACTTGCAGAAATCACAAGCACAACGTGCACACGTACTAGTTACAATTGAACACATGAAAGAACAGGATGGAAACGAAAGAATACGAACAACTGAATGCACAACGCAACAGGATCACAAGAATGGCCGTTAGTTGACGAGGGCGCAGTGCTTCCTGATCTCGCCTTCGTGTCCGGTCTTGACCTGGATGTTGCCCATCCTGACCATGGACCTGGCGAAGACCTGGAAGAAGACCTCGGGCGGCGCGTTGACGACGCTGAGGATGTCGGCCTTGGCGGCGGCGTCGGTGATGAGCGCGGCGTCGGACTGGAAGAGGCCCCGGCGCTTGAGCACGCCGCGGTAGTAGCTGAGGTCGAAGGTCAGGAAGCTGCCCGGGTCCATCTCCACGATCGTCGTGTTGTCCGTCGCCGTCTTGCACTTGTTCCGCCGCAGGTTCGCCGCGTACACCGGGTCCAGCGACGGGTCCGCGTCGCCGGGGCCGCCGCGACCGGTGAAGTTGTACAGACGCTCAGTGAAGGAGTCGCAGTGGCCAATGCCGATCGTGTGGGCACCTGATCATCAATTCATTCAGCCATCAAGTAAGGTTAGTTAATTCCTCATATATATGAGTATGGCTGCTAGAAATTTTCTTATGTAAGTGTATATGACTGATGAAACATCAATGTACTACTCCATCCAGAATATCTTTGAAATTTAGGTATCGAATCGAAATTGAAAATCTTTGTCTTAAGTTGTTAAGCAAGAGCGCGTGCAGTCTACATCAGTACAGGTTGCCCATTAATATCTTGAACATATGAAACTCGTGTTTCACTGACCCATACTAGGAATCAAAACTTCAGAAACAATTATTACCTTAACTGTATATACTTATTCAGAATCTTAACTTTTTCACGTATCAGCAACATCAGTTTTAGAAAGATGACATATTTATATACTCAAAATAAAGTTGATACGACAAGCTAAATTTTGACTCGACCATGCAGAACAACAACAACTAGTAACTTGCTTGTTCAACCTGTTGAAATATAGGTATTGCAATAGTTGCATCTTTTTTAGTTACCCTAGTAGCAAAGCAAGTTCACTGATTCCAATTTTCATAGGCATAAGCGTTGCAGTACCCTGATTTCCATATTGAATCATTTCTCTACGGCTTGGCTACCAAACTCCAGCCACGAAGACAGGACAAAAGCGTTGTTGACAAGCCGTTAGGCATGTGCTTATCAAACTTTTGGTCGAGTTAGTTTGCCATTTTGTTAAAAGAAATAAAGTTAAACGGAGCAGCTGGCAAATGTCATGTCACTGTCTGTCCTGCACTCTTCGTTCTCCCTCTGAGGAACAAATGCACTACATTGCATTGCAGCCATGACTGAGCAGACCAGTCCTTGTCCAATTTAAAAGCCTCCTTTCTTGTTGCTAGATCCATTCTATAAAGATACAAAAGTGTTTGGATTTGCAATCGAGTATGCATCGCCACTAAGCAGAGCTTTTGTGTTTTACGGCGAGATTAAACTAACAAAGGCCCCATGAAGAAAAAAGAGCAGTGATAACAAATGCCATTCAGTATGGCAACAGGCATGTTGTGCGTGCACGTTCAAGTGTCTGCCCAATCCTGCCATGGCATGGAACTAACCGCTGCTGAAAGCTTTTCCTAGTGTTTGTTCAGTTGTACACATGACATGCTAAAGAAGTTTTGCCGTTTTTCTCCATAATCCCCGATCGATATCTAGTTGGAGACATGCTGCATTATTGGTCCTTCCTTGAGAATAGTGGGTAGGAGCGTGCGCTAGACTGCTAGGTACACATAAAGAATTTGCCTAAAAAAGGACGCGATGATGCAGCCAGAAACGTTACATCACAAGGTGTCGGTGGCGTTTGGATTACTAGCACGCTTATATTAATAAAACGGTTATTATCAGACGTACTAATAATAAACCAACATTCTGTGCTGAGGTCAAATCATCAAGCCTGTCACTGTAAATCGGTCTCCATCTTTGGGATCGTTTGGGGGAAGGAAAGTTTGCAGGCGGAAAAGATTTCCGTTACTACCAGATTAAAGAATAAGTCGGACGTCATCATCAGGTGAGGTGAAGACTGAAGAAATGGGAGAGTAGTATTACCTGAGAGCCAGACGAGGTCGGCGAGTTCGAGGCTCTTGTTGTGGAAGGACTGGAGGAGCTGTGTGAAGTTCATGGTGGGCGCCGGGATCTGGTCCAGCGCCTCCTGCTTGATCGACACCGTGCCGTCTCGCCTGCCCGTCGGCACGGACCACGACGGACCGCCCTGCATTTCATCATTCATCATTCTTCTTAGCTTCTTATTAGGTGTTAAGTAATTTCTCGGTGAGATCGAGCTCCGTCCATGGCGATGAGCAGTGAGTAACAAACAATTGAAGAAGAGTGGTGGTTTGCTTATTACGATGACTACGACGGAGTCGCGCGCGGCGAGCGCGAGTATGTCGGCGCAGGAGACGACGCCGGGGCACTCGGCCTCCACCAGCGCCTTCACCCGGTCGATGAATGCGAAGCCGCGCAGCGTCTGGTTCGGCGCCGCGTCCTTCTCCGCCTCGTTCCCGCCCGTCGCGTTCAGCAGCACAGACGCGTCGCACCCCTGTTATATATTACACGCACATTCTCTCTTACTACTTCTATTTATTTTCTCCTTGAATCCTTGATGATTGATGAATTGGCATCATTGATCAACATCCATGGATCAATTAAGCACAGGAAAGAAAGGCATATATTACCCTGACGAAGCAGTCGTGGAAGTGGGTGCGGAGGAGCGTGGCGGCGACGGAGGGCGCGTGCGGGATGTGCTGCTGCACGTAGTGCTTCACGATCTGTTCCGCCCGCGGGCAGCTCTGCTCGTAGAACCCCTCACGCAGCTGCGCACGCGCGCCGCCCACCACCGCCAGCGCCACCACCATCAGAGCCACCACCATCATTCTCGCCATCTTCTCTACGCTCTCTTCGTCTCACTCTTTAGTTTGGTGATGAGTGGCACCAGGGCTTCGATCGGGGTCCTGGCGTCGCGCCGGGTTCCAGGCTATATATAAGTATACAGTAGTAACAGCGAGTGGCAATGTGGCGGCAAACGTGATTAGTGGGGTTTGGTTAAAGCCGGGCCAGGATCAAAAGCTACATCACATTTTGTTATTTTGCTGATGCAATCAGAGGAGATAATGATAAGTAAAGTAGCAGGTCGAGAAGGGCGACGCGGCTTCGACAGCACCGGGTTTAACTACCGGTTTGCCCGGCTTGGTAGAGAGAAGGGATCGAGCTGTGTACACGACGTCGTACTTTTCTTCCTGGCTACTGGTCTCGACATGTACAGCAGGTGAGGCGCGCGCCCACACCAGTACACCACACGAGCAACGAACGCGCGCTGCTGCACAGATGACAGATGGATGGCCGGCCGCTTCTGCGGGAGGTAGGAGAGGAAGGACACCAATGAGAGCTTCGAGAGGCAACAGAGCTTTCCAACTGCTGCCATCTGTCGAGTACTCCAGCGTAGGTGACGCGCGCGCCCATATAATTGCAAAATTTTAGGTCCTCTCACTGGCTGGTCTCTGCTTGTTTGCTGTCGCGGCCGCCGCCTCTCTAACAACTGTACAGCACCATATGTGCCGACTCTGGTGTAGTACTCTACTCCTACCGGACTCTGACCTCGTACGACACCAGTCGTCGTTGAAATTCTTCACGAATTTAAACAGAGCTTATTATTGGTGGGAGAAACCAGGATACCTGAAAAACGAAATTTGAGAAATGGGGTACACAAGACAGCCAGCCTTTCGATCTCCATGTATCAGTCAGTAGGCTGAAAGGTAAAGAGAATCATGCCGAAGTAGCTGGTAGACCTCACCACAAGCCGCACGCCGAGGATCTGATGAGCTTCTTTATGCTCTGTATGTACATCTTTTCTCTTTCTCTGCACACATGCATGATTCAGCTTGCCGTCCAAACCAACAGCCTCAGGAAACATGGGAATACAGTATACAGACCTCCCCCCACATGCACGCGCATGATAAAAGCGACATGTGTATCCCCCAAATTGAAAGTTTTCTGAACGTCCCACTGCTGGCAACTGCACTTGCCCCCCATTTTCCATCTGCATTTTCAGTACTACCTTCTCAAATGCTTCAGCCTGCCGCATCATTCACACTCTGTACTGCTAGTCTGCTACTACTTGCACAATTGGACTGGAGAAGAAGGATGTAGTAATTCGCAACAGCTGCAGTTTCGTACATTGGGATGTGTCTGTAATCATCCACAGTTGAGAGTTGGGTTTTGCAGGGACAAGTATAGCAGCATCATGCAATGCATGGCTCACATTCATCACATCCATGTTTCATGATGGTAGGGCACACATGGCTACTGATGAGAATCGTACGTAGCCGAAAGACGAGTAGTCCACAAGAATCTGGCCAATCGCAAGGGGGCCACGCAACTCTATCCAAACCAAGTTGCTGCCTACAGTTCCTATCCATGATGAAGCTTCGTTGCTTTCCCTTTTCTGCTACACAAGTGACACTGTCCATACCGAACTGATCGAGCCATCCTGATAAGCTCCAAGCGTTTTAGGGTGGTTAGATCGTGTCATTGCTCACCGAATTCACATGTTCCTAGCTCTTGGGCCGTGGCTCTCGTCGCGCTCACCGACAGCTTAGGCTGATCGCTACTGGTTGTCGTCCTGGAAGTCAGGATCTTCTTATCATCAAGGGTACGTTGGTCTAGCACCATCATATTCTACCGTAACAATTTTCATTCATATAATAGATGCGAGCACCAACCATATCTTAGGTCTCAGTAATTTCACACCTGACTTTGGCATCAACATTACAGCTTTCACGGGTTCCGTCGCTGACGGGAGATAAGGTAGATAGACCGAGGCCTTACTACAGAGGGAAAAGAGAGTTACTGCTGCCCATCAAAAGCAATGGTCTCTTCCTGCAAGCATCCCCCCCCCCCCCCCCCCCCCCTTTCACTTTTGCCGTCCCTCTAGCTAGCTCCTATTGTAACCAGTCTATGCATATCTTCCAGCTCACATAAATAGATATCTTTTGGAATAAGAATAACTTGGGACCAGGAAAAACAGTGGGCACTGTTGTGGATTACAAGCAATGCCAACCTAGGAAGTACTTGTTTTCCCCTGATGAAGACCCTACAAGGTGCAAATCTGCAATAGCATTCAGTAACCTTTGATCTACTTAAGGACCACTCTAAATATTCTTCTCTGCTCTCAGGAACAGAATCAGCTCAACATCTGATTAGTACTCCTTAATAATGAACCATGCATGACGAGAATAATGTACATGCATGCTCGCTCATCACTCATACTAGTGCAACACTTTTAGCCAGTGGCTGGCGATCATATACACCCATGAGTCCATGACACAGTCTGTCATGAAAATCATTATTTGTACTAAGAAAGAATGGTCAAGGAAGTCTTCATGTCACCAACTTCCAGCTCAGGTACGGGAGACAATGGTACCAAAAGAAACAATTATAGAGGTGCGGCATTTGCCCATATAGCAAAAAATGTCCAGTAATATACTTTCCTTCTTCATGAGCTTATATCTGACACCACTTTATATGATGCAATTATGTGTCCTTGCTGTGAGCAAATGGTAATGTATGTTTTGGGAGATTCCTCGAAAATAAAAAGGTATGTTTTGGGGACTTCCTACTGTTCTTTTACTCGGACAAACACGAAAATATTTTTGGGACACAGCAGTTCATAATCGGAAATGCTTTACATCCGACTGGGTTGTCCGACTAGGCCTTCCTACTGATTGCTCATCCGTTGAATGGTGATCTTTGTTGATTGCTGATTGCTGCTTTGTGCTGGTCGGACGGCCAGATCGAAAGAACTGGTTGTATGTATAGCAGCGTTCGTTAATAATATAAGCGGTCATGCTTAAACAACTCTTCCAGCTCAGCCTTCGAGAATGGAGATACAGATGATGCCAGATTTTGAACGCATAATAGGAGCAGTTCATCGTACTTAATATAGTGGCATTTTTTGCAGAGTCAGCTATCCTCATACCATCACTCTGAGTCCAATTACAGAGATTAAGAAGAAAGTTTAATTTGGATCCTTTGCGGACCAGATCTCTCTAAATGTAAAAAGAACCAAGTGTATGATACGTTCACAAGAATATAAAGAACTAGCTACCTAATTCAGCCTGGAACAATGTATGTAGTCCAAGCTCTTAGCTCATGATGACAGCTAACAAGCTAAAGACCTTGGTAACCTATTTGCAAGCTGTTCTGTGTTAACCAGGCTTTTAGATGCTATCACTGTCTGTTTCTTTGCCTAGTTCATGATTCTTACGAGAATCACTTGCAAGGGCAAACAGGCACAGATTAAAAAAAAAAAAGGTGCAGGGAAATGCACAGCTTCGGGGTGACTGTTGCTCCTGAAAAAGATCAGTGAGTGTTTAGCACATACAAGAAGCCATCTTATGTGCAAATCCTTGGAAATGACCCTCACCTTCACATCGCTGTCGTCGAAGGTAGTTTGTCAACTACAATTTTCACTTTATTTCATTCTGTCATCTCGGACACCGTAATCATGGATGGTAATAGAGAGACATGTTCAGCATTCAAAAGTTTATCAACAATCATTTAGTAGTTGCGACTGCCTACCAATTTCAGATTTTACTTTCGCAACTGATTCAGAGATCCTCTCACGCTCTCACGAGTCAAAGATTCTGTGTGGTATCAAAGCGATTGCAGAATAGACTTCTCCGAGAAAATAATAATGTGTGGTGAAGCGGTCCGTGCATCCAGCAGTAAGCAGTAGCTTCGCTTCACCCCAACAAATTCAAAGGCGTTTTTTTTTAAAAAAAAAAAACTGAATTCAAAGGCGCTTTCAATCAAGGAAAAAGAAAAGAGAAAACCCAAAGTACAATTCCGTTCAAACTGGTGATGATCACCACTCACCATCGTCGTAGTAGGGCCGTAGTTGGTGGCGCCAACGCATACGCGCGCCCCAGTTGTGCCAGTGCAAAAGTTAGGCAATGATGACGTGCTCAACTCTGGTCCTTCTCTCTATCGATCTCGTTCTGTATAACCCCTTACTGTCTGTCTTGCTGATCCTTGTGTCTACGTGATGATTCCTTCAGCACCTTATTCAGTTTCTCTCACATGTACAGCCATTTCTTCTATACTATCAGCTAGTTCTTTATTTCCGCGTGCGGTAAGTGGATTCGTTGAGCCCATAACGCCGATGAACTAGTATACTGTTGCAACAATACGTCTGGCTGGGGAGAGACAGAGAAGACAGTGCGCGCACTGATCAGTGATCACGTACATGAGGGTACGTGAAGTTATTTTGGAACGTTTTCCGTCGGTTGCGACGTTGCTATCCGTGTCCTTGTCGTAGAGCACTTGGTCCGTGGTTCCAACGAACCTGCAGCAAGCAGAGCAGCAGAAAGTTAGATGAAAAATTGTACCATTTTCTGGAAGATACAAGACGTGTTGTTGGTTTATTTATCGTCTTTATCTCCCCTCATTGAAGTTCAACACATGGCACTTGCCTGGGCTAGCTGCAGACTGAAACCAAACCGGGTCGTTCATCGGTTCGGCCTAGCCGCCTAGGTGCAGCTTGCCGAGGGAACACGCATACATACCCACCCCCTTTCAGGTATCTGCAGACCTTCAGCGTTCAAGTATCTGCAGACTGCGGGGCATGCTACCTTCTTTTTTCAGAGACTACAACATACTGTACATCTTTTCGGTTTTTCCTTTTGCGAGAAGGTCTTTGAAAGGAAATTGATCCTTGAGGTTCAGAAAACAAATGTGAAAAGCATGGAGTCGTAATTTCCATACAAATTGTTTTAGTGGCAAAGAGGGGGCATGCTTATCTTCTTTTTTCAGATGGTGAGATTGCAACGTGTTTTCATGAGATTTTTTTTCCCGAGAATATGTTTCAAAAGAAATTGATCCTTGAGGTTAAGAAAATAAATATGCAGAGCATGGAATTGCAAATTTCATACAACTAATAATCGTCAGATCTTATATTATTGTAAAAGTAAAGTAATCGTTACTCATATCTTCAGAGTTCCGACATGGCAACGAGGGCCAGACCATTTACCCGTCCTCGACTCGGGCTGGGCTTCGTTACGCAGGGCCTTAAATCGGACCGACTGGGAGTCCACAGTTCATCTAGCCCACATTAAGTTTCAGTTGGGCCGGACGGTTCAGCCAGCGTGTGCGTGTCCGCCGGCCGCGGACGCGGAGCGCGGCGCACCGCACACAGTTTGACGTCGCGCGTCCACGCGTCGGCTCAGCCGTGCCCCGCGCGCCGCCAGGCCAGTTGTACCTCCTCTGATTCGCGGCGCTTGGTTACGCAGCAGCCTTCTTGCATGCCACAACAGCCAGCGCCAACTCGGACAGAAAGCAATTAAACTGCCGTCAAGACCTTCCTCTTCCGCACCTGACACACGTCGGCGCCGTCGCGGACAGATAATAACAAGCGCGGCGCGCGCACTGGCGTGGAGAGATAACACAGGCACGCCTGCAACAATGGACGTTACGTTCGAGACGGCGCGCGGGCGGCGGTTCACCGTGGAGGTGTGGTACTTCGCGACGGTGCGGGAGATGAAGGAGGCGGTGCACCGACGCGAGGGCATCCCGGCGGCGTCGCAGCGGCTGTTCCTCGACGACGGCCGCGAGCTGGACGACGCGCGCGACGCCGAGCACTACTCCATCCTCCACGGCACGCGCCTCCTCCTCCTCCTCCCCGACGACGCCGCCCCTTCCTCCTCCGCCGCCGCTTCCGTCCGCGTCGCCGTCTCCGCGCCGGCGATCGGCCGCAGCGTCGCGCTCGAGCTCCGCGCGTCCGACACCGTCGCGAGGCTCAAGGAGCTCCTCCAGGACCGCACCGACGGCGCGCTCCCCGCCGCCAGGACCGCCGTCTTCTTCGACAAGGCGGAGATGGAGGACGGCAAGACGCTGGCCGACTACGACCCGCCACTGGACGGGATGGACGTCTGCGTCGTCGTGCGCCAGGTCCCCGCCATTAATGGCGGCAAGAACCAGCAGCAGCAGAAGATGGTCGTGAAGGTGAAATTGGGGACCAAGGCGGTGGCGCTGGAGGTGGGCGCCATGGACGCCGTGCGGGACCTGCGGCGGGAGGTGGAGCGGGCGGCACCGCACCTCCGCGACGGCGGCGGATACTTCTTCGTCTACAAGCAGAACGTCATGGAGGAGGAGCGCACGCTGCGGTGGCACGAGGTCAAGAACGGCGACACCATCGAGATCTTCAACGGCAGTGTCACCGGCGGCGCGTGATGCGATCTGGTTTTATTATTAGGGGTTTAAATTTTGGTTCATCTGCTTCAGTCCATGGATGATCGTGATGGGTGCCCTGAAAACAAATTAAGTAAGGCAATCGAGAGAACTGTATTATTGAAAAAACAACAATGACTGAAATTTAAGAACGCAATCTCACATTTTTCAGTTCTGGTTTTGCACATGTTGTATCTGTATCTTGGAAAAGAAACCAGTAATCCTAATATATAAGGATGCATGGTGGTCAGGTTATTCTAACCTGTATTTGTGACAACAATCAGGAAATCTGAAACCTGTATTTGTGACAACAATCTTTTCACCAGGAAATCTGAATTGCACATCAAAGATTTTCAGTCTTTATCACGTTTTATCACACCATCTTCAGAAAGACTTTCGGGCTTTATCACGTTTTATCACATCATTTTTAAAATTTGGCTGCAAAGAATGCAACTGCGCCGCACGCAAGTAGTGTGATAGATTCAAAATTTTTTGCCTGCACTGGAAACAAGAGTACTCAGCAGAAATAATCTGTATCAGCAAAGAGGTGATACAAAATCACAGCATTGGCAAGAAATTCACAAGACTGAAGTGCTGGACGATTCACGTACCAATCAAACCATCAGTCACTAAAACAGCCATTCATCCACATCTGAGCTACCAGACCGACCAAAACCAATACAAATCGACTAACAGACTTACGCAGCAAGGATATAATGACTGATCAAATACAGATGCAGAAATCATGAAAAACGGGCAGAATCATTACATGCCTCTTGAACAATAAACAACCAGAACATCAAAGACGAAGCAGAATTAACACGAATTTCAGGGCTCACTTATTCATTACCAGATTAACCAAAGATGCTGCATCGCAGCAATGTTCAGAAACACCACAATACCGACATAGGACGCACATAACACGACAGAGACATCATTCGACGACACACAGAGACCGGACAGACCATCACCACCACCATGGAGACACTACAAGCACCACACTTGTGAACCCAGAGACAACGGCAGCTCCTGACCAAGGACTTACTGGCCACCACGGAGACGAAGCACCAGGTGGAGGGTGGACTCCTTCTGGATGTTGTAGTCCGCCAGGGTACGGCCATCCTCCAGCTGCTTGCCGGCAAAGATCAGACGCTGCTGGTCCGGCGGGATGCCCTCCTTGTCCTGGATCTTCGCCTTCACATTGTCAATGGTGTCAGATGACTCCACCTCCAGGGTGATGGTCTTGCCGGTAAGGGTCTTCACGAAGATCTGCATACCACCACGAAGGCGGAGCACAAGGTGGAGGGTGGACTCCTTCTGGATGTTGTAGTCCGCCAGGGTGCGGCCATCCTCAAGCTGCTTGCCAGCAAAGATGAGACGCTGCTGGTCCGGGGGGATGCCCTCCTTGTCCTGGATCTTGGCCTTCACGTTGTCAATCGTGTCAGATGACTCGACCTCCAGAGTGATGGTCTTGCCAGTAAGGGTCTTCACGAAGATCTGCATGCCACCCCTGAGCCTAAGCACAAGGTGAAGGGTGGACTCCTTCTGGATGTTGTAGTCAGCGAGGGTGCGGCCATCCTCAAGCTGCTTGCCAGCGAAGATGAGACGCTGCTGGTCCGGGGGAATGCCCTCCTTGTCCTGGATCTTGGCCTTCACGTTGTCAATGGTGTCAGATGACTCAACCTCCAAAGTGATGGTCTTGCCAGTGAGGGTCTTGACAAAAATCTGCATGCCACCCCTGAGCCTGAGGACTAGGTGGAGGGTAGACTCCTTCTGGATGTTGTAGTCAGCGAGGGTGCGGCCATCCTCAAGCTGTTTGCCAGCGAAGATGAGACGCTGCTGGTCCGGGGGGATGCCCTCCTTGTCCTGGATCTTGGCCTTCACGTTGTCAATCGTGTCAGATGACTCGACCTCCAGAGTGATGGTCTTGCCAGTGAGGGTCTTCACGAAGATCTGCATGCCACCCCTGAGCCTCAGGACTAGGTGGAGGGTGGACTCCTTCTGGATGTTGTAATCAGCGAGGGTACGACCATCCTCAAGCTGTTTGCCAGCGAAGATGAGACGCTGCTGGTCCGGGGGGATGCCCTCCTTGTCCTGGATCTTGGCCTTCACGTTGTCAATCGTGTCAGATGACTCGACCTCAAGGGTGATGGTCTTGCCAGTAAGGGTCTTCACGAAGATCTGCATGCCACCCCTGAGCCTCAGGACAAGGTGGAGGGTGGACTCCTTCTGGATGTTGTAGTCCGCAAGAGTGCGGCCGTCCTCGAGCTGCTTCCCAGCGAAGATGAGACGCTGCTGGTCCGGAGGGATGCCCTCCTTGTCCTGGATCTTGGCCTTCACGTTGTCAATGGTGTCTGAGGACTCGACCTCAAGGGTGATGGTCTTGCCAGTGAGGGTCTTGACAAAGATCTGCATACCACCCCTGAGCCTGAGCACCAGGTGAAGGGTAGACTCCTTCTGGATGTTGTAGTCCGCAAGAGTGCGGCCGTCCTCGAGCTGCTTCCCAGCGAAGATGAGACGCTGCTGGTCCGGAGGGATGCCCTCCTTGTCCTGGATCTTGGCCTTGACGTTGTCAATGGTGTCCGAGGACTCAACCTCAAGGGTGATGGTCTTGCCGGTGAGGGTCTTAACGAAGATCTGCATCTGCAACCAGGAACCAGAAGCAAGGTTAGGCCATCATAAACTATCATGAAGGACATCCAAACATACGTATAGTACAGAAGAATAACACACTCCTGCCAGCAAAAAGCATATGCACAGAAAATTATATGCAAATCCTACCCAGAGTATCAGGAGATGGATAAGCATAACGTAGTGACAGATATGACATTGTCTATTTGGATACAATCAGGCTGAACCATGAAGGGCATCCAAGCATATATATAGTACAGAAGAATAACGCACTCCTGTCAGCAAAAATCATATGCACAGAGCACTACTGTCTGATGCAAAAATTATATGCAAATCCTACCCAGAGTATTAGCAGATGGATAAGCATAACGTAATAACAGATATGGCATGGCCTATTTGGATACAATCAGGCTGAACCATTATCTAGCAGTCTGATCAAACGAGGTTGCACATAGCAGGACCAATTTTATAACCAGGCATCCATCTTCACATTAGAGTGCAAGGGTTTCAAACTTAGTAGGGCCAAGACCGAGTATATGATGTGCGAGTTTAGCGTGACTAGACATGAGGATGGAGACGTTAGCCTTAATGGACAATTGGTGGCCAAGAAGGATACATTTCGTTATTTAGGATCGATGTTGCAAAAGGACGGTGACATCGATGAAGATGTTAGGCATAGAATTTCAGCCGGCTGGTTGAAATGGCGTCAAGCATCCGGCGTCTTATGCGACAAGAGGGTGCCACAAAAGCTAAAAGGTAAATTCTATAGGACGGCAATTCGTCCGGCGATGTTATACGGTGCTGAGTGCTGGCCTACGAAAAGACGACATGTTCAACAACTAAGTGTAGCAGAGATGCGTATGTTGCGTTGGTTTTGCGGGCATACAAGAAGAGACCGAATACGGAATGAAGATATCCGGGACAGGATAGGAGTGACACCTATCGAGGAGAAATTGGTTCAACATCGGTTGAGATGGTTCGGACATGTCCAACGGAGACCTCCGGAGGCGCCGGTATGTAGTGGGGTTCTAAAGAGAGATGCTAATGTTAAGAGAGGTAGAGGCCGACCTAACTTGACTTGGGACGAGTCGGTTAAGAGAGACCTGAAGGCGTGGGATATCCCTAAGGAGCTAGCTATGGATAGGAGTGCTTGGAGACTAGCAATAGACGTGCCGGAACCGTGATTCTCTTCTTTTTTGGGTTCCCATGGGTTTCATCTCTAGCCTACCCCAACTTGCTTGGGATAAAAAGGCTTTGTTGTTGTTGTTGTTGTTGTTGCATCCATCTTCACATGACCTATCGTGTAAAGCAACCTAATAATCTTGAGATGAATTGCAGCAATATAGTAAATTAACCATGATAGATTTAAGTGTGAGCTAACTAATGGACATAGATCAGCAATGTGGACATCACGAACTTGCCGATCTGTGAAATTCTAGACAGATTAAACATCAATCGAATTATTCACCACCTAGATTGATCTATCCAGTTACCTACAGCATGCACCTGAACAATCAATATGATCAATCTTACGAAACCTAGCGCGGCGATCCGCGCCCGGCTAGAACAGAACTGTCATGTCAGGCAGCGTCTACACCACCTTAAATCGGCCCGTGAATCTACACCTCTAATCGCAAATCGACCACAGATATGGGGAACACGAACAGGAAAAGCCATGGCATCACAACCTAATCAAGGGGACCCTAACTAGCAGATCACAACGAACACGAAAAGGAAATCCACACAAATATCAGCGGGAGGGATCGAATCAAGAAATCGCATACCTTGAGAGGATGGGGGGAAGGCTTCCTCGCTTCGATCGGTCGGCGATTTCCTAGCGGGACTGGATTGGGAATTGGATGGATTGGGGACGAGCGAGGAGGGGGTGGGAATTTATACCCGGGAGGGGAAGGAGACCGGGCCCGGGTGGGTGGGCGGGCAGAGTCCCGTGACGCTACGGCAGTGGTGGTGGGTAGGACCCACCCTGCGGCGAGAGGCGGTTGCGTCGTGGAGTCCGTCCCCACCGCGCAATTTTCTCCGGAAAGAAAGCCAGATGCCGACGCGGAGATATCGAGGAGGTCGACGCCGTTTGCTGGTTTTGGTTGGTGGCCGTTATCGGTGGGACGGCGTGAGTCGTTGCCGTTACCGCGATGCGCTCATGATCAGATTCTTTTTTCAAAAAAATATTCTTTTTTCAAAAGAAAGAAAAAGGATGAAATAAATAGTGGAGTAAGTCTAAAGCTGTGTTGCACTTATGATGACTATAAAAACTTATTATACGACACTAGTTTAATAAAATTCACTTTATGATTGTTTTGGTGTTATTAAAAAGATATTAATATTTGGATCACATTGAGTTCAGCCCGCTATTGTTTGTTATCTTTAAAATATGTACACCTAGAAGAGTTTGTGTTATTTTTATAACTTTATTGGCAACAGTCAAGTCAGAAATTCCATATGAGACCAAATTGTGGTTGAACATCATTGACAAAGGGAGGTTGAGTTAAAATTTATATTAAAATAAATATGTGATCATTTCTTTCATTTGCATTCGTGGTTTGCAACAAGCACAACTCATGCTTCACCAACTTTCTCATTAAAGTCAACCAGAAATGATCAAACATATATTAACATATGAAAAATTATATAGCGGTGTCTTATAAAGTTTGGGTACCAGATCAACATATACTATTTCAATGTTTTTGCTAAAGCACATCGAGGATATCAAAGAAGCCAATAAATTTATTAACATATTAGCCATATCTGGTTGAAGTATGACAATGCAACTAGACTTTCCGACCGGGATCCTGAATTGCTACAGTATTTAGTGTCGGGATTTATCGGAATCCCGGTTTCCTGATAAAACCGGCCTGGACCGGGATTCCCGGAATCCGTGAAAGCCGGTCAGGATCTGACCGGGATTTTAATCCCTGAATGTAACATTTGGAGAAAAATAAAAACTGAAGCAAGAGTATCTAGAAATGTTGGATGTGTTCGTTTCTTGGGGTCTAAATTGTAGTGGAATCACATCAATTATTAAAATGTTATATATAATTATTAAATATATATTAAATATAAAATTAATTATAGAGTTGAATACGCATCAACATGACAAATTCATTAAACTTAATTAAGTTATCATTAAGAGATGTTTACTGTAGTATCACATTATCTAATCATGATTTAATTAGTTTTAATAGATTCGTCTCATTATTCAGAGGAAGGGTTATAGACTAGATTTTATTAGTAATCTATATTTAATACTCCTAATTAGTATCATAATATAAGATAAGACAAGTTTAAAAACCACAGAAATAAAAACAAACACACCCATTAACAGGTCGGCGTTCAAGTCGGCTCTATATTTGACCTTTGACGACGTGATGTGCACGGCGAATGACGGAGGCGGCGCCTGCTCGCAAGCATCCATACGTTGCGGACTTGTGGACCTGCCTTGCGGTCCTCGCGAACGTTGCTTTTCTTTCCTATATTATTTTCTTAGTTTATTTACACTTTTATTAAATTCTTGCAAGTTGCATTATTGGATGAACGTTCGTTCCAGGACCATTCCGCGGCGAAATAAAATAAAAAAAGTTTTTCAATCAAATCATCATCAGAAGAGGGGAAAAAAAAAAACGACGTCGCTTTCTTCCGATAGGAGGCAACGCCGATTTCCTTATCGCAAAAGATGCTCCGGTATTGCAAAGGTGGTTTCCTTCTTATCCGCTGGTCTCTTCTTCGCAGCGACCGGGCAAAGCAATGAATCATTTTCGGCACCGTCTCCGTCTGCGTCGTCCGTCTTGCTTGTGCTGGAGGAACGTCCCTGTTGCAAAGAACGCATAAGGGTGTGTTTGGTTGGGTGGTCTAGAAATAGCCAGGCTAAGCCTATCTTACATAATGTTTTATAAATTTTTTTCATTCTATTTAGTTAACTGCATAAGATAAACCTGGCTTAGTTTTTATTTGTTTGGTTACCTGTATTATCTTGGATGTGATCACCTTACCAGCAATATGATGAGTTTTATTTCCATCCCCACTTATGAGACCAAATATAGTTAGTATCAATAAAAATTTATTATTGAAGTTAAAATAAATCCAATATCTTGTGCCACTGCCAAACTTAAATCAATTAGAATATCAAACGAATGGTAGCTACATATTGTTAGAAAAGCGTGTAATAATACACAGATCACTTGATCAGACATTTAATCGAACACACAGAGAGCAAAACTATTCTCCATAGACTCGGAGCTACAACATCCAATCTAAGACGGCAGCAAAAGGAATGGAGAAAAGAAGAAAAAGAGAGGCAACAAAATGAGAAAGGAAGATGATTAATTTCATCCTGCTGTATCAATTTTGCTCCTAACCTCATAAAGCGATGGTGAGGTTCTGATAATATTGAACGGACTACGCCGGGCTCGTCAGTCGTCTGCACCTCTGCGCACCACCGAGCAGCGCTAATTGATGCAGCAGCAAGTCACCGAGTGCGCACGGTCGGCGAGGTGCTGGCACGGTAGCAAACATCGACGGCAGCACATTTTTCTCAAGTGGTAAATCAAATGGAGGTGAAGGAATCGTCCGCCCAAGGCTTGTGCAAGCCTGGTTTGCTGGAAACGGTTGATATTTGTGTTTTCAGTAAGCCTGGCTATAGATTACTTTTTGCGTTTGTGAAACCAGACTTAAAAAGATATGCAGCCAATCAAATAAGTGAAAATTTATTTTTCCTATATTACTAAACCTGTGTAGAAGTTAGTCATCTAACCAAACACACCTATAGTAAACTTGCAAAGAATCCCGGTGTTACTGATCTAGTAGCCATGTGCCAAATTAAAGGGCAAAAAGGGAAGGTCATTGCTTCTCAGATTTTTTTTTCCCCTTTGCTATCTGCCACCAGACGACAAGACCTCGAAAGTCTCCACACTACGCTATGGCTCACTGCAGCAGCGAGTGACAGAACTTGTACGTATCAGGTACTCCTATTCATGACTTCATGTGTCACGGGCTTGACTAGATGAGATATTTCTGGCCGTGCGAGAGTAGTTGCACGGCGTGAAATCAACATATCATCAAGCACAAGCAACCAGAATTTCCTTCAATCGGAACCGTGCGAACCGTTTCCGTAGCGAAGCACAACTGTGCTGCTGAAAAATCATCTGTAGCTTCCGATATTTGTGTCGTTGCATCCTTAGCTTATTGGCTCTTTGAACAGCAAAACAGTTATTATAAGCAAAAGCAATCAACAAAACAAATCAGGAACCGCTACTAGTGTATGCTACGCACGTAATTCGAGCATTGCCAAACACTGACTGAATTAAACAAACGTTAAAGACTCCTCTGCTTTCAAATAATATTTTGAAAACTTCTTCGACGTGAAATCCTTGCTCAACATCTCAAGCATCTGATATTAGTCTGCTATTTCACCCATCAAAATGTTCAGAAATCATCAGGCTCGGCCAAGTCCTAAGACAGGAAGGGCATGGCCTGCAAGCAAGTTTAGGCCTGATTAGTTTCAATGGGCCAGGCCTTAGTTGGTTCCAGGTTGACCTGGGCTCACAAAATTCAAACCCCTCCAGCGTTTTTACCCGTTCTTTTTCGATGATATGATGCTTTTTATTGACTTTTCTGATATATTACAGTTGGTCAGTCGTTTAGTGTTAGGTGTTAACTATTGTATTTATGTTTTTTATCTGGATGGATTGGGATCAATGCATCCGAATTCTGAAGTCAATTCTCATTTTCTAGCTTAAATACTTTCCTTATTTCTGAAGCTGCGATTTCTCCTAGCTAACGCTTGCAACTATCAAGAAAAGCGTAAATATAGTTCAGAAACTGCATGGTCCTTGCAACATGATGCCTGATATTTGAATACTTTATTTTGTTTATTGTCTTTATTTGGGGGGTGGGGGCGCATATTAAAGAGGACTTTACTTGGTGGGAGTTGGGGCGAAATTTATAGGATTGGAACTTAATGAATTTGTTGGTTGCTGAGGTTGAGCTTTCAGCTAAAATGGGCTTGATGATGAGAAAATCCCATGAATAAAGACTTTACTACTCTTAAACATAGAAAGCTCCATCACACTAGAAGCTAGACCTGGTAATAGGGAGCTTGTTGTTGGCATGTTTTATGCTATTCTAGAACATTATTATTATTTTTCTTTTTAGTTACAACAACATTTCCGGCTGTAAATTGTGATGATTAAAATTCAAATGGACCGTCAGTCCCCACGCAATGATATACAGACAGGTTTGTGCAGCCAATTCTAGCATTCAGCCTTTAAGACTTATCTGCATCATATAAGTTGGTGCAAAACACTCCAAAAATTGGTAGACACGCGCTATCAATGCTTGCATGCTTTTCTTGCTTGGATGTTTTGTTATGTGCTATATTTCTGCTTTCTGGAAGGCGTGTGGATTCAGATATGGCCACGTAACATGTAAATTCCAATTGCATCTATAGATTTAGACGAACACTTGATTTTATTTTGGTTGGACCGTTCTGTGCTAGAACTTTCAGATGTTAGGTACTAAGGTTTAATGTGTAAAGGAAAACATACCTCAAGCCTCCCTGAAGTTCACTCACTTCCGTGACAAAGAGAGGCTTTGCAGCTGTTGTTTTTCACATAGGCATATGTTTTCCCTGCACACACAGCTACATTCTTTTAAAATATTTTACAAAACAGTTCATATTTCTTTCTTAATGCAAAAAAAAACCTAGTTCCTCCTTCACGGTTTTGATCTTGTTAAACATTAGTTACTACCAAGAAGAGGTTAAGCAGGAATGACACTCCATTCCCTCTCTGGCTATATGAACATTTATCTCATAAAAAATAGCCAGAGAGGGAAGGGAGTGGTAGAGGAAACACCAACCAATTACACACCTTTATTTAAGGAGCATTGTGTTGTTCATATAGAAGGTTCAGATCTCTTTCTCTCTTGGCCTCTTTGGCATTCTCTTATCTGCTAATTTTTTTTCCCAAGCAACGTTCTTTTTTGTGTTCTCTTTTTAATCTTTTACAGTACATTGCCTTCAAAAATTTCGGATGTTGGGCAGCTTTGCCGGTAGAAGAGGAGTGGAGTAGTAATTTGTAACTGCAGCAGGAGTTGCATGCCTGCCCAAGTGGTTGTTCATGGTAAAGAATCCTTATTTTCCTGCCTACAAGAATACGCCAAGAAGCAGCTTGCAGCACAGATGCATTGCCATTGAGGTAGGTATGCTACTTTGCTACATCAGTATTTCCAGTAAATTCTAATCATCAAGCACAAAATCATGCTCTGTTTCCATAGCATTGTTCATGGCATTGATTTGTGTGCATTGCCTTCAGCAATCTAACCTTGCTTCAAGACTTCTGAGGTATCTGAATGAAATCCTCTTCGCCAGTGGTAACAACCATGAAAGGAATCTTCAAAGGATTGAAGACAATTGCTAAGATATTCAGTAAGAACATTTGTTTCTCACTCCATTGGCTGCTAGACTACTTATAGTTACAATTAAAACCACATCATCTGAGTTGGTTTTGAAACACACTGAATCGTTAGTTTGTATGCAGGAGGAATGAAACTGTGGATCTGCCACAACTCTCATTAGTGCCTACCTGCTTGAATCTCTGTTTAGTTCTTCAAAACTCTCTCTCTGTTTACACATGTTTTCTTGTTCTGCAGCAGTGCGCAAGGAGCATAAGATCGAGATCGGGTACCCAACAGACGTCAGGCATGTGTCTCACATAGGGTTGGGCGCTAGCGATTCATGTCCAAGTTGGGTAAGAGTCGCATGCGTGGCATCAATAATTCTTCTTCCAAGAAAATAAAAGTTATTGGGAACCAATTTTGACGATTTTGCTCTTGACCATGCCATTGAGCAGATGAACGAGTTTAGAAGACTAGAAGAGGCATCAGCAGGATCAGTTGGCTCTATTGCGCGGTTAAGGCAGATTTCCTGGCCTTCTATAGGCAAGTAGCACCATCCACTCTTTCCCGTTCGTAGTCTACAGGACGTAATAATTTGCCATCTGAAGTCAGCAGAAACAGTGTTGATGCAAAATCTAGCCAAATAATAATCTCGCGTAGCTTTTTGAAGGGATGAGCAGGGGAACCTGAACACTTCACTTTTCTCTTTCCAGCTTAGCCGGCACGGCTGGATTCTTCCTTCAACCGCTGACTTGCTTTATTGTGTGTGTGTGTGTGTGTGTGTCGCCGCAGACTTTGAGCAACCCATCGGCGGCGTGTCGCTGCCGGCAGAGGTCTACACTGACGGCACCACCGGCTATGACGCCGACTGCACTGGAAATCCAAGTGGCGTCAGGAAAACGAGGAGGACAACGAAAGCCAGGGAATCTTCGTTTTCCTCATCTGCGAGGTCGTCTTCGTTGAGGTCCACGGCCTCGTTCGCCACCGCGTGCGACGATTTCGGCGATCTGCAGAGCGCGCTGCGAGTTGTTGCCTGATCGCGGGAGCATCAATCCACCGAGGATGTCCAAATTGCGTGGTGAAGAAGGAAGGGGAGAGACATAGGAGGATCCGAAGTTCGCTCGCGACGGCGAGGCGGCCATCGGCGACGGCGTTTTGCAAGAAAGGGGAAGAAAGCGCCGCGGAGGGACTTTTATGACAATTATGTATTTTCTAAGGAGTTTATTTGGAAAATATTGGATCCAACTTAGGGGGATATTTGCAAAATATTGGATCGCGATTATTAATCGCGATCCAGTTTAGGGGGTTTAATGCACAATTCTTGATCGATTTAGGGGGCTATCTGAAAGATATTTTTAAGTGCTTATTCGCCAATTCGTGAATGTTTTTCCCCTGCCCGACGCCGATGGCGAGCTTCCCGTCGCTGATGGCGATCGCGCCGGAGTTTTCACAGCCGCGCCAGCGGCGTCGCCCGCCACTCCACTGCCCCGATCGATCCAAATCTCCATGGGCGTAGTCGCCAGAGCTCAATCCAAGTCCGAGTGCCTGAGCAACCGCGAAGATTCGGGAGAGGCAGGCGCCGGCCCAGCCGCGCGGCCGCTTCACTAATCACTTGGGAGGAGGACCAATCTGCCCACATCGAGGACGAAACGAGCCGTCGCTGTAGAAGAAAGGCAATCCGGCGTTGGAAGCGTTCCCCCTCACGCGTGGATGGTTACTTTTTGCGTTATCAGGATGGCCGCATCCTTCACGGCGACTAGTCAAATTGTGATGTTGCATCCTCATGATCGCCGCATCCTTCACGGCGCCAGGTGCAAAGCGCAGTGCGAGTCGCCTGAACAGAGCACTAGTAGGAAACAGACAGGGCATCAACCGGTGTGTTTACCGATTCAGTTTTGGTTGCTGCTGAGTGCTGAATTGTTGTTGTTGGTCAAGTGAAGAAATTGCCGGATCATGCACTCTGTCGATTTTGATTGGACTAAACCATTGCAGAGAGTACGCTCATGTCGCCTCAGCATTGAGGAGGATTTTGCTTGCTCAATCGCATTTGGCCAATTGACGTCTGAAACTAGCCCGCCAGCATTCAGGAGGGTTTTCCGTGCTCAATCGCGTTTGGCCAATTGACGTCTGAAACTTGCCCGCGCCTGTGGACGTTCTACGAGCACGACACAGCTGATCTCTAGACAAAACCACTGTCTCATTCAGGGAATTGACCTGAAGGTCTGTCGTGGCGCTTCTCAGATTTTGCGCTACTTGTTTGAATTTCTCTGCACCTCGTTGTTTTTGTCCTGATTTTCCCCCATGTCCAGTCCAGTCGTATGGGATGTGGCAATTGGCAAGAAAAGGTCCTCCGCGGCACCTTGCTCGTGGCTCCGCGTGCAGACCGCGGGGCGCAGTACGTGTTCCTTGCGGCCGAGGGTCAAGTCACGAATAACTTATGCAGCACGGTCGCAGAAGAACGCCCTGCAATCTGAGGCCAAGAAAGTTCTGAACTCTTGGGAAAAGGATTGTTTTCGAGTAGTATACTTATCTATCTGTCGATCAATCTACTCAAATTCCATTTTCTCTTCTGATCAATTCTATTGGACGGCCTGATCAGCGTTAGGCACGCCATGGAACTTTTCAGCGACACGGCTGACTGAGGCGCCATGGCTTCGACATGTGTGTGGATAGCACCATGATCATCACTCTTCTGAAAACGACGCCGGCTAGTACGTATCATGACCGGAGGGGGCTAGGAGAAGGGTCGTCCAAGGCTTCCCTCCTCCATGGGACACTCGTCGGAGCATCGGCCGTGCACCGTGGCGCCGCGGGATGAGATCATGGGAATGCAAAAAATTGTAAACAACATTTACCAGTTCGAAAAAAAGGGTGTTGTAAAGCAGAAGCCAAGTGTAACAATTCCTCCTACGATAATAATGCCTGCAGTCACATGTAAAGGTGGGCGATGATCTGGTGCTCGCCATTGGCCACATGCGCGCTGGTGGAGGGTTAACTTTGGGTTCAGGTGAATAACGGGTGAAAGCAACGAACCTGACACGGTGTAAAAGGCTTGAATCCCCTCCTGGCATTCAGACCTTGACCCGGTTACAAATACCGGGGCGGTGCAACTCGGATGATCACCATCAGCACACCAACCAGTTCTTAGAGCAGAGATACAGAGCAATCTTCACACTAGTCTCTTCTCCCAAAGCTCTGGTCGTTGAGTCATGGCGAGGTCTCATGGTCTCGGGCTCGTCTGCTTCGCGCTCTTCGTCGCCGCGGCGAGCGCGACGCAGTTCAGAGTGGGCGGGCAGAGAGGGTGGAGCGTGCCGGACGCCAACGCGGAGCCCTACAACGCGTGGGCGGGGAGGATGAGGTTTCAGATAGGCGACCAGCTCTGTAAGTTTCTCGTTTCATTTCATGCCTTGGCGACTAACTGATGCAGCACGAGGCACCGTGATCAATCAATCTATCAATTTCCTCTCCTGGTGTGTGTTAGCTAACCTTGTACTACTGTTTGCTTGGTGCAGTGTTCGTGTACCCGAAGGAGAGTGATTCGGTGCTCCTGGTGGAGCCGGCGGCGTACAACGCGTGCAACACGTCGTCGTACGTCAACAAGTTCGACGACGGCAACACGGTGTTCACGTTCGACCGGTCGGGTCCCTTCTTCTTCATCAGCGGCAACGAGAACAGCTGCCGGGCCAACCAGAAGCTCATCGTCGTCGTCCTCGCCGACCGGAGCGGCACACGCACCCCGCCGGCTCCTCCCACCACCATGCCGCCGCCGTCCGCCGCGCCTCTGCCTAGCCCCGGGGCTAGTAGCCCGACGACGCCGCCGGCCGCCGCGCCCACGCTGATGCCTCCCTCGGCTTCACCGATGCCAGCTCCTGCTGCCACCCCGACCTCGCCGCCGTCACCGGCTGGCTCGGCTCCCGCGTCTGCTCCGACGACAGCCCCGGCGAGCTCCCCACCGGCGCCATCAGGATCAGGTGCTTTGGCCCCGTCGCCGTCCACTCCCGGAGGCGTGCCGCCGCCGCCGTCGTCCGGTTCAGCCAACGCGCCAGGCGCCGACAGTGGCAGCACGACCACGCCGACGACGCCTTCCGGCAACGATCAGGGCGGCGCGTCCGCTGTCGCCGCGGGCTTTGTCGCCTCGCTCGGAGCGTTCATCGGTTACGCCGTGCTTGCCCTGTGAAGCGTTCTGCCGCGCGCCAAACGTGTTCTTTTCATCTTTTGTGTTGTGTATATCTTGAGTTGCAACATATACACCGTGATGAGGATCGATTATATTTGTATTGCTTTCATGTCTGTGAAATAATAAGAACATGCAGAATTGAGCTTGTTTACGCTCTTGCCCATGATCTGAATGCTAAGGTTGTACATGGTGCAAACTATGTTACGAAGCAGACTAGTTCAAAACTCGTTCAGAAGGCACGATTGTCAAGCATCAAGCAAAACCACGAAACATTCATGTCCAGTTAAATACCAACCGATCAGAAAAAGAGGCAAGACTCCAAGACAGGGCAATATAGAGTGATAATGCATGTTTTAGCTTAAATATAACAAGTGATCTCAGCTAACCAAAACACGATCCATGCAACATCATAGAGTCGACTAACATCAAATGATCCTCAACATAGAGCAAAATTAAAGCTCCTCTTGATAAGCATAGAAACAGCAAGACAATCCATAGAGGTCTAGTTTCTCGAGGGCCAGCGCCACAAGATGATACACCTGAAAGAGAGCTACAGCCTCCTTCCCCTCCTACCACCCTTTCTGCGAGTGCTGTCAGTGGGAACTGGAGTCACATCCTCTGCAAGGAACACAAGTGTTGCCATCGTTATTATATGTAAACAATTAAAACATTCATTAATTTGTTCAAAAAATTTTCTGTAAACATGGCTGATCCAACAATTTGAAAACAAGGTTAACTAGATAAGTTGCCATAAGGTCAGATCACTTACCAATGCGCCCAATCTTCATGCCTGACCTAGCAAGAGCCCTAAGAGCAGACTGAGCACCAGGTCCAGGAGTCTTGGTCTTGTTGCCTCCAGTAGCACGAAGCTTAATGTGCAGCGCAGTGATACCAAGTTCCTAAAAGAAAAGGAACCAATAAAGAGGTTATTTATCTCGATGCAGAAATTCCAGACAAGCTTCAATCTAAGTCAGCAAAGACAGATATTTAGAGACATGGAAGCTTGATCATGGTATCAAAATGTTCTGAAGAAAATCTTGTAGATTTCAATGTACATACTTTGCAACGCTGTGCAACATCTTGTGCTGCAAGCATAGCTGCATAGGGAGATGACTCATCACGATCAGCCTTGACTTTCATGCCACCTGCATAGTACAACCATCATGTCTAGAGCTATAACAAGACCCAGTAGGCACAAGATGTATAGAGAACACAACATACCAGTGATACGGACCAGTGTTTCCCTCCCAGACAAATCAGTGACGTGCTGAATATTAGAGGATCACACTGTTTAACAAGAGCAGCAGCAGGATATTAAACAGCACATGTGAAGGAATAAGAAATGTTACTTACAATAAAGGTGTCGTTGAAGGACGCAAAGATGTGAGCAACACCAAATACGTACTCTCCTTCACGGACAGTGGGTCCAAGAGTGACATTCTCCTCCTTGGGCTCCCTGGTCTTCCTCCTCGACTGCCAACATAAACTAGTATGAGATTAAAGTGAACTTATAAGACATGCATGACAATCCAGTGACAATTCCATACATGACTAACGAAACTTGATTCTACTCATGACATGGCAGGAATAGAAAAAACCGAAAGTAACATACATGGCTAAATCCCCGGTGATGGTTATACAGAGATTAGCAGTTATAACAAATTCTACCAGAGCTCCCCAAGAAAACAGACTAGCAGTCTACTACATGAATGCCAGTCTACATTCATGCCTGCTTCACAGTAACTATAGCAAACTCCCACACACTCGCTGTAAAGAAATGTAAAATTCTAACAAGCAGACGGTCAAGAAACCAATTCTACAATGCTTACAGCTCTTGCTCAAGCCAAAATGTAGTTGTGGTATGGCACACATATATACTCCAGTTTTTCTATATATCTCCTAAAAAACATACTGTCTCTAAATCATCAGAAGCATATCCTAGCACAGACTACCTAAAGCCAGGACGATGCATTGCAATCTACGAATCCAGAGCCACTATGCTCACGCCTTATGTACCAGCACATCAAACATAGCCCCCAACCGATAAAGCTTCTGCCAATTAGGAATCAATCTCTCAGCGCTACACCTACGACGACTCAATCATGTTTGAATCTAGATCCGGGGACGAATCACGAGCAGAGGACAGGGGGATCTCTTACCATGGTTGCGTTGAGCGACGGAGAACCCGAGCCGAACGCGCCTAGAGGTGAAGGTTACGAGCACGCCGCTGCTGCCTCCGCCGCCGCCGAAACTTCAGAGACGAGAGCGAGGGCTGCCCGCTTATATACGAGGCTGCGGCCCACTAGGGTTTAGTCGCTCGAGATAAGTTACTCTTTTGCCCTCACCATTCGGTCACTGCGTGTGGGTCCCAGACCTCATCCAAAGGCCTGGGCTGGTAATTTAGCGGTTTTGCTTAAACGGGCCGAAACAGTATGGGACGAATGGGCTGGAGAAGAATCCAAGCCCAATCGCTTGCCTTCGTCTCCTCGTCGCCTCTTCTCCGACGAGTGGGAAGGACAAGCCGCCGGCCCGCCGCCGCCGTCTCCTCTGATCGGACGCCGAGCCCGGGGGGAGGAGGGCGAGGTTTGGAGGTGAGCCCTTTCCTCTGATCTCCTTCCTGCAGTGCCGTTGACTGAGGATTTGTCGGGTTGATGCGTCGTGCTGGTGAGTCTAACTCATTTTACTCTTCTTTGAATTGAAATGGGGAGAGTAGAAGAGGTGGTGCTGGTTGTAAGAGGCCGGGAAGGATGAGCGAGGAGAGGCCGGTGCCACGGAGGGAGAGTCCATGGGGTTTGCCGGAGGGCGACAAGCGGCAGCCCAAGGCGCACCGCTGCAACGACCGCGCGGAGGACGTCGTCCAGGTTCTTTCGCTCTCTAGGCACTTGCCACAGTAGTTGCCCACTGGGCATTGGCTGTTGCGTCTACCTCCTATGTATGGTGATTCACATCTCGTACTCGTCTGAAGCCGAATCAAATAGTTTCAGTGTAGTATCTTGGTTTTGCTTCAGTCTTGCCTTGAATTGCTGTTACATACAGCTCAAAACTCGTCTAGCCTATATCACCAACTTGAAATTAAAGTGTCTTACTGCCACTCTATCACCCACTTCAAATTGAAGTGTCTTACAGCTCAAAACTCGTCTAGCCTTGGATTGCTGTTACAGCTTTCAGGCTACTGTTGATAACCCGAATTAAGCCAACATGGATAGGACCTAAAAAATGACCATTAAAACAACATGAACGATGCACCTGCCTCCTTGATGAAATAAAGCCTCTGTCTATGCTCGTGAACATATTTTTGTAATGATGAGAAAAACACCCTGAAGCTTGCTAGTTTCTTTAAAGCCCTGAAAACATTAGGTATTGATTTAGAAAAAAAACATCATGAAACAGTATGATAACCATCACAGATCAGTTTCTTGGCCACGGTCATGTTGGCTTTGCTTTTACTATGGTCCAAACTCCTAACCCCATTGCCGATTTTTGGTACCGGTACCGGTCATGCCCACTTACTGCAATTTAGCCAAAGAAGACTGAAGACATTGGTTTTATTTCTAATGATTTAACCACATTAGGTCTATTACTGCATTGTTAAGTCTGAAATTTGTTGGTCCGCATAGGCTGAACATACCTCTGTTTTCTTGATATTCTGCAGGCTTGCTTTGAAGGGAATCCATTCAAGACAGTTCCTGGTCCATTCAAGCTCTTCTGGCAATGCATGCGGTCGAATCCGGGGTATGATTTCCTGTGTTTGATGGTTTTGTCACATTTCATCTGGCCAGCGATGCTTTTCTTGATGCATCATCTCTGCACTGATATGATAGAAGACCCTGTTGGTAGTGCCAACACAGTAAGATCTAAAACGATTTACAAAGGAATAACCAAGCTCTATCTGAGGGAATCAAAACTAGGGAGTAGAGATTGAAGTGTAGTTAATATTAAGGTGGACCAATTTATCTTGTTTATATCTTTTCTACTTATTTATTGAGGGGATATCCGCAAGCAACTGCAGAGAATGCTTATGGACTCTGGAGATAAGGTTTTGGTGAATTCAAACCTGTATCTCTATTTTATCATGTGGCTTTGTCTCAATTTCATTTTCGCCACAATATTGAGTCATTACTGAATTTTATAAGCTAAACCCTGAATTCATTCTTGTAGAAGCTAAATAAACTCTTTCTCCATTAATGTGAATCTATTAGTTTATTAAATAAGTGATTGGGTGCATACTTCTTGGACTAGCTTTGCCATCAGCTATTTTGTTTTTGGGTATAGTGGACTCTGGAGTTTCTTGCTTCTACATGTGGTGTTGCATCGTTTGGGAAGGTTGTTTTGTTAGTTGCTTGGGTTGTGTCATGACTAGGGCATGCTCTTTTATGCATTAGGTAGTTGCCAATCTTGGGCCAGGAAACTCAAAATATGCCTCCATATCGTCTTAGTCATTTGGGCCAAGTTGGTGCACTGCAGTGACCTGGTTGGGTGCAGGCAGCTGAAACAAGCTATGTTATAAAAGCTTCAGCGTTAAATGGCACTAAATTATCATAAAGTATCATTTGATTCTGTTGGAAGACTTGAAAAGGAGTGAGTAGTGGGGTGGGCTACCTCTAATATCTTAACATAGCTAACATAAACTTGCTCCTATAAAAAGAAAGTCTGAAAGTATTTTAGAAGTTAGGCTGAAAACACCATCTCAAGGACTTCATTCATGTGTAAAGCCTGTTCATGATGAATCAATGTAATTGAACGTGTAACTGACTTGATTTTTTTTTGCATATTTGTTTCACGATGAATAAAACTTTGTACTCTGAACAATATCAGTTTTGTTTACATCTATAGTTTTTTCATAAACGTGCCTGTGGTTTGCAGGGAGGAGCCAACTGAACCCTTCACTTACCTGCAGCTGGATCCTCCAAAAAGGGCAGAAGCCAAACTGGAATGAACGGCGTCTGAATCTTCAATAACTGTGTTAGTTTTATTTCACAGTGAATTTCTCTTCACCATTCAAGCAGTTTTTATGTGATAGGGATCACCCGTTAAAATCGATGTTGCTTATATATGAATTTTCACCCGTTATCTCCTCGGGATCAGTAGAGCACAGTGCAGTATGTTTGGATGTTTACCATGTAATAAAACCTACCGATGTCTCCAGCGTTGGATTCCTTTAATTCGCTGTTTCTGATGTAATATGACCTTTCTTCTTCTGATATATAGTATGAAAATGTGACGTGTGGTAGTTCCAAGACCAGGTGTCATGGGCCTTCATAGTTAAGGCCTTGCCCAGCATTGTGTTTCTTGACCAGTTGACCCCACAAAATTGCCTTTTGTTTGTTTGTACTTCAGGCTGGTATATATGTGTACGGTTTTGTGTAAATGATCATGCTGACATGCGTGTACAGTTTTGTGTAAATGATCATGCTAGGATGTGCGTACAGGTATTAATGCTGCTTGATTTCTACTATTATTTTTCTACACTTTTCGGTACCCTGACAGATGAGCGAGTTAGTTTCAGACTATGTTCAGAAAACCTCATCCGGAATCAATACATATAAACCTTGCCACCTCTTCTCTGCCCATTTCGCCTGAAAATTTTCATAGAAAAAGGATGTGTACTTGCGTCTCCGGATTTTCGCTAGGACCAGAGTAAACTGCAGGTACCGGATTCGACAAGGTACAAGCCGTTCCCTGATACTGTAGCACGTGGCCATGGATGGACCCGGCACGCATCAAAGATAGAGCAGAGACCATGTGGACGGTGAATGGCCTGTGTTGTTTACCTGCTTCCTTTTCACCCCTCCCGCCACTGTGAAATCCTTGGAGGTCTTCAGCTTCGGGCAAGCACACATCCCATACCGTGGCCTGTGGCCAGCACATCACTGCATCCATCGCGATCTGCGGATCCAAAGCTATCTGAAGAAACCGTTGATCCCTAGTGCGCATCGACCTCGGAAAGACCCGGGTCCTTAATATTTCGTGTAACATGGACTACACCCCAGCGTTTCCCACAAAATCACCATGACCTTGACGAGGCGAGCGTGAAAACGTTGGCAATTGATTGGGCATGGGCGCCAAGAACAGCTGTGCCTGCTTTCCAGCTCTTGAAATTCTCCAACCTCTGACCGCATGTCTGCTCCCCGTCGCCGTCGCCGTCGCAGCTGCCATCCTCGCCGTGCCCATCACCGTTGACGCCGAGCCTGGAGCGGCTGCAGACGGTGCCCATCGCCATAATTCCAGTCTCGCCGCCGTGTCAGCCATCCACCACGCCTGCTCGTGAACTCGTACTGCACAACTATACTACTCGAGTAGTCAACGAGTCTGACCAAACATGCATGATGCAGCGATGTGTTTTTGCATCCGAAGTCAGCGGTCAGCCGCGGCACACGCGCTGATGCACCGTGCCATACTGTCATGTCTTGTTCATGCTTGATAGGGGGAGGGCTAGATGAGGCAGGGGATGGTGGAAGGCTGGAGGCCGAGAGCGGTGGCTTCGTGCCCAGCGGCGCCGTGTACCGCGACGCCATCGCCTTTCACCGGCAAGCAGCATAACTTTGGATATCCCGAGCATTAAGACGCCTTCCTTGACGACGTTCACAGCCAACAGAACACAATGATGGTCCTTTAAAAAAAAAAAACAATGATGGTTCGTCTTCTTCCTACGTGCTGTACTGTAGTGTACTAGGGGTCCTGAGATTATCAGCATTCAGCCGGCCGCTCGTCTGCTTGACACGCTCTGTCACATCTCCGTTCTTTGCGTGAACATTAACACGCCTTCCTTGACGACGTTCACGGCCAACAGAACACATTGATGGCTCTTCTCTTCTCTTCTTCTTGCTAGGGATGAGAGAGGATTATTATCATTTGGTCGTATGCTTGACTCCTCGACACCTCTGTCGTTGTTAGTTGATCGGTGCTTATTTGCTTAACTCGCGCGGTTGGTGCGACGCGCACTGTGCTGTGTCTCGTGACCGGCCTCCTAACTCTCTCACTACAAGCATACGGCACGAGCGCATTGGTCACAACTGGTGAGAGTGATGATGCCGAGCGATCGAGTTCCGGCTTCTAGATGATCTAGACTTTTGTTGCGTACGTGGGCCTATAACGTACGACAGCTTACATATTTGTCACATTGATGCATACTATCACTAGTAGTAGTAGGTGCACTCTGTATGCATAGTTCATCGAGGCTACTACTTAGTACTAGAGTGTAGGACATGGTTAACTGTCGTTTTTGAGCATTCAACAAGCGCGCATGTGTGCGATTGAATTTTGATCGCCTGTTTAGTGAGAAGCTAACAATTACAGTAGTAATTTTTTTCATCATAAGTTACATTGAGATGGAGAAGAGGTTCAAGGTGTGGGGGTATAGCAGGGAAGGCCAGGATCAGCCGACCCTGCACTATGATGTCCAGCTCAGCTCTAGACAAACCACTACTAATATCTCCTTCGGTATCAAAAAAAGAAAAAAAAACACTGTCTTCTTCAGGAACACTGCCACTACCGGAACCAGCGTGTTCAGCAGAGCCGCGGCGGCGTCGACCACTTCGTCGTCTCGTCTCCTGCCACGACTGGGCACCAACCACCCGTACTAGCTCACTGGCTTCACACACTGCACAGTGTAATTTCGTTGGGGGTTCGAACGGGGCAGCCGTTGAACGGTTGCTTTCGTTCACGGATAATGCGTATACTAGCGTTGGCTCGGGTCGTGACGTTTTTTCTGGTTAAGACGTCTCTGTCGCCCATGGACATTCGATGCACCGTAGCCATGGAGAAAGACATGAGTGACCACGACGGCGTGGACGAGAAGTAGCTACTATATCACCTGGTTTGCATCCACACCAATGCGACATTTTCGGAAGCCTGTCTGTGCGTGTGACATTTGCCCCCGTTGACGCGGTGACATTTGCCGGTCTCTCTCTATGCTGTTCTGTGTGCGTGTTTCAGGGGCGTCCTCCTCGCCGGCGTCCCGTTCGACCTGCTAAACCGATGGTGGCTCAACAACCGGGCGCGGCGGTTTGACTTGGTCTCCGTCTGGCCTCACCACCAGAGAGAGGCTCAACTACTGTGAAAAAGGTATTTCAAGAAAAAAGAAAAACACTACTGTCAAAGGGGGCACGCACTGCCGGACCGGCCGGCGTGGCCTGCATGTGCCGCCCGGCGACCATGTAACGCAACGCACACACTAGAGCAGCTGTACTATAGTACTTCAGTAAGCACGACCAATGGCATTGACATGCATCCATGTATAGTTTCTTATAGCTGTAACAATGTACTAATGCAGTATCGCAGTAAGAGACTAAATACCTCGACGAGATGCAGTCAAGGCGGTTACGGAAAAACCGACATTAACTGCTGTTCGGCCGCTGTCCGGGGGGGAGGCACCGGAGTTATTCCGGTGGCCCAAGGGCGAGATCAATTCTCCTCCGATCTGGTCTCGCTTACGCGCTGCTGCCTGTTGGCAATGCCGTGTCCGCGTTGATCAACCATCCAGAGGGTCGCCTATGTCGGATCTGAACAGAAGCGCCGGCCATGACCTAAGCTAGATCAAGATGAGCAGGCATGATCCATCGTCTCCACCAGAGTAAAAAAAGAGCGAATAAAGGTTTCAATTGCAAGATGTAAATAAAGGTGCGGTAGAGGGATGGATTTATTGGAGCCGGGCTACTGTTTGTTGTTTTTGGATGAGTGTTATTGAATGTGCGCATGTGAAGGAGTCCCGCCGGCCAGCTGGTCTTCATCACGGCCAAGCTCTAGCTATATATGGCAACGCGACTCTTCTCGTCGCTGCAGTAATGGAGGTTGGTTGCCATGGCGCGTGGGCCGCGCACTGGATCATCACTTTCATCAGTAGTACTCCAGTAGTGTAGTGCGCGGCAGCGGACAGCAGCGCGGGTTCCAACTCTGACAGACCCCGATCCGGTTTCGTTATAGTTGATCTCAGATCGGATGATCGGCGGTTTGCGGAGATAGCCCACCGGTTGGGCGCGGACGCCGGCGGCAGTTGGCGGTTGATCAGGTGGCAAGCTCCATGATGATAGCCAGGGTAATCCAATAATGCTAGTTTTGCATGCAGGTTTCGCATGGGGCAACTTTGGTTCTGCGTCCACAAACAGTGGATGTTGTGTCCTTGTGTTACTGCCCTGAACATGAGCAATGCGGCGTCATGATTCATGATGTCGTTGATACTACATGTTTAGATACCAGAGAATGACCAGCCAACGCACTCGATTGCGCACAAGTCCTTGATCATTTGACTGAAAAAAAAACATGTTTTCTAATTTTCAACTAATTGAAAGCTTTTAATCTTTGTTTTTTGAGTTTTAATTTTTCTTTTATAAAATTATTTATATAATAATTATAAATTATTGGATCTAGATCTAATGATTTAAAGAAGTGACTAAAAATTACCTCAAACTTTCAGTCAGTTGAAAATTAGCAAAGCCCCCCAAAAAAAACATAGCAGTCTAGGAGCGCATGGTCACACTACACAAGACTAGAGGAGTGGAAAAATACATTTGACATGACAACCAATATATATATATGAGCGGATGATCTAGCAGTGCTACGTACATTTTGGAATCAAATCAAGGGAAATAAGAGAAGAGAAGAGACCACTACAAATTAATTAATAGAAGAAGAAATAGAGCGGAGAGACTAAATAAATCTTTTCTTAAGAAGATACCATCATCAATCCATCTAACGAAGGAACAGCTAAGATCGATCACAGTCACAGTGGAGTATTTATACTGCGGCACCTCTCCTCCTTATATCTTTAATAATTTCTCCAACACCCGCCATTAAGCACCCCACCCGTACTCCCAGCTTACGTGTCACGGACCAGCAGAGCATTGAATGACCAGTAACGGTAGTTACTGTAGTAGGCTTCATCACATCCCTTCCTCCGCCGTTGCCCTGCGCTCGACGATGGCGGCCCGGAGCGAGTTCTTCATGACGACGGTGAAGGCGAAGGTCTCGGTGGGGTCCGGCGGTCCCTCTCCGGCAGGCGGGACCCACCGGAACTCGCGCACCATGTTAGCGAGCATGAGCTGGATGTGGAGCACCCCGAGCGTGGCGGCGGGGCAGATGCGGCGTCCGGCGCCGAAGGGCATCATGCGGAGCGCGCGGGTTCCGGTGATGTCGGTGTCGAACCCTTCGCCTCCCTCGAGGAAGCGCTCGGGGCGCCACGTGTCCGGGTCGGGCCACGTGGCGGGGTTCTCCGTGACCCACGCCGTGTAGAACTCCACGCTGGCGTCCGCCGGCACGCGGTACCCGCCCAGCTCCGTGTCCCGGGTCGCCGCGTGGGACAGCACGAAGTGGCTCGGTGGGTGCCGCCGGAACGTCTCCTTCACCACCGCCTGCACACCCATTATATATTCCACTTTCAGGGTAAACACAGCAACTGAATCATCTCAACCATAACCCTCATCAGCCTCAAATTCAATGAACAAAGGAACGTCATTTTCGTGACAGAAGAGCATGTCTCTCTTCTTCTAGAAACATTATAATTAAAAAAACTGTTCGGACCAAAAATGCAGATTATTATGGCCGCCACCACCACCTCAACAGTCTTAATTCTAGTAATAACATGAAGTGCCTTAATTAGTAGCCGCAGTCCTGGTTCGAAGCAGTTTAGAATCCAGACCAAACAAGAGAAAAAGAAAGCACGGGACAAATCAATCAAAGATTATGGGACTGTACGTGCTCTAGTCTACGTGACTACTTCACTATTCTACTACTGTAGTTGGCTGATGGCTGATGAATGAATCCCAATCAACCAACAACAGTTCTTCGTGGTCCTTTCTCTGCTGTGTCCTTGAGATGAAGTAAAGTGGAGTCCTAGAATTGAGCTAATTTGGAACCAAGTGATATCATGCCCATAATAATTCATTTTAAATTCCATTGGTACTTGGTAGGTGAAAAAGAAACTAATGTAGGAGTATTCCTTTTTGAATACCTAAACAACGCGTGCAGTGATTCTGAGGAAATGGGGGGGGGGGGGGGGGGGGGGAATGATGAGTTGTTTACCTGGAGGTATGGCATGGCCTCGACGTCTGCTTCGGTGATCCTGGCCGTCTTGCCGACCTTTCCGACGACCTCGTCATAGAGTCGTTCCTGGACGGCGGGGTCGAGGACGAGGTGCATCATGGCCCACTCGAGCGCGGTGGCGCTGGTGTCGGTGCCGGCGCTCATGACCTCGGAGCAGAGCGTGACGAGCTCCTCCTCGCCGAGCCTCTTCCCGCGTCCCGGCGGCTCGAGGTCGAAGAGCGAGTCCACGTACGCCTCCCCTGGCCCACTCATCATCTCCACTCCCTCCACCATCTTCTTCTTATTATTGGTCGTCCCGTCCCTGAGGAACTCCCTCCTGGCGCGCACCAGCGGCGCGAGGCAGGCGAGCTGCCTCCGCCTCAGGTTCCTCGCCTCGGTGAGCTGCTTCTTGAAGAGCGGCGTGAGGAGCGGCAGAAAGTCCGGCAGCTTGGGCATGGTCATCATCATGACGTCCTTGAGCACCTCCTCGATCTCCCTGATGAGGTCGTCGGGGATCTTGGCGCCGAAGCAGATGCAGATGAGGATGTTGCAGATGGTGAGCCGGCAGTTGGCCATCATGCGTACGGCGCCCGTGGCGGCGAACTCGGCCCGCACGCGACGGAGGTGGGCGTTCACGGCCCACTCCCGGATCCAGGAGAAGCCCTTGACGCGGTGGGGCGACACGATCTCCGCCACGAAGTTGCGGCGCAGCGCGCGCCACAGCGGGCCGTAGGGGGCCGAGTTGACGGTGCACTTGCCCACGCTGAAGAGGAGGCGGGTCGGGCTGTCCTCGGGCCGGGACGCGAACATGGGGCCCTGCTTCACCAGGGCCTCGTGGATCAGGTCCGCCGAGGTCACGATGATCAGGGTGCGCTGACCCATGCGCATCGTGAAGATGGGCCCGTACTTCTCCCGAAGGTCGCGCACCACGTACATGAAGGGACGCCGCTGCAGGATCACCTGGAACAGGTTGCCCACCACGGGCCAGCCCGGCGGGCCAGGAGGGAGCCCGTCCACGCCGCCGGTCTTGGAGCAACGACGCCACCACATGGCGGCCAGCGCCACGGCGAGCACCACCACCACCACGTCGTTCAAATCCATCCTTCCTTATTCCTCTTCTCTCTTCCTCTGATTATGCTGAGTGTGTGGCGAGGATGAGTGGAGGAGACTACTAGTACTACTACTATGCCGTGATGAGTGAGCAATGGCAGTGGGGGTAGTGGGTGGGCCGCTATATAGCAGGCGGAGCAAGAGAGCGAGCACTGTGGCGCCGTAAATGCGTGCCATCTACCATCTGAAAGGGGCCATGAATGCTCCAGCGTGTTATTGAATGCGGGGCTTCTTTGCGTTGCGAGAGACAGGAGGAGGAAACCAGCTAGCAGCGCCATGGCTTCAAAATAAACCTACTAGAAGCAGGCGGGCACGCCATTAATGGCGGGCGCCAGTGGCACGAGCCGGTGCGGTTGGGGAGACGACGACGTCGCCAGCAGTTACCTTACCGCCCACTCAGTAGTAGTACTAGTACAACAACAGCAGAGTGAGTGAGAGTGGACTGTTGGACTGGGTTGGTTGGGCCGCGCCACGAGCGAGGAGGGCTTCATATATTGGGCTCCTTTCACTGCCTGCTTTATGTTGACGGAGACGCAGACACAGACACAGACCTGCTTCCCAACATTTCGGCATTAGAGGCAAGCCAAATCGGTTAGACAGCCACGGCGATAAAAGCCACACGGCTCCAGAGAAGCACAAGCACGGAACGAACCACTATCATTCTGTTGTGATAGGGGATTCCAATCCTCAACGCGAAAGCTCAGTTTTGGTTTTGGAGCAAGTGCTCTGTTTTCATCAGGTTTGTGAAACTCGGAAAGTTCCTTCTGCTTTGCTGCTAAACCTCAATTGACCGTGCGAAGCTGCTGGCGGTTGAGTGCAAGGGAACCGGAATAATTTGCTTGTCCATGGACCAGGGGGGTTTCTCGACTCGACCCGTCGAGGTTGGGACATCTGCAGTGACACCTTCCTTCCTCTGCCAAATCAATCTCGTTAACCGATTTTTGGGACTGTCTGGTCTGTTAACCATCTCTGTGTTTCGATTCGATCACTATGAGCAGGACCACTAGGTCGACTGGATCATAATGCTTTCTTGTGCCCACGTAATAAGGCTGACCAGATCTCGCTGGGTAATAGCCCAACGCCTCATCTGTTTCCCGGGTTCAAAGCACAGTTCACACTACACACAGTGCATCTGGCACCTCTTATCTCCGCTTATTAGTAATAAGTAATGTTCCTAGAGATTCAGAAGCTGATCTGGGTAATATTGACTGTGAAGTACTAGCGCGTTTCAGGGACAGCCACACTTAATTAAGCTGAAACAATGATCAGAGTTCGGCCACTTGGACTAGACGATCCAGCAGTAAACGAGTCATAGACGCATGTTATGTTACAACACAAATCAAAAGCAGAAAAAATGTAACACTCTGCACAGTTTGACACAATGTCAGTTGCTGAATCTACTGTTGCGTACAAATCATATATGTCAGAGACATAATCCTAATGATTCTGAAAAAAAATGGATTATTAGATCATCCTACTAAAGTATATCACCGCTATCTACTGCACTTTGTTATGTTTTTGGAGAGAATCCAACTCAGTATGTTATCTTGCTAATGTACTTCCCAGCTTTGCCATCAAAGTCTTTCAGTGTGTTCTACGCTGCAGCCACGGGATGAGGATCTGAGGGCCCCGCAGCTTGATTATCTTTATCGCTCGATCTTTGCTTCATTGTTCTTCTAATTTCTGCTTCCTTCGTGTCAACAAACTGTATCAGTTCTTTGAAGCTTCCGAGGCGTGTTGGTCTCTTCTGTCTTTCAGTAGTCGCAGCAGCGGCCGCGGCAGCTGCCGCCGCAGCAGCAGCTGCACCAGGCTCATCGGCAGCTTCAGAATTCGAGTACTGGCTATACTGCCAGCAGATTCTTACGAAGAACACCACGAGAGCGAATATACATATCAGAGCACACACGAGGAAAAGACCCCAAAAGCTTCCGAGGCCAAGTCTGGTTGCTCCCACTTCACTGTCGTCAGAGGCGCAACTAGGTTCCGAGAACCACTCGTCATGAATTCTCTGGAGTTGGCCACTCTCCGAAAGCTGAAGGATAGCTGTCGATAAGTCTTCAGCAAGGGGTGAATCTCTCTGGAATGCCTGCAAACAAAAATCATAGAGAATTATAAATCATGTCCATTATTACAACGCCCAAAGAGCAGTTGAAGACACACAAGATACAGGATGATGAACTTACAAAGCCCCATCCCTCTTTAGTGAACTCCTGTCCCACTATTCTGAAATTGCAGTGCTTTGACAAGAAGAGATCAACATATGGCATCTCGTCCACAATTGCAGCAACGCCACCATCTTTTGGTCCACGATTGAGAGCATCCGCATATTCCTGTATTGTATTTAGAGGTACCAATCGGGACTCAGGAACATTGAGCTCTTCAATCAGGTAATTTCTAGTAAACTTTCCAGCCTGGTATCCAATAGGTAAAGCACTTGAGATCAAATTATCGAGACCAGTTATTCCTGTTGCCAGCTGTTGGACTGTGAGGATTGACGTCAAGCTAGCAGTATAACTTGAATTGATGATCAGCACAACGAACAACCATATAATCAACACGAACCGCCCAAGTGCGCTCACAGTGTTCTGTCCTGAAGTGAGTTTCTCAGTAAGATGTTTCCATCCACACAGCAAAAGCTGTCATGGAAGAGTAAAACATAATTCATGTGACACATATGGTGGACTTACTGTGTGAGAAGAACATTGTCGAGAAGCTGAACCTGAAACAAAACAAAACATATATCAATTTGTACAATTAACATTAACAAGAACCACCAAGATAATAATACTCAATGATAGTGTGAACATGAATTATTAATACTTTATACATTTTGCTTCATATTAGTGCATTGCCAATCTGAACTCTGACGTAAGCAAATCTCGTCAGAGTAGGATAAAAGACGCCCTTAATTTTCTGTTGATGCTAACACCAACATAGTAATGCTCACTTACAGCATGAACATGAATTAATAATATTATTAAACATTTTGCTTCATATTAGTATTGCTAGTGAACTCTGACGTAAAAAAAACTGGTCAACCTTAAAGTAACTAGGAAACATACCAAAATATTGTTATGACTTGTCGTCGTGGAGAACCTCGAAACTCCTCATTAATCCGATGTTCAAGAATCCAAACAACAACCCCCACAAAAATAAAAAGAGCACCTATTACGCACCACATCTCCAATGTGAAAGGTTTAAGGAAAGCCCACGCACTTGAACTTGTTTTGCTCGCAGGCGCTACTATCACAAGCCCTGATTCAATAAAAGGCTGTGTGAACTCTGCAATCTTTGTTCTATTTCTCACAATAGCAAAGTCGCCTACAGCTGCATCAAGGGACTGCATAAACTGAAAGAAATCAGATGACTGACAGCAAAATGTTCAAATAAACCAGAAGTGAGAATGAGGGCATACGTTGGCAGCAACCATGCTAATGATGTCATCATAGTTAGGGTTTTTCCTACCGTCCCCAATAGCTATGAATTGGCAAGGAACTGGGTAAGGAAGCAGTTTAATTGCTGCGTTGAATATGTCAATGGAATAACCAGTCACATTATCAGAGCCTTGGCCAATTGACACCAATTCTTTAAAGCTTGCTTTAATTGGAACGCCAACTCTGAGAGGCTGACCATTATTTGGAAAAACCCAACCCCTAGGTGTGGTAGTGGAGTCACCTGGCCATACTACATTGTACAATCGCTGGGCACTTGTGGATGTATTTGGTGGCTTCTGGTACAAAATTTCAGGAGCAGCAACAGAAAGGCCTGAGTAATTAGACCAATAACCAACCAGACGTGAGCCAGTACCACCAACATTAAGGATATCATACGCTGGGTGCACCAAATTGCGGTCTGAGTCAAACTGAACTGGACCAGTTATGCCTGTAAAGTTTGTGAGCAGAAGTTGCTGTAACAGCTGGTCACCACCATCAAACATCTCGAGAGTTGATAGATGCAAAGTGCTGTCATTTGAACCATTCAACCTTGGATCTTTAGAGAAGTTTATCTGTAGCCCACTAATGAGAAACTGATCGATAGCACGAGCAACAGTCCAAACTGAGTCATAAGCATAAAAACCATATGAATTCAGGCCAAAACTAATATTTCTGTTACGTGCCACATTATTCCATTTAGACATAAACTTATTCTTGGTATCAGATTCAGGTGTGTGCTGACGAAGAAAAATTAGTCCCTGTATATGACTCATATATTTAAGATCTTTAGATCCTGATGAGGAATCCACGACAGCAGCAAGCCAATCAGTTGCTATCCAGACATAGCCATCGGCCATCATTTGAAGCTTTTTAGCGGCAGAAAATATATTCATACCCGTGTCAGGATTGACATGCACAACTATGACCCTTGATTCCATCATGTTTACCCTAAACAATACATCATTGATCACATCTGTATTTGAATTTGGAGGAATAGCTGCTTTATATGAAATTCTTGCCCTCTTTGCTATCAGTGCATCACCAAGGGCCGACACACCACCTCGCCCATAATCATCATCTACGAATATAGCAGTCACCTCTTTCCACTGATAGTAATCAACAATACTAGCAACAGCATGCATTTGGAAGTAGTCACTTATGGCTGTCCTTAAGAAGTAAGGATACTCTGATGCAGAGAGAGTTGGATCCGTTGCCGCAAATGATAAAAGAGGAACATGCAGCTCATTAACAACATGAGAGATAACATGACCTATCCCAGAAGATTGTGGGCCAATCACAGCAATTACATTTTTCTCCATTAGCTGCAACGCTGCAACCAAGTTTCTATGAATTAAATTATGCAATCATCAAAGTGAGTAGCAGTGACAGTAGTCAATGTTGGTAAAGCTAAGCAAAGCTATCAAGTTTATTCTGCTCATGGTTATAAGATCCCACCAAATTTGTCCTAAAGTTCAATGCATGTTTAGCAAACTTTATTGTCTCATAGACATAGATACAGTAAAACTAGTTATGCTTCAGATAAAAGGGAACAATCTAAAAAAAAAACTATTATTTATCGACTTTATTCTGGTGCCAAGACATGAAGAAAAAAGAGAAAGGAGTCTTGCAAGAGAAGAAAGTGGAGAACTGATTCTCGCTACAGTTGAAAGTGTAACACATGTTTCTTGCATCATACGGAATACCATAAGCAGTTTTTAAAGTTATGCTATTTCTAGTACCAATGAACCAACATGCTTTTTGTCTGTTTCTCTTCTATTGCTAGGAAGTGTTGGTTAGCAGAATTCTTAAGCAAGGGCAATGACTATAAGATTGTTAAAACGGTTGGTCCCTCCATTTCCGAATGAAACATTAACAAATCATTTCATGAGACATAAGCCACGCATGTGTTGTATTTTTATTGCATTAAGCCAACTAAGAGCAGCAGATAAAAAATGTAGGGCAACACGGCACTATAATCATCGAACTAATTAACAAATCATTTCAAGGCTTCAACTAGTTTGACTATAGATCCATAATACAGTACTAGAACTGAATAGTTCTAGCAGTCAACAATTCCTCTATTGATGGTTATATAAACCAAGGAGAATCTTGAACAGAAAGGCAACAATGAACTGCCCAGTAACTAGTAATAAATGAATTACAAGAAATAAAAAGGCATGACGATGACATGTTTTCTTAGTACATGTGCCAAAAGGCTAGGTAGGATCTTAAAATAACTAAGCAATGTTAGTAACTTATAGTACTAATTACTAACTACAACTTGCAATGACATTCTGCAGCATAGTGTCATCCACTTTGGCTTTTTGTGGATTTGCAGATTGCGGATCCAATAATTTACGAGGCCCACCATACCCGGAAGGGATGTACATCTCTTTTGAGCCATTTGATAATGGGGGTAATGCTGAAGTTGTCGGAGGTAAAGGTCCCAAACAGATAGAAAAGAATTCAGAAATGAGATAAAACCAATTGATACATCACTCTCTTAGGTCACATGCTCTCCTTAATCTCGCTGCAAGTGGTAAATCAGGAAAATTCTACAGTTTGTAACTCGTTGGAGAAAATGCCAGATCAATCCGATGCATTAATAGAAACTAAGGTCATTGCAACAATCACTGATCAGCGAACCTAGCGAATATCTGGTCCCCGGCTGCTGAGCTCCAATCAGAACCAGTGTTTCGGACTATTCTAACTTCAGTCTTTCCCCTAGCGAGTTGAGACTAGTGCTGTAATTCTAGTTCACGAACATGAGCAACAATTGCATACAGGAAGAAGCAAATATAACCAACCTTCGATTGTTCCAAGAAAGCCACTGCAGTTGGTGTCCTGGGTCATCAACTTCAGCGTGGTGCCTGCGAGCACCGTGCGGTCCGCGTTGACGTCATCGACGGCAATCTCGATGGCGAGCCGCGCCGCGCGGCCAATGGTGGAGTCGTAAGTGAAGAGAGCGCCCACGGTCACCTCGCGTGGCGGCGCCCCCGCCGCCGCCACTGTCCTCGCCGCCGCCGCCGCCGACACGAGCGCCACCAAGAACAGAGACATGAACCGAACCGCGCCCATTGGAATGTTTCGCTCAACCCAAAGGTTTGAGGCCTCCTGCTCTCCCGGAATCGGCGAAGCTAGAGCACCGGCGCCGCCGAAAGCAGCAATCTTGGGGCGAATTGCATCGGTTCTGACGCGAATCGTTGAGCTCCCGAGCCAGCAAGGGAGGTTTCCCGGAGCCGGTTCTCGGATCGGGTGGGGTGTGTGGGGGCTATGTCACCATCGCAAAGCGAGGGTGAGGCAGAAGAAGATGAGCTACGAGCCAGCGGCTCCGTCCCTCCGTCTCCCTCTCTCTCTCTCTCTCTCTCCTCTCTTCTCCGGCTCCGTGGCAGCAAAAAACCAGACGACTAGGCAAGACTGTGTAGACTGTACTGCGACAGGTGCGCGTAGATGCGCCCTGCATTTGGTTCGCGCTTTCATGTGCATCACGCACGCGCACACAAGGCAGCCGGAGATGCGACGGGTACTGTTTGATGGAGACGAGAGGAAGGCGAGAATTTTGGCGTGGCATTCGTAGTCACGAGGGCCCCCCTCTCTCCCCCTGCCTTTGATCACGTTGGCAAAGAGAGATCTTTTCGTGCCCAATTTGCAGCCACGGATCGACGATTCGAGCGCCACATGATGAGACAAAGATAAAGGCAGTGATGTGCTAGTACATGTATATCAGTTATGCGAATGTGGAAGGGGCGTGTCACGGCATCCTTGGAATGTTTTTGCACTGATCAGCACATATGACACATATAGCAGCACCATTCATTACAAAAAAAAAATCAGCAATTCGATCATAAATGAATGACTATAGAAACTTAAACGGTCTGCTAATTAAAGTGTCGTCCAGATTGACCACCAACTTTGTGGTATTTATCAAGTAAAATACACTAACCTTTTTTTATACTTATGTTTTGTAATCCTGTTGACTACTAAAAACGCGAGTTCATGGTGAATCACTGATCGTCCGTCATTCGCTTCGTCCTCGGAACGTTGCACCGATAGGTGGGCCCGCACTAAACCCATCAAGCACCCACGCACTCACGTGCAACAGAAAAAGTATTTTTCTTTTTTAAAATAGCAGTTCTGTATTCTCAATCCCATATCTCAAATTGGCCCGTAAATGATAAAAAATAATTTATTTTTCTATAAAAATAATCATTGATAGGAAAATTTTGATCCATTTGTGGGAAAAAGAGTTCATTAGGTATATTTTCAAATTGGCATCGAGGTAACAAAAAATATGATGAAACAAGATATCTTGATATACTATGAATGACACGCAAAGAAAGAATTCTATTACCACACATATATATATATATAACATAAAAAATAGTCTAAAGATACCATAACAAAGCTCTGCTAGTAAGGAAATAATATCTTGTGGACTTATTTTCAAAACAGGCAAAGTTCTCCACAGTAGCGGAGCTACCAATACGGCGAGCTGCGGATATCGGCCGGCCGAAGAACCCCTTCACTCCCCAGCTAGCTTGTCGCACTTAGTACATGTACAATATGTTTATCTAATCATCTACTTATCAATACTTATTATTTTTATATAATTATGACTTACGAGCTGAAATATAATGAATTTATACATATTCAGTGATTATAGTTATAACTTTGATCATATAATATTTTTATACAAATATAAGTAGTGGTAGATTTACCAGAGGTAGATTTTAATCCTGGCTCCACTATCAGATCTCCATGACTTTAATAACAGGCTATCAGTTTAGCATCCTGAACTTATCTCTCTACTATCGAGCAATAGAAAAATGTCAGCGTATAATAAAACGCTGGGAAGATGAAGCCTACTCAATTCTGCTAGTATTGAGTTTGGCAGCACGGTTACAGTTACCTTTGATGCAATGCTGCGAGGAAGCTGACAAATGATTTGTTCCATATCAATACGCTTTTGCACTACGGTGACATCACTAATAATAAAAGTATTAGCAAAGTGTCCGTGCTTTACTACGGGTAAAAATAAAATAAAATATAAACATAAATTATTTATATAATATAATTATTAATATTTTTTATATGAAAAATTATATTTATATTATTATTAATGTTTTTTATTGTACTATTTTATATATTATAAGTAATATTTTTTCTACTATTTTTTACCGTATAGTTATTATAACTACTTTTTTATCTCTAATGTTACTGATTTAATGTAATATTGTTTGAGTGCTATATTGTAAAATTAAGTAAAATAACATTAAGAAAATATTTAAATATGAGAAGTACTGATATGAATCCCAATTTATCATGCAAAAAGGAATTCTCACAGGATCATGATATCTATAAAACACCACTGGATCTCTATGAAGCCTAACATACAAGACCAAGGTCGTGATCAAATGGCTAAAAATTTCTAAAGTTTTATCCGATAGGAAAAATTAATTCACGTAGAATAGAAACAACACTGCATTGCAACATAATTTTTGACTTGAAAATATGCTCTAATGAAAAAAAGTTAAAATACAAAAGTTGTAGATATCGTCGAGAACTTTTCGAAATATATGTGGATCATATATTTAGAGTTCGGAGATAGCAGATATGGGTCCCGTACAGAGAACTGCGCAGAGGAGTTCGAATCTGAATAAATATTTTTATATCGTAAATTTGGAAACCAAAATGGTGAAAACTTGACTTTCATTGAATATTAAAGTTGTAGAATTTTTCGAGGGTTACGAGATAGAGTCCGAGTTTGCCTTATTTAAACTTCGGACGAGGAATTTATGATTTTTTCAAAAAAATTTGATACTTAATAGAAGGTATGAAACCGATTTGGATTCAATCACTAACTTTATGTACGTATAGCAGATTTGAACTATTTACCTAAATTAATAGATTAAAGAGATAAAACGAAGAGAACAAGTGCTACACTCTATTCCGTTGTTATATTTTAAGGTAGACCATGATACCGGCTGGGGAGAGGAACGATGAAGGTAATCCAACCATCATATTTGAGGGCATTACTCGTAATTATCTAGTTATTTACAAAATTAATGGCTCTTTACTTTTCTATCAATTAATTAGATTAGTATATATTTAATATAGTATTAATAATTTTATATGTGAGGAGGTGTACGTATGGCGGCACGCCGTGGAAGGTCTTCCGCCGCCATCGCTCTTGCCGCTACTTTCTTAATAGAAATTCACTGTTATTCATGGTTCGATCTCCATGTTACAAGACCGGTTCCCTTTGGGAGAAATTGGTCCATCCGCGCCGTCCTATTAATTCATTTGCAATAATTATTTGTCTGCAATCAACATCATCAGTTCTTAGTATTTGGTTGTATTAGAGCAGGAACCTGGAAGATAGATTAGATTAGAATTTTTGATTGCGCTGATGAGGGTGTGAATTAAAACAAATCAGTATAATTACTCAGTTCTATCGTTGGCAATGACGACGGTGTCAATGATGAGGACGACAACATATCGCCTGATGATGCTGCTACTGGATAGTTGCGGGCAAACTCTATGTCTCCACCTGCGCAATTCTTGTTGTCTCTACGAATTGACAGTAAAATTCTGAACTCTCTTTTCTATATCTCATTAGTGGATAATGACTTTGTTGATCTGCAATGATGGGTGCAAATCCTAGGGAACAAGATTGGAGAGAGATGCGAAATGTTACTAATCAAATAATGAAACAAAATAATCACAAAGATTTTAATTATATTAAAGGTTAAGTTATTCTTTTTCTAATTTTACTCATATGATATACTTCCTCTGTTTCTTTTTACTTGTTGTTTTAAAGGTGTTTTTTAGTGTCCAGATTTATTAAATATTCTCTGAACTTGAATATACATGTTGTCCAGATTTAGAGAATATTTAATAAATCTAATAAAGAGCTAGAACAATAAGTAATTTTTTACGAAGGGAGTACATGATACCTCTAAATAATACTTATAATATATGTGATTTAAAAAGATATTATATTATAAATTTAAGTCATCAAATAAAGACAACGAATGACATGCATTTATATAGATCTACTGTAAAGCTCCTCTTTGTAAACGTGAACACCATGAATCAGATCGCTGGCATGGAGCCCACGCTAATTATCTGAACCGTTCACACGTTCACCGTCCTATTCTCTTGTTTCTTCAATCCAGACGTCCAGTACTCCAGTGTGCCGATTTTTTTATTTAATGGTAATTAATAAAATCAAAATTTTATAACTAGTAATTATTATGTGAAATTAGAAAAGTAGGAAGAATGCTTAGGCAAAATGCATCCAGATTGGGACGCTATGGTGGATGACGTCCAGAGCTGGACATTGTGGGAGACAGCGTCCACAGCCTGGGGCAGGCCAGGTACATCAGGTCGCCTTGAACTACTGACCAGTTCAGCAGTTCAACGAGACACACTCAGCATTCCTTTCAATCCTCTGGTTTGCCGTTTGTGTCGCAACCTGTGCTGAGGGTCGAGGCTTGCTTGCGTTCCTGTTCCATAACTTGAGGGTGCTCACCTGTCGGCACACATCATTCCCATCGTGGAGATTCAAGCCATCACACAACATGCAACATCACCTCTATATATAAGCGGACTCCATGGCCATCCTCCTGGCATAAAAAAATCACGAACGCCCTCAATCTGCTAGAGATCGCGTATGCATCCAACAACCAGGTGCTCGTGAACACCCTGCAACAAAGACAACTTCATCCTGCATCCAAGTCATCGGAGACTCAAGCCACTGTTGTATGAATTTCGCTACATCAATGACCGTATCACCTTCTGAGTCTGCAGAATCCATTGAGATAACAAAAAGACTGTTCACCAACTATCTGCCTCGAGCAATCAGAAACATAAATACAACCACATGTGCGTTCATTTGTACTCATGTAACACATTGTCAACAATGCCCAAGTCTCAGCAGGGCGTTGCAAGCTGTATCCTAGGGGCTGGGGCCCTTTCACTATTATATCTTGTCGTTGATTAACGTAAAGAAAACTTATGGTAAAGGAAAACACTGTTGAAGTTGATCTCGAACTCAAACTCCAATTACTTGACACCTAAGCTTAATTCACCTAGGCTATTATATTTTTGTTATTGTTTTCATATCAAATACTATGATCAGTGGCGTCTTGTCTGACTAGGACTTGGCCCCTGTCCCCACAGTACCCATATAGTAGTAAGCTGATACAGCAAAGAATTGTAGCTCTCAGCTGATTTTGACTATCATGGACAGTGATTGGAGACACGTTTATTCTGAATGACGTGGCCACCGTCTCTTGAGTTACGTGGTATATTCTTTACCACATATGTGCAACACCGAGCAGCATTCATGCTTTGCTCCTACTGTGGGTAAATAGCCAGTGTCTGGACCTCTTTTTCATGTGCTCTGGTCATCTGAGTCCTTTATTTACTCCTACTACATTGCTAGCTGTGCCTACTGAGAGATAGAGAGTGAGATCAACAGCTACCTGTGCATTCACAAACTTGCATAATCAGAAAAATCAAAAGGAGAGAGAGGGCCAACTTTTCCAATCATTGAATGCATAGTGAAACCAACTTTGTGTTCCAGACATCATGCTTTTTGTTTGTGCGACAGCAAGTGAAAATAAAAAAAAACAGACTTAATTTATATATATAAATTTTGAAAATTATGTATATATGCGTAGCGTATCAGAAAAAAATATGTTCTATAGATTTTAATATAATATTTATCTGTCAATTAAAAAATATGTAGCATTTCTTAGGGAATGAATGGATTTTATTTTTCCACGTGCTATCTACGCCTTTTATTTAAGCTTGCTTTGGATAGAATTCTAAATCCAACTAATTGCTTTTTTTTTCATTAATGTGGCGATGAGATTGCATGTTCTCTCTTGCTTGATTTTTTCTTTTTATCTATGTATCTATGTCCTCTCTTATTTATTTTTTTATAAAATATTATTTTATTTACTATCCATTGACGGAATATGCTCACAACACTAATGCATCTGGTCATGAAGAACATCTGCATATGCAAAACAGATGCCGCCGAGCGTGTCAGCTTCGCTAGTATAAGAAAAGGTACCCTTAGGGTTTTCTCTAACACGTCAATCATATCTGATCCCGAAATTCTGATCACTAAGGGTGTGTTTGTTGCACTGGATTGGATTGGATAGACTTGATCAGGACCATCCAATCCAGTGTTTGATTCACTGTTAAGATGGATAGTACTGGATTGAGAAGAGGATATTCTCTTAAAATCCTAGATGAGCTCATCCGGTAAAAATGGCCGGATGAGCCTGTCCACGTTATGTCACGATGATACTTACTAAAATATTAGATATTATTAATATAATTTAATATTAAATTATTATTATTATTATAATATTATAATTGATAAGCATTAAGCTATTGATTAGTGTATTATGGAAGCTCAATCATACTAGAATTAATGATAATTAGTATTTTTTTAATATTGATAAAAAATATTATGATAAAATTAAGACCAATAAGTGTTAGAATGTATTGATTAGTGTATAGTTAATTATTATTAATTAATAATAAGATATATAATTTATTTTTTGACCTTGTCCAATTTATTCTTATCCATCCAACCAAACACGAAATTGGATCATCCCATCCATCCAATCAAACACATAATTTGGATCATCCTATCCAAAAAAATATGGATAACCATATCTAATTCAATCTTGCCCTCGAAACAAACACACCCTAAGGATGTTGAAGGGGAGAGAAGGACGAGATCCATCTACTAGACGAGTTTAACTCTGTCCTAAAGAGTGCAGGTAAGATTTTGGCGTTCAAAAAGTCTTCTTCACGTTGAAGAATAAGGTGGTGAAGCTCTAGAAGCATTACTGCTGTTCTACTACTTTTACATCGACAACAATTTCAAATTCAGAGATGTTTATGGCGTCATCAAGTTCTGGTTAGTAAAGTTATGTCCTAATTATGAATTAGTGTCATGTAATTATAATTAGGCTAAGTTAATTAAATCCTGTGGTTTAGTATTGATTAGTCGCCCATTAATATTTTAATCTAACAATTACGTGTAATATCAACTGCTAGGAAGATCAATCGCCAATGGTGTCCACAAAGCTGGAAGATGGACCATTAGAGCATCAGCAGCAAGAGAAGAGGGAGGTGCATCAGCTTGCAGAGGTAAAGCAGATATCGTCCAAGTCGTCTTCCATGGTGGACTGACGAATGGGCCACAACAACACACAACAGCGGCCTCAGTTGTGGAGGACGGGTAGTTGCGACGACGGCATCGTTGTGATTAGGAATGGAATAGTACATATTAATGAAGATGGATCAGGTCTGACAAGATTAGAAGCGTGGACGTTATCCAGAATAGCGTCCTATTGAGGACGTGGCTTTTTAAAGCGTCCAGGTTTGGACGCTGTTTGCATTAGCGTCCTTCCCATTTTCCAAAACATTGTTATGAATTACTAGTTTTAAAATTATGGCATTATTGTTTATTAAAAATAAAAAAATCGGTCCAGTGTGTTGCCTGCTTTTCCTTTCTTCTTTTGCTTTTGAGATTTTTTTTAGCATATCTTTTGCTTTTTGAGATGTTGTGAGGTGTTCGTGAAATAGGCCGCTTCCGCAAACGTTTTTATAGAAAAGCCCATAAGGCCCACCATAAAGGAGTCAGCATAACAATTATTTTCATTTGGATCAATCAATCTTATGAAGCCCAACACGAACCACGTAATGGAATCAGTCATTGTTGTCTGATGGTCTTCTGTCCACGGCGCTCGCAAATTAATTCACTCACCCACTCGTTGCCTTGTTATTGTCAATTCTTATTTATTCTCTTCACCTCACTTCTTATTCTCTCATCTCGCTGAAAGTAGCAGGCACCTCGAATAAATGTTGAAAGAAACTGATCCCTCCTCGTCACATCGTAATATGCAGCAAAAGTGTATATACGCGAGTCTACATCACACTAGGATGATGTTGTCTTGTTTATCATACCATATGTTGAGAGGTATGGGAGGCACCGTGAAATTTGGTGACACGATCGAGATGATTGACATTGCACTTGGACAATCTTCCACGTCATTATCTGGGGTCGACAGGTCGCTACAAAGATGCACTGGTTCACTCTGTTGTATCAAACGCATCCTTACAAGACTCATATAAGGTGTTACTAGTGTTTAATTAAATTCAAAATACTTTTTAAGAATAACTGTGATGAGTGTAACAAAAAATTCTTCCTTTGTAATCGAACTCGAAATGCCATCATTTCGCTGCCACCCATTGTATCAACCATTGTACTCGGCATCCTTGCTTATCTTACATATATAGATGATAATGATATAGATCACATCGCAGTAAAACAAAGTGCATAACTGCATATGTGTACCTAAAATATAAAGAGCAAATTACTTATTTCCCCCTAATCTAGAATCTCATCTTTTATTTGTCCCTACACAAGCCAACTTTCCTCATATATCCGAAACTTAACATTGGATCCCTTTTATCTTATTTTTGTTGCTAACTTTTATCGTGTGAACAAATTTACCCTTAAGGGGACTTCTCTTATTTGTCCTCAAATTAAATAAATAATTAAGAGCACTTATAAATCTGATTTTTTCTAGATTAATCAAAATATTATATTCATAAAAATGTACAGATTAACCTAAAAATATTTGTTTCTTGTAAATATGATATTATTATTAATCTAGCAAAACTAGAAAAATAGAAAAGAGTGAATACGATATTTTTCATTAATCTAGAAAAAATTAGACAAGAGTAAGTATGATATTCTTCATTAACCTAGAAAAATTGGATAAGAGTAAGCATGATATTCTTAATTAATCTAGAAAAATTTGATAAGATTAAGTATGATATTTTTCATTAATAATCTAAAAATATGTACTTTTGATTGAATCCATTTTTTTAAATGTGATATTTTTATTAATCTAGAAAAAATGAACATATAAGTGCTCTTATTTATTTATTTTATTTGGGATAAATACTGAATGTCCCCTTAGGGGTAAACTTGTCCACGAGACAAAAGCTAACAACAAAAGAGACATAAAAGAGATCCATTGTTAAATTTTGGGTATATGAGGCAAATTGACTTGTGTGGGGGCAAAAAAGATGAGATTCTAGATTGGGAGAAAATAAATAATTTTCTCAAGTATAAAAGGCAGGAGCCTTGTTGTCAATTAACAATTAATTGTGGATTGTGGATGCTATAACTCATAGAGAGCACATCTGGTGCTACCATCCCTTGTGGTGCTACCGTGCTCCCAACGCAGGTAACACCTCAAGAGATGCACAAAAAATTATAACAAAATATGATGTGATAGTTTATATCATTATCTATCATTTCACAAAAATTTGGAATGCAATGGATGTTTATCTTAAGCGAAACAAAAAAGTAAAATCGACCTATGAATAGTGCAGGTTGCAACTGTTTGTTATAGGCCCGTAACCTATTACTATTCATTAGTCGATTTCTCTTTTTTGTTTCTCTTTGCATAAGCTTCAATTGCATCTCAAATCATACAAGATGATAGATTGATATGATGTACTATCTAATTATATTTTTGTTACAATTTTTTATGCTAGGGTGCTACCGGCATTAGGAGTACGGTAGCACCACAAGGGTGGTAGCACAAGATGTGCTCTCATAGCTTACAAGGTCCACCATACCAATGTCTCTTTTCCATTTCTAAATAATACCAATGTCTCTTTTGTGTCATATCAATGGGCTAATGCTGAAGCCGTCGGAGGTAAAGGTCCCAAACAACTAAAAACGAATTCAGAAATTGAAGAACAGATCAATCAGATGCAAGAATATCAACAGCTAAGGTCACTGCAACATCACTGATCACCGAATCCGAAACTATGGACGATTTGGTACTCGACCGACAGCTGAGCTCCAATCAAAACCATTGCTGTAAAAGAAGAGGCTAATCTAATTTGAGTTTTTCCGCTAGCGACTACTCTGCAGTACGGTAATTCCATTTCTTAAATCAGGTGGAGGGTGTAGCGCACGAGAGAAAGAAGATGATGAGCAAGCTCTCTCTCTCCTCTCCCCTCCTCTGTAGCAGGCTGGCAGCACAAAACCAAACTAGGCAAAGACTGTACTACGGCGGCAGTTGCACGTGGATGCGCCTTGCACTGCACTTGGTTCGCGCTTTTCATGTGCCCGCATGCACCCGGAGAGGCAATGGTACTGTTTCGATGGAGACGGAGAAACACGAGAATTTCGGTGTGGCATTTGTAGTCATGAGGGTCCTCTCTGCCTTTGATCAATCAGATTGTCAAAAGAGGTCTTTTCCTGTTCGAATTGCAGCCACGGATTGACGATTTGAACGGCACATGACAAGCACTGACGAACGAACATTCGCCAGTCGCCACACGCGTGCATCTGACTCGCAGTAACATTTTCAGAAAACAAAAAAAGAAAAAGCGAAAGTAATCATTTTTTGTGGTCAAAATCGGTGAACATCAACGAGAATACAGCAAAGCAACAACTGCAAAGATTGTGCTGCGACTGAGATGATGTACAGCAGTTGTAGCTGTAGGAAAAGCAGAGGAGTCCAGCAACTTGACTCAACCGATCGTAGATTTACGCGGCGATCTCAATGCTCTGCCAAGCTGGGGAAACGCATGACCAAATAGTTGTTCCAAATAGGTTAATCAAACTCCAAAGATAAGAAGATAAGAAAAAACATTGCTGGTGCTTTTAGAGCACAATTTAGAGAAAATATTGCTGGTTCTTTTAGCGCGAGAGCAAAGATAAGAAGATAGTTCCCAGAAATTGAGCTCCATGGACAGGAGCCCCCTCCAACTTGCAAGCAAAGACTTTACAAAAGAAACCTGCAAACAAATAGGAACACAACTATATTTACAGGCCACCTCTTTATTATCACATTTTTTTTACAAGCATATATACTAGCACACAAATGTTTTACAGCAAAAGGCCTTTTATTACTCATTGAAACAGGTAAGACACGTAACGATAGTGATTACAGACTAGTGGGGAGCAGCAGAGCAGCCCACCTGAATTTTCTCATTGCACAAAACAGGTGACAGATTACAGGGTGCTGCACAAAGCAGAGATTATTAACACAAATCTGTAATTAGTCAAGTATAAAAATCCACCCAATACAAGATGAAATAACCCAGCTAAGAACAAGATACAAAATAAACTTTAGCGAAGCAATGTCGACCAAGTCACCTTTGCTGAGATAGAGACAAGGTCAAGAAGCACTAGTTGATAGGTGCATCCATGGTTGTTTGCTTTGAAGGAAAAATAGCGTTCAAGATGGTTTTTAGAGCCTTCTTTTACCTATTTTGAACTTTAAATGCATCCAAGTATCCATCTTTACAGCAACCACAAGTCTTCTCAAGCCACAAGATTCACGAATAATGCCATGAAAGAGCTGAATCTCTTCATGTAAGCCATAAGTAAAAACAAATGAACTGAGAGAAAAACTGAAACCATTTTGCACTTTTGATATATCAATTTCTATTGTGGCCTCCACTGCATCGTAAATGAGTGCATAAGTGATATCAATCGCACCACACTCGCCTTTAATGCGACCTCTGACCAGGCTGCATGGTGCGATCAGCTCACTGAACTCTGATGCTCCATCAATTAGTTGTAAATCATCATCTTCTTGCTCTCCTTTCTTAATTCTCATGTCAAACTCCAATAAAACACAGGTACGCATTGATATGCCTCTCTTAGGGCCAATCATCCCAATGAGAGAACCCTGAAAAAAATTATTAACATCTAGTAACTCCTCAGAGTAAAGTAAAAAAGCATTATATAAAGCTTGACAATATCAATATCTCAAAGAAAAAATAAACTGATTTTTTTTCCTATACATGCACATGAAATAATAGCCAACCACAACTTGCATTAAACATGTCTAAGGATAACCCCAGGATTCCCATGTTGTATAAAGTTCGTGAAGGCATATCTATTACACATTAAGATACTCAAACCGGAACTGCCACCACCAACAAATCATATATACCAACAAATCATATATTGCAATATAAGCAATCTAATGGGTATTCAGTAATTTAAGCATTAATATATTTGTCATACTCATAATCTCATATTATTCACAATAGGAATAATTCTATATGAATCCCTGTCATGTTCAGAGTCGGCAGGATTATAGATTAGGCAGAGTCCTAATAGATTACAGTTTGAGTAATTTCGGAATTATTAGTTAGATATTAGGAGTTTGAGTCTTGTATACTGTTGAAATAGTCAGACTCCTATATAATGGAGGGCATGGCGCATAAAGGAATCAGATAAGAAGAGAATTAATCTAGTTTCCCTGTCTATTCTCTAGTTTCCCACATCCCCTGCTTCTATCTTCCCAAACTACTACTTATGTCCATTATTTAGCTACTACCGGCAAGGGAGAATACCTTTTGCACGTGACAATCCTATTGATGTTCGTCTACTTCACCTCCTTGACTATATGAAAACAAGGTATTCTACCCCCCCCCCCCCCCCCCCCAAGCTATTCAAAACCATCTAAATAACCCCCTCGATGTATCAAACATCCTTTTTATAGCTCGGTCCGGAGCGAGGTGGTATACCTTGTATGGACCGTTCTTTCTTCTTCTTAATACAAAGATACACAGCTCTCCTATGTATTCGAGAGAAAAAAACCCTCGACTAGTTTTAGAGGTGGTTTTGCCATTGTAGTAGTACACTTGGGTGATGACATGGCACTAATCATTTTCTTATAACCACTCCCTGCTGTTTCCTCTCTCTTACATTTCGCCTCATGAATAATATCCATCCTCTTCTTTTGAATACAAACTTGTTTTGAATAGAAGCTCTAAGGATCATCTGCTCTTGCTTGTATGAATCTTATCTACAAAATATTTGAATTGTTCTTACAATATAATCAATAATTATTTTTCTAGTATTAGAGCCTATTTATAATCATTTTAATAATATCCTTACCATGTCATTGTCCAACTAAAACCAGGGGAGGTGCACTTAATGCCACAGTTTGGATAGAATACCTGGTATTAGACTTCTCTGGATATAATGGTGACTAGTAAATAGTTATATTCACAATTCATGAGACCAACTACTTAGAAGTACCTCTACATCTATAGCACCAAAATATCATTGAAGTCTAAAATAGAAAAATAGTTATATAATATGAATTGGCTATGACATAGCAACAAACTAATCTGACATTATTTAGCCATTATGGAAAAAAAAAGGACCATCCCATCGTAGTGGCAGTCACTCAACGTGTCCTTGAGGTGTACATTCGAATCAACCATCTTGAAAAAAGCAAGTCTACATTATGTAGGACTTGAAAGCTTTGGCTACACACTTTAATAAAGACCATAAAAGAGCAAAGATTGATTGTCATATATATAGCATCAGAAATATTTATCTCAATTCATTTGCAGCTTGCATGTAACAAGGTTGAGCCAATATTGCAAAAAGAATGAAATATTCAAATAACTGCACCTGTTGCACAACAATGGGATCATCACGACTGCGATTGACAATATAGTTAAGCAAATAATCACGACAATCCCGTGCTGCAATATATCCATATAGTTCTACTGATTTGTTGCCGATGGGAATTTGAGCCAACTTCAAAGAGAAAATTTGCCACATGCGACTTGACTGATGCCAAATGCACGTTTCCTGATCAGGCTCACAATCTCTGTTGGGCTTTGATAACATCATTGGCTCCAACAGTGCTTACCCAAGATTACATGTTATATAACAGAAAACACACACAATAAATTAGACAAATATCAATCAATTTTTAAAGAAAGTATATATAATCTTACTGCATTGTGTTATACAAAAATGGAATAAAACATGAAAGAGATTCAGGTAACTTACTCTCATTACGGTTAGTAATATTAAATAATTTTAGATAAGCACGGCTTTTCTTGTAAAGAGCTCCATCGCGGTGTGTGCTGTTGTCGACGATGGATTTGGTGCCAGTTGTATAATCAACAGGATCACTAAGAATGACATCTTTGCCTGTCCTCCTCGTCTCTAGTCTATCCCTCCCTTTGTTAACGGCAAAATGATCACCTGGGGTTGAAAGTGCAAAAAAGCCATTAGCATAACTGCATAAAGAAAGGGGTACATCTTTAAATCATGAACAACCATCAATAGTGGCCTGCAGAAAAAAGCTTCAAAATGAATTTGAAACGGTGAGCTAAATTAAGCACCTTCCCTCTAATGCCTAGAAAATATTATTGATTCTTCTCTCTTTATTTTACCCTCTTCTTTTTCATCAATCATGTACAGTCATTTATGTACTTACATTTGTTTAAATTTATAATACATATAATCAACAGTAGGGACAAAGTCCTGTGTGCGTAAGAACAAGTGGCGGTGCCAATCCAGCTTACCCCTCTCCTTCAAGCCTGTTGATCCAATACCCCTTGCCATGACGATCCAGGACGATCCATATACAGATCTGTCAACAAAAAGCTATTAGTAGAATTCAACTCAAATAAGGTATTAAGTGTCAGGATTGAAAGTACAAATCTTTATCGGTAAGCGAATACAAGAAGTTTTAGAACCGTTCAAAGGTTGTTTAAATCCAGATCGAAGAAAGAAAAAAAACATCTCTAATAATGCTCTGGTTTCGGCGAGAATAATCAACCGAAGGCAAAAGCGCACCGCGAAACATGGTCCAGACGCCGCCATGAGTGGAGCATCTTGTCTCACGCCGAGGTATGCCCTCGACTCGAGTGGACGATGTGCAAGGGATACTATGTTAGGGTTTGAAATTGTGCGGGAGGAATATCTGGTTTTGTCGGCCGGACTACTTGTAATGTTGGTCCGGGCTGAGTTCAAGCAAGTGCCAATTTCTTCCGTTTTTTTTACACGAATTCCTTCCTTATTTGGTTGGCAGTCCCCGGTCGCGGTGTTCATGGCTGCTGAATACAGCCCGCCCCCGTGCATGGACGAGCTCGACGTTGTCGTCATCCAGATTAAGGAAGAGGCCAACCGCGCCCGGGTCCTGGATCGAGCTGAAGATGAGCGATGGCAATGAAAAAGGCAAAAAGAAACGCAGCGTCGGAATCGCGAGCAAGCAGTAAAAAGCGCTTCCACAACTTTCAGAAATGATCGTGTCATAAAAGGTAAAAAGCGCACCCGGAATCCAGCCCTTTCAATTGTATAAACCCGGCCCAAGTGCTCGGTGTTTGCATGATTGCATCTCCACGACAACGGATGGCGTTTCGCCTTCGTTCATCTTCTGTTTGTTGCTCTGTGTTACCCCTACCCTCCTGGCAGTACTCTGTTTTGATCTACGTATTTACAACCCTCGTTCGTGTTCAGTTTGTTGCTCTGTCATACCCTCTTGGTATGGTGGTAGTACTTTGTTTTGATTCTGCATTATTTGCGCCATTGCAGAGTTGTTGCGTGCGGTGTTCGTGTTTACTTCGCTACTCATTTAATTTTGGCCTCTGGGTTCCTACTTCCTTGTCTTCTCCCATATATACTCCCATCATTTCTAGTCTTCAGGGACTGCTCGCTAGCAACTAGTTTGAATTTGTATCTTCCATCGTTCACAATGACATGCATGTTTCAACTCAACGCATTCACAGTTACATGGGCGGGGGAGGTATTGGGACATGCAAAGGTGCGGGACGAAGCAGAGTACCTTGATGATCAAGATGATTTCGCCCTTCTTAACTTCGCATAGGGAGGAGATACAGAGAAGCCACGGTCTCTTAACTTGTACGCAGATGAAAAGTATGAACCTGTGGTGCATCTGGGTAGGCTTGTACACGGGCTTCATTATAATCCTATTCATGTAAGCTCTATCGGGCAGTCCAAAACGTTTGTATGGTCGTTGACCAAAATTTCTTAATACAAAGTATGTAGCTCTCCTACTTATTCTAGAAAAAAAATAGATCTATGGTGCATGTCCTACTTAAGAGCATCTCTAACAAGTTTGTAAAAATACTCCCTAAGCATTAATTCAGGATGTCAGGTAAAAAAATTTCTTCCAACCGTTCTGTAAAACAGGTTGCCAAATGTACACACCTATTTTCCCCAAAAACATCGCTACATTTGTTCACCTTTTCGGCACTCCCAACCGTGAATGTTGCGCCATACCTGCTCCGACTGCCACACAATCATTCGCTGCTCTTGCCTTGCCGCCGTTGAAGTTGCCAAGCAACTGATTCTTGCTTTGGAGCCAAGTTCACGAATGCAAGGACGCGAGCAACTCTTGGTGCCCTCAATGCGTTGATCAATTAATGATGTTTGAACTGGGACGCCTAATAGCTGATCAAGATATGCAGGAACGAACGTCAGGACGCGATGATCAACTTTTGGCTTGCTGTCATACTCGCCCAAAACTCCATCTAGATGCAGGACACGAGATCATGAAGGCCAGGCGCATGAGCACAACGAACTGCCAGGACTAGGGTTGAAAACGGTGACCAAAATTTCTGATATATCCATAATCGTTTTTGAAAAAATAAGAAATGAGAAAATGATTATAGAAAATACAAAAATAATAATGGAAATAAGAAAATATTGGTGGCAATGAAAATAAAAACAATAGAGATGATTTTCAATTGAATAGACGGTATACCGTATTCGTTCAAAATTTTCCGTGGAAAATATCAAATTTTTTGAAGGACTAACTTTTGTTATCCAACCAACCATTGCAACCCTAAGATGTATAGTGATAAACTTTCTCTTGGACTCCTGGTTATTGTTGCGTGTACCATACACCAGCTCTTAAAACTATTAATTTTTCATATGTATGTCACTCTAATTTTTAGTGTCAACTATGACGATATTGAACTTTTTTGTCATGTTAGTCTTATAACAATAATTATTTTAATCGTGCAAGATGAATGATATAATTATGTGATTGTGTTGATGTGAACACCTAACATAATATTATAGGAGTGGTCTATAGTATCGATCATGATTACCAATTTTCAATCAATATCGACATATTTTCGTATCGATAATTTCATTTTTGGTTTTTGATTGTATCATTATTGTTTTCATTTCTGAGCTTATCGGTTTCATTTTTATTTTCGAATAAAAAATATAGTTGAGAAATGATAATGCTAATTTTTCATCGTTTTCAATCGTTTTCATCCCTAGACGATCTGGGATTCTCACGGCAACGACCAGACCACATTTTGGCCTAGAAAAAAGCTGACGTGTTTATATTTGAAAAAAAATTGCAACTGAAAATTGAGAACTGTTGGAGAAGGTAAAATTTTCTCCTTCCAATATTAATTTAGCTATTCCCTAAAACAATCTTTTGGGAGCCAATTTTTTCATAACAGTTGGAGATGCTCTAATGAAAAGTGTGTCCAGCACCTTCTTGAAAATAAAAATTAGTAGGCACTACCGAACTGCAGGTAGTTCTATTATTCACTCGTTTTGACGTATTGTGCTCGCAGAAAAAGGACTACATCCTCATGTTGGCTCTATAATCTCTGCAGCTGAAAATTGAATTTAACAAACAGCTTAGCAAGATCAACACAAAACAAATCCGATTACCATATAATCCCTAGTTCCTTTAGCTGTATTATCTGAGCTTCTTTACTCCCTTGGAATAACTTTCAAGTTCGAGCGGCTATTAGTGACGCTTTTAACATTTACACGTCCGGCTTTTGCCGTCTGTTATATACTGGCCCTAGGCCCCCGCTTCCTTTCTGAGTTTTCTTTTCTCCATCGCCCTCTTCGCTGCAAGTGATTGTTGGGTATTACTACTTGGTTGCGAGCCCAATTTGGTCCTGAGCAGTCACATGAGATGCCCAGTTCGGAGTATGCTGGCCTCTGGCGGTCTCACCTCTCCTGCCTGCCTCTCGTGATCTTCACTTCTCACTGGCCTAATCATGGATGCGAAATGGGAGGCTCGTGATCTCACCTCTCCTATTCCTGCCTGCCTCTCGTGATCTCACTTCTCACTGGCCTAACCATGGATGCGAAATGGGAGGTACCAGGACATGTAAACTTGCAGAAGTCCAAGCACATGCTGATAACGCTGTGGTGCTCGTGACATCGCTTCAGTCTACAACATTTATGCCGGAAGAGAACGTATCTTTTCAAGAGCATATGGAGGTAAAAAAGAAAAACAAAAAACAAGAGATGTGCTGGTAATGATATAGTTAATACATATGATTCTACACTGATACCTATGAACAATTTACTAATTTGAAAATTGTATACGACCATATAAGATTTGAAAAAAAAACATTAGCATCAACGGTGGGTTATGACAAGCCAGATGGAGTATATTAGGATAGTAACTTGCTGACACTTAATTTATCGTGGAAAATACATCCCAAGTACCACCATATATAAATAAAAGTCTCCATGTGAAGCATCTCAATTAAGATCTGTGGTGGAAGCCAAGCTGCTGAAGTCTCAGACTGGAAGGAAACTAAAAGACAAGCATAAAAATCAGGGAAATTGAAGTATTGTGGCATCATAAGAAGCACAACATCAATGGTCTGAACTGCGAAGTATCGTCCTCATGCTGTTCAAATGAGAAAAATTCCAATGTACATATACACACTTAATTGGCTTAGAACGTTAAAAAACATCATTCTTGAGTATATCCAGTCTTCCAGTTCTCTAGTTCGTTGCAAACTGATGCAGAACACAACGTTCATCTCATTACAGGAAAAAATTCACAGGTATCAATCAAGATTAGTAGGTTCTCTCACGAAAACTGCACTTCAGAGAAAAAGTGACGCAGGGTCAATTATACGATGGTGTTTGCATGATTGCATCTCCACGAGACCACGACAATGGCGTCTCGCCTTCGTTCATCTTCTGTTTGTTGCTCTGTCCTACCCCTACCCTCCTGGCAGTACTCTGTTTCGATCTACGTATTTACAACCCTCGTTCGTGTTCAGTCTGTTGCTCTGTCCTACCCTCTTGATATGGTGGTAGTACTGTGTTTTGAACTTTTGATCTGCGTATTTACAAACTGACGCCACCACCGGGCCTTCACTTTAATCTGCATTATTTGCGCCATTGCAGAGTTGTTGCCCACGGTGTTCGTCTTTACTTCACGGTTCCTTTAATTTTGGCCTCTGGGCTCCTATTCCCTTCTCTTTTTCTCATATATATACTCGGATACTCCCATCATTTTCTAATCTGCAGGGACTGCTCGCTAGCAACTAGTTCGAATTTTATCATCCATCGTTCTGAATGACATGTCATATTTCAACTCAACGCATTGACAGTAAGATTGGCAAGGGAGGTATTGGGACATGCAAAGGTGTGAAAATGAGACAAAGTACTCCGTCCGGCGGCAGTGGCGGAGCTTGAACTTTAATCTCAAGGAGGGCCAGTCATTAGAGGTTTGTTACATACAAGGGAGCCATTAATTGATGCACAGCTTATGAGGTGGTTTTTTAGTTTTTTCCTAATCTAGAGGGCCACGGCCCACCTTGACCATCAGTAAGCTTCGTCATTGTCCGGCGGGTCAGCAGAATACTAGAAATCATGGCATTAAAGCTTTTTTGCTTCATACGGATGGAAATCTCATAATAGACTTTGTCCCATGTAGTTTTGTTCCTCCTGAGACATCAACATGTACTGAGACTAGTAATAAACTATAATATGTTGTGTGCGATCTAACAGAGACGGGAAGATTCTTCCATTATTTAAAAAAAATGTGCGGTAACTCCTTGAAAACCAAAATGATTTCGCCCATCTTAACTTTGCACAGGGAGGAGAGGCAGAGAAGCCACGGGCTCTAACTTTGTACGTAGATCGGCAGATGAAGAGTTGCCCTACCATGCATTTGACTTGGTCGCTGTGGGTGCATGCACATGCATTTGGTAGTAACAATTAGTAGGCGCTACTGAATTGCAGGTAGTTCTATTATTCACTAGTTTTGTCGTATCATGCTTGCAGAAAAAAGGACAACATCCTCATGCTGACTCTATAAACTCTGCGGCTGAAAATTGAAATTGACAAACAGCTTAGCAAGATCAACACAAAACAAATCCGATGACCAAAGAAATGGACGTTATATGTCCTTAGTTCCTTTAGCTGTCTTCTCTGGGCATCTCTACGCTCCTTTCAAACATCTTTCGAGTTCGAGCGGCTGTTTTGTGGCGCTTTTAGCATTTATACATCCAGCGTTTCGCCGTCTGTTATATACTAGCCCTCGCTTCCTTTCTCCATCGCCCTCCTCACTGCAAATGTTTGGTGGGCAGTACTTGGATACGAGCCCAATTTGGTCTTGAGTAGTCACATGAGACACCTAGTTTGGAGTATGCTGGTTGAGATTGAAATTTCTCCTGCCGGCCTCTCCTGATATCACATTCTCACTGGCCTAATCATGGATGCGAAATGGGATTATGGGAGGTACCAGGACATGCAAACTTGCAGAGGTCCATCTTCATGCTTGCATAATAACATTATGCCCGAGAAAGAGAACGTATCTTTTCAAGAGCGTAAACGGTAGCATCCGGTTTCGGTAACGATTATAGTTACAGAAGTATGATTGTACACTGATAGTTATGAACAATTTACTAATTTCAAGAATGTAAATGACCTTAATAAGATTTGAAAAAACATAGCATCAACAATGGATTATGACTAGCCTGATGGAGTATATAAGAATTAATTTGTCATCAAAAATACATCCCAAGAAGTATGCCATAGAATTCTCAATGCCAGGCATCTCAATTAAGTTCTGTGGTGGAAACAAAGCTGCTCAAAGTCTCAAACCGGAAGGAACCCAAAAGACAACGATGGATTATGATATCCGGTCTTCCATTTCTCTAGTTCGTTGCAAACTGATGCAGAACACAACGTTCATCTCATTACAGGAAAAGAATTAACAGGTATCAATCAAGATAGTAGGTTCTCACGCAAAAATACTGCACCTCGGAGATAAAGTGACGCAGGCACCCAATGGCAGGCAAAGTGTGGTGTGGGGTTAATTATACGATGGTGTTAGCAGAAACTCGTTCATTCGTATAATCACTGCTACACAAAATGTAAGAATCGACTGAGGCCGTACATTCAAGAAACCTTATGAATATCTAATCTCTATCTGGCGTAGGCATGTGGTCTGAACCCCTGCTGGTATCCGTCCTTGCTGGAGAGCCCCTGTGACTTGCTATGCTTCTACAGAACCTGAAAGTAGCATTAGGTAAAGGCATTTAGATTATCCCGAATGGAGGCAACAAATAATTTTGCAAAAGCTCAAAAAGCTGAAATGTGAGCCTTATGGAGGAAGGACAAATACATATCCAGTTCTTCTTCTTTTGTCTTGATTTCATGGGACCAAATTACAGGGTCGACATTCTTGGGCAAGGAGTCCTGCAGTTGCAACCCCTCCCTTAGCCACTGCTCAGCTTTAGTGCACTCGTTGTCAACCTAACAACCAAGCGATCATTTAGAAATACAGGTTAGATAACTGAAGCACACCCTTGATCAATCTTTTCAATATTCTGGAGCAACCTAGGAGCATTTCAAAACTTATTAGTACAACTTTCAATATTCTGGAGTGGCACATATTTCTAATTACATATGGTATCTGTCGGTATTTTCCTAAATAGAATTAAACAACCGTTTAAACTGATAAATTGCTAAATGGACAACCTCATCTTCACCTAAACGGCTGTTTACACAAACTAAATGGTCATTTAAACCGATTAAACAGTGTTACCCTAAACAATGATTGACCACCCAACCACCATATACTATCTACTATATTTATCATATTGTGAGAACACAACCGATTTTCATTCCAAATTCACCATATTGGATACAATATGAGGGTTTATCTTCACCCATCCTACTTGTTATCACCTTGCTGAAGTTATTAGTATACTATAAATCACACATAGTTAGTTATGCTAACAGAGGCACAATAAATATAACATAAGAAACTTACAGCATCCCTCTCAGGTGTGGATAACGACTTGGCAGCCGTCCTATGGTCAACAATGGACTTCAAAAGCTCCCTGATTGCTTGAGCTCTGAATTCATCATCTTTACAACGACTTTCAATGGGATCTACAAGCTTTAAATATAAACATATACATAAATGGAAATTCAAAAGAGCAGTGCAAAACAAACAAATAGATTAAAGCACAGAAGTGGATGCTCGACCAGGACAAATAGATTGGCTATTTAGTTCCAGACATGTTTTATCACTGACTCTAATAAACCAGAGCTTTCTTTAATAATTTGCAAAATGCTCAAGCACAAATCAAACATATGGACAAATAAAATGGCTATTTAGAGTTTGGGACATACCCAGAGTATGATATAAAATATAAACCGTCATTCTCATGCAAACTTTTTTTTTTGGGGGGGGGGGGGGGGGGGGGGGCTGTTTCTCTCAGCCTAGACTTAGCATAAAAATAGCACAAGCAATATGTGCTTTATTTCATTTAGAATCCAGTAACATCAGATATATGAAAGGAAAAAGAAATATAAAACATCTCCACATAACAATAGCCTTTGCCCAAGGAAATATGCTAATCATCATTGTTGAACACATATAAACCCTATAGCAATTTTTATCGTGGAATGCACCATGACGTGAGATACACGTGACTACATGGGGAAGAATAAGAAATTATGTTACCCTATATTCAGAAAGATATGAAAGATCAGCAAGAATTTTCTTTTACCTTTTTCAGTTCCTCTAGTTTACTACTGTAAACCGCTTCTGTCTCATCATCACCTTCTTCGTAAAGCCATTCTTCAGTCTGTTGGAGATTAACTGAGATTCCTTCCCTTTCTGAATCAGTTGCAAAGCTCCTATACCTCTCAGAAAGCTAGAAAACAATTTATAAGCCAACAAAATTTTAGGCACAGAAAAATAGATGATTAAAAAACTGTCATATCAATACCTTATTACGGGTGTCATACACATAAGATTCTAGCACGTTCTTCCTGTCTTTTGTTCGTTCCATAAGTTTATCCTGATAGGCCAGCTGCTGCTCTTGCTCTTGAGCTTCCAGTAGTTCCTGCTCACTCATTGCACCATAAATGTACTCAATGATTGGTAAATTCTGCCGTTGGATTGACCTTTCACTTCTTGACCTGTCACCCTGCATAGATAACAATTTAAGTCACCGCAAAAGATGTGTGTAATTCAAGGATGGCTTTAAAATTTTAAACATGTCGTATATTGTCTGATTTGCAGCAGAAAATTCATTTCTCTTTCAGCTTCTCCACATAATTAATCCAAAGATACCTTCTTCAACAAGCATAACTAATAAATTCTTCCATCTTTATTATCTTATAAATTACTAAAACATCAAAGTAGACCCAACATCACTTTTTGTAAGCAAGATTACGAGAATGTCAACTGCTAATGATGCATAATAAAAGCAAACATATTGAAACAAACTAAAGGACATGCTCCGAGTGTGATTAAATAATACATTACCATGTCGTTACTGGAATCCACCTCCATAAAATCAGCGGAATTTGCATTACTTTGATCATCATCAATCAACTGAGACAGTTTAAAGGTTATAAATTGTGCATATCAACTGCAAGTTATAATAATAATAATCCATCTATGAAAATGCACACGACACTTACAGTAGCTGATTCCACTGAAATAAGCCCATGTAGATTCAATCGAAGTTTTACTTTTACTTTTGAATTTTCTGTATGCGCTTGGAATGGTCCAATCTGCAGTAAAGATACTTCAATGAATTATATGTAATATTGTAGCACATAGAAGTTAGACACTTTAAACAGTAAGTGAAGCATCTTTGAATCTATCCCAAGTGTGTGCATCACAGTCCATATGATATACTTGAACTGCACTAATCTTCATATCAGTTTCACAGAAGACACAAACAAATCAATAGGGAGGTGATGCAAATGGGATGTTATGGCCTGACACTGTAGAACCCAGGGTTTGTAGAATAAAGAAAACTGATAGAACAACACATATTTACATTAAGTTAAGGTCATTCAGAAAGACAGTATCCAATTAGCTGTGGCATTGGTGTTGGTGTTGGTGCCGTGGACAACAAACCCTGGCCGGACGTCCGGCTCGGTCTTGGCAGCAGCAAATTTGCTGGTGGTGTAGAGCTTGCTGCTGCTGTAGCTATAGCCCCATCACGTAGCTCAAAGGATCTGGCAAGGCTCATGGCAACATCCAAAGAATGTGGCGAGTGAATCTGGACCTCGATGCTCATAGGTGGTTGCAGACCGGCGGTGAAGAGTTGTACTTGCTGTGACGGCGTAAGCGTACCTGTGCGAGCCAAAAGCGAGAGGAACTTGTCACAGTAATCTGCCACCATGCTGGTGCAGCGGCAAGCCGCCAAATCACCTAGTGGATTGGCGCGTGAAGGGGGCCCAAATCGGAGATTGAGCAATTCTGTAAATCGCCGCCATGAAGGTGTACCTTGATCGCGTTCCACATGCATATACCAGATTTGAGCAGCATCCAGTAAGTGCAGCGATGCCATCCAAACCTTTTCCTCTTCCAGAACACGATAACCACGAAAGAAAGACTCACAGCGATGGATGACCGGTAAAGGATCTCCCGTGCCATCAAATTTGGGAAAATCGGGCTTGTAATACTTGGGAACGCCACGACCATCTGAGGACGATGAGCTGTCGTGATGTGGCGACGTGAATGATCGGCCGCTATGCGAGTTCTCCTGTTGCTTCAAACACCGATCCATGTCGTCCATCTTGGACTCCAGGGTGTCTAGGGTCTTCAATTTGGTGAGTACCAGCTGGTACAGGGTCCTGTTGTCGAGCTCGTCGTCGTCAACCCCGGAGGAGCCATCGGCAGCCTTCTTCTTGGCTTCGTCAGCCATAGCGCAGCACAGGCGAGGAGGATCGGTGACGAATCTGATACCAGATGTTATGGGCGAGGTAGGGATAATTAGGGCTGTTGCTCACCCCAGAGCTTGAGAGGTTTAGACGATAGAGAGAGAGAGAGAGAGTTCTGAATATTGCTTGCCTTTATTCATAGATCACGCCATGCATATATAGCCTGGCTGTGTTACACGTTATCTGACTTGATTACAGAGATGTATTCCTAACCGACCAAGACTTGACTTATTGGGACTCTAATATTGGCAAGGCAACCGACTTTATCTCTAATCTAAGGACTCCTGAACCTTCTTCTTCTCACGCCTAACATATGTACGTCCCCACATAACAGCATCACACCATATACATGACATTTTGTCACCACACATAATATCAGAATACTCTTTTCCTGTTAAAACCCATTGGTAGTACATAACTGAATTGTAAGATTACCTTACCAGACAATAAATTTTCAAGAAATCCTACAGTTTCAAGTGGTCGTGTTGTTTCACCAAAGAAAGGCAGCATTCACGTTTTAGTTGTACAATTAATTTATTGGAATATAGCTTAAAGAATGCAGTTTTGAATGAGACATGCTATGAATTGAATCTAAATCAAACAATCGTTTGTATGTTGTGGTTCATGATTATTTTAAAAGGCTTTGTTGTTATTGCAGAGGTTTCATTCATTGATCAATCAAGCACTACTAAGCAGCCACAAGGTGCTCAAAATGAGTAATATGATAACCTTTGCTAGATGACAGGCCACGAAAAGGCTTAAACACAAATTTCCAAGTTATTTTTGACATCACTCATAAAGTTTCTGTGGGAAGATTGGCAGTAAAATTAAATATTGGAATCTTGCAAGTTACAAAGATACAGTTTCAACTCAGAGATGATATATCACTAATATAGGCAGAATCTAGCAGAAGTCTGGAGCAATAGATTGCAAGAAGTTAACAGCATACCTGGAAACTGCCAATGCTTGTAGAGGTACCAGGAGGCAATTCGTTCTCATCAACATAAAATGCATCCAAATTAAAACTGCTGTTCTTTTGTAGAGTAACGATCTTAACACTTGGAATGGGCTGGCCCCTCCGGAACAATGCATTACTTGACAGTGTTGAAATTGGGCCTTCACTCATGCAAAATCCTATAGAAGCAGGGACAGCATCTTGCACCTGAATCACAGAATGCACCGATCATCACAAGATCATAATCAGTCCAGAATACTACAAATTCATATGTAGGTGATAAGCTAAGATTGACAAGAGCAATCATACCTCGTAGTCCCGAACACGAAATGTAGGACTAAGCATTGCACACTGCAACGCACACCCCCGAGCCACACACTCACTAGCATTGAGTGTGCGACTAGGCTCCCTTCTGAAGAATTCCGTAAGCACTCTAGCAATGGCGGGTACGCGTGAACCTGACCCAACAAGTTCCACAGAATGCAACCTCTCCAATCGAATTCCAGAATCTGTCATCGCCCTCTTGCAAGGCTCAACAACCCTCTCAAGTATCCCAGCACATAGCTTCTCAAACTCCTCCCTCCGGATCACCCCTCTGACATCCTTCTCCTCCATCAAGCACTCAATGTTGACCACAGCCTCTGCGTTCGCGCTCAGAACCTTCTTCGCCTTCTCACATGCTGCCCTCAACCTCATGCTCGCTTTCACATTCCGTACAACATCGATCCTATACCTGTCCCTGAACTCCTCTGTGAAATGCTCGAATAGCACCTCGTCAAAATCCCTGCCTCCCAAGTCTGCATCGAACCCATGCGACAGCACCTTCATCCCCGACGCATCGAAGGCGACCACCGCGACCTGGGTGTCACAATGCCCAATGTCCACGAACGCGACGCAGGTGGGACCCCCGGAGCCACCTAGGTCGGAGCGGTAGAGGCCGTACCCGAGCGCCGTGGCGGCAAGGTCGTGCATGAGGCGGAGCGGTCTGAGTCCCGCGATGGCGGCAGCGTCGAGGTAGGCGCGGCGCTGCACCTGCGTGAAGTAGCAGGGCACGGAGATCACGCAGTCGTTGACGGGCGCGTCGAGGTCGGCCTCTGCGAGCTGCTTGAGGTACCCGAACAGCATGGCGAGGAGGTGGGTCGGGGAGAGCGCGATGCGGCGGCCGATGTGGTCGACGTAGACGACAGCCGCGGCGCCGCCATCGCCGGTAGAGACGGGGAAGGGGAGGCGGCGGACATCGCGGAGTAGTTGCGCGGGGCGGGAGGCCCCGAGGAGGAGACGCTTGATGCTGGAGAAAGGGGCGTGGGAGGAGGACGCCCCTGCCGCGTGCACGCCGAGGAGGCGCGCGTTGTGGGAGAAGGCGACGGCGGCGGGGGACTCGCGCTTGGACTCGGCGTTGAGGAGCACGTCGATGCCGCGCTGCCGCGCCGCCGCCGCCACCAGGGTGTCGTTGCCGACGTCGAAGCCGACCACGCTCATCGCCGCCGGCCCGGCAATCGCCGATTCGGGATTCGATCGGTGGAATGGGGTGGGATTTGGGTTGGGAGGAGCGGTGCGCCGGAGGGTACGGTCCGCGGGCAAGGAGGGCCGGGCGGGGGCGTTGTTATTGGCTTGCCGCCGACAAGTGGGGCCGCTGCCTTCGCCTGCTGCCTACTCGTCGTGTACGGGGGCGCTGGCAGCGTCCGATCACTTTCTTCTCCCTACCTAAAAAATCGGAGCTTGAATAATAAAAAAAAATCGGAGCTGGTAATCATCATCAGCCGAACTCTGTTTACTTGCATTGCATCACTTTCTTCTCCCTACCTAAAAAAATCGGAGCTGCTAATCATCATCAGTCCAACTCTGTTTACTCGCCCATCAGCATTCCTGATTTTGCCTAATCTTGTCAGCAGATAAAATTAGGCAATGATACGGGACGAAACGGATGTATGTTCTTGCCCTCGGTTTATTCTTTGTTTTTTTTGCGAGGACTCTGTTTAATTATGCTTGACATTGGTAGAGGTAGTAATTTTGACAAAATGTTTGTATGACAAGACTAAACATCATGTTTTTTCTTATGTCATTGATTGAAATATACTTTGTGAATGATATTATACTTGTTTTAATCCACTTCCATATATTATTGCTGATGTACTCTACTGCAGCAATTAATTTTTTTTATATTTTAGGAAACAACGGGGGTGGAAATCCCCATTTTTATGTACATTAATATATACATATATTTTATATATTATGCAGTAAATCTATAATATAAATGAAAGTGGCTAATTTTGAAATAAAAGGTTCTTTTAACTCAATGGTAGAGTAATATCATGGTGAGGCATAAGTCCCTTAGTGGTGGAGTAATGCCTCGAAAAGACCAAAGTCATCGATTCAAATTTGATAAAGTACTTGTCTACTAATTCATTCACTTTCTTTTAAAAAAAATGTCTCCGTTTTTCATTGAATTTTATGTCTTTGTTTAGTATGAGATGCTCTTATTTTTGTTCTAACACTAAACGAAGAATTTTCCTCATTTTAAGTTTATAGGGTCTTTTTACAAGATCAGCTCTTAGAGCGGTGTAGAAAGCAACAAAGGTCTGAGAGCAGTAACAAATAAGGTCTGCATAACAGTTTTAGCTATTATCTCACAAATATTTTCAACTAAATTTGAATTTGTATTTGTAGTGTCGAAATTTGTACACATTGTATGGCTGGTGAGGAATGAGAGCTCAAAGGAATAAATAAATAAATAAAAAGTTTGGGAACGGAAGGGAAATTGACGAAAGCTCTCGTTCCGGCGGTCGACATCTCCGTCCCGTCTTCGCTTGCCGGGACGGCCGCCACCATCTACCCGCCTCTCGCCGACCTCCCTTGTCCCCGGTCTCCGCTCCCTTCTAGTATCCCTACCGACGGCCTCGCGCTCCGCCGCCATCTTCACCTGCGTCCACCTCGCTGCTGCAGCCCCGCACCGCCTCCGCGCCCACCTCGACCGCCCGCCGGCTGCCCTCGATCTGACCCCGATGGCCTCGACGGACAAGGGGAAATCGGCGGTCGCCGAGCTGGCCGCTTCGCTGAGCGATGTACGCGTAACGCCGCCCCGGAAACCCACGAGTTTGCTGCCGGTGGGCTCCTTCTGTAAGCTTCCGGTCCTTGTTCCTTCTAGTTAGAAGGATGAACAATTGATTCTGTTAATTGATTATTAGAAAAAAATCGATGTTGTGTAGAAAGTGTGTTGGTTAGGTCTGCTGACTGCTGAGCTTTCATGATTGATAGTGAGTTAGTATCTCTTGACAAACTAAAATCTACAGAAAGAATTGTGAGCCTCTGAAATGACAAAATTGCCGCTGGGTTATTATAAATGTAATTGGCGGAATTGTATTCTGTATCTATGGTTTCGTGAGTAGTATCGTGGAGATAGGCTACCTGTTTGGTCAATTGTCAAGATCACATAATGTCATAGCGAGCTTGTTTTTGTTGAACAAATAATATGTTGAAGTGCTGTTCATATTTTTTAATTGATGAACCTCTGTGTCTGGAATTATGCCTGTTGCTAGGCGCCAACCTTTCGAAGTTTGCAACTAGCTCTTTAGTCATGAATGAATATGATGTGAATAAACTTAACAAACATACTTCATCCAATGTTATTCACATCCAAATAGTTGAGTCATATTATCGGTTTTAAGAATTGTCCCTTTCGCGTATTGGTAGTGTTATCACCATTAACATGTGAATTGTAACTACTTCAGATTCTCACTGCTAAAATTAAGAATTCTCCTTTTTTGCGTATTCCCAGTGTCATCTCCCAATATTAACCTTTGAGTTGTAACTAACTCAGATTCTCTCTCAAAGAAAGCTAAACCTCGGAAACTGGTGAGCCTGTGCCTTGGCACCCTTGGTCAGCATCTTGAAGATATCATAGCCGATATTTCTGAATTTACTGTCTTCTTTCCACCCCACATAAAGGTAAACATCTTTAAATTTTATTGATATTTTTTTTCTTCCATGCATCCTTGCCTCAATAAAACAGTAAAATGTTCACATGGTGATTAATTTAGCATATTGGATGATCTTTTTTCATCCAATTTAACCTGTACTATGACAATTGAGTTCATGTCCTGCTTGTAATAATTCTAATAGGGAGTCTATCTTTTAGTTTAAATGTCTGTTGAAATCCCAAATACAATGATTGCAAAACAATTGTGCCTCATTTACTTCATGATGTGACATCTTCGTTTTGTTGCACTGCAATATCTACTGGTACTTATGCTTATGCATGGTACAGTGATAATTGAGTTGACTGTATAATGCAGCTGGCGATTCTGTCTATTGCAAGGAGAAGAAGGCTACTGAATGATGAAGTTTTGACTTCTCTTGTTGAAAACTCCTGGGAGATCCTAGATGTATCTGGATCTGATGTAACTGATGTTGGTTTGGCTACCGCAGCAAATGTGTGTAGTAATTTGCGGGCTGTTGATATTAGGTAAGGATTAGCATGTGTTATGTCAGCTCTTGCGTAGAGTAGTTCAATAAGCATTACGCTTGGCAAATCCATCTGATTCATGACCTCTTCTTGTGCAGTCGCTGTGAAAATATAACTACTGTTGGTGTTTCCGAAATTGTATGCCACTGTCCATCACTGGAGATATTGAGATGTGGGTATGATTTCCAACAAATTGCATGGATTAATTAGTAAAGCTCCTACAATTTATCATGTTAGCATCATCTTGTTACCTGTGACTTTTGCTTTCATTACTTTGTCTCCACTCTCTAGTGTCTCTGTGTTATATGTATTTTCTATTTTCATGGTTAAATGAAACATGCATGTGCTAGGTTAGTCTTATTTGAGAATTTTGAACTGACCAATATAAGTGTGTGATGCATCTGCCAACATTGATCATTGGAGCTGCTGAAAAGTTAAGATATGCATAGCTAGAACAAAAAAAAAAGTGGTTATATTGGACAACCTACAATAAACTCCTTGTCAATATTATTGGACAACATACCATAAGCTCCTCGTCAATATTTAAGCTTATGATATTGAAAAGCTTGCCCCTCTAGTGGAATTGTCCCTCGCTTTGTAATGTACCATACTGGCAATCTTTGACTTTCAGTGTTGGCTACGCATAATATCCTGCATTGCAGGATATACAAGAGCTTATATACATTTCCATGATTGCAGAGGCTGTCCAAGAAGTGAATTCACCGCACGGAGATGCTTGAATCTCTTGAAACCTAGATTGAATTCTCATGAAGAGGACTCCTGGGAGGAGCTCAAAACAGTAGATATTGGAGGTGGTGCAGGTTCTTTAAGGTGGCTAGTTTGGGTATGCATGGAACTCTCTCTTTTTTTTTTAGTAATGATGTATTGTGTACTAGCAATTTATTAACACAGCCCTGCTTATCCATCTTTTCCCTGTTATGCAGCCAAGGATAGATGACAACTCCAAGGCAACCTTAGCTGAAGAGTGTCCACGTGTTACCATCAACCCTCAACCGTCACCTTTTGACCTATGTGGATCCAAAGTCCCAGTAGAAGCATTTGCAAGCATACCACTGGACCATACCATAGTTGAGGACATTGATCCCAAAACATGGGCAGTTTCTGCTGCCCCTCGAAGAGTTGTTGATCCGCCAAATCCGAACGCACCACCAGAAATACCAATAGCTGAGAGGTTCAGGCTTGCCTATGTCGAGCGTGAAGCAAGGCTTGCACCCAAGAGAGCCAAGAGGGAAAGGCAGCAGCGTCGCCGTGCTGAAAGGGACTATGTGATGAATGACATCAACGCCAGATCAATAGCGCTTGCCGCTCAAGCAACCAGAAACCTACGGAAGAGCTGACATGAAACTTTGTTACGTCACCCTTTTTGTGTTGTATGTATTTCAGTGTTTGTGAGAACAAAGGAGATTAAAAAAACAAAAAGGTCATGAGAACTGTTATATAATCTTTCAAGGGTAAAAGATAGGCATATCAGAGCCAAGTTTTGAAGTAGCTTGTAGTACAGTGCGTTTATACTATCATGTTCATGTTCGGTTTATACTATACAGGTTATAAGCAAGGAAATATGTATGCACGCAAGTGCCAGGCAATGTCAATGTTTAAGGGCATGGGGATAGCATGCGTCTGAAAATAATACTGTAGCTTACACCTTTACCTATCAATCATATAAGAAATGTGTAGGAATTGTAGTGAAAAAATACTGAAGTACAGGCTAGGTGTTGCCTTAATCAGATCAGGCGTACATTTACAGGAATTGGGCTTGGAAATCTTCTGCTTGTATTGTGAGTTGCATCTAAAATGAGATCGACACCCAAGATCAACCATACATAACAAAGATGCAGTGATTTACATAAACAGCAGGACTTCTGAGATTTTTTTTTTCCAATTTTCTAGAAAAAGAAGCTAGAAACAGGAGCCAAGCTAATGTGCACATTTATAATCTAGTAGTAGTAGAGATTAAAATAACAGGTGTCAGCGAGCAATCAGCAGTCCTCAGTGCGCTGCGACGAGGTCCGACGGCGCCGCAGCGAAGCCGTCCATGAACAACACATCCACGGCCTCGTGCTGCTGCGGCGGAAGGAACACGACGCTCCTGGCGGCGGCGAGCTTCTTCCGTAGCGGGTACCGCATCCCCCTGGCCGCCGCCGCGCCGAGGAGGAAGCACGGCACGCCGTCCGCCGTCCCGTGGCTGGCGGGGGCGGGCGACCGCAGAGGAGGGAGCGACGAGGAGGATGGGAGCGCGGCCGCGGCGGCGGCGGCGGAGCGGAGGGAGCGCGCGACGATCCTGGAGTCGCGGAGCCGCGCGAGCGCGCCCGGGCGGAGGAAGCGGTGCGGGCTGCCCCCGCGCTGGCGCTCGTCCGCGCGCGGGGCCGCGGGCCGGCGCGCCGGGGAGCGGAGGCGGCGGTCCATGGACGACGGGTGAGCGAGCGCGGTGGAGCGGGATCGGGAAGGGGGAGCGGGAGGGAGATTTGGAATCGAGCGCGGATTTGGTGGTGACGATTTGGGAGGAGGGAAGGGGATTTATGGGTGGCGCGGGGGAGGGAAACGAAAACGAGGCGAGGCGGGAAGACGATGAATAGGATGGGAGGGAGATCGCGAAATGGAGGGGAGGGGAGGGAAGCGTACGAGTTACGACAGGCGACGCCGCCACGTGGTCGATGCGGTTTCTTCTCGTGTACGCTTTGGAGGTGTGGGCTAAGCACGTGCACGGAGCATGGGCCGTGCCGGTTCGAATCGGGTTTATACGCGCGGCATCGCTACGGTACGAGTTCGTCGGCATAGCGTTGCGAGGTCGCGGCGCCATGGAGGCTTCTTGTACATTGCGATCGATCACCCCAATTATTATTTGTGATGCATTTTGTTTGCTGGTTTGTTCAAAGTGCGTGCCAGAAAAATGGAGTCAGTCAGACGACGGAAAGAGAAACCCGGCGCGGCGGCACTAGTTTCTTGCACGACAGCACGTACGGAGACCCGGCTCCACCAACGACGCCAGCAAGTGAGTAGTGCGGCTCATTCACCACGGCTCGCAAGCGTTGCTTCGTCAAACCGAACACCAATGCCATCTAGTATATGAACGCCGGCGTCGCGCACGAACACAGACTGTTCTGCACTAGTACGCTCTGCTGCGCTCACGTTCGTACACGCCTCCTCCCTCACGGCGCGGTACTCCTGAACGCGTGGCGCCAGTACGAGCTGGCCGTGTCGCGGAGCAGCGGACTGGCACAGGGAAATCGCGATGTCGAAAGGGAAACGATACCGTGTACAGAACTGTTGCAAGCACGGCCAAGGCGCCACTGTCTTGCTCGGCGCATCGCGTTGCCGAACGGGACTGCAGGGGATGACTGGGGCGCCAAAGGCAGCGATAAACAACCCGCCGAACGTAATACATGTCCGTGGTAAAAGTGCTTCCCGGTGAACCATCATAGTTCAGTTCATGATTCCCGTAAGAATCACATGCTGTGCGTTCCAATCCGTGGTTGGGTTGCATAGCTTCAGGAAAGTCGATGAACCGAACATCGTCGCTCAAACTCGAAGCAAGGTCCGCTCGTTGACGAGGCCGTCGCTGATCTCACTCAGCCGTGCGCACCTGCACTCATCAAGGCAGCGGCGCCTCCTCCCGCGCCGCGTGTCGCGGCACCAGTACGGGCCGTCCACGAGCACCTCCTCCTCTGCCGCCTCGCGTCCCGGCTCGCCAGAGCGCCGCCGCAATCCCGCCGATTCTTGCATCCGTACCAACCTCCATGGCGACCTCAATTACACCGGGAGAGATTCCGTCTTGCCTTCACACGACGACGTGATCTGTAGGTCATCGTCTCGTCCTCCGGGAAAATGGCGTTGACGGTCGGACGGGCATACCCGTCTCCCTCGACGGTGGCTTCTCTGGTGTCACATCGATGGAGAACACCCGCTTCAAGGCGCTGGCTCATGGTGGCCCGGTGACAGTGTCAGTGTACAGCGCGCCGACTCAGGCGCGTGCGTGGCTGTATCAACTATCAAGTCAGTTTTCAGAGCCATGGCATGATCAGGTCAGCAGTGACTAGAGAGATTACACTTGGGCCTTGTTCGTTTGCTCCGGAACGGGCTCCGGAATGGCCCGTTCTAGCTGGATAAAAGCGGCCTGGCTTCGACTCAAGCCCAAAAGCAAATGTCCGTTCAGTTAGGTTTGGCTTGGATCCGAGATGGGCCCAAATCTTGCTTTCCACTATCTCCATGGCCCGGAACACATCCTCCTCCTCGGCGCCGAGTCGGCGGCCTGGAAAACTTCCCCCGACACGCTTGTGCGAGACTCGTTTGTTCCCAACTTCCGAATCCCAACACTAGCCGCGATTTGGTGGCGGCGCAGAGGCGACGACGACCACCTCCCAGCCAACACACATGCTCTCCATCGGCTTGTCGCCAGTAAAGCGTCGGTCTACCAGTGCTTTCCTTCCTGTTGTTCATGTTGGCGTGTTCATCTCAGCGCTAGATGTAGCACTTCAAACTAGTGCACAGCGTGTTCTTGGCTTCTGCTTGTTGTTCTTGCCGTAGGGTTTTTGGCCGTTGTTTGTTGTTCTTGTGCTCACATGTCTTCGAGGGGAGAGCCATCCATAGTGGAAGGGTTACTGATTCGGATGGATCACGGCTAACACCAATGCACTTTAGCATTCTCTTTTCTTTTTGACTGGATGTTAAACAGAAAGATCCCTCTTGGGATAATCAAAAGGCGCTTGTTCATTTTCAGAAGTGACGAGCTTCGCTCTCCCAAAATGCTAGGTTTCTGAATTTGGCGAAAATCATATAAAATCCACGCATCAGCAGTTAGATTACTCAAGTCTATCCGTCTTGTGTGCGTTAGGCCATAAATTCTTGTTTGCATAGTATTTTTTATCTGACATGTGATCGCTGAGCAGGAAGCAAAATACTAATTCATATCTGATTACAACTGTTGCTTTACATATACTATGGTGAAGTGAGCTGCTGTTTCTATTTAGAGGTTTTCTTCAGTCCTCCACCCGGTACCTTGTACTGAGAGGTACCATTGTCATCCAACCGTCCGAGTATGTAGGGGTAGGATCGCCATCTGCTTGCCTAATCTCGCACGAAGGAAAAACTTCTATGCCCGCACGCCACGTCGCCGAAATCTGCCGGTACTCAGCATCACAGCCCGCCCGCTTGCAATCCTCATCGCCGGTCGTAGCCGCCCGCCGCCCCCGCCGCCGCTCGATGCCCACGGGTTCGGCTTGCGCGTCCCCGCCACCGCCATCCCCATCGCCGCTCGCAGCCCACCCGCTCTCCCCGCCGCCACTTGCCGCCCGGCCTCCCCGCTGCTCACAGCCCGCCCGCTCTCCCCGCCGTCGCTCGCTGCCCGCTCTCCCCGCTGCTCGCAGCCCGCCCGCTCTCCCCACCGCTGCTCGCTGTTCCGCATTTTTCTGCGGGTGCAGCAGGTTGGTGTCGGTGCACCAGCCGCCGCAGCCATCTGTGCACACGCGGCAGCTATCGCCACCTACCATCTTCGCTGCCTTCTGCGCCTCCCTCCAATCCTCCTGCTTGTCTGCCCGTCGGAAAGCACCCGATTGGGGATCCACAACCTCGCACAGACAACAGTCTTGCTAGATCCCGTTTCATACTTGTGAGGAGGCAATGGAAACGGCTTGAGCGGTTGCCGGTTTCGTTGAGAAGGCGAGAGGATTACAGCAGGATTGATGGCCTCGTTCCCCACTGCAATCCGTATTGACTACAAGCTGCTTATTGTTGGGAAGGTGAGCGTTGATTTAATTTCTTATTTTCCTAATGCAGCAATTTATAGTTGGGAGCTACTGACCAAACTAAATTTGCAGAATCGTAGTTTATAGGGTTAATCTTGCTAATTTAATCTTGTGCTGTTAGGTACTGTAAAAGTATGGATGGTAAAGAGGCCACACTAGAGGATCGAGAAGAGTATGCCCTGATGCTTGGTATGAGGTTTAAGAATGAGGATGAAGGCTACCTATTTTACAATAGTTATGCCAGGGACAAAGGATTTAGTGTAAGGAAAGATTATATTCGACATGATTCTTCAACAAATATGATAATATATAGGCAGTATGTATGCTCTAGAGAAGGATACCGAAAGGATGAGTTCATGAATCTAACTGATAGAAAACGAGAGCCACGTCCACTTAGTCGATGTGGGTGTCCAGCAGAGTTTGTGATCCAGTTAGACAGGAAAATAGGTGACTGGTATGTGAACAAATTTGTATCTCAGCATAATCATTCACTGGCAGGGCCTGATCTAGTGCCTTACCTCTGGTCACACCGGGGCTTAAGTGAAGCTCAAAGAGCTGAGGCAATTGAACTGAAAGAAGGGGGGATGAGTAAGCATCAGATAATGGAATTCATGGAAAGGCATTATGGTGGCTATGAAGAAGTCGGTTTTGTGTCGAGGGATTTGTACAACTTTTTTGATAGATACACAAAGAAACAAATTCATGAGGGTGATGCAGATCATGTGATCAAGTATATGCAAACACGCCAGCGAGAAGATATGGAATTCTTTTTTGAGTATGAAAAGGATGATGCTGGACATTTGAGAAGATTGTTCTTTTCTGATGCCCAATCCCAAATTGATTACGATGCATTTGGTGATGTTGTCGTGTTCGATAGCACGTACCGGGTAAACCGATACAACTTACCCTTTATTCCATTTGTTGGTGTTAACCACCACAGATCAACTGTTATTTTTGCTTGTGGTATTGTTTCGGATGAGACAGTGGGAACATATGAATGGTTGCTCAGAACTTTTCTTACTTGCATGTGCCAGAAGCATCCAAAATCACTCATAACTGATGGTGACAATGCAATGCGGAGAGCAATTCAAACTGTTTTGCCTAATTTAGATCACCGTTTATGCACCTGACACATTGAGCAGAATATGGTACGCCACTAGTCCTGAACATTCGGGCCTGCTAAAACGGGCTACACGCCAGCCCGACCCGGTTGGAGTGGCCCGAATGCAGCCCGGCCTGGTACACGGTGCGGTCCGTGCTTCGAGCCGCACCCCTAGCCCGTAGAACGGCCCGGAAATGGCTAGCCCAGTGGGAGGCTCGGTAACGGCCACAGGCCTCCCTCCCAGGCGCTAGCGGCCCATTAGCCCAGTAACGGGCGCGGCATGTAAAAGCGGAGGGGGAGGCGGGGAGCGGTTGCAATCTCCGCCGCGTCAACCCTAGCCCGCGCCTCCGCTCCGCCGTCGCGCTGCAATCTCGCTGTCTCCTCCCACTCCGGCCTGCGCCTCCGCCACGCCCCCGCATCGCAATCTCGCTTGCTCTCTTGTCTGCCTGTCTCCTCCCACTCCTCCTAGATCTAGATGACTAGATCCTAGTCTTCTTCGCCTCCTACTCGTAGATCTAGATCCTTGTCTTCTCTACCTCGAGATGCAGGGCCTGCAGCCGGACGATGACGACCATGATGCACTGATCGGATCCAGCGAGGACGACGGATCTGGTGATGGTGATGGCGGCGACGACGGCGCTGGTGCTGGCGACGGATCTGGTGATGGCGTTGCTGCTGCTTCGAGCAACCCGACGGCGGAGTCCGCTCCGTCCAATCAGGCTGCTTCGAGCAACCCGAGCCAGGTCAAACGAGGCCGAGGTAATAGCTCTGTTGTTTGGGTGTTCTTCAACGAGCTCACCAGCACCGACGATAGCGGCATCCCGCGAAGGTATGGCGCTCGTTGTAAAACTTGCAAAGGTGAGTTGAAAGCTCCGTCTCATCAAGGAACAGGCACACTAGCTAGGCATCATAATTCTTGTTCTCATAAAGCTGCCAAGACTCGTAGGACTCAAACTTTGCTTGATGTTTGTGATGATGGTAACCTTAGGACATGGGTGTATGATCCGAAAGTAGCACGTGTTGAGCTTGTTCGTTTGATAGCTAGGACTGATCAACCTTTGGGTTTTGGTGAATCTGATGCCTTTGTCGAATACATCCAGAAAGCTCATAATCCACAGTTTAAGGGTTCATCTAGGACCACAACTACACGTGATCTTGCCAAGTACTTTAATGATAGACGTGTCAAACTGAAGAACTGCTTGAGTGCTTCTGTATCTTCTGTTTGTATTACTTCTGATATTTGGTCTGGCAATGCTAAGGAGGATTATATCAATGTGGTTATACACTTTGTGTCTGCTAATCAGTGTTTGCATAAAAGAATTATTGGTATGCGTTTGATTGATGTTTCTCATAGTGGTGACAACATTGCTGAACGAATTGCTAATGTTTTGGATCATTATGCCTTGACTGATAAGGTTTTTGCTGTTACCCTAGATAATGCATCTGCTAATTCTTCTGCCATGCGTGTTTTAACTCCCAAAATTTCTGGTTATGTTGATTCTACTCTTCTGTTGCATCAGAGATGTGCATGTCACATTATAAATTTGATTGTTAAGTCTGGCTTGAAGAGGTTAAGGAAATTCCTTGAGAATTTCAGAACTGCAATATCTTTCTTAAATTCCTCTAACCAGCGTATTGCTGCTTTTAAGCAATTTTGCATTGCATGTGGTAAACGCCCTCGTAAGTTTGGTTTAGACATGGATGTAAGATGAAACTCGACCTTCCTAATGCTGCAATACTTGGTTCCATATAAAGAATAGTTTGGTGTCTACATTACTGCTAACTATCCTGTTACAGCTAATGGTCAACCATTGCTAATAGAGGATCACTGGTATGTTGCTGGTAAAATTCTTGGATTCCTTGAACAATTCTATACTTCTACAGTTGCACTTTCTGGTGTTTACTACCCTACTGCTCCTCTTTATGTTACATCATATTTTGTTGATTGCCAAGCATTTATCTATGTATGAAAATGACCCATTGCTTAGAGACTGTTGTTCCTATGAAGTCTAAGTATCTTAAATACTGACAGAATATCCCTATGCTTTATGCCTTTGCTTTTGTATTGGATCCTAGAGCTAAAATGAAATTCTTCAATAAACTTCTTGAACGGTTATCTGGTTTTGTTGGCACTGATTACACATTGTTTTACTTGAGTGTGCGTAGTGAACTAATTAAACTGTTTAAGAAGTATGAATCCAAATATGGTGCAGTTAGATTGGAGAGGCCAACACAACCATCAGCTGGCCAAGGTAAGCAAAAAACTGCATGGGGTGACATTTTTGGTGATGATGAATGTGCACCCTCCTTTACTGCTGGTCCTTCTCCTTCAACCTCTTCCTCTTGTGGGCAAGTTTCTGAGCTGGAGTTATATCTTGATAGTGATACTATTAGCGACTTTAATGATTCGTTTAACATCTTAGCTTGGTGGCATGCACATAAACAGACTTATCAAATCTTGTCCATATTAGCAAAGGATGTTATGACTGTTCCTGTTTCTACTATTAGCTCGGAATCTGCTTTTAGTCTTTCTGGCAGGGTGATTGAGGAGCGGCGACGTTCCCTGGCGGGCAAGACGGTGGAGATGCTTCTGTGCGTCAAGGACTGGGAGTTAGGAGATAAAAGACAGCAGCATAAGGTGGTGGACACGGAGCTTGTATTGAAGTTTGATAATATGTATCTGGATGATCAGCCTCCTCCTCTTGTGGCTGTAGATTGAATCATTGAATGTAATATGACATATGTAATATTTGGACAGTTGGACTTTGAACAATCTAGTAGAGTCGTACTCTTTTTTCCTTGATTAGCAAGGTTTTTAATGAGGCAACCAAATCAATCTTGATGAATAAAGATTGATTCCTTTGAAGTTCTGTTCTCTTTGCCTCCTTAAATTTCTGTTTCTGCTATATTTTATTGAAATTTAATGCAAATCTGTGATATTTGATGAAATCTGATTAGTATATGACTAGTGACTTGATGACCGGGTCCATCGGGCTGCCGGGCTATCGTGCTTCACGAGCTCACCGGGTCAGCCCGGACCGGTTACTGAGTTCCGGTCCATGCTTCGGGCTCACCACCTGGCCCGGAGCCCGCTAAGGCACGGCCTGGATAGCCCGGTGTGCCTCCCCGGGCCGGGCCGCGAAGCGGGCCATGCCGGGCCGGACCGTGTAGCCCGGATCTTCAGGACTATACGCCACCTCACCCCTGAAATGTTACCAGAATTCAGAGATTTTCTTCATGTCCCTTTTGAAGTTGATGAGTTTGATAGGAAGTGGAATGAGTTCAAAAAAACCCTACCATGTTCCTGAAGGTAACATATAGATCGAGAGAATGTACCATTTGAGAACGAAGTGGGCTGCTGCATTTACAACGAGAAGGATTTTCCTAGGCATGAAAAGTAATCAACTTAGTGAGAATCTTAACTCTAGCCTTCATAAGCATCTAGACCAGAAAATGAGTCTAGTTGATATGGTGGAGCATTTTGAGCATTGTGTATCACGCATGCGCCATAAAGAGGCAGAGCTAGATGCAAAAAGCACTCAATTTGTCCCTGTCACAGCTCATGATGCTAGTCAGCTTGAGAAAGATGCAGCAACTATATTTACACATAATATTTTTAAGAAGTTGAAGTTAGAGTTTCAAAGGTCAATTGATTAGAAGGTAATTGATTCAATAAATGAGGCTAGCTCTGTTACATATGTTCTTTCATTGTTACAAAATTGTGACAAAATCAAACTTGTGAAATGCATTTTTGCTGGAGCATCGTTGAAGGAAGTTTCATGCTCTTTGAAAGGTCCCTGATGTCGCCTAGAGGGGGGGGGGGGTGAATAGGCGTTCCTGAAATTTATTCCAAAACTCACAGCGGAATTAGTACTGCCAAAAATCGGACCCTCCGGTTTTTGTCAGGGAGACGGAATAAACTAAGCCCAAAGGAAACAAGCGGGAACTTTAAGCATGCAACCTACCATAGAAACAACAAAGCTAGAGCAAGGTGATTTCACACAGAAATCACCAAGATAGAACACTGTCCAAAACCGGACACTCCGGTTTCCAAAACCAGACACTACGGTTTTCTCGAGACAGAAAACAGAGGCAAGGGAAAAACAACTCGTAGAGGAGATCTAGCACAATCCAAGCTATCAGAGGTTGCACACAAGCAAGAGCAAGTTTATCCACTAAGGAAAACAAGAGCAACTACTCATGAAACGTATGAGAAAATAAAGCAAGCTAGAACTTAAACAACAACAAGGAACAAGGGAGCACACGGGGATTTATTTACCGGAGTTCGACCAACTTGCAACCAAGTTGTCTACCTCTCCGTTGAGGAGCTCGATCACACTTGAGCCGGGTCTCTTTCAACCCTTTTACCTCGCCAAGCAATCACCAAGATCAAGCTTGGATGACCAAGCAATCACCGAGATCCAGCCCGGTACTCCACTAAGCTTGCTTCTTCCCTTGCGGAGGTGAAGCCAACCTTTACAAACTTTCCCAAGGCTCACCACAAATTTGGGAGCTCTAGGGCGACGCCTAGCCATCTAAGAATCTTCAATTCCAAGAGTAACAAATGTGTCACGGAATCTTGCTATGCAACAATGCTCAAGTGCTCAAACTTTCTCACAAAGAGTATCTCTCTCAACCCAATTCTCACAAAGAGATCAAACCTCACAAAGAGGAGTTGGGGAGAGTGCTAGAGGGCTTTGGATATGTTATTTTCGTGAATGGAATCAGCAGCTACCGAAAGAGGGGTTGGATGAGTATAAATACTCACCCCTCCAAAAGTAGCCGTTGGAAACTAGCCAGTGAAAACCGGACACTCCGGTTTTCAAAACCGGACCATCCGATTTTGGCTGAACTAGTCGTTGGAATTCAAACCAGCCTAAAATTGGACACTCTGGTTTCTGAAACCGGACACTCCGGTTTTCCTGGGACAGTGAGAGGATAGTGTGTGTTTGGCTATTGTGTGTCACTTTTCTCACTTGGTATTTTCTTTTGAGCATCGAGACTTAGCATATCATCCATGTAACATCCCTCTTGATAGAGCGACATGCCTAAACTCAAGATTAAAAATAAAAGGAGACTATACTTCAACTTGAGCTTGCATAAATTGAATCTTGCTACTTCTTCATCTTTAGCTTCTACAATTGATTCACAAGTCACTTCATTTCTTCACTTTCATCGTCAATTGATACTTGGCAACATATGACACCTTGTAGCATGATCGGTCCACGATTATGCTATACTCACCCTTCACCATTGCATTTGGTCCCTCGGCGCCAAGACTCATCTTGCCCTTCTCCTTGCATGGTCCATTGCGGTCAAGTCAAGTCAATCACTTACCATCTTGCTAACTTGAGCCATACATTACTTTGCATCATCCGCATGAATTCTTTTGTCATTGTGTAGACATTTTGATCACTTTGCTTTTGATAGAATATCCAATTTTGAGTCCGCAAGCAATTGATCATCATCCTTTATTCGTACATTCTTTGATCCTTGTGAACAAGCCATTTAAATGAATACCGAATCATACAATGAATATCCATGTCTCATAATTTGAGTCGACATACATTTCGAATAATAATATCCATGTTGAGACATACAATGTATATTTGTTAAATATGTCCTGCTAAAATACTCACAAGAATCATTAGTTCTTTAATCACGTTGTCATTCAATACACCAAAACCCACTAGGAGACTAGATGCACTTTCAATATCCCCCTTTTTGGTGATTGATGATAACCTTGATTAAAGCTTACAAAAGATATTCAATAATAATTTTAAATGCAATCATATAGGTGAACTCCCCCTAAATATGTGCATATTTGAATTGAATTCAAATCTTGGCCTCAAATGCCATTTGCACATTTTCAAGAAAGATATGAGAGCTCCCCCTATATGTGTGCATTCGTGGGGTGCAACAAATATGTGATAGTTCAGTTCGTGATGCATGTGTCAAGAAGATCACAAAGAACAAAAAGGAACATATGTGCTGTCTGGTAAAACCGGAGCAGCCGGGTTTGAAAACCGGACCATCCGGTTTTTCCAGATTTCACATAATCTAGAAAAACATTACACCAAATCATTATGCATCACATATTACCACAAATAGTCTTAAACATAATTAAAACAAGGTTCACACACAAATCACACATTACAATTTGTTCTCAAGTCCACAAGAGAAGAAAAACGAAGAGGATACACTGGTCAGGGCAAAACCGAACCATCCGGTTTTGAGAACCGGAGCATCCGGTTTTGCTACCAGAACTGAAATGAGGAACTAATAAGGTACCACTGTATTGTGCTTTAATCTTCTCTCCCCCTTTGTCATCTAGCACCAAAAGGGGTGGTCATTTACTCCAAAGCTCAAGAGTGAAGTCCAAAGCACTTTTCTTCGAAATGATTTTTCCTTAATTTTGAGGGGGATCAGATTGAGGTTGTGGCTGACCATATGCTGCACCACCATCAAATGCAGGTGGTGGACCAGAGGTGGAAGCTCCTGTGCCACTATAACCATAGCCATAGCCACCAAGGCTCATGTCACCATAGATCTGTGTGGCATAGTCATCCTGCTGCTCAAAACTAGCCATCCTATCTTCCCAACTCTCCATAGGACTTGCTGCACCCTCTGATCCAATAGGAGAACAAGGTGGCTCAATCTCTAGCTTGTTGTGAATTTCTTTGACTCTCTTAGTAATCTTCTTCCTTTCCTGCCTCTCATGATGAACTCTCACATCAGACTCATATTGCTTCTTGTTGAGGCAAAAGAGCATGTTCATTATTCTTCTCAAAGGTGAGGGTGGCTTGTCTACCTGCTGCTCACTGCCACTACCATCCATAGAAGGTGGTACACTATGAGATGAAGGTGCCATAGGCTAAGTGTGGGTTGTAGGATCTGTTGTTGTGTTCTCCTGTGGGTGAGCCACTATCTTGATCTTGTACCTTGTGTGGATGCTATCACATATAAATGTGCCACCGGTGACTTTCTCAATCATATGCATGATATACGGCGCATACCCACAACTCTTCAAAGAGTGATTTGCAATGCCCTTTATCTCCTCCCATATGAAGTCGAAGACTGAGAAGGGAGTACCATGTGGAGGAGTGGGACACATAGCAGCTAAAATGTTTTTGTTGTAGGAGGAAATGGCTGTCGAGTCACTTTCCCTAGCTGTGAGAGTCCGTCTGAACATCCTGTTGATGTAGTAGTAGAAGGGGAGCAAATCAGTAGTGTGCCCTCTGCTGCCTTGCTTGTTCCTTGGGTACATGAAACCCATTCTGTCCACCTTTAGAGCATGATGCAAGTGAAGTCTGGGGCGGTTAGCATCATTCCTTTCAAAACCAAGCAGCCTAGCAAACTGAGCATAGTTAATCTCATACCATTGTCCCTCAGTCATCCAGTGGAAGTTTCTCATATTCCCATGCTCCTCAATATATAAAGTGGCATAGAACTGAGCAATGACCTCATTGTTCCAATTTTTCTGAAATGCCATGATATCGCTTACACTCTTGGCCTTACATTCTGCCACTACACTATTGATGATAGCATCATCCTTAGAAATTAGGTAGCCCCAATCAACCCACTGAGCAGCTGAAATAGCCTTGGTCTTTGGTATAATTACTGTCTCATAATAATCCTGATGGAAATGTGACCAAAACCTATAGTCTGTTCGTGCTGCTTTGGAGAAGCTCTATAGTTGATTGCTCTCATCTTTCTCACTTCATCCACATTTCCTTTGTAGTTGACTTTTTGCCTCCATGATGGAGTCTGAGGAATAGCAAATTTAGGATTACCAAAGTCAACATACTCTGCTGGAACTGGCTCATCAACATCAAAGGTTTCCTCATCCTCCTGCATGATATCATCCTCTCCTTCTACTACCCTGGAGGATTCGGCCTCTCTAGGGTGACTAGGCCTAGAAGGAGATGGTACCCAAGTCTCATCCTCAACATCATCATCAGAGGAAGTCCCACTGTCACTATGCTCTGAAGCTGGGTCCTCCTGAATTGTCAGTGTGCCTCTAGGCATCTTTCTGACCACCTGTTTCCTTCTCTGATAGACTCTGTCATCATGCTTTGCCTTCCCATTTTTCTCACCCTCGGGATCCGACATACTATCCCTATCATAAATAGGAGTGAACAACACATAAAAAACAACCTTGACATAGAGAGAGGGTTAGAATTCAGAATGAGTCAACAGATTGTATATTGTTCATCTCTGGGAAAACCGGACCCTCCGGTTTCAAAACCGGACCATCCGATGTTTCCAGAGTACAACAACATGCATTCTGTCATCTTTTCCCGAGATTCTAATGGAATTGGAATACAATTTGAGCATGGTGCTGGTAAGAAATCTCCTACAAACTGAAATAACCAAGAATTATCAATTTAGGATTTGTCTAACAAAAACCGGACCATTCAGTTTTCACAGTCAAACCCTAGGTTGTTAATCCTGATTAATTTCGACCATATGACTTCAAACAAATTGAAGGGAGCAACTATATGGCACACTAGGAGACTATGTTCCGAAGAAAATTCAAATCTAACAAGGTACCTAAGAGATCGAATCAAAAGAATCTAGGGTACCTTAAGAGAGTGTGACAATCCAAAATCCGAAGGAGGAATCCGGAGTCTCCGGAGTTGGAGACCTTGATTTCACCAAGAAATCACTTTCCCAATGGTGGGAGCCTTCAAATCGCCAATGTGGAGGAGACAGAGGAGCCGGCGTCGGTTTGAGATAGAGAAGAATGAATAGACTCGAAGGGGTAAGTTCTGGCAGGATTGAGTTAAACTCGAGAAAATTGGACTGTCCGGTTTGGAAATCAGACTGTCCGGTTTTGCCTGAACAGATAGACAAAACTAGATCTTTGACAGATTCTCCTCTACTCTTTTCTATTTCTTGATTCTTCTCCAGTTTCAACCTCCTTTTTTCATAATTGTAGATGTTATTTCCATATTATTCCTTTGCACTACTCTCTTCCACTTCTTGCAAAAGCTATTTCATATTCACCTTCTTCTTTTGAAAACTTATCAAAAAAAAAACTCATTTTCTCAATTTTTGCTCATTTCAAATTCTTATCCTTTGATGTGTAACTCTCTTCTTCAAAGAATTTGTGAGAAAATGCTTCATTCTTTGCGCCTTCTTGTACCCTTGAAGATGTGAAGATTGGAATAGAGGGATTTGATTTTGGGACTTGAGATAGAAGATCTCACAAATTATGGTTAGGTAGCAATCAATCAAGTTTAACTATAGCCACAATTTGTTCGATGTGATCACAAAGATCAAGAGTCAAATGTCTTTCAAAATGCACGCAAAACATGATTAAGGTGTTTTTGAAAAAATTCTATCCTAACTCACAAAGAGTATGTAGTGACAAGAGCCCCACACATACCAAGGCAGATCCTATCACATGAGTTCTATATGCATAGGGAACAAAGAACAAAGACCATAAAGGCGAACTCACCTTGGCCTTATCTAGCTTTTTGCTCGATCATATTAGTTAGCACTGCATCATCCTTGTTCTTGATGCACTTTTAATGGTGGATGATGACATTTATGGCACAAGCTAGAATCACTCGTAAATCGATCATCTAGAGAGGGATAGATCACCGAAGATCTTTCCATGTACTTGCTGCTCACATGATCACTTGAAGTGTAGATATTAGTTCTCCTTAACTTATGACATAGGATGAATCTCCCCCTTAATATATGCACCAAACTATTGAATAATTTTTGTATGTGCATTTTTGCTCGGTTAAGGAGTTGAGGAGACACAAACTATATCTTAGTAAAGGCATACATAATTATAGCTAAGAAAGCAAGGGAAACAAGGAATACTCACAAAGCATTGACTATAGGGTGTTGATATGCATTCTGATCAAAACCGGACCCTCCGGTTTCACAAACCGGACCATCCGGTTTTTCTAGTGTCTTGAATTCACCCATGTGTCGGACATGTCCAATGACTTTAGAGTGTGATGCTTTCTGTAGTCCGATGAATTTATCCGATGCGTCGGACATGTCCGATGCATCTCATTTTTTTTTTGGGAAATCGGACCATCCGGTTTTTCTGAGTTCTTGTTTTTCAGGTTCTTCACTAGACTTTCTTTTCTTCTTGCTTTGTGTTGCTTTCTTGGCTTCTTGTTTGTGTTAATTAATCTTGAGAGCTATTCAAAAATGAGTTTCTCCGATGGAGACATTAATTGCATCTTTTTACAAAATCATTCATGCTTGCATACTTGAGGGCACTTCTCAAGTAGTAACATGAACTTGTGGATTCATCGCTACAGAAATGTGGAACAAGAAAGGGATGTTTAGTGATACTTATTCTTTTCCTTGATGTCATTGATGTAGATAGTATTGGAATGTCTCCACACTTGGCAAGTTGCATAGTATCCATTTATTCTTGTGCATGTCATGTCATCAATGTATCACCTGCAGCTCATGAATACTTTCAAGCACTTTTTGGTACCCAACACTTGTTGGGTCCTAGAGGGTTAGTGACACAAACTTTAGGCAACAAAATTAACTTTGCACTTTCAATGGGTGAACTCATCACCTTGACAACACAAGAGCTAACATTTGCCTTAGCACAAGATACATGATTGTGGGCTAAATTTGAAGGGGTTCTAGCCATAGGGCAATCCTTACTCATGTGGCCTTTTTCACGACAAATATAGCATTTGCGGTGCTTGATTTTATTTGCCTTCACCTTGAGTTGTCTTTTGGTACTTCCATTCTTGTCCATGTATTGGTTAAGTGCTGACATAAAACCTTTCTTGAGCTTCTCTTGTGATCTCAGCCTCCCTGTAGAAACCAGACCATCCAGTTTTGGAAACCGGACCATCCGATTTTCACAGACTTGTTGTTTTCTTGATTCTGTTGTACATTGAGAAATTTTGTGCCCTTCCTCATAGCAACCAAAACACCTTCTCTTAGATAGCCTTCTTTGTCTTCTAGAAAGTGTTGGTTGAACCTTTTTCTTGGTTGGACACTTTGAGGCAAAGTGTCCCTTTGTTGAGCACTCGAAGCATATGACATGAGCACTTGTTTTGTTCTTCTTATTGCTCTTCATGTCATTGACTTTTTCAAGGTCAGTTGTGGTGCTTTGGGAGCATGTGACGGTTGATCCCTTCTCAAGCTTCTTCACCATGTTGTCACGGTTATCTTGAGATGGTTGCACATGACCTTTGCCTTTCAACCGACTTATGTCCATTTTAAGCTTCTTATTTTCTTCCTTGAGAGCATTATTTTCATTTGCAATGAGATCATCACAAGTTTCTACAATTATATGCTCATCAGAGATAGCTTTTCTTGAAGACAACATATGTTAGCACATGATAAATCAATGGATATAGGTGCACATGTGCAAGTGTGAGGTTGAAGGGATTTTACCATTGTTAGAGCAACCTCATGTGTTGTCTCTAGCATGACATAAGTATCAACTAGCTTTTCATGGGAGCTTAGAAGAATGCTATGTCTCTTTTGCAAATCAAGATGCTTTTTGGCTAGCTTTTGGTACTCCTTGAAGACCATTTGATTTGCCTTCTCTAATTATGCTTCATAAGATAGAGAGTTAATAGTACATGCATCATTGTTACTCAAATTATCACCTTTAGCAAGCGTGGATGTTTTGGCTTCTCTTTGTCTCTTGGTCATGAGACGGAAAGAGTCCTCATCCTCTAACCATGAGCTTGTTGGTGAGGTAGACTCCTCACATGGTTTGAACGTGCAGCAGTCAAGATCATTAACATCTTTTGTTGAAGTTGTTTCTGTCTTGCCAAAACCGGACACTCTGGTTTGGGAAACCAGACTATCCGGTTTTCCCAGACAGATAGATTCAGCTCTGCTTTCTTGATCTTTTGATAGCTTATGTTGGTGTTGGTCTTCTGAGCTTGCTGAGGTGGAATGTTCTCTGGCTCACATTCCAACAATGAGTTTTTCTCATTGCTGGAGCCATACATTTCCTCAAGTACCTTTCAAATAAGATGAGCACTCTTGCGATGACCAAACTTCTTAAGCATCATGCCAACTACTTCTGCACTCATAGCACTAGATAAAGCATGAAATGCACGGGCTTCGAGATATATGCATTTCTCTTGAGCTTTTGTTGGAGGACGATCTCCAAAGTCATGAGAAAAGCCTATATCTACGATCCACCAAACTTGAGGGCTCATTTCACGTAAGTAGAAAGACATGAGAATTTTCCATGAAGCAAAGTTTGCTCCATTGAAGCAAGTTACCTCGAAGGACGGCGAAGCAATGTGTGGAAGCGACATCGTTTTCTCCAAGCGGTGAAGCCTAATAAGGAGATTAGGCTCTGATACTAATTGAAAGGACCTTGATGTCGCCTAGAGGGGGGGTGAATAGGCGTTCCTAAAATTTATTCTAAAACTCATAGCGGAATTAGTACTGCCAAAACCCGGACCCTTTGGTTTAGCAAACCGGACACTCCGGTTTTTGTCAAGGAGACAGAATAAACTAAGCCCAAAGGAAACAAGCAGGAACTTTAAGCATGCACCCTACCACAGAAACAACAAAGCTAGAGCAAGGTGATTTCACACAGAAATCACCAAGATAGAACACTGTCCAAAGCCGGACACTCTGGTTTTCTCGGGACAGAAAACAGAGGCAAGGGAAAAACAGCTCGTAGAGGAGATCTAGCACAATCTAAGCTATCAGAGGTTGCACACAAGCAAGAGCAAGTTTATCCACTAAGGAAAACAAGAGCAACTACTCATGCAACGTATGAGAAAATAAAGCAAGCTAGAACTTAAACAACAACAAGCAACAAGGGAGCACACGAGGATTTATTTACCGGAGTTCGACCAACTTGTAACTAAGTTGTCTACCTCTCCGTTGAGGAGCTCAATCACACTTGAGCCGGGTCTCTTTCAACCCTTTTTTCTCGCCAAGCAATCACCAAGATCAAGCTTGGATGACCAAGCAATCACCGAGATCCAGCCCGGTACTCCACTAAGCTTGCTTCTTCCCTTGCGGAGGTGAAGCCGACCTTTACAAACTTTCCCAAGGCTCACCACAAACTTGGGAGCTCTAGGGCGATGCCTAGCCATCTAGGAATCTTCAATTCCAAGAGTAACAAATGTGTCACGGAATCTTGCTATGCAACAATGCTCAAGTGCTCAAACTTTCTCACAAAGAGTATCTCTCTCAACCCAATTCTCACAAAGAGATCAAACCTCACAAAGAGGAGTTGGGGAGAGTGCTAGAGGGCTTTGGATATGTTATTTTCGTGAATGGAATCAGCAGCTACCGAAAGAGGGGTTGGATGAGTATAAATACTCACCCCTTCAAAAGTAGCCGTGAAGGATCGAAGGACCCCGGCTAGAGGGGGGGTGAATAGCCGAATTAAAAATTAAAAGCTAACTATCCGACTAATTACGGAATTTAAAGACAATTGGATAAAAGCAAGCACAAGACAACTAAACCTAGGTTTGAACTAAAGTAGGTTGACAATCCTAGGTGACATACATCATGCAACTTCTAGTATGTAAACAAAAAATGAACAACACGACAAGAGACAAAGGATATTTTCCCGTGGTATCGGTGATTTGCCGATCACCCCTAATCCACGTTGAGGTGGATCCAAGCGTATGATGTGCTACTCTCCTCAAGTATCCACTTCTACACCACCAAGAAGTGCTCACAAAGAACAACTTGAGATATAACACAATCAATACCTTGAACCTCTCCAAACCTCGATTCCACTAGGGTTGCTCTTCACCACTCCGGCGAGGCGAGCACCGCACCTCTCACAAGAGTCCGGGCCTCCTTCACACACTTCTTGAAGGGCTCACGGATTTGACTCCTCCAAGCCGTCTAGGAGGCGACAACCTCCAAGAGTAACAAGTCGATGACGCTTGCTTGAGGATCCCAAGTGCCACAATGCTCAACTCACTCAAGTTTAGGGCACTCACACTCACACAGTTGCAATCTTTCCACTAGGACTTTGTGTGAGAGAGGAATAAGCTCCAAAGGGTGTACAATACTTTTCAAATGGCCAAGAGAGCTACTATGCACGGGATGGAGGAGGTATAAATAAGCCACCCTTTGAAAACTAGCCGTTACAGCTTTCTGTGCACCGGACGGTCTGACCGTGACTCCCCACGGTCGGACCGTCGTACAACCCAACGGCTAGTTTGACTTTCAAACTCCTTCTGGCGCGAGCCCGACGGTCAGACCGTCATTACCCACGGTCAGACCGTCGGGACACTTTCAACTTTCACCCGAGAACAAAGTCTCTGTTGACACCAGACATGCACCGACGGTCAGACCGTGGTTAACTACGGTCAGACCGTCAGGCCATCACCCGAGCAACCAGAGAGGCCACTCCTCTGGCCGTCTCTGAAGCGCACGGCGGTCAGACCGCGGGTCCTGGCGGTCTGACCGCCAGGAGTGACCTGCCAGCCCCCCTTCTTTTACTCTTTGCTTTCCTGAAAGATATGGGCACACTCAACTCACATAGAACCACTCACAAAGATAGGAATTGAGCATTTGTGGCAACCATGGATACTCAAGGTCATCTCATCGACCCCTCTTGATAGTACGGCATTTAACCTATAATTCGGTCACTCAACTCTACTCTCCTTGTGACCGGCAAAACAGAAAAACCCTATCAAGATACCTTTGCCTTGAGCCATCCATATATATACCACTTCGTCCATCATTCTATTCCTTATTATGACTACAACCACAATTATCTCAACAACATAGTTAGTCAAAAATAAGGGTCGTCATTAATTATCAAAACACTAAAGCGGGCCTAGATGCTTCAATCTCCCCCTTTTTGGTAATTGATGACAACATAAGAAGTGATATAAAGCCGATAAAGACAATAAAGAAAACACTCTAAGGTGAGTCACAGGATAATGATCACATGCTATAGAATTTTCAATACACGTACATGTGAAAAAGTTAATGAACTCACCAAATGGTAAAACTCCCCCTAAATTGGTGCATTGATCAAGATATATCAAACATGGCAATGCATATTTTCAAAAGAACAAATTGGTAGAGTTTACCTTGTACCATTGGATGCGAGGAGGCAAAGAATAACCAATATATAGCAATATTGAACATTACAAGTAAGAACACCCTCATCATCCACACATTTGAACCATTAAGATGAGATGAGCATAGATAAAAGAGCAAATGGTTCAAGGTGCATAAAGAAATTACAATCCAACAAAGTTACATAGTTCAACAAACACAAATAAGTTCAAAAAAATTCAAATGTGCATGAAAGTAAGATATGAGATGCACATGCAAATGCAAGATAGATAGATCAAGAATCATGGCTTGCATCTTTGTTTCCTTTTCTCCCCCTGACTCTGGCATCTCATCATAGCATCACTTCTTCATGTTCTCCCCCTTTGGCATCAATTGACCAAAAAATGGTCAAGACTTCAATCATCTTGAGGAGGAGGTGGAGGGGCATACCATGGTGGCTGGAAAAACTCTGGAGGTGGCACTGGTGAAAGAAAGTAGCTATAAATGTGTGAAGATAGAGCATCATAGTTAGACTCCAAACCCTGCATCCTAGTGGTGAGATCATCAATAGAAGTCCTTGCTGCCTCAGAGGATGTTCTAGCTGCCTCATACGAAGACCTGGCTGCCTCATAGGAATTACGAGCCTCAATACTTGAGGCTTGTATCTGATCAAACCTCTGCATCACAGGTTGAAAGTACTGATCAATATAAGGGGTCATCCCTGCAAAGAATGCCAGAGGCGGAGGAGCAAACTGTGACCAATCCATCTGGGGAGGTGGTGGCATCTGAGGACCATGTGGTGCCTGAGGAACCTCTGGCTGAATATTTTCCTCTTCTTCCTCACCTTCTGCAACTGGTGGTGCTACGAGTTCATGCTTTACCGAGCTAAAAGGCTGATATCGAGGATGTTTCTTAAAAAGATACCGAGTTGGAAAATTGCTCTTCTGGAGAATTAGAGACATAATATAAGGAGCATAGTAAAGACTAGTCCTTACTGCCATGCTGTAGCTCTCTATCTCCTTCATCATCAGGAGGACCACATCAAACACTTGACCTTGCATGATATAGTCAATTATGTTTCAATAGTAGTCCCGAATAGCATCAGAGTTTCCACCTCGAGGATAAAAGGTCATCCTCACTATCTTGTTGATGACCTTGGGCATATAGAGGAGACCACTGACATTGCCCAATTTCCTTATGTGAGGATCATCAACATAGTACTGAACCCACTCAGGCTCTTTAAGTAGCTCCTGCTCAAGCACATCAATTTGATCATGAGTGACATTATAGTCAATTTCATTTGCCTCAGCAAACTCTGCAAATGTGGCAGTGAACCTCCTTGAGTTAGTCATCCATGTCAACGTTTTGTTGGGGAAATCAACTTCAACGGTGGCATAAAATTGTCGGATCACAGTTTCATTCCAATCTTGCTTATGTGCCACAAAAGCATGCAATCCCAAGTTTTGAAATTTCTCAAGTAGAGGACTAACAGTTGGAAATTGTGCAAGGTATGACCAGTCTGTGTACTTGTGAGTGAATATAGTTTTGTCCATCAACATACCATAGAATGCATCATGTTGCACTCGAGTGTGAAACTGAGGAGTGGGTGAATCTGGATCCTGAGAGTAAGCCACCTCCTATCTCGCTCTGTAGTACTCATGTGATGCCCACTGCTTCTTCTCTCCAGTGTATGCTGTGGGATCAAACAACAGATCATCTCCATGTGCCTCATCCATCTCTACTTCATTAGTGGACTGACCAAATTCAGAAGCATCGTCAGTTGCACTTTGAGAGGGAGAATAATCATCATCTGAACGGGGTGCCCTTCTCTTCTTGCTTGAACCGGCTTGGAACACGGACGCCACCACTTTTCTTACGGTGCGGCAATTACTGAAAATGAGCGAGCAATAATCATGTATAAGCAACCGATAATTAGTGGTTAGACATATACGCATTGGATTGCCATAAGAAAAGCTGAGTTTGTACTGTCTGTCCTGCCCTGACGGTCTGACCGTGAGACTGGCGGTCAGACCGTCGGGTGAGGTTCGGCTGACAACTAACTGCACTTTGAAACTCTAGCCAAAATCTCAATGGTGCCACTAATTCTTCTCATATATGTTCAAAGATGTACTATGAAGCATTTCCACCCATCAATTTCACTAATCCATGGCCATAATCAATAATCCCTAAAATGTAACCCTAGCATCAATGTTCATGAGAGCCACCAAATCAACCCTTAAAACTTTGCATAGATGTTGTCATTGGGTCTAGGAATCACTTTCCAATCATCAAACAATCAATCCATGTCTCAAATATTCTATCCCTAGCAACAGCCCTTGAGAGAGAACCAATGGAAACCATGGGGAGAGAGGAGAGAACAATGAAATACCGGTCACTCATGGCGGAGAAGTCCTCGGTGAGACCGGATCCGCTCTCGGTTGGACCGAGGAGCCTAGGGATGGAGTTCCTCCAATGGAGGTCCTTGGAGGGTAAGGGAGAGCCTTTAGAGGAGCTACTTTCGGTTTTGGAAGAGTTGGAGACGAAGGGGTATGAGGAAATAAGAGAGTCACAAGGGACAGGTGGGTTTTGACTCGGCCGACGCTGGCGGTCTGACCGTGGGCGGACGGTCTGACCGCGGGGACAAGAAGAAAAAAATCTCCACCTTTCGGTACTCAGATGGCTGTCTGGCGGTCTGACCGTGGCATATGGCGGTCTGACCGTGAGGGTGCTTTCAGATTGTTGACAGCTGCTTTCAAGTTTCTCATCCAAATCAATTCAAACCTTCTCCAATCATTCCATACTTTGTTCAAAACGATAGCTTAATGAATTCCATCATATCCAAGATAACTTCAACTCTTCAAGAAATATAACCACGATTCTTGATCATCCATGATATGAATTATGCATGTATGAATGAAACAAAGATAAAAGCAAGCAAAATTGCAATAACTTGCACAAGTGTCCAAAAAGATGAAATGAGGATATTTTTGGGAATGTATGAGTCTCATAAGCATTTTGGAACCAATATATACGAAGATATATGATCCAATATGCTAAACTCACAAGACGCCATATTAGGTTAAAAAGGTGACCAAAAGAGGTTTTCATGACGAATTTCAAACCCAAATTTCTCTTAAACGAAGGATCATCTCAACAAGTTGTGAATAGCAATTATGTTTATGATCACCATCTCTACAAGTTTTGTAAAAGTACTTTTCTTAAAAAAGATTCGATAAGAAATTGAGAGAATAGGTGAGAAAAGGCAAAAGAGGATCTTCAAAAGAGCTCAACCTCATTTTGGTGATAAAAAAAAACTTCCAAAACATAATCAAGAGGCATAAAAGTATTTTGGAACAATAACAACCATTTTTCAACCAATAGAACCCAAAAATTTGACTTTTTGAACAAAATGAGCAAAAGCAAGACTAGTATGGCATCTTTGTTGATTTGTCCACATTGTGAGGGTAGCAAGACACATGAGTGGTATAGTGCTCCCTCTAAATGTGTGAACTAACTTTCAATGCAACAACATGGCATAAATGGCATGGCAAGATATACAAAATAGGTAGGCATGCATATATGAAGAGTATGACATAAAGCAACAAAACAAGGATCTAGGAGATATGTGAGAGGTCAAGAATATTTAGCTCACTCCGTAGCTTGCAAAACCGAGCTTCTTCTAGAGGCTTGGTGAAGATATCCGCCAATTGATCATCGGTCCTCACACTTTCTATGACAATATCACCTTTGCTCACATGATCCCTTAGAAAATGATGCCGAATATCAATATGCTTGGTCCTCTTGTGTTGAACTGGATTAGTAGCAATCTTCACGGCACTTTCATTATCACACAAGAGAGGTATGCAATCAAAGTTAACCCCATAGTCCATTAGAGTTTGCTTCATCCACAATAATTGGGCACAACAATTTCCCGCGGAGACATATTCGGCCTCGACGGTTGATAAAGCTACCGAATTTTGCTTCTTGGATGACCACGAGACTAGAGAAGTTCCAAGCAATTGACAAGTACTGGAGGTACTCTTTCTATCAATTTTGCAACCGGCATAATCTGAATCCGAATATCCAATGAGAATAAATTGACCATCATTTGGGAACCACAAACCCATATCTTGAGTTTGCTTCAAATATCTCAATATTCTCTTGACGGCAATCATGTGGCTTCCTTTAGGTGCGGCTTGAAACCTTGCACACATGCAAACACTAAACATAATATCCGGCCTAGATGCGGTGAGGTATAGCAAGCTTCCAATCATAGACCTATATAGCTTTTGATCAACCGGTTTGCCTTCTTCATCAAGATCAAGATGTGCATTCTTTCCAATGGGAGTAGACATTGATTTTGCACTTTCCATTCCAAATCTCTTGAGAAGATCATTCATATATTTGCTTTGATAGATGAATGTCCCATTATTGATTTGCTTCACTTGTAGACCAAGGAAGAAACTCAATTCACCAATCATGGACATTTCAAATTCTCGGGACATCATTTTACCAAATTCTTCACAAAATTCTTGATTGGTTGATCCAAAGATAATATCATCCACATAGATTTGGCATATAAAGAAATCTTTGCCAATTTTCTTGGTGAATAGAGTGGTGTCCACCTTTCCAATTTTAAAGCCCTTTGAGACAAGAAAATCCCTTAATCTCTTATACCAAGCACGAGGTGCTTGTTTGAGTCCATATAAGGCCTTGGACAACTTGTAAACATGATTTGGCTTCCTTGGGTCTTCAAAACCCGGTGGTTGCTCCACAAAGACAAGCTCACTAATTGTGCCATTCAAGAAGGCACTTTTCACATCCATTTGATATAGCTTGATCTTGTGATTAGTTGCATATGCAAGTAAAATTCTAATTGCCTCAAGTCTAGCCACGGGAGCAAATGTTTCATCAAAATCCAATCCCTCAACTTGAGTAAAGCCTTGTGCAACCAATCTTGCTTTGTTTCTCACAACTATTCCATTCTCATCTTGTTTGTTCTTGTAAATCCACTTTGTGCCAATAACATTGTGATCTTGTCGCCTTTTGACTAACTCCCAAACTTCATTTCGTGCAAAGTTGTTCAATTTTTCATGCATAGCATTTACCCAATCCGGGTCTCTCAAAGCTTCTTCTACCCGAGTTGGTTCACCACAAGACACAAGAGAGAAGTGTTCACAAAATGAAGCAAGTCTTGATCTAGTTTGAACACCTTTGCTTAGGTCACCAACAATTTGATCTACCGGATGATCTTTTGCAATGGCATGGTGAATTGTTCTAGCATGGTGAATTGTTCAAATAAGATGAGCACTCTTGCGATGACCAAACTTCTTAAGCATCATGCCAACTACTTCTGCACTCATAGCACTAGATAAAGCATGAAATGCACGGGCTTTGAGATATATGCATTTCTCTTGAGCTTTTGTTGGAGGACGATCTCCAAAGTCATGAGAAAAGCCTATATCTACGATCCACCAAACTTGAGGGCTCATTTCACGTAAGTAGAAAGACATGAGAATTTTCCATGAAGCAAAGTTTGCTCCATTGAAGCAAGTTACCTCGAAGGACGGCGAAGCAATGTGTGGAAGCGACATCGTTTTCTCCAAGCGGTGAAGCCTAATAAGGAGATTAGGCTCTGATACTAATTGAAAGGACCTTGATGTCGCCTAGAGGGGGGGGTGAATAGGCGTTCCTAAAATTTATTCTAAAACTCACAGCGGAATTAGTACTGCCAAAACCCGGACCCTTTGGTTTAGCAAACCGGACACTCCGGTTTTTGTCAAGGAGACAGAATAAACTAAGCCCAAAGGAAACAAGCAGGAACTTTAAGCATGCACCCTACCACAGAAACAACAAAGCTAGAGCAAGGTGATTTCACACAGAAATCACCAAGATAGAACACTGTCCAAAGCCGGACACTCCGGTTTTCTCGGGACAGAAAACAGAGGCAAGGGAAAAACAGCTCGTAGAGGAGATCTAGCACAATCTAAGCTATCAGAGGTTGCACACAAGCAAGAGCAAGTTTATCCACTAAGGAAAACAAGAGCAACTACTCATGCAACGTATGAGAAAATAAAGCAAGCTAGAACTTAAACAACAACAAGCAACAAGGAAGCACACGAGGATTTATTTACCGGAGTTCGACCAACTTGTAACTAAGTTGTCTACCTCTCCGTTGAGGAGCTCAATCACACTTGAGCCGGGTCTCTTTCAACCCTTTTTTTCTCGCCAAGCAATCACCAAGATCAAGCTTGGATGACCAAGCAATCACCGAGATCCAGCCCGGTACTCCACTAAGCTTGCTTCTTCCCTTGCGGAGGTGAAGCCGACCTTTACAAACTTTCCCAAGGCTCACCACAAACTTGGGAGCTCTAGGGCGATGCCTAGCCATCTAGGAATCTTCAATTCCAAGAGTAACAAATGTGTCACGGAATCTTGCTATGCAACAATGCTCAAGTGCTCAAACTTTCTCACAAAGAGTATCTCTCTCAACCCAATTCTCACAAAGAGATCAAACCTCACAAAGAGGAGTTGGGGAGAGTGCTAGAGGGCTTTGGATATGTTATTTTCGTGAATGGAATCAGCAGCTACCGAAAGAGGGGTTGGATGAGTATAAATACTCACCCCTTCAAAAGTAGCCGTGAAGGATCGAAGGACCCCGGCTAGAGGGGGGGTGAATAGCCGAATTAAAAATTAAAAGCTAACTATCCGACTAATTACGGAATTTAAAGACAATTGGATAAAAGCAAGCACAAGACAACTAAACCTAGGTTTGAACTAAAGTAGGTTGACAATCCTAGGTGACATACATCATGCAACTTCTAGTATGTAAACAACAAATGAACAACACGACAAGAGACAAAGGATATTTTTCCGTGGTATCGGTGATTTGCCGATCACCCCTAATCCACGTTGAGGTGGATCCAAGCGTATGATGTGCTACTCTCCTCAAGTATCCACTTCTACACCACCAAGAAGTGCTCACAAAGAACAACTTGAGATATAACACAATCAATACCTTGAACCTCTCCAAACCTCGATTCCACTAGGGTTGCTCTTCACCACTCCGGCGAGGCGAGCACCGCACCTCTCACAAGAGTCCGGGCCTCCTTCACACACTTCTTGAAGGGCTCACGGATTTGACTCCTCCAAGCCGTCTAGGAGGCGACAACCTCCAAGAGTAACAAGTCGATGACGCTTGCTTGAGGATCCCAAGTGCCACAATGCTCAACTCACTCAAGTTTAGGGCACTCACACTCACACACTTGCAATCTTTCCACTAGGACTTTGTGTGAGAGAGGAATAAGCTCCAAAGGGTGTACAATACTTTTCAAATGGCCAAGAGAGCTACTATGCACGGGATGGAGGAGGTATAAATAAGCCACCCTTTGAAAACTAGCCGTTACAGCTTTCTGTGCACCGGACGGTCTGACCGTGACTCCCCACGGTCGGACCGTCGTACAACCCAACGGCTAGTTTGACTTTCAAACTCCTTCTGGCGCGAGCCCGACGGTCAGACCGTCATTACCCACGGTCAGACCGTCGGGACACTTTCAACTTTCACCCGAGAACAAAGTCTCTGTTGACACCAGACATGCACCGACGGTCAGACCGTGGTTAACTACGGTCAGACCGTCAGGCCATCACCCGAGCAACCAGAGAGGCCACTCCTCTGGCCGTCTCTGAAGCGCACGGCGGTCAGACCGCGGGTCCTGGCGGTCTGACCGCCAGGAGTGACCTGCCAGCCCCCCTTCTTTTACTCTTTGCTTTCCTGAAAGATATGGGCACACTCAACTCACATAGAACCACTCACAAAGATAGGAATTGAGCATTTGTGGCAACCATGGATACTCAAGGTCATCTCATCGACCCCTCTTGATAGTACGGCATTTAACCTATAATTCGGTCACTCAACTCTACTCTCCTTGTGACCGGCAAAACAGAAAAACCCTATCAAGATACCTTTGCCTTGAGCCATCCATATATATACCACTTCGTCCATCATTCTATTCCTTATTATGACTACAACCACAATTATCTCAACAACGTAGTTAGTCAAAAATAAGGGTCGTCATTAATTACCAAAACACTAAAGCGGGCCTAGATGCTTCAAGCCGTTAGAAACTAGCCAGTGAAAACCGGACACTCCGGTTTTCAAAATCGGACCATCCGATTTTGGCTGAACTAGCCGTTGGAATTCAAACCAGCCCAAAATTAGACACTCTGATTTCTGAAACCGGACACTCCGGTTTTCCTGGGACAGTGAGAGGATAGTGTATGTTTGGCTATTGTGTGTCACTTTTCTCACTTGGTATTTTCTTTTGAGCATCAAGACTTAGCATATCATCCATGTAACATCCCTCTTGATAGAGCGGCATGCCTAAACTCAAGATTAAAAATAAAAGGAGACTATACTTCAACTTGAGCTTGCATAAATTGAATCTTGCTACTTCTTCATCTTTAGCTTTATGAGATATGCAACATGTGCTTTTCATTTTGACGTCATCACCTAGAGATTGTGACTTAGAATATTTGAAACTATATGATCATCTTCTACAATTCATTCACAAGTCACTTTATTTCTTCACTTTCATCGTCAATTGATACTTGGTAACATATGACACCTTGTAGCTTGATCGGTCCACGATTATGCTATACTCACCCTTCACCATTGCATTTGGTCCCTCGACGCCAAGACTCATCTTGCCCTTCTCCTTGCATGGTCCATCGCGGTCAAGTCAAGCCAATCACTTACCATCTTGCTAACTTGAGCCATACATTACTTTGCATCATCCGCATGAATTCTTTTATCATTGTGTAGATATTTTGATCACTTTGCTTTTGATAGAGTATCCAATTTTGAGTCCGTAAGCAATTGATCATCATCTTTTATTCGTACATTCTTTGATCCTTGTGAACAAGCCATTCAAATGAATACCGAATCATACAATGAATATCCATGTCTCATAATTTGAGTCGGCATACATTTCAAATAATAATATCCATGTTGAGACATACAATGTATATTTGTTAAATATGTCCTGCTAAAATACTCACAAGAATCATTAGTTTTTTAATCACGTTATCATTCAATACACCAAAACCCACTAGGAGACTAGATGCACTTTCACTCTTGCCGGAAACTTGAATGTGAAAGTATTCCATGCCAACATATTTGTTTGGTTCTGCAGTTCTTAGATTTGGATAAGATTCCTCAATGTTGCATAATGCGTCGATGGACTACAAAAGCTAAATGTGCATTTCCATCTGACAGATATGGTGAAATATATAGTTGGTATGACCAAATGGAATCTTATCGTCAGTTGCGTAGTATGGGAAGTGAAGCCTTTTTTAAAGCTTCGATGTCAAAAGAAACTGTAATCAAGGTGAAGTTGTTTCTACAGGAAATATTAAATGAAGATGATGGTGAAAACGATAAGAAGGATGCAACATTATATGGGCGGGTTCTGTCACAGGCAAGACAATGCATGGATCCTTGTTCAGAAGAGATACTTGATCCTGTTAATATTATCCCAAAAGGTGCTCCAACCAAAAGATTAAGGAGTTGCATGGAAAAAAAGAAAAGAGCTAAAACGTAAGTGATCAATCTACAAGTATTTTCATGAATTCATTGTACATGAGCTAATAGTTTGCTTTTTCTGGCAGGCAACGTGGTGATGTTGTCTAGGTGAGCATCTTGGCTGCAGGAAAGCAGATGTTGTTTTAGTTTTATGTTAGCTGTGAAATACTGCTGTAATGATGGTTCTTTGTTTGTTAAAAAACAATTGCTGATTCAGTTTAACCATATTTAGTTTGCCTTGTTAAATTTGCCGCTAGTGATGTGTGACTAGAATGAAGTAAAAAACATGATATGTGAGCATACATCAGTTTGCTTGTTCATTTTGCCTCTAGTTCAGCGTATTATGTGACCACGAAAAAAAAATTGATCCAGACAAGTGGGCCGAATTCAATGACGGATATGGTAGTAAAAAAAATTGATCCAGACAAGTGGGCCGAATTCAATGACAGCTCGAAAAAAAATGCTGTAAGATTCTTAATCTTCAATTGTTCAAATATGTAACTCATTTTTGACATTTACTAACTTGCAAACGCACAACGCAGCTTAAAGGATTGGATAAGTTCATGCCATATGCAAAATTAGAAGAGAGAAAGCAAAACAGTTGGACCAATATGAAGGTCAGCTCATGGCAAATATGTGTGATAAAAGTTACACAACAATCAGATAGGTAAATGACAGAATTAACACTGTAGTCACAAACATAAACAATTTAAACATTTTGACTCATAACTATGTTTCCTCAGTTGGTCATGTGGCCTCCTAGCCTTATAGTTCATGGAGTATTGGAATGGCAAAGCCATGTCTAAAGAATACTACTCAATGGCATGTTCCAACCAGTTATTAGTTTTTCGCTTTTTTTTTCTAACATCCATTTGTTCTAATCATGTTGTGTACTACAAAATATAGACACCAGTCAACATTTATAGGAGAAAGGTTACAGCAGAGCTTGTTAATTGTTCACTAAATATAGTGCTTCAAGTTCAAGAGGAGATAAAACGCCAGTCTGAAATATCACAGCATGCTGCTTCAAACAATACAAAGGCACCATGAGCTCACCGCATCAACAATAGAAGAATATTTTGTGTTTATTATCTTATCAATTAACTCCTCTTGTAAGCGCTATCCGTTTGTTAACTTATAGAACACAGACCACCAAATCGTGTGCAAAAAATTAATTTATCATGTTGGCTACCACATTAGACCCACCAAATCGTGAATCAAATATCAGTTAATCAAATTAAAAAAATACTAGCAAAATATCTGTGCGTTGCTACGGACTTTAAAAAACAAAACACTCTTTATAATTTAAATATAAATTATTTATACAATATAATTATTAGATATATATAATATTATTAATATTTTTTACATAAAATATTATATTTATATTACTGTTGTTGCTTCTTAGTATATCATTTTATATGTTAAAAGTAATAATTTTATCACTATTATTTATGATATTCTAGAAGTTTTATCTGGAAGGAAAAATTAATTTACAGAGTCTATAAATAGCACTATATTGCAACGTGATTTTAAAATTGTATACTTACTCTAATAGAAAAAGTTAAAACACAAAAGTTATAGATCTCATTAATATATTTTTCAAAACATATATGGATCATATTATTTAGACTACAAAGCTAGAAGATATGGGCCCCGCATAAAAAACTGCGTAGAGAAGTCTAAATTTAAACAAATATTTTTGCATCATATATTTGGAAATTAAAACTGCGGAATCTGAACTTATATTGAATATCAAAGTTGTAGAACTTTTCAAGAGCTACAAGATAGAGTCCGAGGTTGCCTCATTTAAACTCCGGATGTGAGAGTTATAGTTTTTATAATTTGGTAATTGATATAGAAGGTATGAAACTGATTTAGATTTAATCTTTAATTTTATGGACACAAGTGATCGTACCTCAATTAATAGATTATAGAGATATCGAGAGATGGGAGGCACAGAGGCGTACCTTTTTTTCACCAGATCGAGTGATGCTACTTGCCCTGGTGATCTCCGCCTACTCCCCACGAACGTTCAGCATGCAAAGGCACAGTTTCTTGTGCCTTCTCCAGACTCCCAGCTTGGGGCTCGATTCGCTTCCGTTGAGGTCGCCGGCCGAGGTCAGCACAGCACCCCGCCTGATAGATCTTGCCAGCAGAGGAAGCGCTCTTGCTCAAGCACCCACCAGGCCCCTGCTCAAGGCGCCCACCCGTCGCCCACCAGGCTCTACAAGGCGACGCCAGGCACCGCGCCTCAGGGAAGCGCCCCTGCTCCTTTGGGCCCGTCGACCGTCGATCTCAGGCGCGACCAGCTTGTATCGCCCAGAAGATCTCATCGTTCGTGCGCTCTGCTGGAGGAAGCCGATAGGGAGAGGTGAACAGAATCTAGGGTTTGGGTCGAGAGGAGAATAAAAGGAAATGGTTTAGGATGTGCGGTATGAAAGTGAAAAATCGAATCGATGTGGCGGGACGGCGCGCCGCGGTTTCGTTCGCGCGAGCCGGACACTGAAAACTTTCTCGGTGGAATTACGAACACGCCCTTTATCGCGGGAGTCATCAAGCGGTACCAGACTGCAGGTGGAAGGTACCGACGTTTTTTTGGCCATTCCATCATGTTAGATCCAACGATTTAAATTATGGTACCTCTAGTATCTGGTATGTGTTAAAGGACTGTAGAAAATACTCTTCTATTTACTGTTGTGTAAGATATAGCCTGCTGCTAGTTAAGTGAGGTTGCTGCTCTGCCAAGGTCATTAGCAAATTCTTGTTTAATCTTAGTATTTAGAGTTTTATGATTGAAATTGGTAACAACATGTTATTCTGACATGGCCACTCATGTAAAGGACACATGGTGATCATTCCTATTGGTTCAAATATACTTGTGCAAAACATTTATGTTATGAAAATCCACGCACCAGCAGCTAGATTACTGTGGAGGTGAAATCTCTAGCTTTCTACAATATGGTATTGGCATATTTTTTTTCTCAGTACACGTCATCTTGCTGTCCTTTTCGTGTGCTGATGAAGTTTCATATTTCTAGAGCCATTTGATCTCCTTAGAATTATACTAACTTTTATTTTTTTTCCCCAGCTCATGTGATTTGTTTAAAAGTAGTTTTCCTGTTTGATTTAGGGTCAATTTTAGAAAATGCAGTAATAAGTAATATGTATAAAAGCAACTTGTTTTATCATTTCTGTTGTAACGTTAACAATGTTCCCTTGGATGTTGCTTTAGGTTTCTGTAACCCATCTTGTCTAGGATTATTGATATCAGTAAGCTTGTTTGTTAAGAAACTTGATTTAGCATCCCTTTATTTTCTAATAAACATCCCTCTGTCATTACTGTTTGCATGTGCCTTGGAAGCCACTTTGTGTCAACATTACTAGCCTAACCAACAGGAAGCTCAGTGTTTAGAAAATACAAAAGAAGTGCTAGCTAATTGTAGTTTAGTTTGTCATAATTTTATTTTTATTAACTAGTTCCTGTATTTAAAACTCATGATTTTTGGTTGCTTTGAAACACAGATATTCAACTAAGAAAACTACCAAAGTGTTTATGTATGGAAATTTGTATTGGTGGTGGGGATAATCCTTTCATTTTCCCATTCCTGCACATGAATTCTTAACCTTGCTCAATTGGTTGGTTCATGCTCTGGTAGACAAAAAAAGTTCTTGAACTGATCTGCCTGCATGAGGGGACTGTCTCAACATGAAAATCCCGATTTCAAGCATTCTGGACGCACAAAATTCTTGTGAAAAAATCATGCATACGAGTAATGAAGTGGCTAGACACCCCGCAAAAGTTTCGGACGTCGATATGAGCTCTAGAGGGAGAATAAAAAATGAGAAGCTTGTGCTAGGAGTGGTCGGTAAATGAAATCCACCTTCGCACGAAGCACCTTGCCGCTCAAGTACTGGCACTCGGAGCACGCTGGGTCTGCTCGACGCCTCGACCAATTCATCGATGAGGACGTAGAAGAGCCCCCTCTCTCTCAGCCCCGTGCGCAACGCTGCCCTACTCCTCCCGCATGGCCCGGATTCCGCAAGCGTCGCCCATCCCGAAGACGATGGAAGACTGACAAAATATCGTCATATAAGAGCTTCACACAACGACGTGCAATCCGCAAGGATTACTGAGCCAACATCTATCAGTTTCGGGCACGGTTGTTCACACACGGATATCGGCCATCGTGGCATCGTTTTTGCCCGAGAACGCCATAGACTTGAATGTAAAACTTTCATTTTTAAGAGGCACAATTTGCTCTACAACATCCTTCAATGTTGGAATTTTTTGCAGGGCATTTTTCAATCTTGTATTTGCTAAAAAAACACTATAAAATTGTGACAATTGGCTAATAGATATTTAAGTTCTTAAAATAATAATTATCTTGTGTTGAGGATATAGAGAATTTTATAAATGACCATTTTATCCTTGAAGCTAATTTGAACACATATTTCTTCATATATAATTAACCATGACGATATAACAAGTGATATTAATACTTTTACAAACTATTTTTTAAAGAAGTATTTAGTATTTCACAAGGGTTATTGGTTATATTTTAGAATAATTACTATGGTTAACACAACTTTTGAATTATAGTTAATAATACTTGCCAACATTAATTAAATATTCTGAAGGAAAAAATATTTTTTATAAAATATTTAAATATCAGTTATTATATTACATGATTAACTATATTTTATAAAATATATTTATGTTATCAGTATATTCAAATTGACTGTATGGATAAAATGGTCATTTGTAAAGCACTCTCTCTCATCGATAATCAATGTTTTAAGATAACCTTTGAGAGAGTTACTGTAGCGGGCGAAATGCCGCTCCCCTCCTTCCAAGTTCGGACCCCTGTCCTTCAGCTCCTTGCCCCAATCCACCGCTCAATTCGATTCATTCACTCCATCCGCATTGCAAGGATGCTTCTACAAATTCACCACCGTCTAAGTAGTTTCATAAACTCTTCCTCCTCTCTCCGCGCCCACCACCTGTTCGACTTAAGTCCACATCCATTACTAGCCAGCTCGCCGGTCGCTGCTGCACCACTGCATCTCTCGTATTGACACAGGTGCCGAGGATGGCAGTTCTACCACCCCCAGATACTGGCCCAACACTAACTCTCCCATCCGCACACCACATCTAAATGTCATTCAGTGATAACTCCCTACTTCAACATATAACACCCATCTCTTCATACCTGTGACGCACGACATGCATAAAATCCATCAGCTTCCTAGATCTCATGGCACCACGTCAAGGAAGCGGAGACATAAGCTAAGAGAAGCATATGGTCCCGATGCTCTTGAGTCTTGACAACGGAGCACACCAGGGCGAGCTCCACGAGTAATGAGTATCATAGCCTGGACTGAGGCTTTGGGACTTAATCAAGCTGCAGAACCCCAAGCTGGTTTTCTTGTCAGAAACAAGAATGCTCTTGTCACAAGGTGAATGTCATATTGATGTGAGAATTTAGGAAGCTCCTGACCCGCTTGCATGGAGATGCACATTTGTGTATGGTCAGCCTAGAGTGGAGAACATGGAGATGCAGGATCTTATCCGAACATTTGTCTAAGTCTCCCAGGCCAGAAAAGCAAATGATGGATATCATGGTTTGGAACTCATTGGACTACCATGGACATACAATAACAATCAAGGAGGAACGTACTTGTTGGTTGGACAGGGTGTACTGCTTGGAGCTGCTTATTCCTAGATGCCTCCATGAAGTATGTGACTAGGGCTGGGTCAGATCATAAACTTCTCCTACTTCACCTGCAAACATATGAGACAGCACAGCCCGGATGGTTTCCCAAGTGCTGCTGAACGAAAATGTTATCCTTGCTGTGAGAGTTTTTTTGAAATGGGAATTATGCCACAGGGAGTCAATGACATAGCTATTTGTCCTTGTCCCATATAAGTTCCTAGCATGTCCTTGATCTTAGTAGCCTGCTCAGCTTTGAAAAATAGTAGAGTGTCATCACTCATCAGCAAATAACAAATGAGATATTCATCAAGCTGCTGGTAATGACTGGGACTAGAACAAGCAATAATTGTTGTGTTTAATAACTTACCAGATGCAGAGACCATTGGGAGAATAAAAATCCCATCACAATTCACAAGAGGCACCCACCCATGATCGATCAGATCGCGTGGCACCGTAGTTTAGCTTTGCGGGTGCAACAAACTAGCTAGCTCACTCAAAGGTGCATCTAGCTCCCGTCCTGGAGAGAGACTTGTGGAAGCTGGTATAGTCAGGCCAAATGCCGAGGAAGCTAAGTTTAATGTCTTACCTTGGAGGATCCTTTTCCCTCCAAGGAACTCAAGTATATAAGACATTTGAAGCAAGAGACAACACTGGATGAGAATTGGTTATCATCGCGTTGCCGAACGGGACTGCAGGGGACTGGGGCGCCAAAGGCAGTGACAACCCGCCTAACGTAATACATTTCCGTGGTAATTAAAACTGCTCCCGGGTGAACCCTCGTAATTCACCGGTACAACGGCGGTAAAATCACAGTAAAAAATTCATGGACGCGGGTGATACATCCAAGAATCATCGTACGAAATTACAGGGTTAACCATGATCTGTAGATGAAGAAATAAAAAGACGAAACTTGGAGGCGGGGTGGTCGGTAAATGAAATACCGACCACCCCTGACGACATGGAAATCACGATCTGGCAGCGGTGTAGGCGCACAAAAATCTTGCGAAAAATCATGGATACAAGTAATCCACTGGCTAAACACCCCATGAAATTTCAGACCTTGGTATGAGCTCTAGAGAGAGAACGAAAATTGAGAAAGTTGTGCTGGGGGTGGTCTGTAAATGAAATACCGACCACCCCTCGACCTTCCCGCGACGCGCCTCGGAGCAGTGTCCGCTCAACCGATTCGTTGGCGAGGCTCGACGAGCTCCCTCAGCCTCGCGCACGAGGCTTGCATTGTCCTGCACGCCTGTGTCCATCCAGATCCAGCCAGTGCTGCCGTCCTCCTCCTCCCTCACGGCGATGGCACGGGGAGGCGACAGTACGGGCCATCCGCCTTCCGAAGGCGAGTCGTCGTTACAAGAGCTTCACCGAACGACGCGCGATTCGCGAGGATCACCAATTCAGGCGACAATCGGTTTCCAGCACCGTCGTTCATGCACGATGCACGTACATCGGCCGTCCTGGCATGGTGCTTGCCCGAACGCCACGGACATGGCGAGGCACTGGTTCCTTTCCTGCACAATCAGGGATTCAGGGGTCGGCGATCAGAAGATCAGACAGTAGGAAATCAAAAGGGGTAAATGAGGTGATTTATCCCCAATTTCGTCTATGACCGGCACCGTCATTCAGCACTTGATTCGGTTCCCGGCGAATCTGGAGCAGCTTCGACGGTCAATGTTGCTGGTCAGGAGGTGGGAGCGCGAGGAGGAAGGAGATGTTGGTTGGGGATGGAAGTGCAGCGGAGTAGGATGGGTGCGTAGATAGAACGTATGGAGAGGTCGGGCCCCTTCAATTCACGACGGCGAGTCAGCGAGGTGGCCGTCGCCGGACGTGGGAAGGGGGTGAGATCGCGGAGGGACTATTACGGGAAAGAAAGTGCCGAAACAGGGGTTTAAATGAAAATAGTTGGATCGCGATTAATAGTCGCGATCCAAATATTTACACAAAGCCCCCTATTTTGGATCACGACTATTAATTACGATCCATTTTAGAGGGGGTATTTGTAAATACTCCAGGGGCCTTTATGTGAAACATTGGCTCGCCGCCTCCCCTGCCGCCATGGCGGCTCCGAGGACCCTTGACCCCGATCGCGCCGGTGCTCAGACGTCTCCAATTCATGGACCACTGGCAAAAGCTGTGATACATCCACAGCAAACACCATGCCCGCACTGAAATTTGGAAAGATCGACGTGGCGGCGGCCATGAAATTCGACAGTTTCGACGTGGCTGCTCTGGTTTGGTTTGAGATGAATCAGGGAGACTCAATTTCGCTGCTCCTCCGCAGCAGTCTCTCCATGGCCGAGGAGAAGTCTATTACTCCACAACGTAGACGGCGCCCGACAGCTGGAGCGTGGACGAAACCTCTGATTCCTCCACCATAAACGCCATACGCGCACTGGATTTTGAGGAAAAAGATCAACGCGGCGGCGGCGGTGGCTATGGAATTTGACGCCGAGAGCTTCGGTTAAGGACGCGTCCGGTGGATACTCTGGTTTGGTTTGAGGTCAATCTGACAGACTCATTCCCCATCCAGCTCTCTGATCCTCGGCAACGCTCTCGCCATGGCCAAGGAGTCTGACAATATGTAGGCCGCGCTCGGCAGTGACACTGTCATTGTTTACGCCGCATATTGTGTTCCGTAGGAATCACGGATGCATTATTCAGAGCTTCTCTCGAAGCCATCAACAACGGCGGTTTATGAAATACCGAATCTGGACTGGACGTTCTCGATCGGACGTTTATAAAGCACCCAAGGGGTGGTCGGTAAATGAAATACCGTCCACCCCCCGACCCGAGTCGGTACTCCCACGAACGCCTCCTCTGCCTGGCGTTTCGGCTCGCCGATTCTTGCATCCGTACCGACCTCCATAAGACCGTAACGACTTCTATTGCACCAGGAAAGCTTCCACTGGATTGACACCTTTCCTTCTGATGACGACGTGATCTGTAGACTATTGTCGCAGCCGCTTGCCGCAAAGCTCGTACTGACGGGCACCATGGTTTATCCATTCCTAGAGCTCGATCGTCTCCTGTGGGTACATGGCATGGTCGGAAACACGCGTTCTCGATGCTTTCTGGATCGCCTCGGCGGAGAAGACCCGCCTCAAGACGCAGGTTCATGGTCACCATTCGCTGGGCTTGGCCCCTGCCCCGGTGACAGTGTCAGTGGACAGAAGGTGCAAGCCAATCGCGGCGCTTACTCTATCGAGTCAGCGGAGGAGCAGTTCGCCCGGATCAGGTAAGGAATAGGATGTGGGGGAGCGCCGGTGGCACCCCCAGGCTGCTGCTCTGCTCAGTCGTCAAATGGAGGTCTTCTGAAAGGAACGGTTACTGCATCTAGTTAAATTTCACTGATTGATTTTGCATCGGCAAAAAATCAGTTCCATCGTGCAAAATTACGTGCAGGAGGTAAAATTCATGAAATGGATGCTCCTGTATTAGGGTCCAGTTTGCCGATTATCAGTTTCAAAGTTTCATTTCAGATCCAACACTCGAAATTAATCATCGAAATGTAATCCATAGCAATAACTCTCGCAACAGAGTTTCAGTTTTTTTTTTAAAAAAAAAAATCATGCATTGCCGACCAAACGAGCTCATATACAGATCACAACAGAAATGGCAATAGAACCAAGAATAACCAAGTATATCACGATCACGTATGACATGCACTACTGAATAGCAAATACGAGTATGTCGAACCATTGTGAGCACGGCCATCAACCACTGGGCAGAACGGCGGGTCGAATCTCCGGGCGACGAGAGCTGCGTGCTCAGAAAAAAGGGGCAGCTCAGACGCAGCAGGACACCCCAGCAACTCTCGCCCTTTGCACAGAGCTGAACCCCGTGTCCACCTTGCGCGCCACACCTTGCCGCCGGGCGTTCGCACCCAAACGCGCCACTTCGTTGGCAAAGAAGCCGACCAAGTGCCCGCCGCGGCAGTGCAGTGCCTCAGCTACGACCATGGTCTCACGAACGTACTCCATGTCCATGAAAAGTGCTTATCGGTGAACCATCATACTATTCCAGTTCACGATTCCGGTAAACATCACATGCTCGCTCCGGTCTGTCGTCGCTTCCAGGACGGTTGATGAACCAAACGTCATTTTGCAGCGGTACAGGCGCAATAAAAAATCCTAGTAAAATTCATGGAGACCGGTCATGCATCCAAGAATTACCATGCAAAATTTCAGGGTTGACCATGGTCCACAGATGAAGAAAGAAAAAGGCGAAATTTGAAGGGCGGGGTGGTCGGTAAATGAAGTACCGACCACCCCTGTCGACATGAAAATTCTGATTTCTCAGCTTTATCGACGCACAAAAATCTCCTGAAAAATCACGGGGACGAGTAATGAAGTGGCTAAACACCCCGTTAAATTTCAGACCATGGTATGAGCTTTAGTGGGAGAACGAAAATTGAGAAACTTTGCTGAGGGTGGTCGGTAAATGAAATACCGACCACCCCCCGGTCCACCTTCGCGCGCCGTGCCTTGCCGCTGAAGCGCTCGCCCTCGGAGCAGGGTCCGCTCGACGCGTCCAACAATTCGTTGGCGAGTTCCCTCAGCGGCGCGCGCTGCGCCGTTGTTGAACGCAGCGCCGCCGCCCTCCTCAACCTGCACGCCTCCAACGCCTCCCCTGCCGCCATGGCGGCTCCGAGGACCCTCGGCCCCGACCGCGCTGGTGCTCAGACGTCTCCAATTCATGGACCACCGGAAAAATCTATGATACATCCACTGCAAACACCATGCCGGCACTGAAATTTGGAAAGATCGACGCAGCGGCGGCCATGGAATTCAACAGGTCCGGTCCAGGTCGTGCGTGGTGGCTGCTCCAGTTTGGTTTGAGATGAATCAGGCTGCTGCTCTGTTCAGTCGTCAAATGGACAAAAGGTTGCTGCATCTGGTTCAGTTCACTGATTAAAACCGACATGAGCACGGCCAGTGGCTGATTCCACTCGCCGCATCCACCATACGCGCGACACCTCGCCGCCGGGTGTCCGCCGAGGCAATGGAGTGCCTCAATTACGACCATGATCTCTCAAACGTACTTCATGCCAGTGGAAGGTGCTTAGAGTTAGTGGTGAACCATCATACTATTTCAGTTCACGGTTCCATTAAAAATCACGCGCTCTCGCTGCGGTCTATGGCTGCTTCCGGGACGGTTGATGGACCAGACGTCGTTTTGCAGCGGTACATGAGAGCGGTAAAATCCTAGTAAAATTCATGAAGACTGGTCATGTATCCAAGAAACACCATGCAAAGTTTTAGGGTAAACCATGGTCTACAGACGAAAAAAGAAAAAGGCGAAATTTGGAGGCGGGGTGATCGGTAAATGAAGTACCGACCACCCCTGTGGACATGAAAATCCCCGATTTCGCAGCGTTATAGACACGCAAAAATCTTGTGAAAAATCATGCGTACGAGCAATGAAGTGGCTAAACACCCCATGAAAATTCAGACCTTGGTATGAGTTCTACAATGAGAACGAAAAATGAGAAACTTGCGCTGGGGGTGGTTGGTAAATGAAATACCGACCACCCCTCGTCCACCTTCGCGCGCCGCGCCTCGCTGCTGAAGCGCTCGCCCTCGGAGCAGGGTCTGATCGAAGCCTCGACCAATTCGTCGGCGAGTTCCTCAGCCGCACGCGCTACACCTTTACTGAACGCAGCGCCGCCGCCCTCCTCAACCTGCACGACCCTGGAGTCCCGACCGCGCCGCCCATCCCGAAACTGACGATGGCAGACTGCCAGAGTGATGCCCATCGAGTTGAATCAGGCATCTTGAGGCTTCGAAGTGGGGAGTCACTCGCTCTTATCGTCGGCGGACAAAGGCACAGTTGCTCGAGAACGCGGCGGAGTAGGGAGTGCTCCTCTGCAACTCGTGGTTCTCGGCGACATTGTCGTCGTCTACGCGCACGGCTTCGGCTGGGCGCAACAAGTTCCATAAGGATCACGGATGCGTCGAAAGTCTAAGCTGCTCTTGATGCAATCAGCGGCGGCGAGACCGCCGCCATCGTCTGTGCTGCACCATGGGGGCGCCGACCTGGGACATCCCCTTTGGCTCCCGTCAGAGAAAACGACAAGGCCAACTTTTATTTTATCGAATCTAGGGCGCACATTCTCGATCGGACGTCTAAAAACCACCAAGGGGTGGTCGGTAAATGAAATACCGTCCACCCCCCGACCCGAGTCGGCGCTCCACGAGCGCCTCCTCTGCCTCGCGTTTTGCCTCGCCGGAGCGCCGCCGCAATCCCGCCGCTACTTGAGCCCGTGTCGACCTCCATAGAGACGTCATTCACGCCATAAAATCTGTCAAGGTCTCGGCACCTAGAATTCATACATCGTCGTGATCTGTAGGCCGTCGTCGAGCCGCTTGCCGACGAGCTCGCACTGACGGGCGCCATGATTTGTCCGTTCCTGGAGCTCGATCGTCTCCTCCGGGTACGTTGGCTTCTCTGGAGTCTCGTCGGCAGAGAAGATCCGCCTCAAGGCGCTGGTTCATGGTCACCATTCGCCGGGCTCAGCCCCTGCCCGGTGCTTGCGCAATCTTGGGATGCGCGACTGCAAATTATTCCTGCAACATGACCGTCGACGTCGTGGCGGCCGGAGCAGTGCGCCCGGAGGTCAGGTCAGTAGGGGAACGCCGGTGGCAGCTGCCTGCTCCCTCTGCGCAGTCTTCTGAAATGAACGTTTACTGCATGCATCTGGTTCACTTTTGTGCAAACTTACTGGCAGGAGGTAAATTTCATGAAATGGCCACTCGTGTAGTCGGTTTCAACGTTTTGTTAGGGACCCAACACTCGGAACTAACCACTGAAAGAAAGGTGATCCGTAGCAACTTAATTAACTCTTGCCATGGAGTTTTCAGTTTCAAAAACCATGCACTCCCAACCAAAGAGCTCACATTCAGATCACAAGAGAGATGACAACAGAACCAAGAATAGCAAAGTATACATTATACATTTTAATAAAGTATTTTTATCAGCTTCATCCATACAAAATGACCACCGGAATAGGTTGAAGAATGAATCAGCTCTATACCCCTTGAAACCAGCTTGATTGGCACCAGCAGACGCCGAGTAAAATTGCGGTCTGCTTCAGTGGTGTTGCCCCAATCATGAACCGTAGCTACCTAGTTACAGCCCTACAAATGAATCAGGGACATTTTCTGCAAAATATACATCTAATATACAACAGAGCACCATCTAGTAGTGTCCAATACTCTTGTGGGCTTCCAGCTCCAATTAGAAGGAAGCAGTCAACAATGCATTTTCGCCTTCTGAACACTTATTATGAACTCCCCATATGTTCTGCACAGAGTTGCAGATACCACTGCATTTCCAATCGAATGATGCCGCGCAGGTGTTCCCTGCTTGAGCTTTCCATTCGCAATCTGTGGTCAACAGGGGATCCAGTATGAACATCAATGCGCACAAGGAATATTATTTATTTTCTTTATCATGTTAGATATATAGCTTCCCAAAAGTAAGGTCAATCCTCAAGTTGGGCAATAAATCCTAAGTCTTATCTGACAATAGAGAAACATAGGCTCACCAGGTGGAGTGCCACAGCATAGTCTGCGGTCATCAATATGCTCAACATCTAATCCTAATAACCAAGCTCCCAAAGAAACATCCTCATTGATATACTTGTGCAGAACATGTCTACAAAATTTAATCAGCAGAAATGAGGTTACTTATCTGGCATGAAATAGGATTTAAGAGGTGTTATTTACTGGAATAACTAGATCAGGTAGTGTCTCACTTGTTTATAGATATGTAGCTGGCCAAATCTTTTGAAATAGCATATAGTTGACTAGTGACATGTCCAAAGTATTTGTTACCCGCATCTCCAAATTTCCAGTGCTCAGGTTCATAGTACCTGACATCCCTGTACAGTAACAATTTCATGTAATTAGCAAAACCATGTGGCGAAAACAATGAATCAAAGAAACTACTCTTTTTCTTTACATACTTGTCAGATAGGACAGGACCAGACTTCATGCATCCAATGTATACCCTTGGCTTCAAAATATATTTAGATAAGATGTTTCCAAGTGCTGCACATGTGAAAGAAATCATATCAGGAATAGAGCATTTGTGAACATAAAATGTAATTGATAGGGTTTTTAAGAACTTAAAGTGTCTATTAACCAATTGCCACAATACTATAGTGTCTTTTAACAAATACAAGATTAAGTGATGTCCTAGAGCAAATATCAACTTTTGAAAATGTCCTAGAGCAAATATTGCCTTTTTAAAAATACCAAGTATATTTACCTTTATTAAAATTAAATATATTTTAATTATTGTATTAAGTAGTTTGGGTCAAGTACTGCGGAATTGCTGACCAATTTTTTGAATATGTCATAATTCAGTAATATTTGAAATGTATTTGAATATTGTTAACTTTTACTGGTAAAATTAATATATCAAGATATGAGTAAAATATATATTTGAGTGAAATGCACTGTAAGTGTAAGCCCATGAACTATTTCTTTTGTGTCATTTTTCGTTAAACAATTTCAGTGAAACGGTACAGGTCTGTCGCTTTGAAATACAACGTGGCGTACCAACGTGGCTTTGAAATACACGCGCGAGGAGAGTGGAATGATAGATACATGTAGGGAAGCCCTTGGTTTTTGCATTGATTCAGTTGCCTCCCCACCTCGTGTGTTCGTCGACTGGAAGGTCGAGACCTGTTGTGCATCACTTAAAAAGAATAGGGACATAGAACTACAGGAGAAAAGGTCATGGATATAAATAACATAAGGAAAATAGAAATAATTCATTAATCTATGGTGCATTTCACTCTATAAAATTTCAAGCAAGCGTGGTATGGGTATTTCAGGTTGCCACTCATTCTCCAGTGCCTTGCCATCCTTGACAGCAAGACTCCAGTGCTCCAACCCAGGTTCATGGCGATCCTCTTTCCCTCCACCCATCACATGAAGTCGACCACTCCAAAGCTGAGTGGCTGGTGCACACCTGAAACATTACACAAAACAAGGTTACAGTTTCATGTCCTTTGCGCCAGCAACAGCTAGAGGAGTACATAATGCAAGCAATAAACCATCTCAGCAGATTTTAGAACTATGATCTGCCACTAGATAATGTGACTTTACAAACACATGATGTAGGCCCTGAACAGCTCATTGGTAGCCTTAAGCTTAAGCCTACCACATGACATACTTAAAGATTAATTTCCAAACATAACACTACAATTTGAAACTGTGGAATCTAAAAATGCTCAAACATTAGCAAGATGAAGATGCTGATGTCTGGCATTATGCGTTTCTTTGTGTATCATCACTTCTTTCTCGATAGAAATAATTGAAGGAAAATCTTCCAAACATGTCTATGACTATCTACAGCTAGTGTCAATAAACTGAACCACATGTACCTAGGAAGAGGCAGCGGGGGCAATTCATGCCATTCTTTTTTCTCCGTGTCTAGAACAAAGTTGCGATTTATAGAGGAGCGGCACTGTGGACCATACTGTCCAGAAATTGCATAAATGTACCGGTCATCTGACACCATTCCTAAATGCGAATGTGCCATATCCTTGGGCATATCGGACCTTTCAGTCCATGTGTTAGAAGTGAAATTATACACATCCACATGAGAATGGACCTGAAAAGGCAAGGAGCGAATGAGCAAAAGTGATATATCAGAAAGGGAGGACAATGTTAAGGGATAACTAATAACTAGTTGCCGAATGACAAGATGCTTTCTCCACATCGACAAATACATACTGTATATCCTACTACTTAAACCCAACTGGCAGACATGATCAGTGATATATTCTTGACAGGGTTAGTTTAACAGTTACCAATGAGGCAATCATTTGAAATGACCAATGCTGCCAATGGTAACTAAGATATAACAGACAAATAGATGAATTGAATACTGCACAAGTTTGCCCGGCTACTGAATTATGCCACACTTTGATCCTAAGCATTTATCTGAACAACCTAACACAAAAGTTTATAGCTCTTCCACTGAAGCATTTGACTCAGCCCTATTGGCTGAAAGCGCCTGACCAAAAACATCGCAGCAATCAATCAACAGGATCAACTGAAATGTGCAATGCAGTTGAAGCTCAGTAAGGGCGCGAGTTGCTCACATGGTCAAGGTTCGCGTACCCCGAGAAGACATAGAGGAGATCCCCAATCTGCACTGACGCCCCGTCGAGGCGCGGCACGGGTGCTGCAGGCATCTCCTCCCACGCCCACAATTTCTCTCGCGACATTCAGGTTCCCCGTGACATGCTTCGCAGACTTTGCCTTGGCGCGCCTCCCCTTCACCTTCACCTGCACCCGCTTCGCGAGAGGAGAAATACGGTTAGAAGTTAGAGCAGAGAAATTGTGGCGGGAAACAGGCGGTCGTGACAGAGGGGCAATGCGGGGGCGCTACCGTGTCGGAAGTGGAGGAGGAGGATGAGGCCCAGAGAAAGTCGGCGACAAGTGCGAGCGGCGCGGTACGGCGGAGCGGAAGGGGCTTGGAGATGGCGGCGGGCATGGCGGGTGTGAATACGACGACCGGTGGGAGAGAAAAATGGAGGGGCAATGGGGGGAGAGGATGCTGCTGCTGTAGGGAGGAGGAGGAGGACGCGTCGGCGGTGGCGACGGCATGGACGAACAGGTGGTTTCGCTTTGCTTTTGAGGGCGGGCAGGAATGGTCCTTGGGCGGCCGGCCAGCCGCCGCGGTTTGGGCGGGACGCGCTCCGGCTCGCCGTCCCCGGTTTTGGAGGGGTGGCATGATGGGCCCAGAGGCCACGTGGAAATGTTTTGGTTTGGGCCTTAATTTCCACAGCGACTAATTGAGGCCCGTGGAAATGTTTGTCGGGGAAGGAATCGCACGAAAAAAGAGTAGTCGGGCCTCCCGTTGACCCAGAAATCTCTCCCACTTGTGGATCGAATCACGGCCGCGAGGCTTGGATCCAACGGTTCAGGTGACTTTAGATCAGGTCGGGAAATGGAGTACCGTCCATGTGGTCGGTAGATGAAATACCGACCACCCCCTGCCACGACCTCTTGGGAACACGCGTCCTCGCCGGTGCGTTCGGCGACGGCACAACCGCCGCTACGCACTCTCCAATGCCCTGTTCCTGCGTCCACGAACACTGCCGCCTCCGCCGGATATTTCCCCATGATGCGTGGAGCTCGGTTGGCAGCAGGTCTCCGGCCCGGCGTCCATGGCGCCCGCGCGCCCATGGACAGACATGGAAGGCCGGCGCTGTCGTCACTGCTCGACTCCGCGGGCATCGCTGACATCTTGCCTCACGACGGGCGCGTTCATGGCGTCGTTTTTGTCGTCCATCTCCGCGCGCCGTGTGCCTCGCCGCGGAGTGCTCGTACTCGAATCAAGGTCCGCTCCGCCAATTCGTTGGCGACGCCGCTGCCGAGCTCCCTCAGCCGCGCGTTCCATGCCGTTCATGCGTGATCCAACCTCAAAACCCATGTCCATCCATCCAGCGCCGCCACCCTCACGGCGAGGCGAGGCCCCAAAGGCGAATGGCCGTACAGGAGCTTCACGGAACAATCCGCCATCTCGTCTGTGACCGGCACTGACGGGCGCTATGATTTGTCCGTTCCAGGAGCTCTCCTCCGGGCATCCCCATCGCCCTAAACGCCATGGACGCGGTGGCCTCTAGTCTGGAGTCGCGTCGGTGGAGAAGACCCGCCTCAAGGCTCGGCCCCTGCCCGGTGACAATGTCAGTGGACACACACTGCAAGCGCCCGCGCCGATTCTATGAAGCCAGAGCAGAGCAGCGGCATGATCAGATCAGTGGATAGAGGCTACATTGCGCGGTGGAGGAGTGCACCCGGGGATCAAGTCAGGAGGAGTAGGATGTAGGAGAACGCCAGTGGGCTGCTCTGTTCAGTTGTCAAATGGACGAAAGGTTGCTGCATCGGATCAGCTCACTGATTAAAACCGACGTGAGCACGGCCATCAGCCACTGGTCAGAACGAGGGGTCGAATCCCCGGACCGGCACCTGGAGCATTAGATTCGATATGACGATTTCCGTGGAACCAACCTCGTGCCACGGCTTGGGCATCGAGAGCTGTGTGTCCAGAAAAGGTGCAACTCAGACGCAGCAGGAGTGCAGGACACCCCCAGCAACTCGTCTTTTGCACAGAGCGGCACCCCGCATCCACGTTGCGCGCCACACCTCGCCGCCGGGCGTTCGCACCCAAACACGCCACTTCGTTGGCAAAAGCAGCCTACCAAGTGACCGTCGGGGTAGTGCAGTGCCTCGACCATGGTGCTCCATGCTCGTGGAAGGTGCTTAGTGGTGAACCATCATACTATTTCAGTTCACGATTCCATTAAACATCACGCGCTCTCGCTTTGGTCTATGGTCGCTTCTAGAACGGTTGATGAACCAGACGTCGTTCTACAGCGGTACATGAGAGCGGTAAAATCACAGTAAAATTCATGGAGATTGGTCATGTATCCAAGAAACACCATGCAAAATTTCAGGGTAAACCATGATCAACAGACGAAGAAAGAAAAAGGCGAAATTTGAAGGCTGGGTGGTCGGTAAATGAAGTACCGACCACCCCAGTCGACATGAAAATCCTCGATTTTGCAGCGTTATAGACACGTAAAAATCTTGTGAAAAATCATGCGTACGAGCAATGAAGTAGCGAAACACCTAGTGAAATTTCAGACCTTGGCATGAGTTCTACAGGGAGAACGAAAAATGAGAAACTTGCGCTGGAGGTGGTCGGTAAATGAAATACCGACCACCCCTCGTCCACCTTCACGCGCCGCTCCGCACCTCTCCGCTGAAGCACTCGCACTCGGAGCAGGGGTCTGGTCGAAGCCTCGACCAATTCGTCGGCAAGTTCCTCAGCCGCGCGCGCTACGTCGTTACTGAATGCAGCGCCGCCGCCCTCCTCAACCTGCACGGCCCGGGATTCCCGACCGTGCCGCCCATCCCGAAACTCCCATCCCGAAACTGACGATGGCAGACTCCCACAGTGCCGCCATATAGGAGCCTCAGATATCTGGTTTATCCAATGTAAACGCCACGCTCGTATTTGACTCGTAAAAGATTAATGCAGCGGTGGTCATGGAATTCGACACCGCGAGCTCCGGCCCATGACGCGTGAGGCGGCTGCTCTTCTTTGTTTCGAGTTGAATCCGGCAGCTTGAGGCTTCGAAGTGTGTCCCTAACCTCGGCGCACCGGACGAGGTTGTCACTCGCTCTTATCGTCGGCGGACAAAGGCACAGCTGCTCGAGAATGCGGTGGCGCGCGGGCCATGGCACGGAGTGCTCCTCAGCAACTCGTGGTTCAGGGCGACATTGTCGTCGTCTACGTCACGTCTTGGGCTAGGCGGAACAAGTTCCATGCTGCGCAGCAATTCTGAGCTGCTCTTGATGCAATCAGCAGCGGCGAGACCGCCGCTGTCGTCCGTGCTGCACCATGGGGGCGCAGTGTTCCGGTGCCCGACCTGGGCGCAGGGCCGCGTGGCCCGCGGACATCCCCTTCGACTCCATTCAGAGAAAACGACCAGGTCAACCTTTATTTTATCGAATCTGGGCCGCACGTTCCTGATCGGACGCCTAAAAAGCACCTAAGGGGTGGTCGGTAAATGAAATACCGTCCACCCCCCCGACCCGAGTCGACGCCTCCTCTGCCTCGCGTTTCGGCTCGCCGGAGCGCCGCCGCAATCCCGTCGCTACTGGCGCCCGTACCGACCACCATGCGACCTCAGTCACACCATACAACCTTCCAGTGGCTCGGAACCTAGCGTTCATACGACGACGTGACCTGTAGGCCGTCGTTGAGCCGCTCGTCGTCGAGCCGCTCGCCGCCGAGCTCGCACTGACGGGCGCCATGATTTGTCCGTTCCTGGAGCTCGATCGTCTCCTCCGGGTACATCGCACATGGCAGGGCAGGAAACACCAGGCAGAGGTGGGCATCCCTCGACGCCACGCCACCGACGTGGTGGCTTCTATGGAGTCACGTCGGCGGAGAAGATTCGCCCCAAGCCGCTGGTTCATGGTCACCATTCACCGGGCTCGGCCCCTGCCCCGCTGACAGTGTCAGTGGACAGAAGGTGCAAGCGCAACCGCGGCACTGGATCTGGGAGACGCGCTTCTGTAAATTATTCCCGGAACATGGCCGTCGACGTCGTTGCGGCCGGAGCAGTGCGCCCGGAGGTCAGGATAGTAGGGGAACGCCGGTGGCAGCTGCCTGCTTGCTCTGCGCAGTCTTCTGAAACGAACGTTTACTGCATGCATCTGGTTCACTTCACTGATTAATTTTTTATCGGCCAAAAATAGTTCCAATTTGTGCAAACTTACTTGCAGGAGGTAAATTTCATGAAATGGCCACTCGTGTAGTCGGTTTCAAAGTTTTGTTAGGGACCCAACACTCGGGACTAACCACTGAAAGAAAGATGATCCATAACAATTTAATTAACTCTTGGCATGGCGTTTTTAGTTTGCAGAAACCATGCACTCCCAACCAAAGAGCTCACATTCAGATCACAAGAGAAATGACAACAGAACCAAGAATAGCAAAGTATGCATTACACATTTTAAAGTATTATTATTAGCTCCATCCATACAAAATGACCACCGGAATAGGTCGAAGAATGAATCAGCTCTATACCCCTTGAAACCAGCTTGATTGGCACCAGCAGACGCTGAGTAAAATTACGGTCTGCTCCAGTGGTGTTGCCCCAATCATAAACCGTAGCTACCTAGTTACAGCCCTACAAATGAATCAGGGACATTTTCTGCAAAATATACATCTAATATACAACAGAGCACCATCTAGTCGTGTCGAATACTCTTGTGGGCTTCCAGCTCCAATTAGAAGGAAGCAGTCAACAATGCCTTTTCGCCTTCTGAACACTTATTATGAACTCCCCATATGTTCTGCACAGAGTTGCAGATACCACTGCATTTCCAATCGAATGATGCCGCACAGGTGTTCCCTGCTTGAGCTTTCCATTCGCAATCTGTGGTCAACAGGGGATCCAGTATGAACATCAATGCGCACAAGGAATATTTTTTATTTTCATTATCAAGTTAGATATATAGCTTCCCAAAAGTAAGGTCAATCCTCAAGTTGGGCAATAAATCCTAAGTCTTATCTGACAATAGAAAAACATAGGCTCACCAGGTGGAGTACCACAGCATAGTCTGCGGTCATCAATATGCTCAACATCTAATCCTAATAACCAAGCTCCCAAAGAAACATCCTCATTGATATACTTGTGCAGAACATGCCTACAAAATTTAATCAGCAGAAATGAGGTTACTTATCTGGCATGAAATAGGATTTAAGAGGTGTTATTTACTGAAATAACTAGATCAGGTAGTGTCTCACTTGTTTATAGATATGTAGCTGGCCAAATCTTTTGAAATAGCATATAGTTGACCAGTGGCATGTCGAAAGTATTTATTACCCGCATCTCCAAATTTCCAGTGCTCAGGTTCATAGTACCTAACATCCCTATACAGTAAAAATTTAATGTGATTAGCAAAACCATGTGGCAAAAATAATGAATCAAAGAAACTATTATTTTTCTTTACTTGTCAGATAGGACAGGACCAGACTTCATGCATCCAATGTATACCCTTGGCTTCAAAATATGTTTAGATAAGATGTTTCCAAGTGTTGCTGCATGTGAAAAAAAAATCATGTCAGGAATAGAGCATTTGAGAACATAAAATGTAGTTGATGGGACCGTGAGCCTTGGATGTGCTAGCTGCTAACAGGTGACAAACTTGTTTTAGTTCCATTGGTTTCAATAGACTATAGGACCTCTAAAGTTAAAGGGCAGCTACAAGTACTTGACACCTTGGAAATATTTTAAATGTCTTAGCAAAGGAAACACATTCAAGTAAAAACAGGATTAAGGGCTTTGTTGTTGTTGTTGGATCAAGATTCAAATTTACCTATATTCACATGTACATCGTCATCAACCTTCACATAGAAGTTAGCATCCCATAAAGCAACAGCTGTAGCAAAGTATGTTTTAGTTTTTCCTGACAGTTCAAGGTATCCTTCAACATGATCCTACATTAAAAGGTCAAGGAGTATAATTAGGCGAAGTGAAAGACATGTAAGTAAAACAGAAGGCAAAAAGGCAGTAAATAATGTTTGTGAAGCAGATCAAGTGAATCTTACAAGCCTCATGAAGTCTCCATGTTTTGTATCCTCTGCCTCAATTGCTCTATCAACAATCCCACCTGAAATAGCGCTGCAGGAAAACATAGCTATGATGATTTGTTTTTATTGTCAATAAAAAGAAAAAGAGTTTTGGGGAAACAAATAAAAAAAAACTGTCCAAGACTGTAACCTGGCAATAAAAGATTTACAGAGGATTTTCCTTAGATATGAAGACAAATTGTTAATCAATCATGTTCCTTGCAGTATGTCATCTTTTATTCATACCTAATATTTTCCTATATTGATATGTTAAAATATTTATGAATTCAAGTTTCTTGCTTTAATGATAGAATAATTGTTGTGATCCAAACAAATATTTTATTGTCAGCTATGATGTATAATATATTGATGTTGTCATCCTATATTCATCTTGTTACCATGGATATATACTGCAGTATAGTAGTGGTTGCCATAATCGATTGAGGTGATATGTTCGATACGGTTTAATATGCCAAAGCTGAAGCATGTAACAAGCATGAAATTAACAATCTACTGAACTTAATAGAGAAAAAAAAGCAGAAATTTTGTATATAAAAGAGGGGTGCACACCTGTGACCAATAACAAAACGAATTATAATTCCCTTCTCTTCCTCCAGTTTTCTTCTCTTCTCCCCTATTTACGTTATTATTTCATCATCAATATTTCATACTACTGAAATGCTTCCAGGACATATTGAGGCACTATAAGGGTATTCAGTGTGAAGAACTTTTAGGCATCCAGGTGTTGCGGATAGAATCCCTTCTCTTACGGCTACTGAAAGCAGTATTGATGCCTATCACCATTAGGTACTTCCGCCTTCCAGTGGACTCCGAACTCTTGTACTCTTCTGAAACTGGAGAACCATTGAGAAAAGATTCTTGTAGAGTTCTTGCAGCGGAGAGTTCTGTCTCCAAGTTTGCTATTGTCTTATCCAGTGTCCTGCAGAGAAGCCAGTTCAATTCCTGTTAGAACTAAACTATTTCCTTGATGATTTCTTGAATAAAACCAAAGATACAGAAACCATTACGTACTGTGCGTCATGGTGAGTATCTGAGATCTGCAGTATTTCATTGTAATCGTGTTTTCCTTGAACCTGGGGACACAAAGGCATATACCAATTTTGTCAAGGAGCACGACATCAGGGTCATAAATACTTTTGAACACAGAAAGGACAAATGAGTTTTTGAAGAAAAAAGGACCATTAAGTAATATTTATCATTTGAAAATACTTTTCATGAATTAATTTAAGAAAGAGAGAAAATTACTTTAGCTAGATTACAGTCACCGGTAGAAAGCTGAGCCACTCTCTGTCTTTTTGCATTTGGTATAGGTAACTCATCTGCTTCGGGCAATGTCCACATCCTAGTCAAAACGGTCAGGATCAAGTAATGCACACACATTTGGCAAAATTCCTGATAACATTTTTTTTTGGCTGATATGATACTTAACATACTGCAACGCCAACTTATAGTGCGGTTGGGTTGGAGCCTTGAAATTGAAGATGTAGTGTACGACAAGCAAAGCAGAAATGTAAATGAAGGAGCTAGTCCAACAGGCAGTAGTTCAGGAGTATATCTGAACGATTGTATGCTAAAAAAAATGCAGGCGTGCGGCGTCATTAGCAATGGGTCCCAATAGATCATCAACTGGCCCCAACATAGAACACCGAGAAAGTCACCGGTCATGTAGCCTTGAACACCCCCAGCAATACCAATTCTATGATTGAATCGATCACCATAGTACAACGTAAATTAGAAGCACAATGTAGTCCAATCCAATCACCTGCATCCCCTGCCCAGAAATTCAAACACAGATCTTGTCGCCGCATCCATCCCAATTTTTAAGACCCAAAGGAAGAAGCACTGTGCAGGAAGGATGAGCTACAAAATCTCGACTTGAAGCTGACAAGCTAACGCCATTGAACTCCCTTGGAGCTAGCCAAGCAATTACCTGCCGGTGAAGAGCAGGCCGAGGCAGAAGCTCCCGACGCAGAGCAGCAGCACCCACCTCCGGGCGACGCCGGCGTCCGCGCCACCGCCTGCCCTCTTCCAGCTCATGGCTGCCGCGCACTACCTCCTCCTCGTCCTCCTCTCAGGTCCCGCAGCAGCAGCACATGTATGGAGAGGAAGACGAGGAGGAATGAGAAGAGAGGACGGAGAGGTCGGTCCTTGATTCTTTAAAAAAATCGGCGTTCGTCCACCTTCCCCCACGCGACCCATGTGGGCAGGCAGCAGGGAGGAGGCGACCGACACGGCAGTGCAAGGTACACCCACCACCGCGAGCTTATGTACCAGACGAGCTGACGGAAGCAGCGGCGGTAATTGTCAATTTAATACTACTCGTTGTAGTGGAAAGCTTGCGTGTTCCCGCTGGATTCGCTCGGCTGGACGCATTGGATATTGCGGCGGTGAAAGTGGAGGGGGGCGTCGGCTCAGAAAGTTCCAAGTCCGTTGCTTTGGTGCATTGTTAATTAAGCTAAAGCGGGGAGGGTATGGTTGGCGCCTCCGTGATGCGGCCGCGGCTTTCCCGCCAGGCGCCGCCTTGGCGTGTGGAGCTGGTCGGCCGCAGGGCCATGCCGGCACGAACGTCCCGTGCACGAGCACCACAAAAAAGGGAAGAAGACGAGCCTGGCGCAGGTGCCTTGGACAGTTCGAACCTCCGCCTTTTTATTACTCCGCGGCGGTGGCGGCCGAGCGTATGTACCTTGTACCAAGACGAGCGAGGCGCCAGCAGGGCTGGCTGGTCTTGTGAGAGTTGGTCTACGATGATGCACGCAGCTGCCCTGTTTCTGTTCTGCTGTTGGTAGCACTCCACATTTCAGGCGGCTCGGGATGACCAAGTCCAAGACCGAGTGGCTGAACGTCCTTGGGTTCAAGATCTAGTAAGCTATTCTTGAGCAAAGAATAATACTCGTGGCTTTCATCACGGAGGCATATATAGTGGTGAGATCATGAATGAATGTATCTAGAACAAGAAGGTGTCCAAAGAGGATGAACGAGTACGTTAGCTACATAGGCGGCGTCCGATCATTCGGGCTTCCCACAATGAGCGTTGCCAATGCCACCTCGCCAAGCAAGGGGCTGCGCAACGGCCTAAACTTAGAAAAGGAGGGCGCGAGAAGGTCTCGTGTTCTTTACCGCGTGCACGCAAATGCAATGCCCCCAGTCGCCCACGCGCGCGTCCCTCCCCGCTAACAATAACCGTCACCCCGCTCGGATCGGCGGCGGCGGCGCGTAAATAGGGGGCATGCACGGCGGCGCGCGTTTGGCGGGGCGATCCGAGAGCTGCACCGCCCACCTCACCACCCCCAGCCTCTCCCTGGCCTTCCCCTTCCCTTCTTGCCCCTGCCGCCATTACCACGTACGGCTTCCTCCTCCCCTTTGTCTTCCTCCTCTCCACGCAAAGGGGAAGGCCGTCGGCGCCAGCAATCCGCCCGCAGTGGCTGCGTGGCTGCTGCTGCTTCGCCGCGTTCTTCCCCGCAGCGGGAACAATAAACTAGGTAGTCTCGGAAATCTATTCTAGGTGCAGGAGAGGCAATTATTCCGATAATCAGGATCAGGAGGGGTACGTAGCAGCTGGTTGATTTCTTCTCGCTCTCTCTCTCTCTCTCTCTCTCTCTCTGCCCTGTTGTTGGGGCTGAGAGGGGAGGAGGAGAGAGAAGCAGTGCAGAACATCTATCATCTCACCGCAAAGCAGAGGCAGGGCACCATCTCAAAAAAGAGAGGAAGGGGCAGACAGTTGAGCTATCGATGGCGGCGAGGAATGGAGGAGGCGAAGGCGGCGTGTCGCTGAAGAAGGGGCCGTGGACGCAGGCCGAGGACAAGCTGCTGGTGGACCACGTGCGGCGGCACGGCGAGGGCAACTGGAACGCCGTGCGCCGCGAGACGGGTCTGCAGCGCTGCGGCAAGAGCTGCCGCCTCCGGTGGGCCAACCACCTCCGCCCCAACCTCCGCAAGGGCCCCTTCTCACCCGAGGAGGAGCGCCACATCCTCCGCCTCCACGGACTCATCGGCAACAAGTGGGCACGCATCTCCTCGCAGCTCCCTGGGAGGACGGACAACGAGATCAAGAACTACTGGAACACGCGGCTCAAGCGGCGGCAACGTGCCGGCCTCCCGCTCTACCCGCCCGACATCGACAGGGAGATCGCCGTGCTCCGCGCGCAGAACCCCAACCCGTTCCCCGACGCCGACAACAATGCCAGCAGCACCAGCTTCCCGGCGCCGCTCCTCTTCGACGCGACCAACCCGTTCGCGCCGCCGCCGCTCATCAACCAAAACTACCCGCTCCTGAACCAGATGCAGGGGACGATGCAGCACTTCCCCAACAACCACCAGCCAGTAGTGTTCCACCACCAGGTCGCCGGCTTCGGCTCCGGCCTCCCCCCGTTGCCCACCAACAGAGTGCAGAACGAGCTCCCTTCGAACCAAATCGACACCGCGAGTAACAACAGCTTGCTGGAGTCGCTGCTGCTCGGCGACGCGCACCACCACCTGCCGCGTCCCAACCCGAGCATGTTCAGGGTCGGATCCATGCCCGACCTCATCAACCGCGACCCCAGCGCCGGGATGCTGGGCGCCATCAGCGACAGCGACGTCACCTCACAGCAGTGCCCTCCACCAGCAGAGGACCATCACCTGCACCATGGCGGGAAATGGGAATTCATCTCGGGTCAGTTCTTATTTAATTATTTTCCCCATAATAATTCGACCGCGAACAAATAGTAATCTGAATGAACCAATGCAAACTGACGACGATTCTCTGACATCAAATGTAGAATAGGACCAACGACACACTCGATCGGTTCTCACATGTTGTTGCGTTGGGAAACTGGTGCATTGCAGAGGACGTCAAGCCGGCCAAGCGAAGGGCGGCCAGCGAGGTGGAGCTGGATGTCTCCCACATGTTCGGCACCAACAACAACCCTGTCCCGCCGGAGTGGTTCGGCGGGTCGTCGACGGCCCCGTCTCCCGGCTCGGCCTCCGCGGTCACCGACGACGAGTTCAACCTCGAGATGCAGCAGTTCATGTCCTTGCTACCACTGTCACTCGACGAGCACAACTGGAACGCGCAAATCTGAAAAAAAAATATCGAGAATTTAGATATTGTATTTGCTTTTGCGAGAACAGTGTGTACGCATTGTTTTTGTAATGAGCATACTGTTGGAACTTCCTCCGTTTCAAATGAGTTTCAAGCATTTTTCATACGGCGTTTTACTATGTTTTCATCAATTGAGCTGTTCGTAGAAAACTCACAAATACCTCAACGATCCACGATTGTACCTTATCAAGGACCCGTTAAAATAATTCGCAAAAAAAAAAAGGGGATCCGTTAGAATGCAGATTTCCCAACATTAATTTCTTTAACTCCCAGCATCACGTCCTTCTTGTCCACGGGGCACTGGTGTATTCTCTCTTAAGGTCAGCATAAATGAAGCTTGCCTTCTATTTCTTAGCTGCAAATTCAGAAAACACCTTGGTTTTATAGTTGAAAGTACAGATGATGATTTGTGGCTGAGTGCCACATAATTTCCTTTGAGCTATAAATTTTCAAGATGGGACTTGATTTTAAATGGAGTTGCGTTGTGCTCATCATATGTTCTGAGGCTTCAAAACCACATTTCTCAAACCTCAACACGGAAGGCTAAGAATTCTACTATTGGGAATAAAATAGTGTCATAATTAAATTCTATTTAAGAAACTATGCGAAGCAAGGGAAACGGGCGGCGTCAACTAATATGACCACTCCAAAAAAGAATAACCCTCTAAACTTTTTTTCTTCTAGTTCATATAATATGATCATTTCTAAGAGTTCCTCTAAAAATAGGTCCCAAAAATCACTTTTTGGGAGCAGCCCAAAAACTATTAGAATTAAAAAATCTTTCCTCCTCTAATAATTCTCCTAAAAGTGTATTAATCTGAATTTAAATTAAACCACGCGAGGCCTGTTATGAAATTAATTGCTCAAAATCATTATGGTCCTCCCGGCTCACCACCGCAGCCGACGCAGATCGTCTTAGCCTCTCTCAACACAGGACTCCGGAGCAGGGCGGAGCAAGTGCAGGCCGGTACAGGCGGTCCCAAGCTAGATGGAGCAGTCGCAAACCAGCGTCTGCGTGCTTGTTGCCGTTAGCATTGACGGCACTGGCTGTAGCCGAAGGCTTCCAATGCTAGAAGGAGAGAAACAATTGATTGTTTACACGTGTCTTGCATAATGATTCTCAATCATTGTTTAGTTTGTGCAACACGGTTATTATTTTTTTACCCGATCACTAGACCTTGGCTGTATTCAACCCCCGTTCATCAAGCGTCAAGATGAGTTTTTGTCGGCCGAAGGTTGCCGCCAACGCAGGAACAGTGAGATTGGGACCCCAATTTTTTATTCTTGTTTTACCTACAATTAAGGATGATTTAGGAAAAGAATAAAAACAAAAAGATATTTAGGGAAGTTGTTGAAGAATGATTTTTATAATAAATACTAATAATTTAATTTAAGAATGATTATTGAGGAGCTCTTGAAGATGCTCTTAAGGTTGCACTCTAAAATAGTACCCCACTAAACAGCGGTCAAATGTTCTGGCTTTATTGAGGATTCAAATTTCTTTGAATTTCAAACTTAATTGCTTGCAAAATGAAAGTAGAACGACCAGGCAGATTTGGGATCAGGCGTTCAAGTACATGCACCGTTGGGGTATCACGTTGTCATCGAGGAACCACAATGGCTTGAGTTCACTCTCTGAATTCAGCTCATACTTTATATTGGACTGAATCGTGAAGCCTCTTTTCTAGAGTTCTCGAGTGAAATCTTGTTTAGGTGTTCAGATATTTCTCAAATTCTCAAGTTGAATTATTAAAAATTAAAGTTTAATTTTTTATTATTTTGTCAATTATATTAGTATATAGTATTTGATCAAGAAGTGTTCAGACAATTTCATGAATCTGCTCCGGTTAACATCCTCCACCACTACTAAGGGTCTGTTTGGGACAAAGAAAAAACGTAGAAAAAAATAAAGAAATCATTCTAGAGGAAAGGAAATGCATGTATATGTTTGAAATATAGGAATGAGCAAAAAACTTTCCAAAGGAATGGCATGTAGGCATGTACTTTTGAAGAAATAAAAAAATGAGCTCTGAGCTCAGGAAATGCTCCGACGCCGCTTGACCTCATGCCTGCACGCTAATAAAATTTTTTATTACTAGCAAACGCTGAGCTGACTTCAAAGATAACCTATTCATTGGCTTACGGATAAAAAGAAAGTGGTACAGATGTAGTCTAATAATTCACATACAACTATTTGATTACTGTATGTTGATATTTTGGAGTTAGCAAATTTCATACAAGAATAAGCAGCTTATGAAGTAAATGGGTAGTCTATAATTAGTTTGACTTGTATACATTAACTAATGATAATATAGGTTTTAAAGGTTTTGTTCAATTGCACTAGCATTTTTTCCTGTGTTTTTATTCCTCCATTCCAAACATCCTAATTTTTCCATTCCTGTGTTTTAGATTCCTGTGGTTTTATCACTTTTCTAATTCTTGTGTTTTCTTCATTCCTACATTTTTTTCTATTCCTTTATTACAAACAGATCCTGAGGAAGCTCAATGCTGCAATATTTTTTTAAACTATTACCATACAATGTGCCAACAGGAATTCAGAATCCGTTGACTTCATTTATAGTAACAGCTAAATATTTATTGCATAGAAAATGTGAAGTCTCTTCGATCTCCAGTGCTGCCTCAAGCTGGTGTAAAAGAGCGAGGCAGTAATAGACCTTAGTTTCGTCAGCCATGCTACTATGATGTTTGATCTACCAAGATTTGTTCATCCAAAAGATTTTTGGAAAGCTTCATCCAGATAAATTAACCATTGTCGTTCTACATTTAAATTCAAGATGAATTGTGAAAAAAATGAAAAAAAAAACATCTATAGCTCGGAAACAAGCTGAAAAGTGTAGATTGATATTACTACCAAATGTTGATACTTATTCTAGATATTGGCCTCAGAATTGCAGAATGTCAACATGGCAAAAATGGCCAATCAGTCCCGAAAGATGGTGTATTTTACTGAACTTTTCATCACCGGCCAACATGCGCAGCTAATAACACATTGGTACAATTTTTAACCGAATAGATAAACAAAAAATGACCGTATGATTCGCCGGTGACGGCGCGTGCAACTCCTGAGTTTAGGAGATTCTAATCTGATTTGTGAAACCATGTAGTAAGACTCTGATTTGATTCAGCTTTATCAGTCATGGTTCATCAGAAGCAGAACTGGCATATTAAGCTGAGAATTGTATCATCACGGCCATGGTGTACAATTAAGTGACTGGCTCATATTAAGAAATTCAACCATTATTTTTCCGTCTGCTTCACATGTAAATCAGAAGCGCGGATAAGATTAAATCACAGACATTATTCTATAGAATAATAAATTCTGCTAGACAAAAGGGAGCCTAAATTCATCTTTAAAAAACGTGTTAATTTAAAATTTGAAGACCTTTGCAGTCTGAAAAGATTTCCGAAACAGAGGACGCTCCTTAATCCACGTTTCAATCAACAAATTCGTTTTCGTTATTTATCTCAACGTTGGCAGTGTCTCATCTCTTAATCCACGTTTCGGCCCAGTTCAATCGCTTCGGTGAACAGACGTTCGTAAAATGCACAGTTATATGCACTTTGACATTTGGATGTTTTAATAAAAGAATCTCGTGCTGTTATTTAACTCCCATCTCACCGAATATAAGAGACGAAGCTGATGACAACACATGTTCTCCGAGTTTTTCAGCCACGACGGAAATCAGAGGAACTTTCGCCAGGATAGTTAAACTCGGCATAATCATTTGACAATGTAACTAAGAGATTGACTAAGCACTTCGTCAAAATCAATCAAGAAGTGTTCTCAGAAAATATGCTTCAGAGATTGGCCTCAGAATTGCAGAATAGCAGCATGGCCACAAGGGCCAATCAGTCCCGAAAGATGGTGTATTTTAATGAAGTTTTCATCACTGGCCAACATACGATTTCGATTTGGTCTATATCAATATAAAGATAAAAAAAATATTAAGACCTCAGGATTGCCCAGTACTGTCATGCGAGTGCAGCAGCTCCAAGTAGGTTCTTCCTGACAAGCAGGATCTTGGAGCCGGTTGCAGCCTCCAAACGATGGGCTATTCATCAGCGGCCAATAAGATGCAGTATTTATAAAAGACTGGTTCTAGAAGTGACTTACATGTGTGCTAGCAAGGCTCAGATTTAAATCAGCTTTATCAGTCATGAATTTTCAGAAGCAGAACTGGCGTATTAAGCTGAGAAGTGTATCATCACGGCCAAATCATACTTGAAAAAAGGATAATAATCACCTAAACTAAGGTAAAAGAAAGGATTACTGAAGAATGGCTCATATTAAGAAATTCAACCATTATTTTTCCCTTTGCTTCACGGGTAAATCAGAAGCGCGGGTAAGATCAAATCACTGCCATCTACTATTTCAGTCAAGAATAAGGAATACGGGAGAAAGGTGTGAGATTGAATTGTATCCATTACTTTGACACAGACCAATCACAGGGAAGGTGATAGCCTGCAACACTGAATGGCACGGTGGATCTAGCACAGGCATTGGGGCTTCCTTCTTCAAAGGTAAAAATCAGACAAGCCCGGGGTTAGCACCGTGCAGAAACCAACTAAATGTACGAAATATATATATATATATATATATATATATATATATATATATATATATATATAACGAGTTGGAAAGAGAGGGGAAGAGGCTGTGGTCAAGCAACAAACATATTGCCTACTGGAGGCATGGCAACTGAAACGATTTCTTGACGCGTCAATCTATCCCCTTCTTGCAAAAGGCGGCAAGCACGGATATATTCGTGCTCCCACCAACAAGAACAAGAGAGGACGACAAAACGAGAAAAACCAAACAAGCAAATCAAGAGCTATGTAAAGAAAACTGGCGCTAGCAGATTGATGCACAGATGCGATGCGAGAACGGTGCGCGACGATGCTGCGGCGGCGGCGGAGGCTAAGAACCCTAGAATAGGATGGGGAAGAAGAGGAAGAGTTGGTTGTCAATATATAGTCCTCCGTGGTGGCGGCGATTGAGAAACGATCGGGGAAACGGAGGAAACCTAGAAATCACGGGTGCGGTGGGCTTTTTCGGGCTGAAGAGAGAAACGGACCAGCTGGGCTGGACCGATCGAGGAGAGACCTGGTATTGGGCTCTGTCATCTTGTTGCTGGAGGACGTCACGACTAAATGCGTTGGGCCTTATATTGGTCTCCGTCCGGCTTCGAATGGTGTGGAATGGGCTTCAGAAAAAGAAGGTCTAAACGGGCTAAGAGTTGGACCGACTACTGATGATTTTTGCCAGTGTAGACGGTCCGGCCGCAGTATTTTGATCTTGGCCTCTTGGGCCCTGTCGTGTCGGTCCGACTGCAGTGTTTTATACATTGCGAGGAAAAGCTCCGCTGTTCTGTTCTTGTGTCGGTGGAGGCTGGAGCTAACCTGCTGTAACAAACAAGCTCCATCCTCGGCCGCTCCAGAAACAGTGAAACATGAAATCCTCCAGCAATTCAGCTAAAGAAAAGGCCACCTCTTCCAGTCGAAGCAAAGCCCAGAAACACGGTTCGGGAGCAGGAGTATCCTCTGCATCCTCACGTAGAGTACAAGCAAAGCGAGGTATCGCATCGACCGTGGATGCACTTACTCAAATCTCGGCCACCTTTTGGATTGGTGGATGGACACAAAAATTAACACGAGCACGATGGAGCTGCCGGGCACATCCCACGTGGTTTATTAAGCAGCAGTTGATCGCCGCACCAAATGGGACTAGTAGTGGTAAGATGAGGAGCCGAGACAGAGACGGCAACGTGGAGGGCAGAAGGCAGGCGTCCTGTCCTGAAAGAGACAGAGGCATATGCGTGCGGCGTGACCGCGCCCCGCAAGAGGGGCACATGCGGCTCATGTCTACTGCCGATGCACACGATCCACGATCCATCCTGATCCGGCGAGGCGAATCTGTACTGCCTATCCGGTGTGCATGCACGTTCCCATCCCACGAGAGCACCACAAAGGCAGTCACGCTCGTCTCAACGCCGCCCGGCAGCTTCTTCGATCGAAAAAGATAAACATCTCTATTAGTTTAGATGACGTTGGATTCGTTCCTGCTGAGAGGCCGCGTCGTCCAGCAGACGTCCACGCGCAAGTGTCCTACCGCTACCGCTGCGCTGGCAAAGACTGAAGGTACCTCATTTCAGCGTTTTGCCCGGCGACGCGTTTTCCGGGCTTGGGCAGAGTCCAGAGTGAAAAGCATGATGCAATACTGCTATACCTGTTCCAAGCAAACCAGCTATACAGATTCTTTTATATTTCTTCTGGTACCTGCTTGTACTGAAAGCAAAAAAAAAAAGTGGTAGGTTCACATCCGGTACAGAGCCAAGTAAACTCCCCCCTGCATGTTTAGTTCTAGGACTAGGAAAACTCTGCACGTAACAGTCTCCGCGTGAGTACAGCTTTGCTTGATCGCGAACACCCAGGATTTCAGGGCAACGCCGTTTCCCTCTGTCTCCCCCACGTCCCGTGCGTGACAGCTCACCACCCATCCACCAGCCCGATGAAATCTCCACGACATGCTCGAATCTACCGCGTTTTCACCCCTGCGTTTACGCTCGCTTCCCCAAACCGGGCTCCAACTAGCCAATCGCCATCACTGCAGGACCTCATTTATACTCTACCTCCTCTTCTCCCTTCCTTTCATCCCTTCCCTGGCGCTCTTTTGACCCCCTGCCGCTTCCACACCTGTATCCAGCTTGCACCTGCGCTAGGAGAGTGAGTGAGTGAGCAGTGTGCCAGTGTCGGTGGTGCAGCCGGCGGCACTGGATACCGGCGCTCCCACCACATCCCCGTGTGAGATGAGCAGAATGGAGGGGCTCCCTTCCTCTCCCGCTTCCCTCTGCCTCCTCGTCGTCCTCCTCGCCTCGCTGCCATCGTTCCTCCTCCTGGTGCGCGGCGACGACCCCTACAGGTTCTACACCTGGAACATCACCTTCAGCGACATCTACCCACTCGGCGTCAAGCAAGAGGTACAGTACATATGCATTGCGTCTCTCTCTTCTTCTTGGCTTTTGGCTTTGCTGCGACAAGAGAAAGTACTGATGAAGGAGATGATGCGACGGATTCAGCTGCATTTGTTGCTATCGTTAATGGCCGCGTGCGTCAATGTGTGATGCAGGGGATCCTGATCAACGGCCAGTTCCCGGGGCCGCAGATCGACGCCGTCACCAATGACAACATCATCGTTAATGTCTTCAACAACCTGCCGGTCCCCTTCCTCCTCTCATGGTAAATTACTTTTCTATCTACCTGTAGGAGTAGTAATTTGCTTACTCCTACTACTGTTCTGCTTTTACTGTCCCACCGAACCTACCTCTTCAAGCCTGGCATGCCGCCTCTCTCTCGAGTCTGGAAGCTGCTTTCGTTGGTTCCGGGATGGACCTGGTCGGCTCGTTTTAGCCTTTTGTCCACATTAAGGATTTCTGGATGTATTAGCATGATCTGGATCACGATGTGAATCACGGGGACGTGTAGTGGGGTAAAGTAGTTCCTTGTTTTTCTCCAATTTTTTTTTTTTTTTTTGTGATATTTCTGGGTACATGCCAATTTATCCCCACATGCTACATTGTGGCCGGGAATGGAGAATTGTGGATACTTGTGATAGCAAGCCAGGACCTCAAGGAATAAGTTCGTGGCTAAAAATATATCGATCAGAGTAGGCTCAGCCGTGGATCTTGGTCTGCTACGTGTCCTGTAGAGATTGCTTTGGTGTTACTGTGTGACGTCACAGAGAGCGTCAGTTGCTAGCAAGAGGAATCCGATACTGTTGTGATATTCAGAGCCATACCCAACGCTATCCCTCCTTTATTTTACCAGTGCTTTTGCTTTCCTTCCAGATCCATGATGAAAAGAGCAAGATGTACAGCTACTGTGATCAGTGGTACCTAATATACTTTTAGCATTGAGCATGTGGCAGATTAGTGCGATCTTTCTTTTGCCTCAAGTGATGCAATGTGTACTACATTGGGATCAGGGAACTTTTGTATAAGAAAACATGAACACCTGTCGGTATTAGCTGTGTGCTAACATATCTAATTTTAACTACAGCATCAGTCCCTTGGTTACTTTACTCATCGGCTCATCGCGTGATGTTCACTATCTATTTTTTCAGTCGAATTTTCACGTTGAACTTTGGATAACGGAGATACGTAACTTTATTCTGACGGTTCATATTTTCGTAGGCAAGGGATTCAGCAGAGGAGAAGTTCATGGCAAGATGGCGTCTATGGTACCAACTGCCCGATCCCTCCCGGTGGCAATTTCACGTATAACATGCAGTTCAAGGATCAAATCGGCAGCTTCTACTACTTCCCTTCCCTTGCGTTCCACAAGGCAGCCGGTGGGTATGGTGGCATCAGAGTTCTTAGCCGACCAAGGATACCGGTTCCATTCGATCCTCCTGCTGGCGATTTCACCATATTGGCCGGTGACTGGTTCAAACTCAATCACACTGTATGCCCATATGCTTATTGCATCTAACTGCACCCTTGGCAGACAATTGAAACTGAAACGGTTACTTTTTGCAGGATTTGAAAGGCATTTTGGACAGTGGTAATGACCTACCGATGCCTGATGGACTTCTTATTAATGGCCAGGGATGGAACGGCAACAGATTCACGGTAGATCAAGGTAAATCTCTTTAAATCGAATTCTGATGAACCCTTCATGGCTTCATCTTCTTTTTATACAAACAGAGTTCGCTAAACTGCTTGATGTAATCATGCAGGAAAAACATACCGTTTTCGGGTATCGAACGTGGGCATTGCTACATCTGTAAACATAAGAATTCAAGGCCACTCCATGCTCCTTGTTGAGGTTGAGGGATCACACTCCATGCAGACCACATACTCATCAATTGATATCCACCTAGGCCAGTCCTACTCATTCCTCGTTACAGCTGACCAGCCACCCGCAGACTACTCCATTATTGTCTCAACACGTTTCACCACCCCTGTGCTCACCAACAATGTCATCCTCCATTACAGCAATGCTAATGGGGCTGCAACAGTACCGCCTCCTGCAGCACCAACAGTTGAGATTGATTATTCTTTGAACCAGGCTAGATCAATTCGGTAAGTTACCTGTGATATACCGGTATATTTATATCATTATTTCAGTTGGAGGGGTGGAAACATGCCTACTTTTCATCACTGTATTATCAAGTAGAGCATATCAAAACGGGAAAGAAACGTGTCTGGTACTGTAGAAAGTTAGGGCTTTCTCTTCTTATTTGCCAACAGCTAAGGGTAACATTCTTTGGAACATCATATCTTAAAACTGAAGTCTCGAAATAACTCTAAGACACAATTCATTTCCCCTGATTTTGTTGCCTAACTCTGAACAGGTGGAACCTAACAGCGAGTGGACCAAGGCCAAATCCTCAAGGGTCTTACCATTACGGTCTTGTCAACACCACAAGAACCATCAGACTTGCCAATTCAAGGGCCACCGTCAATGGCAAGCTCAGATATGCAGTCAACAGTGTCTCCTTCATCCCTGCTGATACTCCTCTCAAGGTTGCCGATTTTTACAACATTCAGGGAGTGTTCACACTGGGCAGCATGCCTGACAACCCACGCGGTGGTGGTGCCTATCTTCAGACATCCGTCATGGCAGCCAACATGCGAGAATATGTTGAGATCATATTCGAGAATGCAGAGAACTTTGTGCAGTCATGGCACATCGATGGTTACGCGTTCTGGGTAGTTGGGTGCGTTTTCTTATTTTGTTCTTGCATATCCTGTCTTGTTTCATTTCACCGGTAAATAGGTGACTGAAGAAGGGAGATTTATTTCTGGATGAATAGGATGGATGGAGGACAGTGGACGCCAGCAAGTCGTCAGGGTTATAACCTTAGAGATGCTATTGCTAGATACACCTTGCAGGTATTGATAATATTGCACTTGATCAATATATATATAGTTCACTTTGATCTACTCTTATTCCTGAATTTGTATGTAGCACACTATATAGTTACCAATGTTCTTACAAGAAACACATGCTTGGAAAGTTGTTCTGATGGCTGCCTGCAAAATGAAATCATCATTTTGTTCCTCTTATCTTTTTCAGGTGTACCCTCAGTCATGGACAGCCATCTACATGCCACTGGACAATGTGGGGATGTGGAACGTCAGGTCGGAGAGCTGGGCCAGGCAATACCTCGGCCAGCAGTTCTACCTCCGGGTCTACTCGCCGGCCAACTCGTGGCGGGATGAGAACCCCATCCCGAAGAATGCGCTACTCTGCGGTCGGGCTTCAGGGCGTAGAACTAGGCCTCTCTGAACCAGAAGGTCTGAACTGAACTGACCCTGTTTTTGTCACGAAAGGGTGACTGAAACTTCTGGGATCAGACGAGCGAAAAGGATACACATTGGGATGTTCAGATTACTGAGCAGTGCCCCGATTCTTTTGACAGACTTAAGACACTATTAGTATTCTATTTATGGCTTTTGGCCACTCATTTTTTTAAAAAGAAATTGTAGCCAAAACGTTTCCTGGGATTCTTTGCAGAGGAAGCTCACATTATTGATTGATGATAATGTTCACATATGGGGCTTTAGCTATATGTAACGAATTGTAGAAAATTTAAGTTATAAAAATAGTATATTCCTGCATATTTTTCTTTTTTAAAATAGTCAAATTATCTTTGTTTTGAAGTTTCATGCTCTGGCCGGTGGGATCACGCCACCATCTTCTCAAGAAAAGATGGCGTTGTACGCCTATATTAACTGTTAACTGTACGCCTTCATACACGCATATGGCGTAGACGGTAGACATCGAAGGCGCAATGCAAGCCTGAAGAAGAAGCAGGCACTTCCAAAAATAGATAACGGCTGGATTAGTTAGCACTTTCGTCCCCAAACAAACTACACGCGGCCCCCCAGGTGAAGTCCCTATCACTCCACCCATTTCGCACTCTAAACATAGGCAACCTTGTGCCGCACGCTCGCGCAATCGCACATGCAGAATTCCCCATTCCACGCCACGCGATCGCGTTCCTCTTCCTCTTCCAAATCATAGGCTGCATTCCGAATGATTGGATTCGATCGGGATCCTAGGTGTTGAGGCGGGGATTCATATCCGTGGCGCGCAATCTAGGATGATGATGATGATGACGGTATCGTCGAAGGTGCGGTGCTAGGCTCGGATCGGAGGCGATGAACATCGTGCGGGGCGTCGCCGATCTCCTCCGTAAGGCGCCGCCTCCGCCTCCCGCCGCTCCGAAAAGTGCCGGCAGCTCCTTTGCTGCCGGGGACTTCGACGACGCGCCCACACCCCGCATCGTTTTCAGGTATGCACCAAATGGATAACCGCATCTTCACATTCACCTCTGACTGTAAATGAAACATGAGCCGGTGCCTTTTTCCAATTCTGAGTGGTGACAAATGCCTACTTAGTCTGGATCATGATGATCAATCCAAGTTCAAATATATTACTCGTGTCGTTCATGATGATCATAGAGTACACACCACTTTAGCTGAGGTCTCACCATAGTGTGATAGTGAGGGGTGGGGCTTTGTTTCAAGTGGCGTTATCCAGTTCAATACAAAAGCTCTTATCTATTACTCTATCTATCTGACGTTTTAGCTTCATATACGAGAATTAAAAAGAAATGAAAAATGTAGGTGTACAGAAAACAAAAGAAGAAGGGTAGAGATAAGAATGTATTGAAAAGAGGAAAAAGTGTATTGAAATATGAAAGTATTTTATAATTTAAGAAAATTAAAGAAGACAGAAGTGTCATATATAATTTGGAATGGAGGAGGAGTAGTTGTAAGAATTATCTCGTGTTGTTGAACACTTTCTTACATATTCATTCCATGGACATGATCCTGCTGGTATTGTTGTTTTTTTGTTCAAAAAACTGTTATATGAGCTATTTGTGCTCAAGGTGCAACAAGTATTTTTATAGTTAAAAAGGATTAAACTACCAATATTTTACTTGAATATGTTTCCGGCTAATGTGCCCTTCCTGTCAAATAACACCATAACGACTTGCCTTGGGTTCATGATTGCTGCTACCCAATACCTTGGTGGTACGAATGTACGATTTGTTTTCCTTGCGAGTTGCAACTTGCTTTGGCCGAGCCGCAAAGCCACGAGGCACGGCCGTTGGACAAGCCAAGTCACCGGCTCGCCGCGATCGGCACTTCGGCAGAGAGGTTCGTCGTCTGCGAAGGCTATTTTTCATCGTGTTAATAATGGGCCTGGGCTAGACTGCAAGAGACTTGTTGTTCCCTTCATATCTGGGCCACGAGTCGGGCCGTGGCCTATGTGGCCCGACCGGCAAGCCCGCCCCGGCCTCAGTCCTCCCCACTCGACGACGGTGGTGTATCCGGAGCCCGACACACCGGCGACCACCGCCAACCTCGCCGGCGACCTTATCGTCGACCTTCTCGTTCTTCCTGAATCTGGTCGAGTGCGCATGTGCTGGAGGTCCACGGTCGCCATCTTCTTCGCTATGCCCAACCATTGCTATTCCATCACCTTCTTCTTCCCTACGCCCCGCAATCACAAGGTGCCGCCGCCACAAGGTCCCAAATTCGTGGTTGCCCATGCATACGCTCCATGTCCGCGGGACCAAGCTCCGTGGCCGCCAGGGCCCGAGCTCCATCGCCGTCAGGGCGGAGCTCCATGGCTGCGGGACCGAGCACCATGGTCGCAGCCTCGTTGGAGCTGAGCTCATGTCTGGCAAGGTGCTGTTGCAAATCGACAAGTTCATACACTTTGATATGTATTTTTAGTATGGTGAACCAAACATCATTTTGAAATAACTTCATCTGATTCCTGTTTCAACAATTCCTTCTCTAATCAAACAAAATAATGGAATTGGAGCTTCATTTCTAGTTCCACGCAGATTTGGTTTTGTGCCTCAATTCGGTTCATCCACTCTAATTCCACAAATCAAATGGAGCCTAAATGGGTTCACGATATTTTTCTACCATAAGCAATTTAAACTAAGTTTAATCGTCATTGAATCTCCCGAGTCCTGACTTTTTTTTTGTCCTACCTTATATGACTGCATGAATATTTCTTCTCATCATGCTATATCTGATTTTAGAGATGGCTCGGAGGAAGGAGTCTTGAAGACACTTTGGGAAAAGTATGAGAATGCACATGATCAGGTAATTCTCTGGAAGATTGCTAGTTTCCTTTTAACAGTTAGTATCTTGTGAGAGGGTCATGCCTATGTAAGAGGGTCATGCCTTTACATATGCCTTTACAGTTTAGTATCTTGCAGTAGATACATATCTTTCCACACCTTAATATAATGTAAGAGGGTCATGCCTATGTGTATTTTACTGTTTCTTGTGATTTTTTTTCATCTCATTACCAAATACATAATTTGGATGAACAGAAGGATTTCAAAATAATAAATTAACCTTGATAATTAGAATAACCATAAAGACTAATTAGCTAGTAGCACCTGGTCGGCATTTCTGCATCTGTAATAATAGTTTAATTGTCTATGCATAGTTTACAGGGTGAGATATGTTGCTCTCAAATTTCAAATCTGGTTCAGCTTTGAACCAAAATTACTCAGGTCTTTAGAGCAATGCATACTCCTCTTTATTCATTAAATAACTCTCCTGATTTCTTCTTCTAAAAACATAAAGGTCAAAGCCTTTAAGTACGATACTCGGGTTGTTTCATAAATAGAACATAATTGAATTTGTGCTAATATTTAGTTGTAGCTGTATCATTTTATGTTGTATTGCATCTTATGTTTCGCTATATTGACTTCACAGGTTGAAAAGGAGAAATTCCTACAACTCTTTGTCTCACAATTTGCAGAGACATTTAGAGACTGGGGACCATGTACTGTTGAGTCATCATTTGATCAAGAAGTAGGATCTAATGAAACAATTATAGGATGCTCTTCTGGGCATCCCCCTGAGGTTATTCTTATTCTGATTCAGGAGATTTCTTTAATTGCATCAACTATGACTGAATGTAAGTGGCTTTACTCTTTGTCAATGATAACAAATTATCCTGAGATATTAGCCTATAATTTGATGTTCGAGAATTTACTTTGATTGTCCTAAGTTATCATGTTTCCTACCTTCCCATTCAGTTTACAAAACAGCTTCAGATATTTGAGCATAGATAGAATGTGTTTATTTTGCATTGATAGCTATTGCATTAGGTTGCAGCAAGAACTTCAGATAATTGAGATCACAGTTCTTATTGCTATTGCATTACTAGGTTGCAGCAATCAAGAATCTCCTCGAAGCAATCATTCAGAGCAACTAACAAACCTGGGATTAAGCAAAGAAAGATTACAAGTTCTGGACTGCTTCATAATTCTGACTCGCTCCTTGCATAACTGTAAAACATTTAGCTACTATGGTGGCATGCAAAAGATTATTTCTTTGTTGAAAGGTAGGAGTTTCCCCTGGTGCTAATCTCACTCTAAGAAATGTTTTGTTGTGGGTCCTAAATTTTGTTCCTGTCTTTTTATGAGTAAATCAAAGATTTAGAGGACGTTTTTGCTCCTATTACCTTTACTAGAAGACTAAGGCCTTTAGTTGGATGATATCATGTTTTAATTAGCATCTAAGTAACATAATAACCTGCTTGCCTGCACTTAAATAGCATGTAGAGGTGTAAACCCCCTTAGCTTTTGGAGACATACTCATGTACCCCACTATAACCTGTTTCAGTTGTTGTCTTGGACTAGTTATTTTTTTCTCTCAAACATGAAGGAGAACTGCATGTCACTGTATTAAGGAGAAAACGTGTCTGATTACAATGCCTTTACCCTGGCCAGGGGTTAGTTTTGATGTTACATACTCGCCACTTCCTAGCTTAAACCGCCTAAAGAATGAACCATCATAGCAACAATGTTGAGCCTCTGGGCTCTTGCCATTTGCCACAGATTTGGATTTGCTTCCCTGGCAACCTCAAGAACCCATGCTTGTGGTTGGATCCTGTCATGGGTTAGTTATTGTCTTTTGGAATTTTGGATTAACCTCTTTTTTACACCTCTATAGGGATACCTAATGTAACATATTAAAACCTTTTTCCCTAAAAAAAATATTAAACCTTTAATATTTGGGCGTTGTGGCTTTTCTTCTTGAACAACGTGTAGTCCTCAATAATTTTACAGTGCTCCACATGAGTCGTTCCTCAACATTATTTGTTTCATAATAGTGATGTTTTGTTCTTTTCTCCTTAGAAAGTGTACTACTGAGCGATGCATTAATAGCGGGCTTATGGTTTTGCAAGTTGTTGTGGTAGAATTTTTTGTTTCTTTGTTTTAGTTGGATTGAGTAAGTTGATGCTGTTTCTGTTGCACTGCTGTTGCTGGTTGTTTGTTCATGTACAATTGTACATCACTGTAAATATTTTATCATCTCTTCCTTGAGTCTTCTTTTATGAATTAAATCTCATTAACGTTTCTATTTGGTATATTCAGCTGCAGTTTCTCAGCTCACCGATCTTCAGATGGAGTCGAAAGTACTAGTATGATGATAAATGTACTTGTATGTATAATCACAATAATTTCAAACTTCTTGAAGTTGGACCTAACCGTCGCAAGGATTCCCCATTCTGTCAAGACTACTAAGTGTACCCAATCAAATAATCATTTGGCCACCATTAGTTCAAGTAATCCAGAAAGTAACATTTCTGATACATTTCAACAATGGAGGCAGAAGGCTATTGTTCTTGTGATGGAAGCCGGTGGTGTATATTGGTTAGTAGGTAAGTTACTTTTTAGTTGTTTAGAAATAAGTAATATTGTTCTGAGCTTCAGTTTTTACAATCACTGGGAATTGTGGCACTAATTTCTTGACAACGCTATACTGCTACCATAGTATTAGTTGGGTTGACATGCACTGGCGGAGCCAGTCGTGCGACCTAGAGTGGGACAATAACTAAAACTTTATCTAATTTGTTTGGCTGCCGGTGCTTAGTACTAAAAATGAAGGCTTAGACACTAATCTACAGCAGAAATTTGCACAACCAAGGAGGGGCCGGAGCCCAGGTTGGCCTGAACCTGGCTCCGCCCGTGCATGTCAATTCCTTTTATAGAAAAAAGATTCATCACTTTATCCTGTAAGTCAAGCTTTTTCGTGTGATTCTTTTTTTGGCTAGATATAAAATTTGTAACTAATAGGTGATATAATTAGTGATGTCACCATAATAGCTTTCTTTTAATGAAAAATCATGTAGATTATTCTTGAATTTATGTCATTCTGTTATTTAATAACTGCAGAACTCTTAAAGGCCATTCAAAGACTGAGTTTGAAAGAGCAGTTGTCTGATCTGTCACTTCACTTTATCAGTTTGTGTACTATGCGTCCAACTATTTCTGGTACCCTCGCACAGAATCATTTCAGAAGCATTGGTGGACTGGAGATTCTGCTGGATGGACTAGGACTTCCCTCTAGTAAATTTTCAATTTCAAAATATTCGTCCATCTCAAGAGATGAAAGGTGCATATGTTGGAATCATTATAACTTTTATTTATCTTCTTTCTTATTTTAGTTGACATTTGCACGTTGATTCAATATTGATGCACTAGATTGACCTTTGATGTAATTAGCAAAAAATTGCATTTTCATCATTGAATTATGTGGCAGAACTGCTGAAAATTGGAACATTACTATTAATGGTACTCCTCAGATAGCTACTCCTTTATACCATACATTGTCTTACTCTTTAGGTTGATGTTTATTTAGCTAGCGAGAATTTTATCCCTCTGATTTATTTCTCAAGACAATAATAACAACAACAACAACAAAGCCTTTTAATCCCAAACAAGTTGGGTAGGCTAGAGATGAAACCCACCAGAGCCAATAGACAAGCACAATAAAAAAAATAAAGGAAGATGAGGCATTTCGGAATACAATGTATGCTAATATGCAATTTTTTGTAATGAACATTTTCCTTTTAAATAAAAAAGTGTGCCGTTATATTTTACAATTAGTGCTGCTACAATAATTATTACCTGTACTATGGTTGGCTTCATGTTCACCTTCCAGTTTCTGTAACCTTGTATTATGACATTGCCGTTGTCTTGTAGGGGTGAAATACTTCTCCTCCAGACACAATACTTGCAAACCCTGAGTGAGGCAGTGTATCCTTTGTTTTAAACTATCTTCAAGTTGTTACTTGTGAGTTCCAGAATATTATATAATATCATAGCACTATTTTAACCTGTAATTTAGGAAGAGCCTTGATCATCATATAATGGAGGCATAGTGAAGTGTTAGCTATTGGCTAACAATGAATTTGACAGAATTTAATAATGCATTTAGACTTATATGCGGTATACTGATAGTCTATTTTCTTTATTGCGTCCTTGACTACTATTTAGATTTGGCAATGTCAATAATTTGCAATTTTTATGTGAAAATGGACGGTTACACAAATTTGCAAACAGCATTTGTTGGCCAGCATTTATGATTCAGGAGTTCCATCGGCAAAAGGATAATGACAAGGCTTCGCTCGCACTAGATTCTATCTCTGGCTCAGATTATTTTTTTGATATGGCTGAATGGAATGACTACTCTGTAAAGTTGAGTGATGCACTTTGTTCTTTTATTCTTCCTTCAAAGGACATGCCATACTGTTCCAATGGAACTTCTGTCAGACAAATTTCACTATCCATCCCATCTGCATACCGTGAGCAATCTGTGAGATGGATCATCAGGGTTCTTCTGACGGTCTTTCTATGCATAAAAGCTTGTACGAGTGAAACAGAACCACCAAACCATATAAAGTGAGTTTCTTTGTATGTTTTTGAATCTGCCTTTTAACTAGAATAATTAACAGTAGTACTTTTCCGCTTTGTTCAATGCTGTTAAAGATGTTTCTTTATTTTTGCTCCGCAGAAGATTTTATTGTGAAGCTTAACACATGTTTTGTCCACCATCTCTATTTCTTTTATTGGAGTACCTCCATTTCCCAACAAAGAATAAACACCCTTTCAATCATTGGCAACTCTGACATATTAGCTATTCATTTGGTCTGAATTTCTTATCGTTTCAGATAAGGAGAATGACCTAAAAATGAACTAACTTTGCATGTCCGAACGATAGTAATAAAAGAACAGAATAGTTGTTAACAGAGATATGGTGTTAACATATATTCGTTAAAAAGATCTTGTTAATCTTTTGCAATTTCTGTTTATGGAATGATTAATAGGAGGCCAGCTACTACTCTATAAAGTAGGATTACTTTCTGAGTTTAGTCCCCGAAGATAACTCCTGAAATTTTGGCCTAACAATGTTTAAGGCTTACCTTGTATGCTATCTCATTTTCTAGGACTTTTGCAAAAACCCTTCAATATTACATGATTCGGGTGTTCAGAAGGGTTCTTGTTTCGACACCAGCTCTACTGACAGTTTTTCGAGAGGAAGGTGTATGGGACCTCATATTTTCAGAGAACTTTTTCTACTTCGGATCATATGCAGAAGACACCCATTTTCATGTTGTTACAGAGATCCAGAATGGTGCTGTTAATAACAGAATATCAGTTGACTCGTATCGTACCGATGTGAACATCCTTCAAATGGAAGCTATTTCCTTTTTGGAATTTGCTGCAACACTCAATGAAAACAAATATAATATGGTAAAATGTTTCTTTTATGTTGCATTGTGAGTTCATTTCTAAGCAGTAGCGCTTATTATTTTGTGTTATTCTGAAAATATTTTTCATACCTTGTAGCCAGAATGCTCAGCGCTGCTAGAGGCACTTGAACATTGCATCTCTGATCCTTTCGCAGTCAGCATTGTTCTTAAAAGCTTCCGTGTTGTTCTACAACTTGCCACAGAACAAACTCTGGCTTCATTTAAATCATTGGATATTATTACAAGAGTACTTAAGGCTGCATGCCATCAGACACAAGAACTCCAAAAGTTTGGAAATTATCCTTGTTCTGATGCTATTGTCAGTCGAGATGGTTCTCAGATTAAAAGTATTGATGGAAGAATTGAGAACTCTCTTTTATGTAGACAGCTAGTTTTGAGGCTCTTTAAGGAATATGTCACTATATCAAGGGATGGAATAATTCTAATTTTGCACAATGATGACTGTATAGATTGTTTATTCGACCTGTTCCAAGAAAAAAATCTTAGGAAGCATGTGCTTGAGCAAGTTCTTGCCTTATTTAGGGTAAGATTATATTTATTTTGAATTCTCTTTCTCTTAGTCTTATTATTTATTACTCCCTCCGTTCTTGTTTTATTGTCGTTAGGACAGAGATCTCAGTTCAAAAATGAACTAAATCTCTTGTCTGAATGACAAGAAAACAAAAACAGAGGAGTACGTTTGGAGCTAAAATATGGTTATAATTCCCTGCAACCAGTTGCCTTCATCATCAGCGCAAGATCATGCAGCAAAATCGTTGCTGTGCTCCAAATATTTAGAAAACTTTGCACGAGCAAAGGAAAATGAAAAGGTTGACTCGGAATTATTAATTGATTTGCTGGTCAACATGAGAGAGATAATAATGATGGATCGCATGGTAGGTTTCCTTATATGGCTTTGTATATAGTAGTGTAAAATTACAGTGTTGCTCCCTACCAGTTAAATGTATTGACAAATGTTCTTGCATGCTGTCTTGCTTAGTACTATCAAAATACGTTCCGCGATCAAGGGTGCTTTCTGCATATTATCTCTTTGTTGAACGGAACCTTCAATGAGGTTACTGATGAGCGGTTGGTCCTTAACGTCCTTGAGACTTTAACTTTCTTACTTAAAGGAAACGGTACATCTAAGGTAATCAAATAATCATATTGGTGCATGTGGTTCATGCAATAACTTCTTCTAATTCACTGATAGAAATCTTGGTTTGTTTTGTGTAGGATGCCTTTAGACTGCTAGCTGGTCTGGGTTATCAAACGTTACAGAGCTTGGTGCTAGATTTCTACAAATGGGTGCCAAATGAGAGACTCTTGGATGCATTGCTCAGCATGCTAGTTGATGGAAAGTTCGAATTAAATGAGAAAACAACAATAAAGGCTAGTACATATCATATATTTGAAAAACGTAACACAATATTTTCAATCATTGGTTCTTTTAATTAATGCTTCACTTTGTTCTTTTGTAACTGTAACTGACATAATGTTTTCTCTACTTTTTCTTCAGAATGAAGATGCCGTTGTATTATTTTTGAATATTTTACAGAAGGTCCTCTTTATTTTTCTTGTCTGATAATATCAGCATCTGATAACTCCATTTATACACTTTTCTGTTATGATATCAACATTTTTGTGATTGGCAGAGCAGCACATCGCTTCAACATTATGGGCTTGTCATACTACAGCAGTTGCTCAAGCAATCCATTACAAATAGAACCTCTTGTTTCAGAGCAGGATCACTAAGTTTTCTTTTGGATTGGTTTGCAATAGAGGAAAAGGATGATGCAGTTATTGAAATTGCAGAGTTAATACAGATAATTGGTGCACACAGTATATGTGGCAAGGACATTCGGAGAATATTTGCCCTGTTGCGTTGTGAGAGGATTGGTGCTAAGCAGAAGCACACTTCTTTGCTTTTGACAAGTCTCAGTCACATGCTCAAGGAGAAGGGACCAGAAGCTTTCTTTGAGTTCAGTGGCCATGATTCTGTGCGTCCTGTTATATTTGCTTAGCAATTTAAAATTCCACCTATTGTGATTCATAGTACAAATATCAATAGATAGATACTTCTCGTACTGTAGTTCCAAATTGGTAGTTTTTTTATTTTTTCCTTCAAAAGAAAGAATCTGTTCATGTTTTGTTAGACTGTGCTCCTAAGTTCTACGATTTGAAAGTATCACCAATATATTACGTTCCCTTTCTTTCTTTCCACCGAAGTGTACTTCCATTTTACTTTTTGTTTATACATAAACCTTTGAAGGTTATTTGTACTGATGTTCTGCCAGTAAAACAAACTTTCTTTTCATTTTCATTTCATGGGCTCTTAAATATATTATTTGTCAGGATTCACTTTATCATAGAATTTTTTGTTAATGGCTGAATGACACTCTTTCTTTTTCCCTGACAGGGTATACAACTAAAATCTCCCTTCTTGTGGCCTTACAATAGGGGCCTAACTTTTTCTTGCTGGTTAAGGGTTGAAAATTTCCCAGACAATGGTATGATGGGCCTTTTCTCCTTTTCCACTGAAGATGGGAAGGGTTGCTCAGCTGTAATTAATAAAAGTGCTCTAGTATATGAGGTAATTGCATGTAAAAATTTCTGTTATTGTTGTGACTTACACCTAATATTTTCCTGTTGATGTTGCTTTGAGCTAAGCAATATGAATAAGAAAAGATTGGAGGGAGTTGTTTTTTTTTATCTTTATATGTTTTACATTTTGCATTGATGATATGTTTAGTTTGTTAACTACTGCACAGATAGAGTTATTGTTTCCTAGGCCTATAAATTATTAACATCCATCTGGTTCACCAGTGTATCAAACCTGACCCAGATGGTTGCTGGACCACGACAATACTAGACCCAGAGCCTGGTCATTGCCTATTATAGGCATTCCAAATAAAGTTTGTTTTCATTGCCTATTATAGGCATTCCAAATAAAGTTGGTTTGAACCATTTAATGAACTTTTCAGTTATCTCTTATAATTCTATATATGAATTTTATTGGTCATATCTGATTATTTAGATATGTTTCCATACACAGCTAAGTTTAGAAACCTTATGTTCTCTTGTTCCCAAATCTGGACAGTTGACTTTGCAGAGTATGAGCTTGTTTTTTTTGTTCCCAGGAGTTGTAAATATCTTGCTTTCCCAGGAATCATGATCCAAAGCTAAACTCTTTTCGTCATGGTTCTTTTGCAGTCTATCAATCAAAAACATCAATGTGCTCTGTTACCACTCAAACTCCCACCAAAGCAGTGGAAATTCCTTTCTGTTACTCATACTGTTGGGAGGGCTTTTTCTGGAGGAAGCCTGTTGAGATGCTATATAGATGGGGAGCTTGTGTCGTCTGAGAAGTGTGGGTGAGCAAATCCTTCTTTAAAGTTCCAATTCGGCTGTAAAGCATCATAGGTTTTACTTTGGGCTATAGTATGTGAATTAGGTTTTACTTTGGGCTATAGTATGTGAATTAGGTTTTGGTGCATTGATTTCATAAAAGCTTCATATAAATTGGATGGTTGGCGAATTGCTTAGCACTTGGGACTAAAAGGCTTTGTTGCTGTTTAGCGTTATGCTATACAGGACACCTGCACCAACGTTGCAAACCATAAACTACTATTTTTCATCAGACTCCCAACGCTGTTCAATCTTGAGTGCACACAGTTGATATTCAATTCAGAAAGTAATGCCCCATTCATGGTACTATTATGTATCGCTATCTTAATGAGGGTCATTAGCTTGTTTTATTAGGTGCTGTATCAAACATTTGTAACTTTGAAGGCTACTTAGATTGGTGTCATGGAAATGATTATACGTCTGTCGTAAAAGTTGTTTACGTAATATTGTTTTTCATTTTTTTTTCTCGAACGCACAGGAGAGCTGTGTATCATTCATTATAAGTTATCAACTGATGGTAATCATTCACATTAATGACCATACCAACACTATTTAACAAGGGACTACCATGTTTGTTATTGAGGAGTAAGGGCACTTACCTACACTAGTACCTTAAACTACCTTGTTAGGTTTTTCTTTTTCTTTTCTTTAGCAATGTACAGTAGGGGAAGCCCCTACTGTTAGTTTTTTGTTAGGTTTCGTTGGATTAAAAAATAATCCTTTTTTGGTGTACTTTATGATTGGTGTTGTTGAAGTATAAATGTATTGCCCACTCTTTCCCATCAGCTTAGGCTTTTGGGTTCAACTGGTTGGTGCATACAAACTTAATATGATATCAGAGCCAGAGGTCTCAAGTTTGAATCCTAGCGGGTGCAATTTATTAAATAAAATTGGTGCCGACTCCTTGTATGCACCAACCAGTTGAACCCAAAAGCCTAAGCTGATGGGAAAGGGTGGGCAATACATTTATACTTCAACAGGTGTTAGCTTTTATTTGACACGTGTTTCTTTTCATGTAACACTGATGCATCGGTCCTATTTTTAGGTATGCCAAAGTCAATGAAGTAATGACACACTGCACCATTGGTACAGAATTGATTCCTGTTGGTGAAGACCCTATCTCTATTGGTTTCGAAAAAACTTTTGCCTTTACAGGTCAAATGGGCCCACTTTATGTGTTTTCTGACGCTCTCACTCCTGAACAAATAAAGGGCATATATTTTCTTGGACCAAGTTATATGTACTCATTCCATGGAGATGATTCACTGAACAGGGGAGTTCTTGATGCAAGAGACGGCATTTCATCAAAGATAATTTTTGGTCTCAATGCACAGGTTCCAGTTCTCTTCGCTGATATACATGATGTTAAACTTGTAACCCAGAAAGTAACACTCTGAGCCAAATAGGTGGCCCCTCTGTAGTCATAGTTGTGAAGTTAGTCTCACGTGGCAAATTTCAGTGAGTCTGAGTATCAATAAATCCAATGGACCAAACACTGGTTAACCACAAAGGCACAAACTGAGGATGATTGCCCAAGTGAGATGGGATGAGTGCCAAGCTTGAGCGAATTTTGGTCCTTTTTTTTTTAAAAAAAATGTAATTTTGGTCCTTGGGGTACTGCATGTTTACATGAAGACCTAATATTTTGCATTTACCCTTCTCCCAGGCTACTGATGGCAAGAGTTTGTTCAGTGTGTCATCTGCACTTGATGATGCCGAAAGGCTTACATTTGAAGCAAAAATTATGGGGGGAACAAAGTTATGCTCGCGACACTTGCCGCAGGATATTATTTACTGTGTTGGTGGTGTCTCAGTGTTTTTTCCACTCTTCACTCAATTTTGGGATGCTGCAACTGATGTTGTGCAATCTTGCAATACATCTGTGGTCAATGATAAATTGGCAGCTGAGGTCATTGAGCTTGTTGCAACCGTTCTGGATGGAAATGTACCAAACCAACAACAGATGTACCTTCTTTCAGGGTTATCAATTTTAGGCTTCTTGCTTCAATCTGCCAGACCTCAGCTGTTAAACATGAAAACACTTTCCTCACTGAAGTATATGTTTGCTGTTCTAAGGAACTGCGGTAATGCCCCCCCCCCCCCCCCACCCCCCCAACACACACATACCTTCCTCCCTGTGTGTATGTGTGCGTGTGTACAAATTTTATGTGTGTGCATACTTATACTTTGTTTGCATGTCCAGGGATGTCAAAAGTTCTACTGAAAGATGCTATTTCACAAATTTATTTAAATCCACAAATTTGGGTATATGCTAGTTATGAAGTACAGACAGATCTTTATATGTTTTTGATAGAATATTTTGAAACGGATGGAAGACTTTTACCTGTACTATGTGGCCTTCCTAAGATTATCGACATTGTTTGCCAGTATTATGGGGATTTGGAAGATTCTAGGTATGTTAAGCCTTTGTTGCATCCAGTTACTAAACAAATTATTGGGGAGAGACCTAAGGTGGAACAAATTCGCGAACTTCGGCTTCTCCTCCTGAATTTAGCAGAAATGAGCTTAAAGTAAGTACTTACAGCTTGAGAGATGTTTTTACTTAAACGTACTTACAGCTTGAGAGATGGTTTTACTATCTTTCTGTTTTCCCTTTTGGCTTTGATTGTTTCCTTAGATGATAGTAACCTAAGAATTGTGTCCCTTTTCATGCACATCACATGGTACCAATCGTTACGCACTTACACAATTTTATAGCATTTTTTAACCTTTTTGCAGACTTCCATTCGTAATACAAGTATACAACATGTGTTGTTTCACAGGAAAAAAGTTTCTCCAGATGATATGAGATCACTTGTATCCTTTTTGGAGAGGAGTCAAGATGCAGTATGTGTCAAGGATGTACTGAACATGATCATCAACGCTCTTTCACAGAGCTCACTTTTATCATCTTTCTTGGAGAATGTAAATTGCCTTGGTGGCTGTTGCATTTTCATTAATCTTCTTAAGAGGTAATATATTCATAATTATTTCAGCCTAGAGCTATTTCTTCCGCATTGTTGCTTATCTAGCAAATCAGGTCACTGTTTACCATGGTTTGAAACTAAATGAGTGCGTTGTGCATGCAAATCAAGATAAATTTAAGCAAACTGTGAAGTGACCTTAGATTGAATAACAGTTATTCATAGGAGAGGTTTCAGAAAGAGGCAAGAGGAAGACAAATTTAGAGGGTAGTTGTTTAGTTATTTGCTTAATCAAACTAGAATATTGGTCCCATATTTTTCATGGATCCTTTTTTTTGCGGGTATATTTTTCATGTAACCTAAGATGAGGGTTATTCATAGGAGATAGTTTTCAGAAAGAGGCAAGAGGAAGACAAATTTAGAGGGTAGTTTTTTAATTATTTGCTTAATCGAACTATAATATTGGTCCCATATTTTTCATGGAACCTTTTTTTTTGCGCATATATTTTTCATTTAACCTTAGATCATGGTTTAATAAGGGTTTTCATAGGATATAGGTTTCTGAAAGAGGCAAGATGAAGACAAATTTAGCGAGAATAGTTGTTTAATTATCTGCTTAATCATGGTTTAATAAGAGTTATTCATAGGAGATAGTTTCTGAAACAGGTAAGATGAAGACAAATTTAGAGAGACTAGTTGTTTACTTATTCTGCTACACGTCTGTAGATTTTGCATATTATTATTTAGAACATATTTGAAATTGCATAGTTTCTCCAGATATCATACTTATAGGTTTTGGTGTATTTGACTTTCATTTCTTCAGAGAATTTGAGCCAGTCCGACTGTTGGGGCTTCAGCTCTTAGGAAAGCTTTTGGCTGAGATTCCTTCTGAGAAGAAAGGAACAGAACTGCTACCCTTACTTACAGGGAAGTCAAGGCCCATTGTTGAAAACTTAAGAAAAGAAACATCAATTGCATCTCAACTATTCTCTTATACAATATCTGAAAGGCTATTCAAGTTTCCACCCTCAGATATCTTATGTACAACTTTTTTTAGCGTTCTTCTTGGTGGAGTCAGTCCACAACAGGTTATTTTGCCATCTCCATGTCATATTACCATTTAATGCTTGTTTTTCTTTTACTTACCCTTTGAGCATTAACCGAACCATGATTGTGATCTGTCGCTTTCTCTATATAGGTTCTCGAGGAAAGTATTCAATCTAATCCGCCAAAAGATAACAATTACAAGCTTTCAAGCTTGGCACACTTTTCGGTTCCTCAGATTTTAATCTGCATGTTTAGATATGTGCATTCTTGTCAAGATTATTCAGCACGTATAAGAATATTAAACAACCTTCTTGGTTTACTGGATTCCAACCCTTCAAACATTGAAGCCTTCATGGTACCTGTTATATCCTTAAGTCTATATTAATTATTTTTTTGTATATTTGTGTGTCATCCTGAAACACTTTTATCAGGAGCACAGTTGGAACTCTTGGCTTGAAACATCCACAAAGCTCGATGTATTTAAGGACTACAAATTAGTTTTCCAAGGTGAGCTTGGCAGTGTGGAGATGGATGAACTGATTCTTGTGAGGAACTTGTATTCTTTGGTCCTTTCTTACTACCTGCGCTCTGTAAGAGGTGGCTGGCGCCAGCTTGACCATACAGCTAACTTTTTTCTTTTCAAAATTGACCAGGTTGGGTGTTTATCTCATCCTTTGTTGATTCTGTCTATGAATTTGTATCCTATGTTGTTTGCATTAACAGCATTATTGTGGTTCGTTATTTTGCAGGGAGAGCTGTCGAATTCCTATTTGCTGCAGGACATACTTGATGATATTGCAGGGAGACTGCTACAGACATCTGTGGAGGAAAATATTTTTCTTTCTGAGCCATGCAGTGATAATGCACTATATTTTTTGAAGCTTATACATGAGTTGCTTCTAAATCAAATAGGATTGAGGCTTTTGGTATGCTTCTAAACATGCTTAAAGCAAACTGAAAATGTCATGTTATAAATGCTTGTGCAGTAAATCTGTTTCTTTCTTCTGCAGTTTTCATCTTCTGAGTTTTCGGAGGAAACTTCACACGATAATATATGGGAAGAAGATATTAAGTTGGCAATGAATGAGATTTTAAATGCAGAGAGTAACGGCCCATGGGAAAGGTACTTGTTTCTCCACTACGGTTCCTATGTAAAATGTTCCCTTTTAAACATGTATTCAGATATTTGTGATAGCTACATTTTATATGAATTCGAACCTAGTTTTGATAGTGCTGGAGCTGTTCCCTGCACTTTCTGTGGTCAATAAACCTCGCCAAATCCAACTAGTCACTAGTCTACATTTGATATGGATGGCAGTATAATATATATAATATAAAAGGGTTAACCCGAAGGTGCTATAGTTGGAATAAGGTGGAACAACGAGGGTTATATGCTGACTCATACCCACCTCAACTTCCAATGTGGAAGTAATCCAACCTCTTCACTTCACTTCTTGGGCCTCTTGGGTCGAAACTACTACTACAACATGCTGCTTTTTCTCGAAAACACTACTACTACAACATGCTGCTAACGGGCTGGGGTTTTACAATATTTCAGCGACTTTCAGTCTATGTTCTAATCACTAGCCCCCAAAAGTTGGTGCAAAGTCAACCTAGATGACGTTTGAAAAACAATCATGGCCATTAAGGACAACTAGCAATGTGGAACGCTATATGATAGATTGTTGAGGATTCTATGCTTGCAGCCACTATACATACTATGATGCCATTTTTTCTGCTGCTATTATAAGATGTACATTTCAATCAACAGGCGCCACTTCACAAGGATATGAAACTTATATACATATAGTATTGTTATTTGAACCTTCAATACTGACGCTCAGTACATATAAAAAAGTGAAGCTTACCAATGTCTTCAGTTGCTATGCTTCGTAAGGTTCAACCGGTCTCATGTTGCTTTCCACAATCACGTGATAACCTTCTTTTGTCATATGCACACACATAATCCTTTTTAATTATATCATTTTGTTTGTTTTGCATTTTGTGAAGTTTATAGAAGTAGCTGGGCAGTAGCATCACCCTTAACAAACCTGTTGTTTTCCAGATTGTGTTCGAGGGCTTGCAAATTTTCTCATGAAGATATTAGTAACGATTGGTGGAGATTATTTGACAGGGTATGGCATATTATATGTAACTTGAACAGAGAAGGGCCAAGCAAGTTGGTGCCAAAAAGTCCAAATGTTGAAGCTGCATCTTTGGGGCAAAGGGCTGCTGTTGTTGCATCTGGTGGTTTAAGTAATGCATTAGGCGCAAAAATGAACAGATGTGCTGAAAATGCTACAATCTTGAGGGATGAGATACTTTCAAGAGTTTTCTTCCACCTTGTGATTCTGTACCTCTGTAAAGCTGGATTGAAAAATGCATCCAAGTGTGTCCTGCATTTCATGTCTTTGCTTCCTGTTATAATTTCAGAAGATGACCAAAGGAAAAATAAAGTGCACTTTTTGATATGGTATGCTCGGTACTCTATTACTTTGAGCTATCAGAAGGCATTCTCCTAATCGTTTCATTGTACAGGTCTTTACTGATTGTAAGATCTCAGTACGGGCAGCTTGATGATGGTGCACGCTTCCATGTTTTGTCACACTTGATTATTGAAACTATGATGCATGGAAAGTCCATGTTTGTTGCTAATATCTCAGGAAGAGAGGATTTTGTGGAAATCAGTAACAGTGAAGAGTCTGGGTCCGTTCTTAGATTTATACAGAAGGATCGTCTTCTTGCTGCGGTCTGTTCCTTGTTCCTCGTGCTGGGAAGATGTATCATTTCATTGGGAGAGCTTATCTGAGTTTTTTTTTTATTGATTATGTTCTGTGTCTCCTAACAGCTGACTAGCTTTATATCTTTTCAGCTTGCTGATGAGGTGAAGCACATGAAAGCTGTTCAGGCTGATCGTTTAAAACAACTGCAAGAAATTCATTCTAAGCTTAATGTGTATTTTACTAAGGACACAGAGTTAGTGCAGACTATTGAAAATGAGATACAAGTTACTATCACTGCCTCCCTTTCAGTTGACGACAGTAGAAAAATAGCTTCTCGACTTGCTTTTAATGAGGATAAGCAAATTATTGCGGTAAGTGATTCTGTCTTGATTCTACCAAAATTGCAAGTGCTTCTTAGGAAGACCACAGTCAGTATTAACTAGTATTTCGTACCAGGATAAGTGGATACATATATCCCGTGCTCTGATGGATGAAAGGGGACCATGGTCTTCTGACCCTTTTCCAAATGATATTGTGACCCACTGGAAACTTGACAGGACAGAGGATAAATGGCGGCGACGATTGAAGCTCAAGCGTAACTACAAATTTGATGAACGTCTATGTCAACCTTCATACTCGAGGAATGAAACCTCAGTGCCTTTCGTTGATCAACCTTCTGTAAGTGCAAAAATTCCTGCAAAAATGAAGTGGTTCCTTCTGACAGGAGTGAGAGGGATCACAGAGGACAGTGGCTACGAACCATTGGAAGACACCAATGATATAAGTGCCTCTTCCCAGAATAATCCTGCGGAGAACCATAGCCTAAACAATGCTGAAGATTCCTCGGCTGTACATAATAAGAAAGAAACATCACCTAATAATGGAGATAATGATTATACAAAGGTAATAAAATGTTTAGTATAATTTTCAACTGAAGGCACCCCAAAAACTGCTATATTTCCATTTTGCAGGTGCTATGTTCTGTTCGTTGTGTTCTTATAACCCCAAAGAGAAAACTAGCAGGGCAATTGGATATCACAAGAACTGTTATGCATTTTTCTTTTGAATTTTTGATTGAAGGAAGTGGAGGGTCATCTGTTTTCAGCAAGTTTAAAGACAAAAAAGATTCAGACTGTAAGAACGGACTGGGCAATGTGGAGAGACTTGATGGATGCCAAGACAGTATGATTGAAACTGGTGATGCCTTGATGCAAAACCAATCTAACAAGATCAAACATCACAGAAGGTGGAACGTAACCAAGGTATCTCTCTCCCTCCTCCCTTCCCTCATTCAGCTTACTCAATCTCTTGATCGTCATTCATATATATATACGCAGATAAAAGCAGTTCACTGGACGCGTTACCTACTACAGTATACTGCAATTGAGATCTTCTTTGATGATTCAAGTGCACCTATATTTTTGAACTTCTCTTCCCAAAAGGACACTAGAAATGCTGGGTCTCTCCTAGTTTCTCTCAGGAATGAAGCTTTGTTTCCTAAAGGAAGTACAAAAGACAAAAATAGTATCATTTCGTTTGTTGACAGGCGAGTTGCACTTGAAATGGCTGAGAATTCTAGGGAAAGATGGACAAGAAGGGAAATCAGTAATTTTGAGTATCTAATGATTCTTAACACCCTAGCTGGACGGTCTTACAACGACTTGACTCAATATCCTATATTTCCATGGGTATTAGCTGATTACACATCAGAAAAGCTTGATTTCAACAAGTCATCGACTTTTAGGGATCTTTCAAAGCCAGTTGGCGCTTTGGATGAAAAACGCTTCGAGGTATGGTTACTACCGAGTACATATTTGCTCTGTATGTATTAGTAGGATGAGATCCCTTAGGGTGATTTAAAAGTAAATATTATTGAGCAGGTTTTTGAAGATAGATACCTTAATTTTTGCGATCCTGATATACCAAGGTTAGATCTTGACTCAAAATTTTATTCGTGTCTTTGATGGTTTTTTGCTTCTTGCCTGAGTTCCCACCATTTGCATTTAACACATGATTTATTTTCTTCCTGCAGTTTTTATTATGGATCTCACTATTCTAGCATGGGAATCGTTCTTCATTACATGCTTCGGCTTGAGCCATTTACAGCTCTACATCTTAGCTTTCAGGTTTTCACTTTTCCCTTTGATGTTGCCCTTATCATACAGTTTATATTTTCTTAGAAAACGAGCATATTGCCCTTACCATACAATTCACCATTATTCCTGTCTGGCACCCTTGTGCAGGGCGGCAAATTTGACCATGCAGATCGTCTGTTCCAGAGCATCGAGAGCTCTTATAGAAACAGCTTGTCAAATACAAGTGATGTCAAAGAGCTCATTCCTGAATTCTTTTACATGCCTGAGTTTCTTGAAAATTCAAATTCATATCATCTTGGTATTAAGCAGGATGGTGAACCTTTAGGTGATGTTGCTCTCCCTCCATGGGCGAAGGTACTGGATAATTCATTTTTCTGTTTTTAGATATGTGATGGTAATACTTGTTATAGAAAATGAATTTACTCATTTAGCAGGATGGTCCAATGCATTCACCTATGCGCATACTCATGTAATTGTCCTAAGGATAGTTCAGTATAACCAACTATCAACTAGGATGCTCTATTGGTAACAACAACAACCACAAGGACCAACAAGTTGGGGTAGGCTAGAGATGAAACCCGCAAGAACCAACACAAGGACAAAGTTAATAATAAAAAAATTAAAGGAAAATGGAACTGGAAAAAAAAGGGGAGGAAAAAGTTAATAATAAACTAAATATAAAAGGATAAAAGAGGAGGAAACAGGGATCTGGCACATGAATTGCTAGTTTCCACATTCCTTTATCTTTGGCTAGCACCTCGGGAATATTCTAATCCTTCATATCTCTCTTCACAGACTCCTCCCATGTTAAGTTTGGTCTTCCTCTATCTCTCTTCACATTATATAGTCGTCTTATTATCCTGCTATGAACCAGTGCCTTTTGAGGCCTCCGTTAGATTTGTCCAAACCATCTCAAGTGATAGTTTGTCATCGTATGGACACGATCTCTTCGTGTGTGGCCACAAATCCATGTGTGGCCACAAATCCATCATAACATAAGCATCTGTGCTACACTTAGCTGTTCGACATGTCATTTTTAATAGGAATATTATGAATTTATCGATAGATGATAATGGCCCCAAGGAGTTACATATATATGGGTTACATGACTCAATAGTAGACTAGGATTAGGACTCTACAATTAGAATCCTAAAGTACTACTACTCCCTTAGCGCCCCCTCCTCTTCAAATGCAAGGCCTAGTGCTCTACAGTAACCTTGCATTTGAAGGAGAGTGCATTTTTTTTGAAGGAGAGTACATTGAACACTAAGACTTATCATTGTATAAGGGGTTTTGTGCATATTTACCCACACATGTACATGTATATATTCGGGCCTAGTGCCCTCATTATGAATACAAGTGCTATTCATAACATGGTATCAGAGCCAGAGGTCTTGAGTTCAAGTCATGGTGATCGCATTTTCCGCTGTGCCGCTCCTATTTCCACGTTTGCACCCCGAGCGAGCTGCACGTGAGGGGGAGTGTTAAACCATAAGTGAATTGTCTATCCTTTCCCATCAGCTTAGACTTAGTGCAACTGGTTGATGCATAGTAGCTTAACAATTATATAAAAAATGACAAAGTCCACTTTACTCCCTTGTAGTATACCCGAAGTCCAGATACCCCCCTAAACTAACCTTTGGTGTGTTTTTCTCCCACTGTTTGCTATCCCGGTTTAGTTTATAAGGGAGTAAAGTGAAATTTGGGTTTACCACAAGGGAGTAAAGTGGACTTTGTGGCACCCTATTGTCCCATATGACAGCAACTTAAACCATTCAGCTTTGATTTCATGACTAGCATCTTCATTGATATGATGATATCCCCATCGTTCTGCAGCATCAATCCGAAGTAGCGGAATGTATCTTTCTTGGGTATCACCTAGCCATCAAGTCTAACATGCAACAGCACTGAAATCACACCTCATGTACTCTGTTTTAGACCTACAAAGCCTAAAACCTTTCGACTCTAAAGTCTGAAGACTGCTCATTTACACTGAATCCAGTAAAATAAATAAATAACAGTTTGTATAGTTTTACTAACTACTGGTGAAATAGCCTGCATGTTGCCCCACTATGCTTGTGATATTAACATATTATTGACATTACTGCTTTCAGTTACGCAGAAGTTCAGAATTAAGCAGTCTGGTATATCTAGCTTTCTCAATATAAAATAAATTTCCTCATGAAAGATCTTGCAGATTAAGTTCATGTAATGGCAATGTTAGCCCATTACCGTTAAGTTCATATAAAATAAATTTCCTCATGCAAGATCTTGCAGACTAAGTTCAAGTTTTAGTCTTGCAAAGACCACTTGCTGCTTAATTATATCTGCTCATGAGGCTCTCAAATAGCAATGTTAGCCCATTACTGTTAATTTTAGCTAGCCTTCGCATACACGTTATATCTCTTATCCCATCTTAGGTGGTATCCTTGTATGATTAACTGACACATAGTTGCAGGGTTCTCCTGAAGAATTCATCCGCATCAACCGAGAAGCCCTTGAAAGTGAATATGTGAGCTCTAACCTCCATCACTGGATTGACCTCATATTTGGTTACAAGCAGCGTGGGCAGCCAGCTGTTGAGGTGCAATTGCTACTTTTTGTCAGTGTCATTGAAACTTTAGTAGTAAAATATTACTCATATACATTATTTGAACAGGCAGCAAACATATTTTACTACGTGACATATGAGGGTGCAGTTGATCTGGAAAATATGGATGATATGTTGCATAAATCTGCCATTGAAGATCAAATTGCGAATTTTGGACAGACACCAATCCAGATTTTTCGAATGAAACATCCAAGGAGAGGGCCTCCTATCCCAATTGCTCATCCACTCTATTTTGCACCCCAGTCAATAACACTGACTTCAAGTGTTTCTAGTACAATCAGCCACATGTCTGCTGTATTGTTTATTAGTTTGTTGGAGAACTCAATTGTATTGATGAATGAGGGACTCATATTGTCAGTAAAGCTTTGGTTGACAACACAGCTGCAGTCAGGTGGAAATTTCACATTTTCTGGACCGCAGGTTTTTCCTCACTCAAGGCACACTAAATACAACTATTGGTATCCCGATATCTAATATTGCTTCTTGCATTTAACCTTTATTTCGTAGGAACATTTCTTTGGAATTGGTCCAGATGTTCTCTCTCCACGTAAAATTGGCACTTTCCTTGCTGAAAATGTTGTGTTTGGAAGACAGTGCTTAGCGACAATGCAAAACAATGGTGATAATTATTTGATTCTATGTGGAAACTGGGAGAATAGTTTCCAGATAATTTCTCTTAGTGATGGAAGAATTATGCAGAGCATTAGGCAACATAAGGATGTCGTTGGCTGTGTTGCAGGTAGGCATTTTAGTGACTTTATGCTTTTTGCCATAAATTGTGTTTTTCCACAATTAATCTGTTAGATTTTGGCAATCAGCAAAAATAACAGCTAGAGTATCCTATAGAGCTTTCCATCAATAATACGTGGCCATGTGGTTCCGTGTCATTCAGGTATATAAACTATGTGAAACGGACAATAGTCAATTGGTGCATCTTTTCTTATTGTACCTACGCAATAGTAGCAGACAAACTTCTGGTTTCAGGCTTAGTCATTTGAAAAAATGACAACACAGCACAACCATTTGTGTTTTTTGTTCTGATCAGATTCAATTATACATTTCTGGCATTGTGAAGATGTCAATAATTTTTATATCATAACGTTTCATCCTAACACATTCTCTTCCTTATAACTCATTTCCTCTTCTTAATAATTTTTATATCATAACGTTTCATCCTAACACATTCTCTTCCTTATAACTCATTTCCTCTTCTTAATAAGGCAAAACATACTTTTACTCTGCAGTTTCATCTGACGGAAATGTTGTTGCAACTGGTAGTTATGACACAACTGTTATGATCTGGCATGCATTTCGAGGAAGACCATTTGATAAAAAAATGAGGAGCACAAATTTTGAACTTTCAGAAAAGGATCATGTTATAGTGGAAAGACCAGTTCATATCTTATGTGGTCACGATGACATCGTAATATGCTTATTTGTTAGTACAGAACTAGACATCGTTATCAGTGGTTCAAAAGATGGTACTTGTATTTTTCATACATTGCGTGAGGGGAGATATGTTCGATCCATTCAACATCCTTCAGGCATTGGTTTATCCAAATTGGTAGCCTCACAGCATGGGAGGGTGGTACTATATTCTGGGGGTGACCACTCCTTGCACCTGTATTCAATCAATGGGAAACATATCGTCTCTTCACCATCCAGTGGGCGTATCAATTGCATGGAACTTAGTCACTGCGGAGAGTTCATGGTTTGCGCCGGTGAGCATGGGCAAATTGTTCTGCGTTCTATGCATTCTCTTGATATTGTCTGGAGGTATGATGGAGCTGGGAAGACAATTACTTCTTTGACTGTAACCCCTGAAGAGTGCTTTTTAGTAGGAACCAAGGATGGTAGTTTGCTTGTATTCTCAATGGAAACTCCTCTCCTTCGAAGGGGGAGCATGCCAAGAAATCGAATCAAGACCTCCACAACTGGTTAAATCATGGCGAAATTATGACTGCAAGAAATTCACCCTTCAGGGCTAACATCATGAGGTATGTTTATTTTGAATTGAGTTGCTCTTCTCGTAATTGTCTAAACTATAGGGGCATTCGCTCATGGTTTTTCTTCAGTGCTATATATCTTTTAAAATATAATTATATGGTTCGGATTCTATTTTTTTATATTTGCATTATTTTGTAAAATTGTTTCTATATTCCTCTTATTGATTTATTAAATTGGAACAGGGTTAGATCTCTTGCTAAAAGTACTAACTGCAAATTTTCCTTGAAACTCCATGCAGGCGAAGAAAAACTTATGGAAAGCTGTTTTCATGTCATAGATCTCCTGTACATAAAACACGAACACTGCACCAAAGCATGTGAGATTCAAGAATGAGTCAATCTGACATAGCGAACTAATGTGCTGAACACTGATTAGCACTAGATTCGTAGCTGATTTCAGGGTAGGCACAAGCATTTTAGGCTTCGGTAGGAATTGATATCTTTCAGAGTTTACAGCGGTGCAGCATACCCCTTCAGCTGTTTTAGTGGAGGTGGTTCCTTCCTCCAACATCATGTATGTTTATGTAGTTTGTAGTATATGGTTTAGATTATACTGAATTGTAGTTCAGTTGTTTCAGGACCGTGTTCTGTGATTACCAAACAGTAATCTGTTTTTTTTTACTGTACAGCAAGGGAAACCCCCACTGCCGCAATATCTCTACAATCTATTAATTAAGGTGCGGTCGTCCACTTCGTGTCCACAAAGTTAGAGATTGAATCCAAATCGGTTTCGTACCTTTCATATCAAGTACCAAATTTTAAAAATCATAACTCCCTCATCCGGAGCTCAAATTAAGCAAACTTGGACTCTATATTGTAGCTCTCGGAAAGTTCTACAATTTTGATATTCAATATAAGTACAGATCCTATTGTTTAGGTTTTCAAATATGCGATGCAAAAGTATTTGTTCTGATTCGGACTTCTCTGCGCAGGTCTCTATGCGGGGCTCATATCTTCTAGCTCTGAAGTCCAAATAATATGATCCACATATATTTCGAAAAGGTCTCGATGAGATTTACAACTTTTGTGTTTTAACGTTTTCCATTGGAGCAAGATTTCAAGTTCAAAATCACGTTGCAATGCAGTGCTATTTTTGAAGATTGCGTAAATTGATTTTTTCTTTCAGATAACACTTCTAGAATATGGTATAAAAATTGAAAAAATATTATTTTTGACATATAAAATGATATACTAAGAAGCACCAATAATAATATAAATATAATTTTTTATGTAAAAAATATAAATAATATTGTATATATCTAATAATTTTATTATGTAAATAATTTATATTTAAGTTAAAAAGAGTGTTTTGTTTTTTAAACCCGTAGCAACACACAGACACTTTGCTAGTATTATATATAAAAAGAAGAGCACTGTAAAAAAAACTATACAAGGGGAGAGCCCTAAAGATAAACCGGAACAGAGAACAGAACAAACTGAAACAATCAACCCTCCTGATAAAAAGATTAAACGAGACTATCTATCCAACCAAGGAGGGAGATTCGGTCAGAATCTTTGAGACGGTTATTTTGCAATCTACAGTCGCTTTTGAATCCATGCTTCCACGCTTGAACTTGAGGTTGAATGTGCTCAAAGATTCTGTTCCTCTGACGCCAAATGTTCCAAAGAGCTATTGTAATTATCTCCATAAAGAAACCCGTGTTAAAAAATATTGCTTAGCTCTTGTGAGCAGAGCAGAGTTGTTAACCAGTTAATTCAAATGATATTCCAGCATTCTGTTATAAATGGGCACTTGAGAACAGCTGCGTTGCCGTTTCTTCAACACATCCTTGACAGAGAACACAACCGTAGTTGTTATCTTGTAATTTGTGCTTCTTCCTTCTTAGTAAGATTCCTTTGTTGAGTCTCTCTGATACCAACAGCCATGTAAAAACCTTAGGTTTATTGCTACAAATTTAAGTCCCAAATCCATATAATTGGTGCACGGGAGAGTGAAAGTTTAATGACGTGTTAAAAATGCTATGAAAAAGTTTAGAAAAATTATAAAAACTTAACATACAAGTATTTCACATGATGAAGAATATGCATGTAAAGTTTCAACTCCAAATTATACTTCATCAAAACGATATAAAATTAACAAATCATAAAAAAGTGGACAGAAAAAGACAAAATAGTTAATTTATCATCTTTCTTTGTGATTTGTTAATTATATTCTTTTAGGTGAATTTGACTTTGAATCTGAAACTTTGTGTGCATGCGTATGCCAGTGAGGGGACATCACATCGCTGGGATAATAAACTTTCTCTAGAGTCCCAAACAGTAATCTGATTTTCTAGAGAAAGACCCTGACCGGGTCCTGCTTTTGATTGAAAGCAACAGATTTTACAAGCATTCGTAGGCGCTGGGGATACCAGCTTTACAATAACAGAGCACTGATCGCTTACTAATCTCCTTAGCTAAACCTATCATAGATATTTGTCCCAAGCGGGTGCGAGAAAAGCAAAGGAGTCACCCATCATTCATTGCTTCTTAATCTACTTAGCGAAGCTAACAGACATGAGATCAAAAGGACCTTAACAATCCTATTCCAGCTCTTGCTGATGCCGTCGAGAAAGCCTTCTCCGCCATGCTAGTAGCCAAGCTAGAAATCCATGACTTCACCTCCCCCTGACTTAGCACGCTCCATTTCTGCAACAATAGAGCCATCTTATATATTAGTGTTCGAGCGCCGCTCGGCACGAGATTTGCACCAAAAAAAATCCCCTCGCCTCTCCCATATCCAATGCATGTGGTAACTCGTCCAGCTTGTTCTGGCATAAATGCTGTATTGTTTGCGCCGCTTTGACTGCACCAATGTGCTTTGCGACGGGTCAGTCTTACCTGGTGTTCAAGCCCGTGTAAGGGTGGGAGAGGGGTTCGGGAGTTTTCTCGGCCTGAGTGAGAAGGTCTTCTCCTTAGTATGCCTAAGGGGTTGTCATACCCCTCGCGGGCCGAGTTTTTTTTATATATATTAGTGTTTCTGGGTTAGTTAGTATTTCATCTCTGAAAACATATTCATTTCTAACTATCCAGATAGACCACAAGTTGCTGCTATTATTATAGCCAGCAGTTTACGATTTTTCTTTTTGTTGTTCCAAAAAGCTTCTATGTTCAATTCAGAGATGTTGTTTGACGTCCTTGCCCATCCTAACATTTCTTGTAGGATACACCACAAAAATCTAGGTGACGCACATTTAAAAATGAGGTGAGAAGAGGGTTTTACCCGACCACACATCTTGCATTTTTCTGAATCTTTCCATTTTTTTTTCAGTTGATCTGTTGTTTGAATTATATCTCTGTGTAGCAACCACATAAAAAAAAATTAATCTTTAGCGGGATTTTGGCTGCCCAAACATCACTCGTAGCAGAATAGATCATGCCTGGGTTCAGTAAATGTTTATATAGCGATCTTGTTGAGTATTTTTCTGATGCCTCCAACATTCATCTTATATTGTCTGGGTCATTCGAAAGCTGAATCCCCTGTAATTTTCTTAGTAATTCATCCCATTTCATCATCTCTTTTGGGACAAAATTTCTTCTAAAAGTTAGATTCCATGTTAGTCCATCAAAGATCTCAACAATTGTTTCATTCTGTTGTTCGCATATTTTAAAGATGTTGTCAAACATGATTTTTAATGGACATTCATCAATCCAGATACCCAGTCAAAATCTTATTTTCATCCCATTCCCCAGTAAGTATTTCAAGCCTTGGCTGAAATCATCTTTGATCTCATTTATACCTCTCCAGAATTGAGAACCTCCATTAGATGAACTTCTATAGAAACCTTTCTCACCTAAATATTTTCTTCTTAGTAAAATTTCATCTTCTTTTTCGATCTTGTATATCCATTTCCCTAGAAGGCACTTATTCATCGTCCTTGTTTCAGTGAAGCCAAGCCCTCCACTCTCTTTTAGGGTACTTAGCACTTCCCATTTCATCATATGGTATCTTGTTTTATTCGCCAAAAAAAAATGTGGTATCTTGTTTTCTTTTCAATTCCATGTTAGAAAAAGTTTGCTCTATCCATATCAATTTCAAGGTGCAGATTTTCTGGTAGTACGTAAAAAACCCATGGTGTAGATGGATATTGAGCTTAGGCAACTTTCTATGAGTATCAATTTCCCTCCATATGATAGATACTGACATTGCCAGGTGGCCAGTCTCTTTCTATTCTTTTGCTTCACATGTACTAAATCTGCAGCTCTAATTACCTTATTGCTAATAGGGATTCCTAGATAGTTCATAGAAAAAGCCCCTATCTTACAATTGAACATTTGTGCTACCTCTATCTGATATTGATGTGTAGTGCCTAGCACTATCACCCCACTTTTCTCATAGTTGATCTTCAGGCCAAACATATTCTCAAAGCAATAGAGCAAAAATTTGGTATTTCTTATTGAATTGTCATCTCTCTCTAATAAAATCACAATATCATCAGCGTACTGCAAGTGAGTTAAGCCTCCATCCACCAAATGTGGGACTAGCACCTTGATATGACCACTTCTTTTAGCTTTCCTCAACAAAGTTCCTAAAGCATCAACTACCAGATTAAAGAGAAGAGGAGAAAGAGGATCCCCTAGTCTCAAACCTTTGAAGGTTCTAAAATAGTTTTCTAGTTGACCATTGAGGTTTATACTTACTTTTCCTCCTTCCACAACTTCTTTGATCCAACCGATCCATCTTTCTAGAAAATTCTTCTTTATCATCACTTGTTCCGTGAAGCTCCATTGCACTTTGTCATAAGCATTAACAAAATCTAACTTTAAAATAATGTCGGTTTGATTGTGTCTGTACCTCGTGGATTATCTCATGAATGATCACAACCCCCTCCAGTATGTACCTTTCTGGAATGAATGTTGTCTGGGCCTTGTCGATCACTTTGTCTACCACCAATGTCAATCTATTCACAAGTACTTTGGTGACTATTTTATAGGACACATTCAATAGGCAAATAGGTCTGAATTGTTTGATGTTTTAGCCTCCTTCATTTTTAGAATAAAGTGATCAATCCATAGTTCAATCTACTTAGGTTCAGCTCGATGCCTTCACTAAAATTTTGCTGCTTGAAGTGGTTGGTATGTCTCGCAACTGCATTAACCATTAGGTATGGTTTATTTTTTGGCATGACATGATCATAGAATATATTTGGCCTCTGCTGTGTGCGGGTCGAATTCTTGCAGACATTCTACTACGGGAGCGATCTCCGTTACATGCACGTGGTAAACAGGCCTGCTCCTAGTGTTAGATTTTAGCATGAGCCAATTGGTCGTGAATCTGTTGCTTAAATCCAATGCTCTTCTTAGCCTATTGGGAAGTGGTGTAGAAAGTAATGCGTGGAACTTGCCTTTTCTGGATATAACATGAGCTATCATCAAGGTGTCATCTCGGTCCATTGATCACTTTGGTGTAGCAAAGTATGTTTGCATACATAACATTGGAAGTTGTGGTTGACTCAGACCATATAAGATAAATCACCAGCGCCAACAAAGCTCTCCATGTGCTCCTCCCTCTCCTCCACCTTCCGTCGTCCGCCTCCCCATCTTCTCCGATGAGCTCCACTCTCACCGCCGACCTCCGCCCTTGTCTCCGGCAGCTCCTGTTGCTGGATCCACCGCCTACCATGCTAAGTTGTCCAACTCTGACACCCCCATTGCCGACATTCCACCTCCATACTAACTAGTCTAACTCTGATGCTCTTGTTGTTGACCTCCACCACCGTCTTCGACGGCGATCCACCGCCCACACACTGCCTCGACGTCCTCATCCTCATTGCTGGCCCAACCGCCCGCCATCATAGCTGGCAGCGCCATTGCTTCCGTGTCGTCCCTAGTTATGAGCAAGTGAGCATAATGTCTTTTACTCGTTACTGTGAACATGGTATAATGCACTCTTAATTTTATGATTTTTTTTCCAAGAAAATTTAATGGATATGAAACTGCCAATTCAAAACTAATCATCATACAATTTTTTTTTTTGAGTTTTGAACAAGAAAGTTCTACATAAAAGGAGAGGAATAATAAATTCAAGCAGAAGGATTATGAAAGTCCAAGATCCATGATATACGAATTATTTGACCTATTATCGCGTACCTCATCACAGTAAAGACATGCTACACACCTACTAGAACTAGAACAATAAATACTCCCTCCACCCTGGAATTGATGTCGTTCGGACATAGTTCCATAGCTGTTTTTTAGTTCATTTTACTTGTTGAGAACGACAAGGTTTCAGGAATGGAGGGAGTAGTGAACAATACTTTGTGGGTATTAATAACAACCATATTTTTGTTATTGTTACTTAATGGCCATGTCTAGACTTTTAGACTGCAAATTTCATCATTAATTATCATCTGTAATAGATTAGGATTTTCTTGTTTGATATGGAAATAGGGAATATATGTATTTTGGTATTATTGTTTTGCTTGTTATATATAGAAAATGTAATAGTATTTCTAGCTTAGGATATTTTGAGCAACGTGTTATTATTCATATATAATTTAATGGGATAATATCGTTGAACTAGCCAAGTATATCCCGAATATCCTGCTATCTGCTAATATATACAATACAATAATCTGTAAACTAAATCAGTTAGAGTGATATAAATATGCACCAAAAATATATTTCTAACGTCTTTGCTAGCTAGAATTAAACTTGGAGTAATATATGCATATCATTGCTGGAATTAATCGCGGGTCATCCACCAAAATATATGGATTTACACAGATTCGGCTGGCTAGCTTGATGCGATTTCCAAAATCTACTAGATCCGATCCGATCCTGTGGAGAAGAAAAACACCTTTAAACCGCACGCGCGCTACTAAATCGCTATTCAACCACGTGCTCCTCGTGCGATCCAGCAGTAGCGATGCACGTGCGCAGATGTGTTCACCAGATCATGTTTCGTTTCTTAGGTTTCGCCAAAGCGCCGGCCAGTCATTTCCCAGCCTGTAGCAGCCGATTTTAGCCAGCGAGTCGGGAGGATGACAGCGACGCGGGTTTCCAAAACCGGAAGGCATGCACGGGAAACAGAGCATCCACGCGCCGCGATACCTAAGCCATGCTCGCGCGTTTGCTCGTGCCAACCTTTTTTCTTCTTCTTCTTGAAATCCGTGCCAACCCTAGCATAGCACACGAGTCGAGTCATCAACCAACGAGATCGGGTATAAAATGACACCGGTTGCCCCGTTCCTCCTTCATCACACCGGCCGTGATCATTTCACAAATTTTATTTGGTTCTCTCGTCTCCCTCTCTGTCTCTCTTCTCTCTGAGATTCTTGTCTCCGGAGAGAGGAGAGAAGCAGCGAGAGGCAAGCAGAGAATCAAAGAGAGAATTCAACCCACCACCTGCCGATCGATCGACCATGACCAAGCCGGCCGCGAGCATTCAGGGTGGCGCCGCCGTGGCAGAGCAGGCGATATCATTGGGCCGCGGCGTGGCAGCCACTGAGGAGCAGGCGAGGGCGATCCTGAGCACGGCGAGAAGGGCCATGGAGGAGGAGGACGGCGGCGCCGGGAAGCTTTCGGTGAAGAGATCGCTAGAGTGGTTCCTGAAAGGCCGGAAGAGCAAGGCGCTCATCCAACATGGCGACGAAGCTGACGCGTCCTCGTCGTCTTCAAACTGATCATCAAGAATTCAGACAGCTATATGCGTTTGGAAGAATCCCCTCCCTTCTAGCTAGTCCTTGTATTAGCTAGGCTGCCGGCTTGCTTCTCTCTTAGATTTCTTCTGTCGTGTCTTTTGATAAATCATTCTTTACGTGCTACGCGCGGTGCAACAGTTTTGATTGATTGTAATCAAACATTTCGGAATCGAAACCGACGACATGAGATTCTCTCTTGAATCTTTTTTTTTTTAATTTGAGTTCAGATTCTCTTGATGCCGTGCTTGTATATATGACGCCGACGACATGAGATTCAAAATTAACAGGTAAGGTTCATTAATTCAATTCTACTCCGTAGTAACGCATATTTCTTACGTGCATTCTCACTGGTATTCGATATTGCAGCGTCAGCGTCGATGAACCGATGCCAACGTGGCGCAACCAAATCGACAGCTTTTTTTTTTTAGGCTCGACAGCTGGCGACACGTTCGAATGGATTCATCGTTACTACTCGTCGGCCATCCCGATCTCGTCCCCTGAAATGGGCCACCTAATTGCTGACGACATGCTCCACAATGTTGGGCCGGATTTAACAGAAATCGGGTTTGCAGACTTTTGACTGAAGGCCCATCGCTACCCGAGGGCCCACCTAGCATGCAGCCCACCACTCCAACCACTCGCCCGCAGCTCGCCTGTCGCCTGTCGGTTTCTGGTACAGAAATCAACTGTTAGAATTGTCTCAAAAAAAAAAAGACTGTTAGAATTGAATGTCAAACTTAACTGTTCCAAGCATAATAGTATCATCTGTTCCAAGCAATAATGGAAAGAGATGCTCCATATAGAATAGGGGAGCACCGCGAGCCGACATGGCGAGACCGAGAAAGCGAGTAACAAATTATTGCAAAAGAAAAGGAAGAATCAAACCAAAGTGCTATGAAGCTACCGGTTCTATGAAGGGAATATCAAACATATTGAACCATAAAGGGCAACACTCCAGTGCAGGAGAAGAAAGAGAATTTGGAAAGTGTGATGTGAAAATCTCAATGGGAGAACGACACACGACAAACACACATCACATGCATGGACCTTATAGGCTCACATCTTCGTGATAAACTACATGCACTTATGTATCTCATACATATAGTTTGCTATTTTTATAATCATTTCATTTTGTTAACCACATGTATGCATCACAACTAAATCAATCAATCGATGCTTAAGTTTTATTTGATACCCAAGTCGAATGTTGGTGCCACACAACCACCCACAAGCAAGTGTGTCATGTCCTAATCCCATGGTAGGCCGTAGATTCTGAAAATTGATCGCTAATGTGTCAATATCTAACACTATTGATTGATCTATAGGTTTACATTACAAAGTGTCAAAGGCTATTGAGTTACAATTAGTAGTTTCTGACTCCACCTATACCGAGCGACTTTGATGAATGCTTCAATTGTCGTCATATTGAAAGCGCAATGTGGTTTTTGCATGGCAATTACTTAGATCTATATGTACTTTTAAAACACATAGATGGAATATCACTTTTCCATGGAAGAAGTAATACAATGTGACCGTTACATACAAATATTTGTCCTACGTGTGTGCAGTGTGTATACAACACACACACACACACACACACACACACACAAACATTTAAAAGCATGAAGATAGCTGAGTTGATATGGAAGAACTATAAGCTGGATTTGCCTGGATAGCAAGAGAATGCTAGTAGCAATGAATCTTTGTGTTTTTCTAAGTGTTGCTGGATCATATTTTATATATTGGACACATTTATTAACTTTGTTTTCTGGTTTTACCCAAAGTTTGAGTCGAACAGAAGCACATATTGATTTGTTACTTTGGTCGTTGTACTTGATAACTTGAATTTTCAAACATCAATATTAGCTTTTTTTTATCAATTGGAAGATTATAGTCAGTGTACTTTGTGATTTACATATAATTCTGTGGTATAGGCCATGGATTCCGAAAATTGATCACTAGTGTGTCAATATCTAACACTATTGATTGATCTATAGGTTCACATTACAAAGTGTCAAAGGCTATGAGTTATGATTAGTAGTTTCTGACTCCACCTATATCGAGCGCCTTGTGGTTTAAACCTCTTTAATGAATGCTCCAATTGTCGTCAGATTGAAAAGCGCAATGTGATTTTTACATCGCAATATGTTAGATCTATATGTACTTTTAAAACACATAGATCGAATATCACTTTTTCATGAAAGAAGTAAGACAAACTGATCATTACGTACAAATCTTTGTCCCACGTGTATGCAGTGTGTATACAACACACACACTCACACACACACACACACACCCATTTAAAAGCATGAAGATAGCTGAGTTGATATGGAAGAACTATAAGCTAGATTTGCCTGGATAGCAAGAGAATGCTAGTAGCAATGAATCTTTGTGTTTTTCTGAGTGTTGCTCGATCATATTTTATATATTGGACACATTTGTTAACTTTGTTTTGTGGTTTTATCCAAAGTTTGAGTCGAACAGAAGCACATATTAATTTGTTACTTTGGCCGTTGTACTTGGTAACTCGAATTTTCAAACATCAATATTAGCTTTTTTTATCAATTGGAAGATTATAGTCAGTGTACTTTGTGATTTACATATAATCCTGTGGTAGGCTGTGGATTCCTAAAATTGATCGCTAGTGTGTCAATATCTAGCACTATTGATTGATCTATAGGTTCACATTACAAAGTGTCAAAGGCTATGAGTTACAATTAGTAGTTTCTGACTCCACCTATACCGAGCGCCTTGTGGTTTTAACCTCTTTAATGAATGCTCCAAGTGTCGTCAGATTGAAAAGCGCAATGTGATTTTTGCATCGCAATTCGTTAGATCTATATGTACTTTTAAAACACATAGACCGAATATCACTTTTCCATAGAAGAAGTAAGACAATGTGACCATTACCTACAAATCTTTGTCCCACGTGTATGCAGTGTGTATAAAACACACACACACACACACCTTCCTGTGGTGCACACTCTTTGGGATCCAAATATTGGTGCCCACGATTTACACACGCGAGTACTTTTAGCCAATTAACTAGTATAGAAATGTGATATGGATGCACTCTCAAGGTGTAATAAGCGTGGTGTGCTTGCATTATGATGTATATGCACGTTTGAATCAATCATAAAAAATATATTTCAAATATATATCCTACTAAATTATTAGTGTGAGTAACACATATATGCACCATCTTAAGTCCTCTTTTATCACACACAACCTCACATTGCTATGCTACTGGAGCAATTGTGCTGTCGTCCAACAAACCCACCTTCGATTTTAGGAAAAGAGACGCGTGCGCCTACATACCTAGCTCGATATCTAGTGTCCACCCAACAGCTGGAGACGAAAAAAAAAGCAGCAGCCACACACTCCCACGCACGCACCTAAATCGTTTTTACCATGTGCTCCTCCTGCATATGGCACACGCTAGTCCAACGGTCATGTGCTCGCCTCATGTTCTTACTTCATTTGGCCGAGCACTGAACAGCAGCTAGTCATTTCCCAGTCTCTAATGGCATGTGTTTTATCCGCTAACGGAGACGGAGTTCTGCAGCTGATGAGTGATGACGGCGACGCCACTTTCCATATCCGGCAGCCATGCACACACGGAACACAGGATCCACACGCCGCACACAAATCGAAGCTATTCACGCACGTGCGTGCCAACAACACACAATGCAAGCAGGGAATCAGATGATTTAAAAGCACACCGGCTGGCTCTCTTCCTCGATCACTCCAACCGTCGCCAATTCTTCACAACCTTTGCTTCTCTCTAGCCTCGTTATCTCTCTTCCCTCCGAGGTTTCTTGAGTCGGGACTCGGGAGGAGAGAAGAACAAAGACCAACAACACAGAGAAGTGAAGAGGGATCAACATCCCGACCAGATTATCCCCATCTTGAAGAATCGAGGCCATGATGATGAGGCCGGACATGAAGTGTGGCGCTGCGACGGAGAACAACGTCAGCGTGGTCACCACGGAGGAGCAGGCGAGGGCGATCGTGAGCATGGCCAGGAGGGCGGTGAGGGCGGAGGTCAGGAGAGAGGAGGACGACGTCAGCGGCGCCGGGAAGCTGTCGGTGAAGAGGTCGCTGGAATGGTTCCTGGAGGGCCGGAAGAACAAGGTGCTACACCCTGGCGAAGAAGCCAGCGCGTCGTCATCGTCTTCCAACTGCTGATAGATTCATCAGCAGACAACTCATCAAACTGCCCCATACATATGACCCCTAGCTAGGGATGCCTCTAGTTATGCTTTCTTCACTCGATTTGTGGTTTCATGCCTTTCTGTGTAACCATCTTCCATGTACTTGTACAACGATTAATCAACGTCTTCAGTTCAATATTTGATCGAAACACTTCAAATCCGAGTTGATCGAAATGCCTTTATTAATCTAAATTGAAACCCTTTGAAATTGACTTGAAACTTTCTATAAAAGAGGGATAATCTGGGTGGAGATTAACCATCTGGTACCCATCAGATTATTAGTCATTTCCTGATGTGTCACATACACAATTTCATTCAAAAGTGTATTTTAAGTGTGCAATGTATTTTTTGGGTGTGTCGTAGTTGTGTCCGCGGGTGTGGTATATGTTTCCACTCTCATTTTTCTCAACCGAAAATGTTATTAAATGGATATTTATTAATATTATTTTAGGAGGATTTGTTCAATCGTTGTGTCAATTAAAATTTTTACATTGTAGAGAGTGTCTGAACACACACACACACACACACACACACACACACACACACACACAGAGGTAGATATAGAAACATTGTAAGCTGGATTTGCCTGGACACACTTCTTAAAGAACTGCTTTATTTTGTGGTTTACCCAAACTTTGAGTCGAACAGAAGCACATGTTGATTTGTTACTTTGGCCATTGTACTTGGTAATTTGAATTTTCAAACATCAATATTAGCTTTTTTTAATCAATTGAAAGATGATAGCCAGTGTACTTTCTGATTTACATATATAGAGGACGGGACTTTCAGCCCCTCGTCGAGACTGATGCCATGTGTCAGCTGGCCCTTGTGTTGTCAAGCACACAGATGTGGTGATGATGAAAGCACACAAAACATTGGCGCAACCAAAACGCACGTTCGTACACGTGTGTGCCAAACACTCAGCAAAGCAGCTGGAACTGGAGGTCCTCTCTCTTCCTTCCTCATCACCATCGCATCACACTACTACGCTAGCCGTGGTCTCTCTTCACAATCGTTCATCTCGTATGTACAAGACGTCAACCGCTCGACTGATCCAAATCGAATTATCCATACACAAGAGAACATGAAGAGTGACTCTGCGTTTACCATACACCTATCCTGCTTGCGGTCATCTGAGAAAAAACGACGGAGAGTTACGGGGCAACCACGGTCTGGGCAAGCTTCGTGGCGCGGCAGGGATGCCGCGAATGGCGAGCGACTCGGCTTCTGGTTGTAGCTACAAGGAGATGATGAACGTGATGTGATGGATCCAGAGTACGTCATTGGATCTCCGTGATGGAACATTATGTTCCCGGCAGCCAGAGGGGGAGAGGAGGCCGGCAGCGGGCGTCGGGATGCCGCTGCCGCAGGAGCCGATCCGAATCAGGGGACAAGGGATCGATTTGTAAATATTTTAAAAAATAGGGGTATATATGTAAATATTTGGATCCCACCTCCAGGTAATTTGTCCACGCACGTCTCTCGTTTTTCCCTGATTCCGCTCTATTTGTGTGCTGAATCATCGCCGGCAGCTGCGCACCAGGCGAGGAGTGGGTGCAGATGAAGTTCTGAACTCTTATTGCACCTGCGCTGCACCAGTCTTATTTGTGAATTTTTTTTTTTGAGGAAACTACGGTGGGGGAGAACCCCACCTGAATTTTTTTTCATTGAAAAGGATTAAATCCTTACAATTCCAGTACAAAGAGAGTAATTGACAGCATGAGAATTAGATAGCACTACTTATACTATCTAATTACATCAACTAACATTGAACACCAGTCTTCCAATACATTAGAGTGTGTTGATCGCTTGGCACGCACAACCCATAGATGAATGTGTTCTCTCAATGACTCAGCAGTGGCCAACACAGACATATAAATGTCATCAAATACCTTTCGATTCCTACGCTTCCAAATAATCCAAAGTAGAGCTAGGAGCAGAGTGTTACGGTTGCTTGGCCTCCAAGATGGAAGAGCGACGGTGCAGGTTGAGCAGACATCGTCGACGGAGGTGAGGTTCTGATGGTCCGGCCAAACAACCGCCCAAAAAGGTCGGATAGAGGGGCATTGCACGAAAAGGTGCTCAATATCTTCAGTGGTTGTCTGACAGAAGGGGCAGGCCAAAGAGGAGACAATATTCTGATTGTGTAGGAAAGCTCGCGTCCGTGTGTTCCCGTGTCTCATGATCCAGAAGAAAACCTGCACTTTCCGTGGTGCGAAGTTGTCCCAGTTGTGTTGTTGCCAGCGGATCTCAAGTCCGGGCGGACAGATTTTAGCATAAGCTGCCTTAGTCGAAAAGCCTGGCATCGCTGCACCACGGATGTATCTTAAGTCTGGGCGATCTTCAAGGAGTATTGTCGACAGGTTGTCCCGCAACAGCAACAGTTCTTGTTGCGCTACAGCGGTGAGCCTTGCTTGAAGAGGTAAGTGCATGGTACCCGTGGAAAGCGTTTCCTGGACAGTGATCTCTCTATGAATGCAGTGGGAGAACAAAGCTGGCATTGCTCGATGGAGAGGCCCAACAGATGTCCAGTCATCAAACCAAAAGAAAGTCGTGGCGCCATTGCCGACATCAACAGATGTTATGGCCTGGTAGACTGGTAGGAGACGCGCAATCGTGTTCCAACAGCTGCTATATGAGGATGATGTTTTGAATCCTGTTTGGAAGGGTGCATATTGCTGGTGAATCCAACGAACCTAAGGTGAATCAGCTTGTGTCACGACTTTGTGCAGAAGTCCAAGCAGCAAACATGTATTCTGTGTTTGTAGGTCACGTACTCCCAACCCCCCCTCATGTCGCCCAACACAAGCGAGATCCCATGCTACCTGACAGTCCCCTCCTTTTGATTGCACAGAGCCCTTCCAGAGCATGGACCTTCGAGAGCCATCAATCTTATGGAGGATTGTCTTGTGTAATTCTATTGCCCCCATAGCAAAGGTTGGCAAGGCACCAAGAACAGCATTGGTCAGTGCTAGGCGAGCCCCAGAGTCCAAGAATTGTGTGCGCCACCCAGGAATTCTCTGCGCCACTTTGACTGCTAGCGGTTCAAGAGCAGAGACAGGGAGCTTCTTCTCAGAGAGTGGCAGTCCGAGATAGGTCTAGGGAAAGCCGGTGATTGGGCAGCCAAGTTCGATGGCAAGGTTCGCTGCGTCTGACTCAGTCACTCTGATCGGCACAAAGGTGCTCTTTTGATAGTTTACCTGTAGTCCAGTTGCAGTTAAGAATTGATCGAGTAAAGTTTTGAGCTTGGTGATCTGGGAATGATCAGCAGGGAGTAAAATAAGTGTGTCATCGGCATACTGAATGATTGGGCACAACTGTCCAGGGATCAGCGGATGTTTGATTGTGCCATCATGATGAATCAGTTTGTGTAGAACATCAGCCACAATGAGAAACAAATATGGTGAGAGGGGATCGCCTTGGCGCAGACCTTTCTTGCACTATATCCATCTTCCGAGGACTCCATTTAGTAGGACGGCAGCCCGACATGTGGTGAGTATGTGTTGCATCCACCGTCTCCATTTGTCTGAGAAGCCACGAGCCTGCAGTATTCTATCCAAAGCAGTCTAGTTAACAAAGTCAAACGCTTTCCTGAAGTCAAGCTTCAAGACAATGGTTGGCCTTTTCCTTTTATGACAACATTGAATGAGCTCAGCAGCAAGGAGAAAGTTATCCGTTATGTTTCTACCTTTGATGAAACCGGTTTGTTGTTCGGACACAAGGTTGGGAATTTCAGCTTGCAACCTGGTGGTCAGACCTTTGCTAATGATTTTCATAGGGCAGTTCTATAGCGAGATCGGGCGGAAGCCATCTGCTGATGTCACTTCCTCCTTCTTTGGAAGGAGCACAATTAGTGCTTGGTTGATACAACTTAGATCTGCTTGTTCCTCGCAAAAGTCCCTGCATAGTCGCATGATATCCTGTTTTGTAAGATCCCAGAATGTCTTGTAGAAAGATGGCCCGAAACCATCTGGTCCAGGGCTGCTGTTTGAGCGCATATTCCAAAGCGCGAGCTTGATTTCATCATCCGACAGCACCGAGTTGAGGTGATCAAGGTTGGCGAGGGATGGGTAAAGGTCACCCAGGTTGAAATGCCAAACACATTCAGAAGTGGTGCCTAACAGCTTGGTGTAGAAGTCATAGAGTAGCATTTCTTTTCCAATATGTGAGTAGATGGGGGTGTCCTGGTCATGCAATATCTTAATTTGATTTTTCCGGAGTCGAGCCGAAGCACTTGCATGAAGGAAAGAAGTATTTTCATCCCCCGGCTTGCATAATTTGAAGTGGTACCTCTGCTTCCAATACATGTCCAGCGCTTTGTGCTGGTCTGCTAATTGTTCTTTAACAACTTGTCGTAGTGTGTGCTCTGGGTGGTCTAATGGTCTGTGTTCTTCAATGGCATCCAACAGGTTGATTACTTGGTTGCAAGCGTTGATGATCTCTTTAGGGCGTTTTCTTAGCCGAGCCCATTTCTTCGATTTTGCACGTACCCATTTCAGCTTCTTAACAAGTCTTGTGGTGGAAGAGCCGCTTTGATTTACAGGAGCATTCCAGACGTCTGAAACCAGTTCCTTGTATTCATCAAGTTTTGCCCAGTAACGCTCGTATCTGAAGACTTGGGACACCGGAGCCTTTGACGTGGCCGTGAGCAGAAGCGGCACATGATCAGAGGTGTTGCGGGCTAATGAAGTCAGTGTGCTGTTGAACAGATTTTGTGCCCATGCAGTGTTGATGAGAGCACGGTCTAGACGGACCAGGGTGGGATATGACCTGCAATTGGACCATGTAAATCTTCTATCCAGTAAAGGGAGTTCATCCAACAGTAGTTCATCAACAAGCTCGTTGAAGTCATCAGCAGTAGCAGAGTCATGATTATTGTTGTTCCTGTCAGCCAACTGCCGGGTCATGTTGAAATCTCCAATGATCAGCCACGGACCATCACAGAGTGATGAAATGTGGCGAAGTTCATCCAGGAAATCATGTTTGCGATCGTCTGTGCACGGACCGTAGACATTAGTTATGGTGAATTTCAGATCATCAGCAGTTGATTCGAAGAAGGATGTGAGGGAGAAGTCCATGGACAGGTGGTGTCGACCAGTCACTAAATGTCTTGACCATGCATTGAGAAGGCCACCTGAAGCTCCAACTGAATTCTTATATGTGAAAGAGGTGAGAGCCGGGGGCAAGAAACTGGCTGCTTTGGAGGTTGAAATGTCTGCTAGCTTTGGAGGTTGAAATTCAGGGGAACAGATCCACTAACATTACCTTCCCTCTTCGTGGCTTCTGAAATTTTCTCCCCTTTTGTTATCTGCTGAATTTGATAGCTGTTGATGTATCAGGATATCAGGAGGACATGTTACTGAAATACTGAATCGTGTGATGCAGGAAAGCCATGTAGATCAGCATTAAATCATGCATTGGAGGAAGGAAAAAATTAAGAATCAGGCATGATAATTCCGCTAGAGGCATGTGACATCTAACATTTCTGGACATGGACAGAAGGAACTCCCTAACATCGAGTCTTTACAAGTTTTGACCAATCATTTTGAACGAATACCTCACTAATTTTCTTGTTTATGCAGTCCAGATATGCCTTTGTCACATTGTAATGGAATATATTTTTCTGCCAATATATCAAATGTACGGTTTCGTTTTACTTGGCCAGCAATGCTAGTTTTCCTGTGATATTACCAAGGTCACAGAATAGTTTAGTTATCATTGAAATGCCATTATGAATACACATATCAAATGCTCTTTTGTTATATATATTTCTGTTTAATCTTGTTAAGATTGGTGTCTCTGCAAATAAGAAGTGCTGTTTTCCCATAGAATTCTTCCATTTGTGGCATTACAGTTTCACACACTTTGGAAGATCTTTTTTTTTTTACACTCTGACTCCACTTGCATTCCCTGCAGATATCTTAATAGAGCACCCAGAAAAGTTGTGCATAAATGCTAAAAAGAGGCAGCAAAACAGTTCAAAAGGGCTATGAGGTATCTGTCATAACGTATCATGTGTTCGTTTCTAGCTTGTGTTTTTTTGGTGGATCAGCATGAAGAAGATGATAGTTTCTGCCAATGTGATAAAATCAACTGCAGAAAGAGGAGATGGTGAAATTCAACTCAAGGCAAAAGCTATTGAGGAACTGTGCAGATTGAACAGAAACTCCATGTCTCCATTCATAAGGAGTCAGAAGCAGGCAAATTTCACTGTAAACAAAAGGCTGGAGGCAATACAGCACTAAGAATGGTATTCCAATATTAGAATTCAGATACATGTTAATGCTCTGAGAGCCTGAATGTGCCTCTTTTCAGCGATTGAATCAAAAACACTTCAGTTTCTGCATGAGATCCAGTCCGGCTTCTGAAGCCATTAAGAAGTTCCCTTCCGTTAATAATTTCATTTCTTGAACAAAGAATACTGACAGTAACCAAGAAAGCTCCTCAAGTACATGGTGCAAGAAACAACCTTGCAAGACCGCAGCAGTCACTACAAACAGGATTCAGCATCATTGCGTATGACCTGTTTACAATCCCAGTGGGAATGACATTACCATGTGTTATGTGTCATATTAAGCTGTCAGGCACTTTTTATTGAAATTTTTCTAAATGTTCTGAATCGTATTACATGTAGCTAATGTGGCTCGTTCTTTTTTTTTTCTTTATTACTCATTTCGTCTTTCAGGTTGTCAAAAAAAAAAAAGAACACACCAAACCGTAACAAACAATTAACAACCATATATTAACTGATATCATTGTATACATATCTCCAATTGTACATCATATACTGAAACTCAGAGTCGACAGCATCATGGATTTTATTTATCATAGTGTACATACATATCTCCAAGTGACAGGAGTGGATAACAGTATCGCTTGCATACTAAATCACACGCGATCTTGTATTCTTGTGTCCTTCGCATCGTACTAATATGATTGTAAGGGACACCATATCATCATAATAAGTAGAGGAACAAGGACTCACACAGCTGATCGACACGAGCTCTGATAAACGTCGTCATCAACGGGTCTGCTGCGCGACGGCCACTGGAGAAGCGAAACGGTAGGCTTTAGTAGGAACCGCCGCCGACGACGACGAAGAAGAAGAAGCCATGCCGCGTGAGGAGCTGGCGGCGGCGTCCTGCGCCATGGCGACGATGCTGGAGTAGTCCTCCTCGACGATGGTGTCCAGCTTCGCCGCCGGCCGCGAGTGGGCCCACCTGCCGGAGAAAGCAGCAGGCTGCCACGGCGCGGCCTCGGAGAAGACGCCGTCGCGCTTGTTGCGCGAGGTGGAGCGGGACGAGGTCCGGACCACCTGCTGGAGGAGGAACGACGCTCTCTGGATACTCGCCATATTATTATCTTTTTCTCACTATATAAAGCTGTGTACGTATAACCAGGCAGCAAGCAATACCATATAGCTAGACCTCGCGCTACGAGGACGCATAGAAAGACACAACATCATATGCTGGCTGCGGCTTGCCGATGGCCGGGCCTTTTATAGGCGCACGGTTATGCAAATGCTAGCACGAACCTCATTTTGTTTTCCGAAAGCCACATATATTATGTGGTCGATAAAATCAGAAAGAGGAGAAATGGCACCAGACAGAGGAGGTGCATACAGAGTATGACGCGGCAGAGAGAGAAACTGTACATATGCCGCACCGGCAGAAAAATCAGAGCAAGATTTTTTTTTTAATTTTTTAGGGGTGGGGGGGGGGGGGGGGGGCGTTGAGGAAAACCAGAGCAAGAATTTTCACGATTCTCTCCTACCTCACTCTCAAAGAACTAGAGCGCGTACCATCCCCATGTCATTGCTTCTTCTTGCATCAACCTAATTAAACTCTGTTAGTTTCTTTATTGTGAAAAATCCCCATGTCATTGATTGCAGACCAAGACTATTGTAAGAGTAAGAGCTGTGGAACATTCAACGAACAGAGTGTAGAGAGAGGTCTCTCGAGGTTGCGACGGCACATCCGACAAAAAAATAATGACTACTGGAGGCACTTACGACACCGAAGGCATTATCAGCAATAATGATTGCCGATGGCGGTTTCTATTTCGCTGTCGAGCTATAACATCAAGCTCAGGCGGCGTTTCCTGCAGGGCATGAAGGATGGCTACAGGGGGCGTAGTATCTGCATGCGACTGTGCGTAATAATGATCAGAGAATTGTGTATTGTGTGACCGCAGTCAGAATAAATACAATGGCTGCTGCCTTATACTGTTTTATAAATTAAAAATGTGTGGCTAACGATGGAGCTCCCAAATTGTAGGTGACAAACCGAGCGACATCGACGTGCCCGGCGCCAGGGACGTCGTCGTCGTCCATCTCCATCTCTGTTTCGTCGTCGTCTCTGCCGCGTACACCAGGGCATCGCTCCCGTCGGGACGCCTGTCTCGGTAATGCTCATCGCCAGCGTAAAATGCAGTATGGTTTTTTTTTTAATTTTTTCAGTGGCGCTGGGCTTCAAGACCTTGGTCTGACATGCAGGGCGTCCCCGTCTTCAGATCGGCGGCGAAAAGACGCGGCAGGACGGCTTGCGTTGCGTGCCTGCCCTGCCGCGCACGGCATTCTTCGTCTCCGGCGAGCTGATGAGCTCTCGTTCGTCGCGGTCCGGCGCAGTTGATAACAACGCTGTGCGCCAAGCCGTGCGTGCACCTGTATGGTATGGACTCGCGCGATGTGGAGACGACCAGAGTGACTCGTACGTGGATGCGCGCGTGCGTGCTCGTGAAGCGCACCTGATGATGATCTTGGGACCACGATGATCGTGACGGGTCCGGGATGCACTGAGTTTCTTTTCTTTTTTTGTGTGTGAAAAATAGGCACAGCGTTCTGTGAAGAAAAAAGAATAATTTCGTTCTGTGATGGGCCTTTGTGATGCTGAGAGCCTGAGAGCGGACATTCACGGGCCCATATTAACTGAATGTTGGGTTTGGGCCTTTGGGCTCGCGCGCGCTCCGTCTGCCGTGGACGGGGCCGGCCGGCCGGCAGCCGCGGTCCAGGACTCCAGGCGCAGAGGCTCCTCGCGTCGTCCTCCCGGCGAGGCACAGCGCCGCCTCCCGCATTCGGAGCAAGGTCCACTCCCCACTTCTCACCTGTTCCCCTTCCTTCGTCTCAAAAAAAAAAAAAAAAAAAAAAAAACCCTGTTCCCCTTCCTGTCTCTGGTGGTCCCTGGAGGCGCTACGGTTGCTTCGTGCCTGGTGGTTCCCAAGCTGCCCGCAATGTGTTTGTGTTTTTGCCCACGAGCTTGGAGCTCTGACAAACATGACCGGTTGGGTGCTCTTAGTTCCCTTCTGCTAGTAACGAATTCGAACTAATGCGCCATTCGTAGTTTTACTAAGTTACTTTATGTTTAATCAGTCGCGTATCTGATTCAGAAGTCATAATTAGACACATTTGTTCATACGACTTTGTTTCTCAATCTGTTATCTATCACCGGTCACACAACCTTCTACATGATGATGTTTTTACATGAAGCTGACACTTGTGAATAGAACTTACTAATTCCACACTGAGGTACCGGTCTCTTTAAATAGTTTGAAGTGGTGCTCATAAACTTAATTCCTAACTAACGTGGCAGCAGTGTTATGATATCTATCCATGCAGCTGCCTCCTTTAGAATGGATATGATTCTGGAATTCAGATAATTTGACATCATTATTCCCCAAATTCGTAGAATCTAATGTCTATTTCATCTTTAATATGATGGCATTCATGATGCAGGGAATCATTACTGTCCCAATGCTATATCCAATAGTGGAATGCCCACAATTCCGTGATTTTGTTGGCTGTTGTTTAGACAATCCTGCTAACATTGAATTGTGAGTATTTAATGCAGATTGAGAACAATTTTTCATTCTTTAATGTTTCAGTCTACAAGATGTACAGAGTTACATACTGTTATATACATGATTTATAATTTGGAATTACAGTAATACTAAATTTAGTTTTCAATTGGTGCTAGTGTTGGGACCTGTGCTATACTCGTCAACGTTTTGTATTAACGTTTTCTCCAATTGTTATCAGTCGTTATAGCCACATTACATGTTCATCAAATAACTGTTGCAGTGAATGTGACATACTTGCGCGATTGAAAGTTCTGTATTTGTTGCTCACTGCATTTGTTTGCACAGCCCAAGTTTTGGGTAACTTGCTGAAATTAGAATCAAGGAATGGCCGAGGAACCTAAAAAGCCATCCCAGGCACCAGTGATAAATTATATATACTGATTGCAATGATCACCAACATTATGTAGCCATATTAGTGGAAGTATGGACCCTCTGTGCTATAAAAATGTGTGGCTCCTGTGAAGACAGCATCACAGCGCATTGTTAACTGGCTCCCTGTGCAAATTACTACCAGCTATATATCTCCTTGCATTTGGTGGACATAAACTGCAACCGAATTAATATATACAACTTGTGTGATTATGTTCGATATTCATTCGTGAACTGAACCATGTTCAATCTTCCATAATGAGGCATTACAGAATAAGATCTTGACACCTACTCTAATGCACACTGTGAATCGATGAATCAAAAAATTGGACGTTCGTTGTTAAGGGCCGGCTGGCATCTCGATGATGATCTCCTCCTCATCGTTCGCTTAATTATTGGCCTGGCTCCAGAACCTCTCCTTGGCCCATGCGATCGCCTCGTTGACTGCGGCGGCGCCAACGCTGTCAATGTCATCGCCATCGTCCATGAGCAGCGGCGCCCGCTCCCTGACCTCCATCACAACATCCTCAAATCCCCGCGGCGTGCGCGTCAGCGGGTTGGTGAAGAGAGACGATGACGTGGCCGACGGCGGCGAGTAGTAGTACCCGTAGTCCTCGCCGGAGAAGTCGGTGACGGTGGTCTCGGCCGCCGGCGAGAGCGGCGCCGCCCTGCGTGTCCGCCGGAAGCTGGGCGCGTTGCTGCTGGTCTCCGGGTTCGACGTGAAGCAGCAGAAGCTGCGGCTGCTCGTTCGCTGATGATGATGATGCCGGTGCTGCTGCGACGCCGCCGTCGAGCTGCTGTTGCTCGCTCTGCCGGACTTGACGTCGCCGCCGTAGTAGTAGCGAGCCACCGGGTACGCCGCCGTCGAGCATGTGAAGCTGCTCTGGTAATCCCCTCTTGTTGACGCGGACGATGGCGGTGATGAGTCGTACCGCCGTGAAGGGATTGTCACCGGCCTGTCAAGAACGACACGAACATCGTCATGCTTATGATCGAATCGATGTGCCAGCACATGATCTGGCATTTGCGATCCATGCACGACACGTTCCTCACTTGTTTCTCTATGCATGCATTTGCTAATTCTGGCTACCTGTTCGGAAAACTATAGGCACGAGTGTGTCAGTGAAGTTTTTCTCTACCTGAGCCTAGACGTGAACGAAGAGAGCGTGGGGTCGACACGGCCGCCGGTGGCCACCGGCCGGCAGAAGCCGGAGGGCAACTCATCGGAGCTGACCGCCGACGAGGACTTGGACTTGGACCCCGATCTCGATCTCGCGTGACGTCGACGAGCGCCGAAGATATCGTCGAAGAAGCCCTCCTCCGTGGGCACGGCCGCCGCCCGGCGACAGAAGGCGTCAGCGGCGCCGCCGTAATTATTATTCGCGTACTGGTGGTGGTGGCCCGCCGCCGGGGAGTGGTAGTCGGTGGCCTCGCCGTGAAAGCTGCGGAGGAGCACGGTGCGCGGCGGGCCGCCGAACACGTCCCGGAAGTCGTCGGGTGCCAGGCTCTGGTGCCCGCCGTCGGCGTTGTGCTGGTGGTCCGGCGACCGCCGCCGCGGCAGCACCGAGCCCATCGTGCACCTCCACGACTCGTCCATTGATGATCAACTCTCTCCGATCGGCCGATCACTGAGTTGCTTAATTAGGTGGATGCTGGAGGCCTCTAACTTATGTGTGAGAGCTTTGTGGCTCTTGTTGGTGAGTGAGATGGAGATTTTATACAAAGGCGCGCGATCGAGGCGAAGCAGCAAAGATATTGATGCTTTTGGTCGTTGGATTCGTATATATATATATATATATATATATAGTACCAGCTTGGTGTGACTGTGTCACTGTATGCAGGTACAGAAATTGTACGAGCATGTACTCATTAGTCTCTATCAAACTACACATTTTGGTCATCCATCTCCAAGTGATTTTGCTCTGTGAAACTGCTGTTCTGAAAGCAACATGGAAGCACATATACTAGTAACCTTTACAGAAGGCAATAAACCTTAGTGTTTTGCTTCTGGTGAAATATTATAGTGTGTTGTTGTGTGATTATATATATATTCTCACATCGTTAAATGTAGCCAGTCAAACCCTAAATGATTAAGTACTCGACTCACCACAATCATGTGTAAGCTCATCCTACCACATGAAGAAAAGAACCCTCATGTATACCATGCATAAAGTTACACAGTTTTATAGCTATATATACCAGGTAAAAAATTGACAGGTTTTGTTTTATATTGCTTAGCTGTTGATGTCGTATGGGATAAGATACTTAACTACATGATATTGCAAGAGGGGAGTTATTATCAACTAATTGGTGGCAATACTTTATCAGAGGGAAGGACGCATGTGATATGGGATGATTATGTTCTGCTACCCTCTTTGCGGACACAACATCATGGTGGTTGATTTCCTCAAAAAAAAAAAACATCATGGTGGTTGATCCAGGGCTTTACTCCAATCTCGCACTGTTCTCACGTACAATTTCTTAATACTCTTTCAAGATTTTTTTTTATATAAAAGAGCATAGTGCTTTGCACGCAACTATTTGATCACTATATCCTATAGTGGCAAAAATTGGGATATCAAGGACTAGCGAGATTTTAAAGATCAAGAGAGCCCAGGACCAGTCCTGTGTTCATGGAAAAGCTATATCAGGCAGAGACAGATCAAACTGGTAAATTACTCGTCGCATTCAGCAAACTGTCTGCAGGTATTTTCAGCTGGTCAAGTTGAGACAGAGACAGCAACAACTCAGGAGCAGCTCATGATCAGGCTGCAGATCATGTGGAGCTTGCTTAAAGCTGTAAACTAGGGTACTAAAGCGCACTGCAAGTGGTGACTGCAGATGCCTCTATCATGCTTAACAACAACAAAATCCGAGCCAGAATCACATCAACCTTTATTTTACTGTCATGGGCAAACATTCCAAGATCCACATCCAACTGTTCCTCTCCGTATGATCTATTCATGACATATAATATAGCAATTCAGCATCCAACTAATACTGCTTATATCCTACACAAGACTGCGTTGATTCCTTCCAAAAAAAAGGCAACTTTTTGCTGCTGGACCCCTACTGCTCTGTTCTTCTTATGATCAGTCAGTCAGTCACAAATGCAGGACATGCAGATCAGGTTTGTTTGTCCGTTCATTGTCCATCATGGTTAGTGGTCAAATGTCGAGCTTGACGACTCCATCATCATGTACACACTTTTCAGAGTGAAAATTTTAATGCTCTTAACTCGTTTTTTAAAAGCAAGAGTAGAAACAGGGAAATGTGAAACATACTCTACAAAACAACCGCAGAATAACAGCAGGAATAGATAAATGGTTTGGGTGAAAATGCGTTGATCCTTTCCAAAATTCAGATTCAGGTGGTAGCATGAACAGCTATGCCAGGCAGCTTCTTGTAAGGCGTGAGAGGAAGCAGACAGGCTAAAGGATCCGAATGATTCGGTGTCCCACAAGGCGCGAGCAAGCCATGCAAAGATGCAGCATGAAAGGATCGGAGCCAGGTGCGATGATTCATCATTGTCCCCTGCGCCCGCGGCAAAAGCTCGCTAATCGGAACATTTTGCAAGCAAAGGAGGAGCAGCTCTGCAGCAGCTGGGGCATTATGCCCGGCAATTCTGAAGAAGCAAAAGCTAATTATGAAAAGAAGCATAAAGAAGAAGAGCAGGAGAGCAATCTAAGCAAAGTGTCATGATAAGTGCTGCATTGAGTGGAGTCTTCACGAAGTTAATGGAGAAGTAAAATAAGTAAATGCTGAAATCTTCCATTCAAATTTCAGATATGCATTAGGCTCTGTCATTTCAAAAACAAAAAAGGCAGAAAAAGAGATACATTTAGATGCAGCCCCAGGTGAGGTACTGGATCTGCTGCAGAGAGAATTCGAAACTAACTTTAAACTTATCAGTGATTGGTCGATCCATGGAGAACATGCAGGACAGTTCGACATACTGATTATGCAGCTTGGAGGTAGCTTTGAGACAAGCTCATGATGTTGCATCATAAATTAGCAACATACAATAGTGGCCGAGGAATGGAACACCGTGGCTTTAGGCTTCTCATGCAGTTGCAGGCATACATGTGGACCACCAGTGTTCAGAGGGGAAACCAAGCCCGAACAATGCATGCAAATAGCAAAGCTTTCCAGGCTCTAAAAGAAGCGGGCTCAACTTTACACACATGTACATGAGGCCAAATTACACCTTTCGCCTTTTTTTTCTCCTTTTTTACTTCAAACGCACACTGAACTAAAAGAATAGGCAGCTCTGACAGAACAATGGGAGAGAACTTTAAACGGCAGAGCTCTATTATTGGAGATGCTCGTCATACAGTGTTGGCCGTAATTGAAGAATTCATGCAAGACAATTGAAGCATACTAAAACTGTGAACAAGCGTCATGTGGACTTCATCTTTCTTCCAATTTAGTGCATGTTTGTGCATCCTGATGCTATTTATGAGGAGGTTAGTTTTTTAATCATTATGAGGTTAGTTTATGAGCATACTTGTTAACTTTGTACTTCCTCCGTTCAACATATATAACACTCTAGATTTTTTAAGTTTTCTCAAATTATATGACATTCTCGCTTTCCAATACACCTTTCTCTCTTTCTAATACGTCTCTATATCTATCTTTCCCCTACTCGTTTTCTGTGCAGCACACTTTTTTATCTCTCCTTAATTCTTGTGGCCAGAGCCAAAATATTATATATTGTTGAATGGAGAGAGTAGCTTTTATTTACTTTCTTTAAATGATATACCATGCGCGTTATAGGTTGTGTTTGGTTCACTGCATAGGACTCGGCCAGGCTGAGGTGGGGAACCAGGCCCAGGTGAGCCAGGCTGGACTCATGCAAGTACCCATGTTTGGTTCACTTGCATCTGGTGGGCTGCATTTGATGAGATCGTGTTTGGTAACATGTTTCATGTTTTGGGCTTACATCTGGATGTTCGGGTATCATGTTTGGTAGGTTGCATGTGTGTCCGGTTGCGTTACCGTGCATCTGTATTGGTGTGGTTACCACTTCATTTTTTCCTTCTCCCGCCATCTTCACTCCACCCCTTGGCGCCAAAAACAGAGAGCAGTTCCCGCTGGCGCCAAAAACATGGAGCAGTTCCCGCCATATGCTCTCGCTACCGCCATTTTATTTTTGAATTACAAAGTCTCCACTGAACACAAATTAATATTTATTTCCACTGAATAAATTATCAGTACATGAGTTTGAATAGCAGGATGCTAATAATTAGAAATTGCAGACAGATTACAATATCTTTCCATGATTGGCATGAGAAATATCTAACATTTTGTTCATCAACAGATTTTGTAATCTGCTCATTTGTTACTTTGTTATAAAAGTACAGGAAAGTCGTATAAGCTTCTTGCTTGGAGGAGAAGCTCTCAAAGGAGTTGTTCTTGTAGCCATTAACCATTGCATAACACTCTGGCGATGTTGCGTAGACACCAGGTTGGCGGCCACGATACACCACATACCACTGTATACTATTAAGGAAATATGCAAACTATAAGTAGAAATAATAATTTGTGAATTGAAAAATAGGCCCTAGATGTGACATGTAGCATCATTTCTTTCCCTTTGAGCATAAGCAAATAGGAGATAGGAAAATCAACTTCAAAAAGCAGCAAAATCAACTTCAAACAACGGCAAAATCAACTTCAAACAGCAACAAACAACAGTGGATACCAAGAAAGATAGACATGCTCAAAGGGAAGTTGCATCAGCCCGAAACTGTCACTTTCATCACTGGCAGTTGAAATGGCACTGGAATAGCCCACCAAAAAATGAATAGTAGTACACAACCAGGGAATAATGAAGTTCAAATACTTGATCATAAATGAACCATCACAGAAGTTTAAATGTAATGGCACAAGCTATCTTACCACCTGATAAGTGCCTACCAGGCACGGCTACCCCCTTCCCCCTACCTTCCTCAAACAGCACCCAAAACACTGCTACATGTCAATGAGTTATGGTGTCCATAGTTTCACCATGATGTTGAGGGGTTTGATCATCACCTCCTCAGAATTAGACATCATAGCACAAAATAGTCAGGTGGTTAGTTTCGCTGACAAGGCTAAGCTACCATGGTTAGTTGTAATAGTGCTTGCCTAGGTAGGTCCTAAGCCACAGGTCACGATCATCTTCATCCATCTCAACGAACACTAGTGTTGTGGCTTTTTGGGTCATCAAGTAGTCTAGGGCAAACATGAGTGCCTCCCTTGTGAAACCTGTAGTGGACATGACAGCCTTGTAAATCCCTGGAGCAGCCTCAGAATGAGCTGATTCACGCATAGCAGCAGCCACATCACTAACAGCTTGTGTCATTCCTAGCATTATAGCTCCCTCTTCCTCAGTTAGGGCAACCCTCTTCCTCTTGCCAAGGACAGCAGCTTCAGGTGCACCAGTGTTGCCAGTAGACTTGGTGCAGTGTGTGGAGTCAACGGGTTTAGGCGCGAGGGGGGGGGGACTCAACAGATTCATCATGCATTGCCTCATGACTCGGGGGCTGGCCCAATGGTTCATTGGAACCCATGGCAAACCTGCCAGTAGCCATGCCACTGCCAAAGATGATTTGCATGGCCAGGTAGTGCTCAATGGGTTTGTTGAGATATTCTTCATCCTTGGGGTTGTCCTGCAACAACAAAAGAAAGCTTCCATTAGTGGCTCATAACATCATAGTAGTTGAACAACTTTCAACTGAAACAACAACAAGTTATTTTTTATTTACCTTGACATGGCTAGCATAATGTTCTTCATCCAAAGTAATCATGAAGTTATCCTCATCCCACAGTGATCCACTCAACTCTTTGAGCTTGCACACTCTGACCCATCTGCCACGCCACTTGCTCAGGTGATTGTACACTTGTGTACCAGAGACCTCGATGCCAATGAACTCACTCAATGCCTTATCCACTACGTTCAAATGAACCTCCTTGAACCCCTTATCCGTCCTGACACCCTCACCCACCAGGGTCACAGAGGTCCATCTAAGTGGTTGCCTAGCACCTGAGGTAGGAACATGCCCCTCAACCCCTTCACCATTGCCCACACCACCACCACCCAACTCAGCCATGCCTATGTCAGGATATAATTAGATATGCATGCCACAGACCATACAAGAAGCACCCAACAAATGCAAGGGAAACAAGAAGCACCAAATAATCAGAAGCAAATAAAAGGACATCATTGCAATAGATCCATGGTCTTAGTTTGGGTTCACATAAATCATACAACAACTAGCCATAATACAAACCATCACAATCATACAGTTCAATGGTTTCCCCTATTGTCCCACATCTGTTGCGCCCATGTGTCCCTCTTTACTGCCCATGTTGTGACATCCCATGTCACAAAATGAAGTTAACTAAACCTAACATCAATTAGGGGCTAAGCAAAAGTAAAATTAATCCATGTGCCAAAGAATAAAAAGAGGAAACCTATTTAATTAAATTCCAGAATATTCAAATATGGGCAAAATGAAGTTAACTAAACCTAACATCAATTAGGGGCTAAGAAAAAGTAAAATTAATCCATGTGCCAACGAATAAAAAGAGGAAACCTATTTAATTAAATTCTAGAATATTCAAATATAGGTCATTCACAAACATTACCAAAACCCATGGAAGTACTCTAATATTTTTGCAGATTCTGAATGACCACAATAAAAGAGAATTTTGATAATTTTACCAAATGTTTTAGTAACCAACTGATACCCTTAAAAATTCCCCCAAAGTCAAAAAGGTGTATTTCGGGTTTGAAGTTTTCATAATTTATCAAAGCAAATTTAACTGGTGCACCCAAAAGCAAAGTTGGAGCACACGTTTTCCTGAGCCTACACAAAAATTGGTGTCCAGTTTGGAGCACAGGAACGTGGTGAAATGGATCAAACCCGAGTCGGAGTCCAGAGTCAAAACCGGGTCGAGCTCTTCTCTCTCCCCCGGCCAATCCCAACCCGACACCGGGTTGTATCCGGGTTCCTGTCGCCACCGCCGTTTCCTGTCGCCCCACGCCGGCCACTGCATCGCCAACTCTCCCCCCTGTGCCACCGGCCGGAATTGAAGCCGCTCCCCGCCAGCAGCCACTCCCTGGCCGACAGCGCGACTCCCCCCCCTCCCCCCCGTCCTGTGCTCTCTCCGCCCTCTATCTCTATCTGCCGCCGATCATCACACCAGAGCAGCGGCTCACTTGGTCCTCATCTCTCTCACTCTCTCAACTCGCAACCGGCTCTCACCCACTCTAGATCGCCCCCGAGCGCCGACACTCTCTCTTCCTCCCTCTTCCCGGCAAAAAAAAACTGAGCTAGTGCCCTGTTTCTCCCACCATGGCCACCGCCACACCGAGCTCTGCCTAGGCAACTTCTCCCTACCCCTTTCTTTGCAAATCAACGCGCAAGGACCCCAGCTCACTCCCCTCTGATTCCCTCCCTCCGCTGTGCAGTGCTCTCACCGGATTTCGCGAAGCCGGAGTCGCTGCCGCCGGAATCCGACCCCCCCCCCCCCCCCCCCCGCCGACGGGAACCCACCTCCGGCCTTCCCCTTCGATGAGTTCCTCGATGCCGACCGTCCCCGAACCTCCGCGAAGCTCGTCGACCGAACCCCCAGTCTGCCTCCCCTCGGTACCATCGCGTGGACCTCACCGGAGCTGCCCCTGCCACCGCGCGTCATCGCCGGCGATCTCCGGTGAGCCACTCTCCCCTCCGACCCCCTCTTCGCAATCCCCGCGGCATGGAGACCATCCGAGCCGCATGCAAGCCCCGACCGTGCCGCCGATCGGCCGCTAGGCCGAGCTCGCCGTCACCGGCCGTCACGCGGGTGCGCGCGCACGTCCGGAGGAATTTGAATCCAGTGGCAGATTTGTAAATAGGAGTGAACTTTGAATAAACTTCAAAATTCAATATCTCAAGAAATAAGAGGCCTAAAATTGTGAAATTAATTTTGTTCAACTCCAAAAATCTTACTCTACCTGAAAAAATAAGTTCAAGTCCAAGTTTGTTCAGTAAATTAATTTAATTAATTCATCAAAGTTTCAACCCTAAATTGCTTAATGAATTCATAAGTAATTATGTGTAAATGGTAAATTCATGAAACTTGCTCCATAAACATTTCATGGCATCCCTAAACTTTCTGCAAAAGCACATTTCCATTTTATTGCATATTTTTAGTATTAATGCATAATCTTTATTTTCAGTAATTGAATTTATATAAATTATTGGCTAGGGATTTATTCATGAAATTTGGCATTCCTGTTCCTTATGCACTTGTACACTTATGTAAATTCCCATGAAAAATTTGAAGCTACATAAGTATGAAATTCTCTATCGAAATTGATCATTGGTTAAGTAAATAGGAATTTCTTCATATAAATGTTACTTCATGTGTATATTTAAGGAAAGTAGGAATAAATTAATTTCTGGAAGTCCAGGGAGAATAACTCAGCTTCACATTATAGTAGAAATTCTTATTTTGCAGTTATATACTTTGGTTCTTAATTAACTATATGAGCTAGAACTAGTTATGCAATTAAAGTGCCACTTTTATGTATAGTGTTAGTTTGCATATGGTCACTTTAACTAAGTGGCTCAAAATGAACTTTCTGAAATTTGACCCTAGTACTACATGGTCATATCATCATCAGCATATGATGGCATATAATCAACATCTAGGTCATGCTCATATTAAAGTAGACATACACTAAGATTGTGATAATTAAAAGTTACATTCTTGTAATTAGAAGTTTGTCCCCTTCAAATTCAGTGGTTACCATATCATACTTAAGTATGCAACCATATTCATGAATGAGTGATTAGTTCATTAATTTATTTGTTGAGGAAGTACCATGAATCGTTATGCCATGCATTCCATCTTTAATTAAGAAAACTCCATGAAACCTTGTGTATCCCTTAGCATTGATGCATGTCCCTTCCATATAGGAATCGAGACCGAGGAGATCACACCAGACCAGCAAGGAGCTGAAGTGCACTTTGGTGAAGATGCTAACTACGATCACACCCAAGGCAAGCCCTGGTGCATAACCCATTTTATCATTCAAGTCCTTTTTACTTTATCAAAAGTAGGAATATTGTATTGTACATTAAGTGTAGGACTTAGATGAAACACACTTGCATACTCCAGCAATGATCTATGATTAGTATGTTAGTAAGCTTTTCTGTTAGCAAATGCTATACTTAAACTAGTGGAGTCAACGGTAGGTTATAGATTCAAGTATGGTTCAATTGGTTGATGAACTTGATAAAAATGGAGCACCTATCATTGCAACTCCGCGAACAAGTATTGAACCGTACCAAGTACATACCTTTAATATGGGAATTGGTAAACCTAGTAACTTGGACGATGTATTATCGGATGGCCATACTCATCGATCCAGAGGTGATGTGAACAGCACGGTGGCTGCACGGGTTTGAGGACCGCTGGAGAGTGCATGGGTTAAGCCTCGGATATGAAGTAATGTATCACGGGGAGGACGTGTACTCGGGATCGATGGCTCCGGATCGACTTTATAGCAATCTAGTGAACGGTGACCATACGTGTTCTTAAGTGATGCATATGTCGTGTATTTGGGTTTTCCCTACAGGATGTAAATCAAATTTGAATTATCGTCCCTCATGGTTATGAGTACCTCTTGTTCGAGCAGCGGCAATGATATGTTAAGTAGTAAAGTTGGGGTTAAGTTTCTGAAATTTACTTATGCTATGAATACATATTGCTATGATGTAATGATCTTCACTTATGTTCATGTCTTAGCGGCTAGCTAGACTCATCGTAGCTGTTGTCTACATTAAGCAAAGCAAAATCATGTTTAAGAAAATTAAAAGTGTAGCATAGAACTAATAGGAGCTTTTTATGCAACTATCAAATCAACCCGGTCAGTCCCCTGCATACTAGGAGTCAGTTTCAGTAAACCGGTTGACGGGTAAGTCTTGCGGAGTATGTTAGATACTCAGGCTTTGCGTTGTTGTTTTTTTTCAGGTTTTACTCAAGCGACCTTTTGTGATTATTGTAATAAGGTTGTGTGGGAAGGTGAGGAGCCTCAGAACTGGACCATCGAATGGGTCCCCAGTTCTCCTAACCGTGATGAGTGAGCCATCGCCATAGGGCTGGCATGGTTCACGTAGGACTTAACATCATGTTTTGTCGTTTCACCGCTTCCGCAATTTTGTGTAATATGTACTAAGGACTTATGTTGTTTCAGATCTGAACTTCTTTTAATTTGAACTCTGAACTTGTAATATGATGCACCGAATTGATGTATCTTTGTAAATGATGAATGTTCATGTGTGAATGCTATGTATGGTTACTTCGTTAACCATCTCCCGAGGTCATCCTGTGCGACATACTCTACTTTTCGGAGTAGGGTTGTCACACATGTCACATTGTCCATCGCGACATCATTTTGAGCTGCCTCATTAACAATGTTAGCATTCCATGTATCTTCAGCTGGTACATGAGAATCGTGAGCGTGCCTAAGTATCCAGTTATGAAGGATACAACAGGCCAACACAAGCTTGACTTGAGTCTTGTAAGGGTGGAAGGGCTTGTTCAACAGAATTTTAAACCTATTTTTAAGTGCATTAAATGCCCTCTCTACTGTAACCCTAATGGAAGAGTGTCTCAGGTTGAATAGCTCCCTGGGGTTTTGTGGACTCCTTCCACCATATTCACTCAGATGATACCTGGTAGCACGGTATGGTGGAAGAAAGCCCGGCCTGGCAACATATTCAGCATCAGCCAAGTAGAATTTCCCTACCAATGTACATTTCAACTATTAGACTATGATAATTATCAGATGAATTAAGTATGTATGTTGGCTAACTTATGTTACCTAGTGGAACCCTTAACCCATCATGCCTTTCTAAGGCATCAGCAAGTATGCGAGCATCATGTGCTGAACCCTCCCACCCAGCAAGCACAAATGTAAACCTCAAGTCAAAATCCACAGCAGCCAACACATTCTGAGTTGTGGTGTGCTTCCTCCCCAAAAAAGCACCTTTCTGGCTTTTAGGGACCCTAGCTAACACATGAGTCCCATCAATAGCCCCAATACAGTCCTACATTTCATTAGCAAATTGTTACTACGGTTATTTAGAACAAGTTGGTTTTACACACCAAGTTTTATAAAATTTTGGTGGATGCTAACCTTAAAGAATGGATACCAACTTCTACTGTTCAATATTTTAGGTGGAATAATAATGGAGGACGCCACAATCATCTCATTCCTGAGCTCACGCACAGCATACAAAACCTCTTGAAAGTACCTACTTATTGTTTCAATTGATCTCCCAAAGGTCATCTTGACAAACCTAAACCTCTGGTTATGGCCAACAACATTAAAAAATATGGCAACTTCTTCCTCAATTACATGAAGGAGGGCCCTAGACCTAAACAAATCACACAACTGAAAAAATGGAGCCCTCTTCATACGTAACTGCTCAACACAGTTCACATCGTCAAAATCATAGATGTACCAGAGATTATTCATTCTTTCCCAATCCCTCTGTACCATGGGACCGTAGGCAAGTGCAGGCTTGTGTCCCTACAACCGACGCCTCATCCAAGTAAAAACCAAGTAGCAACCACAACAACTAAGGCAGCAGCTCTAACATTCAGACGACGACGCTTAGTGGCAGGATCCATGTCTACAAAAACCAAGAACATAGCACAAACGGATGGTAAATGTACTATGCTCATTGCTAGCAAAGAATCATTCAATAACTCAACCACAAAAAAGAGCCTCGGCTGCGACATGCAAGCATGCGCCACCCATAGGCATCGTACATCATTGACATGAATCTAAAGCTTAGTGCATGTTACAGATCTAAGCAAATATGATGTCAACAATAAATAACTTGTGGTACAGATGCCTAATATATTAGTAGCTTTCAGTAAAAATAAAAAGCAAGCAAGAAATAACATATCCAAAGTGAAATCCATACAAAGAAAGGAGTCAAGATAATCTAAAATGTGCGGATCTGCACGAGAAAGGAGGGAATCAGAGATAAAGCAATACGAATCCACCACAACTGTTGTCGGCGATTGGATGCCGTCGGCTTCCCACAGGGTGAGGGACTCACCTGCTGCCGACGACGGACCGGGAGGAGAGCGGCGTAGAGCAAAGAGGTGAGCGAGAGAGCTGTGAGACCAGAGCTGAGCGAGAGGCGAGCGCGAGAGCAACAAATGCGGCGCAAGAGTGGGGAGCGGTAACCATAACACTGCTCGGTGCTGGTTTTATGTAGGCGCGGGTGCGACGGGTGCATCACTTGAGCCAGTGGCAGGTGCAGGCAAGCACGAGTCGGGCCTGGATGCGCTCATACGCTCGACTCCCGCGTACCTCCTTAGCCTGGCCCGAGGGGGTCTTTTGCATCTACTGAGCCTGGCTCAATGGGCTGTGCAGTCTACCAAACTAGAGAAGGTTGCATCCACGGAGCCAGATTGGGCCTCATGCACCCAACCAAACACAACCATAAGGATCGTATTTCGCATTAGTGGCTATTGTGAATAAAAGGCCGAGCCCATGATTGAGCTGGCCTGTAACCATATTTTGGGCCGTTTCGATAGACATAGTGTCTCGTTCATTTATAGGCCTGATTTCCTTGTCTAACGTTGCGTGCACATGGCCGAAGAGTAAAGATGTCTCCATACTCGACTTGTTTAAATTCAGCCCAAAACTGACAGCCCATGTGCAATTTCTTTCTGAACGATATTCGTCGTCCTAAATTTCAGTGAAGCATATTAGTACTATAGAGTAGAAGATTTTATTACAAGTATCAATAAAGCAACACTTATTAATACTCTGCATGTTACTTTTAGTAAGAAGTAAAAGTGGCATGAAGGAATACGCTGCATGTTACATGCGCGGCATGCATGATAGTAATCGACAGAGGTCTAGATATAAGATAAGCATGTTTTGAAGGAGGTGGGCATGGGTGGAGTAGCTGGCGATGATCTGCAAATCTGTACTTGGACTGATCCAGGTCAAAGCACACGCACACCTGAATCTGAAGGGAATCTTTGGCTCAACCTGACGAGCAGCTACTACTCCTGCTGGCTCGCATGGGCGCACGCGCGCACACGACACCCCTACTGAGGCACTGCACTGACCATGTCGTCCATGTCCTGCCTCCTGCACGCTTTCTGCTGCTGCTACTAGAGCAATGCATCTCCTTCTTTATGGAACAACAGTTTCAGTTGAACTGTTGCTGCACATGAGTGCATGCATGGCGCTGCACATCGACTGAGCTCTTGATATATCACGACGGTCAGAGATTGCATAGAGCTTGCTGGAGATGAACAGTGGAAAGACCATCTCCGGTACAGCCTTTAGCGACAGCAGTTTGAAGCACCGAGAGTGTAAACAGGAATACAGGATACTAGTGCAACCATGCCGCTCAACACATTCATGGCATGGGGCACATGCATGCAATGCAATAACACGATGATGCATAAATAATTCATCAATCAGAGTGGGGCACGCAGAAAACTGGAAAGAAGAAAAAGAAGAGGAGAAAAGAGATATTCTGCTGCCGATCAATGCCCGGTTCTTGGGCAGAATGAATAATGAGAAAAAAAAAAGCCTTTTGATATGCGAGCTGCTTTGTATGTCTGCATGCTGACACTGCGCTAATAAGGTGTTGTGTAATGGAAGACATGGAGGGCCCTGCCCTGGATCCGGGCATGTGTCCAGATTTTCTTGAGCATTCTACTCGCTTTTGGAGTGGTTTTTCTAAGCGTCTGCGTGGCTGCTTGTCTGCCTCTTCACTGATCCTGGTGTGCTCGTGTGTTAGGTACGACGATCCAACAGCCGCGTCGTCAGTTCTGACCACAGCGAGTGCTTAATCACTTGCTTCTGCTTATGTTGGTACATGTGGCCTCACGGCAGGAGGTGAGAATCTTGGCCAATCTGTCTATCGTGTCTCATTTCATTCAGGATTACGGAAGGCTGAAAAACGTGCAAGTGTGCAGGGCATTGCTGAAGCATTGTATTCTGTCAGACGTCAGTCTTATGTGAACGTGCAAGGGTCCATGCTGCCGCCATGAGCAAGATGCTCACACGGGGAGCCAGTCAGAGACCAAAGACAAGAGAAGGCAAAGCTGTCATGCATCTGCATATGCTGGCGGGCCATGCACGCCGCTAGCCGTGCACGATCCAGGACACGATGCAGACACATGGTGCGAACCGAGGACGAACGCGCCTTGAAATCACAGGAGAAATCGCCGTGCGCGGCCTGGAACGAAGCAGCTGGTCGTTTTACTTGCTTGCATGTCATGTGGGGGCAGACGTCGTAGCCTCCCGTGTTGCCGCCGCTCAAAGATGACGGTTCAGATGATGATATTTGGGATGAATTGAAAGACACGGATAGAAACGGCGAGAGGTCGAAAGTTTTGTCATTAGCCGCCATCTTTTCAACCCGCTTTTGACCCTTCGTCGAATGCGCGTGCTTGACACTAGATACCGGCATCGATCCTATCCTTTTAGTAGCTGCCCGAAATTCCTTCATCTGATTGGCCATTTCATCTTGACAAATCTGTTAGGTCGGATGGTCCATTTTCCCTTTTCTCATGCTCAGATGTTTTACATATTATCAGTACTAAAATACACAAGTCCAAATTGGCTTCAAGTGATTGAGGCTATTGCTACTTACTGTACCTCTTGAAGCTATGACGACCGGCACCAACAAAGGGGACACGTACGTCGGATTATAGGGAAAAACGCCAACATCTGCATATTCCTATGCGTTCCTCTTTGTCAGAAACACCCATCACTGTACTATTAATTTTCAATTAGAGAAACCATGGCACGCATGCTTGGGTGTATTTTGGCCAGTCGTTGTACTAGTCTTAGCGAGCAGGGATGCAATATAGTAAGCTTAGCTTTGGACAAGCTGCGTGTTTGCCTCCTGAAGTGGCATCAGGAAGCAGGTCAAGCAAGGCATGGGGCAGACAATTGCATGCTCTGCGTTGGCGTTTGCATGGATGGATGGCTTTACTCTTTAACGGCATGGAGTCCCCATAATTAAAAGCCCCATGGGGAACATTGATTCCCTCCAAATCATCATCATTGTCTACCTTGTTCTCTAGACCACTCCAAAAACAGGAGCAAAGAAAATGCATATATTTTTTTTCCAAGTACTAGCTCCTCCAGCTTGTATGATGCCGCATCTGTGTCATGGTGCTTATCACCACGGCCGGACCCACCGGGTGTATAATATTAGGGCACTGTCCCTGTCATGCAAATGTTCTGGACTACTAATCTATATTACGCTTTTGCATTTGTTGCTGCTTTTGGCCATTCATGTGCTTGTTGTTATCAGCTTAATTCCTCCCAGCCTTCAGACAGAGTGGTCCAAACTGAGGCCATCAGCCTTTTTGCTAGAATTAAAATTAAGTTGTGGTGTCATTTCAGATTACACTATGATTAGTTGGACTTGTGTACTGTTCATGCCTGAATTCTAGGGATCAATTACAGAAATGGAGCAGTGCTCCACAAGCTATGGTTGAGAATATGCACTGCAACACATTAAACTACTGATTGACCCACTTTGGTTGCTTTCAAAGGATTAGGTATCATTAAATTAGGTGGCACTCTATGTTAGTACTATATACTATCTGATTAGCCACACAAGGACCTACTCCAGATTTTATAAGAATTAGGGAACCTGACCTGAAACTGGAAATCTGGAATTTCTGTCAAAGGACAGGAACATGTAAGTTTTTTGCTGGACGAATTATTGCCTAAAGCGTTTATTGACTACTGGCCCATGCAAATTTGTTTTGTAGCTTGCAATGATGGAGCCAGCTCTTTCAGAGAGAATTCGAGGTGCACGCTGAGCAATTTGCTGACCAGATCTGGACTTCAGAGAAGTGAAGCTTCCCATACTGCAAGTGTGCATGTGGCTGTATACTCTGTAATCTTTTTCCAAGCAAGGTGAAATATGAACCCTTGGCAGGGTGTAGTATAGTTACTGAGTTACATGCATCGCATTACGTATGACTCTTTTCACACATCCATGCATCCAAGAAAGGAATGAAAGCTCCTGTACATGCTTGTTTGGTTGTTCTCTTTGATGATCTGCTTTGCCCAAAATGCCTGACCTTGGAAAAAAAAAGCAGTGATGGCGCTTCAAGGGAAAAGGAATGAAGGAACTAGATGAATCCATGCATGCTTTTGTGTTCAGGACATGCATTGACATAAAGTTGTTGCATCTCATGCTGAATTTGGTAATGATGAACGCAGGTGCCATTAAGACCATCTAGCCAGGCCTAATTGAAAAATCTGCTAGAGTGTACTAGAGCAACTATTTCAGTCTACTGCCCCGTACTTTATCCCAATGATGATACCTAATCTCGTAATCTTCTTCTTTTTCTTTATTTTTTGTTCAATCACCGTGGGAAAGTTTATCCTTCTGCTCAAACTTGAGGAAAGAATAATGGCCACCTTGGGATCATTGGATGCCTTTCTTGACTGCTTTTGGCATTGCTATATACACAATTTATTATTTTTCAGTAATTTGTCATGTCATGCCTTTTTCAGCCACATGCATTTCTCTCCAGCTCTCACATCGATCTAGGATTTGATGGCACCCAAGGACGGGGCTAGTGGGCCCGGCTCCTTTGCTCAAGGGGGCCCACCCGTGAAATTGAGAGGACTAGGGGTGTGGGTGAGCGGTTCCCGTCAGCGGTACTGTTTTTGTTGCCACTGCATGCGTGTGTAGTATGCATCAACATCTTCCCGGTACAACGTTAATTCTCTTGAGCTGCCAAGCTATTCAGCCTTTGACAAGATCTATCGAAAGACGCGGCCTTGGATCTTCTCAATATTGATCGCAGAATAACGTGCTGAATTTTTCCCCCTGATTGAAATATGTGAGATGTTGTGTTCGTCGTACTTGATTCAATCAAGTTGCTTTCGAAAGCTGCAAAACAACTGGCCGGCCGGTTTCTTCAGTTTAGTTCTCAACTGTATATTTCAAATCCCCCATCATATCAAGATCTTGATTTAGGCGGGTCTTTGTATGAATGTGGTATTTCACTAGAAATTCGCAGGAATTAAGGTTAGAGCGATAATTAAATATGTAACTGTCAACTGTCCATGTGGCATGTCCTGGGCCCATGCACCAGCTAGTTAGGCACTTGACGCTGATCAAGAAGAACATCTATATATGTAAAGCAGCTGGAACAAAGCTTCCATTACCATGCAAAGTCACCAGAGATGAAGATATGAAGATCATCAGTCCTCATGCGCTTTTCACAGTTTTTTCAGTCTGTTTACTGCATGTAACCGGCCTGTGCATTGATGAGAGACACAGTTGCGAATATAAAAAGCTACAGCTACGACCACCAGTACATTGCTTGCTTGCACATCATTTCGGGAGATTCCTAGGAGGATCAAAAAGCAGACTAATGTTGCAGCAGCAGTGCCCAATCATAGAGATGGAATAGAGCCATCCTTTTCCTTTTTTTTTTTTGACTGGAGATGCTTGTACTGGTTAGTGCTTTACACTTCGTTTTTTTTTCATGCATAAGAAGAATTATGGGAATTCAAATTAAAACCATCCTAATTGGATGAAGAAAAATCAGTTTGCATTGTATCGGTTGTCTGCTTGAAGTCTATGTGAATAGTGCCACTTTTGGGGATTAGTTGACGTCAATTTATTTTGCCCAGATTCAATAGGTGACAATTGTACAGCCTCTAGGGTCACCAGTCACATCAAGCACAATCATACTGTTTCTTTGACGCGACAAGGCCGAAGAGACTCAGGAGAGAGATGGATGGAGAGAGAAAGAGAAGCCATCGTTGGGGCGGGGAGAGAGTCATGGTGTGATGGGAAAAAAGCTGAGAACCCTGAGATGAGAAAGCTCTAGCGTCGCAAAGGAATTGTAAATGAGTGTTTTTGTTTCCACCCTCTAATTTTTAGATCTGTCATATTGAATATTGTGATATTAATTAAGAATATTAGATATAGATTATTAACAAAACTCAATCCATAACCCTTCCTTTAAATGACGAGATAAATCTATTAAAACTAATTAGGTCATGATTAGATAATGTGATGCTACAGTAAACATCTCTTAATAATAATTTAATTAAGCTTAATAAATTTGTCACGCTGATGCGTATTCAACTCTATAATTAATTTTATATTTAATAATTATATATAGTATTTTAATTATTAATGTGACCTTACTAAAATTTAGACCCAAAGAAATGAACACATCCTTTGTAATATGAACTAGGCTGGCTGGTTTGGCAATGTTCCATTTAATGGAATTATGGAACGAACTAGCGAGGGTTTATTTCTCTGGAATGATGAAGTGAATGAATTCGCTGGGAGATGTACGTGGTGGTGAAAAGAAGGGGCAAGTAACTGGGTTCGGTAGTGAGAAGGCTGCAGGCCGATGCGAGGGAGGACCGTTCTCGGCATATTTAAGCTCGGATCTATATGTATATTCGTTGTACGTGTTGAATGCATAAACAATACTAGTACGTCTTAATTTCTTTTGAAAGATCGTACATCTTAATTTTTATGGGAAAAAACTAAGTATACATACAGTTCAAAGGTCCTAAACAGGAGTCGTTCTTATGGGAAAAAAAAAACATGTACTATATATGTTGACATACTAGAACTAATACAAATTTGTTTTGAAAAGTGAGCAATGATGGAAAATAAGAAGCACAAATGAGATTAATAAAGTTGTGGGTGCATTAATTCGCTTCACCTGTAAGAAAGAAATCTCAAGACATGAAGCTTAAAGATAAGCCAGAATCCAGAAGAAGGGGCTTTTCTTTTCATTGGACTTGACAGCCATCACTACCACCACTATGGCTCTAGCTAGTAGTGATAAGAACCCTAGCAACAATAGGAAAATAGCACCATTATTTCTTCCAAGAGGAGAGTGGGCCTACGGCCGTGTGAATTGAAACTTGCAATATTTTGCCATGGATGTGTTGATCCCTTCGGTCCTTTACCATCACCAGTTCCGGAAAAGCAAATTAAGTAGATAGATAAATTAAAATAAAAGGCTCATACAAATGAAAGAAAACAATGAAATATATACTACTTGCTAAAATAAAGAAAGGCTTCTCATACAAATTAAAGAGCAATGAAATATATACTGCTTGCTAAATAAAGAAATGCTAGAACTAACCATTCTTTCAGTGATAAATGATATTTCTGTTGATAGCGAGACGTCTATGATGACTTTATCATTATAAAGGTTTGCAACTCAAATCTCTCGTATGAGTTCATATAGGAGTAAACACACATCCATGACAAACTTTACCTTATACTTGTTTCCTTTATAAACAAAAAAAAAGTAAAGAAAATTATCCAAGCGTCGAAGAAGTGATACCTTGGGAACAAGAGGAAAAAAAACAAATAAAATCATAGGTTCGGTTTGCTTTGGTACTTGATGATGTATGAATTGTTTTGGCGTTTCAACCTAGGTCCGGCTGGGTTTGCACCTTGCCTGAATACATATATAGATAGAACGCCTTTGTTTTTGTGGTGATCGAGCTTGTTATGTAGCCTGAATCAAGCGAGCCGGGCCCCTCCAACCCTCTCTTTGGGCGGGCGCTCATCACATGGTTCCGGCTTAGAATAACGCCAAAAGCTACTTTAGATCGAGCCGCTTGGATTATTACTTAGTTTCGTTCGGACCAACATCATGGATGCATGGGATTGGCAAATTAGGCTGACCTGATCTAGTTCTGGAGCCGGCCTCATCATTCTCTCTGAGACGACTGAACATGACAATTACAAGCTCCGTCCATGAGCATTATTTTTCAGAGCACCATTATTGTCACTGAGAAATGGGCCCCACGGTTACCAAGAACGTATGCGTATCGCATCAGGATTTTCTTTCCTCTTGAGTCTTGAGTATGGTGGGATTCTCCTCGGTTAAAAGGAAAAAAAAAAGAGTATGGTGGGATTCTCCTCGGTTAAAAGGAAAAAAAAAAAGAGTATGGTGGGATTCCAGAATCTGACACTACCGGCAGCAAGCTGTAGCGTGCGGTCAATAATCCCGGGTGCTGTTGTTTATTACCCGTTTTACACCAGGCAAAGGAGATGCGGAATTTTGCAGTACCTAGGCCAGCTACCCGTTATATTGTGATGAGAGGAGGAGGTGTGTGTTGTGTTGCCCATGGCTGCACTCCATTTCCACTCCTGGCAGTGGCAGCTAGCACCGCTTGGATGTGCCCTAATCCCAAGGGCCATGAGATGAGATGAGACGCCATTGCCGACGCCGACAAGGAAAAAAGAGGCGACGCGTTTGACCCTTGGCTCCATAACAAGAACAAAGCAGTAAAGCGACCGTCCTTTCCTCCGGCCGGTGCGGTACCCTCCTCTCCTCTCTCTCTCTCATCTTCTGTAGAGAGAGAGATAGAGAGAGAAGGCGATGGATGGACCAATATATGGACCATTGGTGGGGAGTGAAGGGCAAGGTCCCAGAGAGAGCATGGTCCTGCTGCATGCTCACAGAGTCACAGTAGTTCCGTTCCGTGTGGCGGCGAGGTGATCGCTACACGCGCGCGCTATGGACGGCGGCGGTAGCGGAGGTTTCTTGTTCACTGCTGGAAATAAAGTTCCTACTACTCCACTTGAACGCATCATGACGCGCACCGAGAGAAGGAAGCCATGCATGGGCGATCGAGGTGCTTGTGGTATTTGGGAAAGAAAAAAAAAAGGTTCTCACTGGCACTGATCGGTGGGTCCGTAGTCTGTACTCGGAGTGGGAATTCAGTGGGTCCCGGGCTTATTAGCCTGTGTCTGTGCTGGTGCCACGAAGAGAAGAAGCCTCCCGTGCTGGCTGCACGAGCACGATGGTCGACAGTCGGCAAGATCGTCACCGACAGCTCTTTTGGCAGCTGCGTTTTGTGGTTGCGAATGAAACGTCTCTAAATATTGTACTTTCCAGCACAGTAAGTAGAAACAACTTTTTTTTTTTGAATGTCAACGGGGGAGGGGGAGGAGAGGATCCCCACCTGTACTTTTCCATTATAATGGCAGCCAATGGCTTCACAAGTGTTTGAAATGAGATTTTGTAATTGGAAGTTGGTTAATTGAGAAGGCTATCTATATTGTATCCTAGAGCGAGGGAGGGCGTCCCTGGTCCTCTCGGGCCGGATCGCCGGCAGCACAGGACCTGCCTCTGCCTATGCCGTATGCGGCGGCGTGATCGATCGATGGTACGCGTCGTCGTCCCTTCACCACCATGACCGTCCGGCCAAGCGCCGCCGTACCTCTGCCGGGCAACCTACGCATGAAGGACGAGGGGAAACGGCCAAAACCGCACGGAAAATCAACACACAGCGCAGTCAGAGTCATCTATCTCAACTCACTCGGACGTGTGTTTAATTTCCGAGCGAGGCCTAGCTAATCACAATCAGTCGCCGTCGGATGAGTAGCTCATCAGGGTATAATAACCACACCTATATAGTAGTAGTAGTATACTGTATTATTCTACGGCGAGCTGAGTCTGGAGCAGATAGCCGTGTATGTACCGGATCGGAATCGATCGTACTAGGACACCAGAGGAAGGAAGGAAGCAATGATTGGCGGCCCGTGTGCGGAAATGAAACCGAGCAGCGTGGCTCAGCACGGCGGTTTCAGTTTCGTGCCGGCCTACTGTACTTCCGATCGATCGAGCAACTCCTCCATCTCCAAACGGCACGCCAACACAACACAACACAAACACGCTGCTGAATGCTGATGCTGCGCGTATACGTGTGCCGCTGGCGTCACTGCCTTAGTCCTCAGCCGTGTGCCAAAGGCGTGATCCATCCATCCATCAAATTGCCTTTGCTTTCCTCGGCGAAACGCCGCCGTCGTCTTGGTGCGAGCCACGCAACGGCCTTCAGTCACCAAGCTTTATTTCCAGTGACTCAAGTGCTCTGTAATACTGTATGCATTTGCAGTTTTATTTTTTCTCGGGCGAAAAAAAAAACCGGAGTGATTCAGCCGGCCATATGCTGGTTCAGAGCCCGGGAGTCGGTCACTTCAAGGAGAAATAAATAGAGAAAGGAGGCGACGCGCAAGCTGCTCGCTGGGTCAAGTCAACGATTCCTGACACATGCTGAAAATAGCATGAACCCAGAGACCTGGAAACTGGACAAGAGGAGCGGCCATGTGGTATCGTATCGTATCTCATCATAAGTGACACGTCCGCCACGAATATTTGTTCCAGTCCCCAACAGTTTTTTTTTTCCAGAAAACAAAAATAACAATCTCGATTTCATACCAGATACTACAGCCGTAGATTCTTACTTCTCTGTCGTCAGTTCGTCACCGGCGAGCGAGACCCAGACCGGCAAAATTAAACCAAACGTGTGGCTGGCCGGACAAGCAAAAACACCAGCTCTCAAGCGCTGGGCTGGGTATTGATCGAGCAAAGTTGCTGTCGCCGGAAAACGAGCGAAGACGACACCCCTGTCGTCGTACCGTATTCCGTCCCAAGATACACGCGTACGCGACAGCGACGCCCATACGATGTCTGCTTCTTCGCCTCCATTCTCCAACAACAACAGTTCCTCGAAAGGAACAGTTGTGTGCTCATCCAGTACATACGGACAGCCTCAAGCTATTCTCCATCGATCGATCGATCTTACTCTCACTCCGTCCCTCGCCCTGGACCACGAACATTCCTCCTACTACGTTTTACACGTATTTTTTTTTTTCTGGCACTTGACATGTGCCCACTTTTGGCTCTGCTGAAGGTTTTGGCTCTGCTTCGAATTCAATCACTCCCAAGAGGCTAAGAGGCCAAGAGGAAGAAAGAAAACTTCGTTTTCCTCTGCCTTTCTTTGGACACGGATCGGATCGTTATTACTGCTCTGCGAGTGCTAGTAACAGCAAATACGATGTTCAGTCCAGGCGCGCAGGCAGTAACCAACCACTCCAGTCAAATTACCCGCACCTACTCCTGCGACGGAGGAGATCCGAGAATTCAAGCCCAAAAGCTTCCCCCCTCGCAGTTGCAGCGAGTAACTGCGCCGTTATTAATTGAGCGCGGTCAAAACCCAGCAGTCGTCGTCACTACTCTTGCTCAGCTCAGCTGCCCGAGCTGGTTCACTGCACTTGCTTACGAAATTTACTCCTGCTTCTATACCGAATGCTACTACTACTGGCACAGCACGCAGCAGTACTGTACTGTCTCGGTACAGACTTTTATACTACTAGTACTGTCCTAACTGTGGTTCCGTACATCATGATTAATTAGAGAGGGTTATTAAGCCGAGGAGTTAAGGCGGCTTGCACACACTGTACATGTGCGAGTGCACGCCTCACGCGAAACTAGTAAAAGGAGAGAGAGGGAGGGAGGGTACACAGAGAATTGACAAAAATCGCGCATGAGATAGAGAGAGAGAGAGGGAGGGAGAGAGGAAAAGCTGAAAAAGAGGAGCACCACTCGTGGGGTTAAAACCCCAAGAACAAACTTAGGAGTAGCAGCCGGAAGCGGCGAGAGGGAGAAGCAAGCAAGCAAAGCAAAGCCGAGCAACAAGCCAAGCACTTCTCCCTTTCAGCAACTGTTTTGTTTCAGCTTCGAGTTCGCAAGAAACGCAAAGGGTGAGGAGAAGGTAGAGGCAGCTAGCCAGAGCATGCTCCTGGGCCCCCTCTCCGGCGGCGGCGGCGGCGTTGGCGGTCGGATCTGCCGGAGAGCGCCGACCGGGCCGCGGAGCTAGCCGTCTCGGCATCGCGGCCGCGAGATCTGACGGCGGCGGCTTCCTTGGATCGAGCGCCGCCGCTCCTCCGCTCGAGTGCCGCTCGCTGCTTTGCCTTTGGAAGGTACACTTGTTTCGCGCATTCCTGCTGCCTCCCCCCGACCAAAGATCGCAGCTTTTACCCGCCTCTTGCTGGCCTTCCAAGTGACAAGCTTGGCTTCTTTCATAGAAGAAGAAGAAAATCTTGCGCTTGCGTGGTAATCTCCGGGAGGCCAAGGCAAAAGGTCCTGGCTGGCTTGGCGAGGTGAACTGGGAAAGTGATGGTTTTCGGGAAGGCGCTGTGATTTGGCCTGAAAAGGAGGAATCTTTCCTTCGCTTCCCGTTCCTTCCCCGCTCCCTGCTCGCTCATAAATTGCCTTCAGATCGGCACCCTGATTGGTCCTTTGGAAGGGGAGAAAAATGAGGCTCTCGTCGTCGTCCGGCAGCGTACTCCCGACTCAGGCGGCCTCGCCGGAAGGTACTTTTTTTTCTTTCCCTGCGATGCCTGCTAATCCTCTGTTCCGCACTAATGTTCTCTCCGTTCATTTCGTCCTATGTAGTAGTTCAATTTGTTGGACTACTAGTATCTTCTTCTTATCTCTGTTCGTATGCCTCGCTTGATTACCTGCTATGTGGCCGTGCGGTCCTTTAGCGATTCAATGCGGCGAATTTATCTGGATTTCTTTGGGAGGAGATGTTTCGATCAATTTTGTACCTTTTTTTGGCTTATTTTTTTTATCTACTTCGTGCTTTACGGTTAATTTTGTTGAGATTGATTGTGTATTCCCCTCCCCTCCCCCGGGTTAGATTGAGTATTTTTGCACCCGAGTAGTCGGAAATTTCCAATTTAAAGCCACCTAATAATAATATTGAAACTTGAAAGTCTCTCCTTTTGGTTCTCCGTTAGTAAGTACAGTTCGGAACATATCCATCTTCTGAAACAATTCAGCAAAGCATATGAACTCACAAATATTCTTATCGTCGCAGCTGTTGAGGAGCAGAAGTGTTTGAATTCAGAGTTGTGGCATGCCTGTGCCGGTCCACTTGTTTCGTTGCCCGCTGTGGGTAGCCGGGTTGTGTACTTCCCTCAGGGTCATAGCGAGCAGGTTAGCACAAATTCACTCAAGTTCAATTTTCTTGTGACCAAGAATTCCGTATTCTCTCTTCTTAGTGCTTTCAGGCTTGTAAATTCTCCCTTTGTATATAATATTTTTGTTGGATTTCGGCCACAGGTAGCAGCATCAACAAACAAAGAAATGGAGGCTCAAATTCCCAACTATCCTAATCTGCCTCCACAGCTTATATGCCAACTGCATAATGTGACCATGCATGTAAGTTTGGCGCTTGGATCACATTCTCTTTAATCTGAGTAATGCTCAGTATTATATTCATGTTCAATCGTGTTATTTCCTTCCTCCAGGCTGATGCAGAAACTGATGAGGTCTATGCGCAGATGACACTACAACCACTCAACCCGGTAATTGATTATTTTTTCTATTGGTGTTATTTCTAAGCTGTTCTGGTATTTGTCATCTGTGATAGTGATTTTGGGCTTACTTTCTTGTACAGCAAGAGCTCAAAGACCCGTATCTGCCAGCCGAATTAGGTTCTGCAAACAAGCAGCCAACGAATTATTTTTGCAAAACATTAACTGCAAGTGACACAAGTACGCATGGAGGATTCTCTGTTCCCCGTCGAGCGGCTGAGAAAGTGTTTCCTCCACTGGTCTGTACTGCCTCTCTCAAGTTTCCAGATTTTAGTATTTAACTGATTTGGTGCACCAAACGCTAACCTGCCAATAATTCTGTAGGATTTCACCCAGCAACCTCCAGCACAAGAGTTGATTGCAAAAGATCTTCACGGCAATGATTGGAAATTCCGCCACATCTTTCGCGGTGAGTAGTGTTTCTTTCTAAGATAAAAGCATTATCATTTATAATTTTTGTGAAGAGCGCTATTGATAACCTGGTATGTTAAACTCCAGTTGCAAATCTAGATTTTTATCTGTGACCTGGGAAAGAAGAATTTGTTTGGCTTCATTATATAAAGAAGGAAGCACAAAAGTATTTTAGCTGGAAATAAATAAATAAATTGTGAATGTTCACATATGCTTCATGTTTTCTTAGGTGGGGATTTGTTATCCCATGGCAATAATAATGCTTAATAAGAGGAAACTTACTCAAAATGCCTTGATGCAGGTCAGCCAAAGAGGCATCTTCTTACCACTGGCTGGAGTGTCTTTGTAAGTGCAAAGAGACTTGTTGCTGGAGACTCTGTCTTATTTATCTGGTACGTTAATTTGTCCAGTATATAGCGCTAGATGGATTTTTCCACCTCCTTTCACATAGGTAGATTCTTCAAGTTTCTCTTATATTATTTCCTCGCCTTTTCAGGAACGACAATAATCAGCTGCTTCTAGGAATTCGCCGTGCAAATCGTCCACAAACAGTCATGCCATCTTCAGTCTTATCTAGTGATAGCATGCATATTGGTCTTCTTGCTGCAGCTGCTCATGCTGCTTCAACGAATAGCCGGTTCACAATTTTCTATAACCCAAGGTGGAATTGTTGTTAAATCAATTTGTTTGGCATTTCTCCCTTTGGTTTTTTAACATTTGTCTTTTTTTTTTTTCAGGGCAAGCCCTTCAGAGTTCGTCATACCACTTGCTAAATATGTAAAAGCGGTGTATCATACCCGTATCTCTGTTGGGATGCGTTTTCGTATGCTTTTTGAGACCGAAGAGTCAAGTGTTAGGAGGTATAATTTTATTCTGTTTGATTTAGCCTATTTGCTGCATAAGCTTCTAGTTTTTTCTTTGTCCTAAGTTTTACTTGCTCTATCAATTTCTTTGTGATTGCACTTGTCTTGTTTTGTTGGTGAGCACAATTCCTAATAAGTTCTTTATCTCTATTTGTAGATACATGGGGACAATTACTGGAATTAGTGATCTTGATCCTGTTCGGTGGCCAAATTCTCACTGGCGTTCTGTAAAGGTATGTTGCAGGCTTGTGCTTCTCTTGTTGCATCTTTTCAACCTCTTACAAGCTCTTAACAGTCTATCCATACCGTTGCACGTTTTAGCTAGATCATTCCTAGAAAGCTTCCTTCGCTCTTTGCATGTACCCACTTCATGTTTATCATGAAAACATAATTGGAAATGCAGGTAGGTTGGGATGAGTCAACTGCTGGAGAGAGGCAACCTAGGGTATCGCTTTGGGAGATTGAGCCGCTGACAACATTTCCAATGTATCCATCTCCCTTTCCGCTCAGGCTTAAGCGTCCATGGCCAACAGGCTTGCCTTCTCTGCATGGTATGAGGTGCAGCTGATGTTTAGCTTGACTTGCAGATGTGCATGCTTAAATAATTGTGCCATGTTCATTTTAATGCTAATAATGTTCTGGATGATGTCTCCCTGTAGGTGGAAAGGATGATGACTTGACGTCCTCTCTCATGTGGCTTCGAGATGGTGTAAACCCTGGTTTTCAATCACTGAATTTTGGGGGACTTGGTATGAGTCCTTGGATGCAACCAAGGCTAGATGCTTCCTTACTTGGCCTGCAGCCTGACATATATCAGACAATGGCTACAACCGCTTTCCAAGACCCGACGAAGCAGGCATCAGCCACAATACTGCAATTCCAGCAACCGCAGAACATTGCTGGTCGAGCTGCACCACTATTGCCAAGTCAAGTTTTGCAGCAAGTGCAGCCTCAGTTCCAGCAGCAGACATACCTACAAAACGTCTCTGAGAGCACAATCCAAGGTCAGAGTCAGACTGAATTCCTTAAGCAGCAGATTCAACGCAGCCAGTCATTTAATGAGCAAAAGCACCAGCTTCAGTCACCACCACAACAGCAAGAATCACCACATCATCAGCAGTCTTCCCAGTGTATGCAAGTCCCTCAACATCAACAAATACAACAGCAGAACATGGCCAATTTCCAGCCTGTATCTAATGCGTTGTCGGCCTTTTCTCAACTCACAACTACCTCACAGTCTTCACCGATGGCAATGCAAAACGTGTTACCATTTTCACAGGCACAAAGCTTCGCTGACACAAATATGAGTTCATTGTCTCCATCCAATGCATCCACGATGCAAAATACACTGAGGCCATTCTCATCAGAAGCAGCCTCTCACTTGAGTATGCCAAGACCCACCGCGATACCTGTCGCTGACCCATGGTCATCAAAGCGAGTTGTAGTGGATTCTTTGCTTCCTTCTCGCCCCCAGGTTACATCGCAGATAGAACAACTGGATTCTGCACCCACTAGTATACCTCAAAGTTCTGCATTGGCACCACTCCCCGGAAGAGGATGCTTGGTGGATCAAGATGGGAACAGTGACCCTCAAAATCATCTCTTGTTTGGTGTTAGTATAGACTCACAGTCACTTCTGATGCAAGGAGGAATCCCGAACCTCCAGAACGGGAATGATTCAACTAACATTCCATATTCCACCTCCAATTTCCTGAGCCCTTCCCAGAACGATTTTCCTTTGGATCACACACTTAATTCTTCAGGCTGCTTAGATGATTCAGGGTATGTACCATGCTCAGATAATTCTGACCAAGTGACTCGACCGCCTGCAACCTTCGTGAAGGTGAGTGGCTTTTTTTATCTGTCCTTATATGAATTCTGTTTAAGCTCTGCACTGTACATGAGATTTTCAGATATCTGATTGCCTACCTGCTAATTAAAAATTGAAAACACTTTTCCTATACTGTTAACCACTACATTAGTTGAAATACAATCGGTAGTCATGTGGCTGAACTTTAGATGTATGTGATATGATCATATATTTGCGATTATAAGAGCTTGACATAAGAAGTTGTAGTCAACTGTCAAGTGTCCTATTCTTCTTTACTCATTCCCTCCATACTTAAGCTTCAAACTTCTGTTTGAATAACAGGTTTACAAATCTGGAACCTACGGACGGTCGCTGGATATCACTAGGTTTAGTAGCTATCATGAGCTTCGTAGGGAACTAGGGCGCCTATTTGGCCTTGAGGGCCAATTGGAAGACCCTATGAGATCAGGCTGGCAGCTTGTATTCGTCGACCGCGAGGAGGATGTCCTTCTTGTTGGCGATGACCCTTGGCAGTATGTTCTTGTGACCATATTATATTCGATATATTTGAGCAATTCTGTGTTACTGTTTCATACCTTTCCTAACGATTCGTGTACCTTCCAATTTGCAGGGAATTCGTAAATAGCGTGTCCTGCATTAAGATACTCTCACCGCAGGAAGTGCAGCAGATGGGTAAGGGCCTCGAGCTCTTGACAACTTCTGGAAGGAGGCTGGGTAGCAGCTGTGACGAGTACGTTAGCAGGCAGGAATCGAGAAGCCTAAGCACCGGTATCGCGTCGGTCGGTTCAGTCGAGTTCTGAAGAGGGGGCGTAAGGCGCATGCCCTCAGCTTGAGGCTGGTCTGTGACGCCATGTTCCTGCAGCACTTGCCCTAGTTTTGAGACCTGCAACTGAAAGCAACATAGATCAAGCCTTAGCTTTAAGTTATGTACCATCTAATAATTATGTCATATGATATCAACTTCTAAGTAGAAACTACCAGCACTTTTGGTAAACATGCCAAAACTCTGTTCCGTGGAATACTAATCCTGTGAATGTAGGATCTCAAATGACCGAACTCTCTGTTGCCTAGTGTTCCATGCACATGCTGCCTACCGAGTTATTTCACTTTCGTGGCATTTTGGCTCCACGCGAGCATTGGACGTTTGTGGTGGTCCCGTGCACAACGTGCTTCATTCTAAGTAGGGCTTCAGCTCCAAGCCATTAGTACTATATACTACAAAGGTAAATTAGCAAACCTTTCTAAAAAGGAGGAGGGTAAATTAGCAAGACTCACTGAATTCCATCAGTACTTTACTGCCAGATCAGTTCCGCCCAAAGTTATTTTCTTTTTACTGGCGTTCCTATTGGAAAGCAGTAAAAGTGAAATTAAGCCAGATGACGGATATACTCAGGGAGGGACGGGTCATCCAACTTGGACGAAAAACGAGGCATCGTTTTCTTTGGGACAGTGACTCTGAAATGGCCTGGGCTAGCAACTCCATGTGAGGATTGGGTCCCCATCGGAGGCTGACCTAATGGCATTCCACTGCAATTCCTCTCCTTTTCTGAATGAGGGTCAGTCAGTGGTTTTCTGTGTGTGAATGTGATGCCATTCTTCCTTGAGACGTCAATTCCTACCCATCCATCTCTCTCATGTGCTAAATGCTGAAGAATACCTGCAAATCCTCTCTGTCATGGTGGCTGCCTCAATGGTCATCCCAAGAGGTGGTTGGGTTTCTGGATGATGCCAAGTAGAGGGGCTCGAAAGTGGGATCAGCATGTGGAGTGCAATAACACGCACCACCCACTCGTCTGAAGGGTCTCCTCTCCCCTCTCTCTCTCTCTCCGGGGCTGGGCATCTCCGTCCCTCTCTAGCCACATCCATCGCCGTCTTGATGATTCCTCCGCGTCTCTGCCAGATCTCCGGCCGGCCCCGCCGCAGATCTCGTGTCATCCTCGCTGGCCTTTTCACGTCGCAAGAAAGGTTCGGGGGTGTGAAACACGCAAGCCAAGTGGAGTCTGGCCTCTTATCAATCTTGTTCAGATAATCCATGGATCGCATGCGTCTGCATCAGCGACAGTGAGTGAGGCGTCGAACGCTCAGGGCCTGTCGGCTTCAGGTGGCCTGGCCAGGTGAAAACGTGAAAGGTATCGGTGCTGCCCAGGAATCTATCTATCTACCTGTGGCTGTGTGGTTGCCGGCTCTGCTGCTTCAATGCCTCAACAGCCTAAAAGAAACAGCCACGTGCTCATGAAAAATTCACAAATGATGTTATTGGCCCTGAAGAATTGAATCATTTCCGCATTCATTTTCGAAAAGAATTCTGCGTCCCAAGTAGGTACCACTCCGGTCCGTGGTCCACAATTCAAAGGACGTTGCTATGTGCCAATCACCAGACTACAGGCTACGAGATATTTTCAATATGCTATATATATATATATATATCAGAGAGATTCAGACTGTACTACAGTACTGCAAAGCGTGAAAACTACGACGGCACCTCTAATTGGCTTTGCGCACTTTATCGAGCTTTGCGCCCAGGATGATTGCAGTTTGCACCGCGAAAATCACGGTTCAACAAAGAAATAGCATTGCGGCTAGGCTAGGGCCATTTCCAGGTTCCACTCACAACCGCTCACATATTGCATTGTTGCCGGTAAACAATAACCATCCCGACGTTGTACATTTTAAGGACCACAGTGTGGAGTACATCATATAATTCATGCCACTGTTATTGTGCAGGTCCTACTGTTATACACCAACAGATTAATCTCAACCCGCCAAAATGGACTTATGTCCTTGCCGTTTGAGCCAAAAAAAAAAAAAAAACTCCAGCCATCAATATGACTGCCAACCAGCAGTTATACATCATTCATATTTCACTATTTGGTTCTAATCTCAGAAAAGATACAATACAAAATCTGTTATCCTCTGAAATCACTTTTCACAGGTAGCATTCTCATCAGGTAACAGCACATACCTCAGCTTCTCAATATTGCTTCATCGTTTCCTAGACCGCCTTGGAGCTGCTTCCTCTTCACTCTCGCTGTCATCATCCCGAAGGCTGCTTCTACCATATCTGTCCCCAGATTGAGACCTGGCCCCATCGGCTCCAGAATTCCCTGTATTCTCATGACCTCTACTTCCCTGGTCTGAGGATGTCTCGTATCGGTCGTTCCTGTCACCACCTGGCCTTCTTTGCTCCCGTTTCGCACCACAGTTGTTTAGAGGCGGCGGAGGCATGAAGGGTGCCATACCCATGGGACGATTAGGTCGTCCCGGCCCACCCATTCCCATGCCTCCCATCAGTGGTCCACGCCCAGGGCCCATCATCATATCAAGGCCCATAGGGAAGGGGCCTCCAGGTTGCGGCAGCCTGCCCGGGAAAACCATACCAGGCATAGGACCACCTCTGGCAAAGTCACCAGGAAACCTTGGGCCACCGAATGGGGGAAAGCCACGAGGCATACCAAAAGGATCGGGCATGCCAAAACCACCGTTGAAACCAAAGCCATCACCCATCATGTTGGGAGGGAAGCCACGCCCTCCCATCATTGGTGCAATGCCACGCGGCATTGGCATTTGAGGTGGCCACATCATCCCCCTTCCTCTTCCCCTTCCTTGAGATTCCTGACCATTGCCTTCATCTTCTTCCTCACTTTCCTCTTCTTCCTCTTCCTCATTGTCGTCAAACAGAACAATATCTTGATTGTCAGCTGCCTCATCAGCACTAACTCCCTTTGCCTTTTCCTCTTCTCTCTTGGCCTCTGCTGCAATTAGCATAGCCTAAATCCACAATAGATGCATCAGCCACTGGATATGGACATGACTTCAAGCAAGCGAAAAGAAAGAAAATGGCACCATCCAGTCTTTAAAAAAGAAGAGAGAAAAGTTTGTAATAAGTAAGGTACTGGACCATGCCTTCGATGTAAGGAAAAAAATTATAAAATTAGTTAGCTGCCCGTACCACAAAAGAATGAAAACATGCAATGGGCAAGCCTTTATACCAAGACAACAAATACTACAAAATGGCCATTATAGAACTGTATGTATTGTTAACTTTTATATCTGACAGAAGTATTTGCAGATTCAAACAACCTTTGCTAATTGAACCATTATATTTGCATATTTTAAATCATTGTTCCCCCACTTCAGTTTAGTTAGTAACAGAGTAAAAGTATAACTTCATGAGCTGAATGAAAATGTCAAGTGTAGGGCTGAAATTCGTCACAGCTGGCGCCAAAATTAGACAACAGCAAAGAGTCCCACAGTTTATATTCGCTAAAAGAATGTTGGAATACCAACACAAAGCAAACCCATGGCTCGCTTATCATTTCATAATAGTACTTGCAATGGTCTAGATATGCCTAGTAGTAAGGAAAAGGCTAAGCTAAGGATAATGTTCACATGATATATAGTCAAGAAAGACATGGCGTACCGTAAGTTCACTATCTGGTTCTAGATAGAGCAGGGAAGCCAATTGCTCACCAATGAAAGGTTCTAATTCCTGGCAATCTCTACTGATCTGCATTAGCCAGAAATGAGCACATCAGTTTCTTGCAAGCGAAGAGCTACTCAGTTCAATTCTGAACAATTCCGAGAAGTGATAAACATATCACACCACTCCAGCTTCAATAGTCATCGAAAAATCTGAAATGCCTGGAATCTTTCAGTACAAAGCAAGGAGTGTTTACATGCCCATGAATGGTTGTTTGCTGCTAGTTAAACAGTAACAAGATGACGTTTTATGTTTTTCAAGAATTGACCAGCCAATCATAACTCTGATCATGCCAACATAATTATGTAGCTCACTAAGGCTCTGTTTGCGGTTGCTGTGCTGTGCTGCAGAATCTAGTTAGAGGAATATGTTCTGTTCCTGGTCTTAATTCTGTTGTAACAGATCCTAAAAATGCTCACCAACAAAACTAACAACCAAAATAGGAAATAAATGAGAACTTTTGAAAAGCCACCACAATGCCAAACAGAAACTAACTTATTCTTTCTGACCAACCCCCATTTCCTTTCATCTAAATTAATTGTCCTGCAAGTGTTTAATCCAAATGAACTTTAATCTAAAGTCAACCAAGCAACAAATCAATATAGTGTTTGTTGTAAAATATAGATCTAGAGGACACTGATAAAGAAGCATATTTCCGGTTTTAGTGAGAAAAGGCAGACCAACTAAAAGTTATGCATCGTCAGGTCCCCCTTCCAGGAAGCTTTGAATGTGACAATCAAATTTATCAACTTAGTTAAAAAGGGCAGTCAAGAAACATATAAGCAACAAGCAAGAAGACAACCAAGAGATCTAGTCCACAGAAAGGAGCCAAATAAACTAGTGACATTTGTACAAGCATAGTCAATTTCCATGATTTCCAACATCTGATGAAAAAGTGATGCATGTACCTTAACCGGGAGATTATCATTGTATGGATTGCGTAGATGATGAGTTTTCTGAAATGACAATTCGCAAAGCTGTGGGACAAAAGGTGTTGTAAGTACAGACATAATGATGATAAAAGACATTCTTAAGACATTCATGCAAAAAAATAAGGCATTTGGCATAGTGACCTATCAATCTAGATGTGATAATCCATCCTTGGTTGTGTTATGTATTCAGTTATATTGATAAGTTAGAAGGTAACAAGGAGGTAGATCTAAATGATATACAAGGTGATAGCACCCAATGGATTGACGCTCCTAGCATTGATATAATAGCTTCAGTTTCTTAATAGATTGCCTAACCTAATATCTTGATCACAAACTAAAGGTCAAACTACAATTAAAATGGTGATAAGCGACCAGCGAGAAAAAGTGCACCTTAAGCCACTGTATAGAGAAATTTCGACCATAATGCGCTGTTCCGTGAGCAGATTTCCAATTTCCGCCACCAATGTAGCCACCAATTCTTGAAGTCATCTTTGCACATCCCTTTAAAAGTACAGTATGATTTGATCTATATAATTAGATGCAATTCAATGAATTCAAAATAGCATTATCGAAGATGAATTTAGGTGCTAAGATGAAACCTCCAATTTTTACCTGGAAATTTCGAGTTCTGTTAATTGAGAATATCAGGATAACATTCTCAATGGATTCAAAAGCTTCATTAAGTTTAGCTTCATTACTCCTCTGTGTGGCCCAGATTCCCTGCTGAACTGATATTTCCAGATTCTCCCGATTGCAACTTTTAACAATGAAGTACCTGATATATTACATTTCCCAACCCAAGAATCAATTAGAAAACCATCAAAATGTCATTTACCAACCCAAGACTCAACATTATGCTGTGGGTATGCAGTCATCCATTTATATAAGATAACATTAAATATTATACAATCAGTCAGCAATAAAGACAGGTAGCAAAATGCATATTCAAAACTAAACCAAAAAACCTAAGAGTCCATAGTACTGTTATTCATGAATCTACCTAAGTTCCAGAAATATTTCAACAAGCAGGTGGGATTACTCTGGTTAGGTATTAAAGAAGACAGATATTCTAACCCTTCATTTTGGGATTCATCTGAAACTACAAATAACGGTTTGGAAATATTTTTTATTGCACAAATTGTTGGCTCCTCAAACATTATAGTGCATGAACTAGAGATATAAAAGTATTAGATCGTACTGCAGATGTGTGAACACTTGCATGATACAGGATCAAAATCTTTCACTGAAAATTACTAATCAAGTACAAAAAACTGGGTTAAAGTGTGCCAAGGGTACACTGAACATGTTCATGCTTATCAACTCCATGAACTGCAAAGGCAAGCTCAAAACTGCATACGAGATGGTATGTCCATGGACCTGACTGTGTGTTAAGTGTTGACAGTGTTACCATTCACACAGTTCTCATCGACTTATGCGCTACCCAAACTTTTCATCATGGAAACCTGAGTAATAACTTAGCAATGACTATATAGTTACAAAAGTTTCTTCTGCTGAAGAACCAAATATTGCAGAACAAAATTGAGATGACTAGGTAACACATGACCTATCTTTGTATAAACCAGCAAAAGACGAAAGTGCTAACTAGCCTAGGTAGTTAGAACAAAAAAAAAAAATACATTTTGTTTCTGTCAGTCCATGTAGGAGAAAATGAAATAAACTTGGAATGTAGGTACATTTTATCACCAAGCATCAAAAGAGATAACATAGCGTAGCAGGTTTATGAGGTATGGTACTGTGACGTAGACTATGTGCATCGTTTATCAGTGTTCTAAAAGGTTTACAAGATTGACTAGAAACTCCACACACACCTAGATGGCCCTTGTGGAAGGGGCGTAGCAATTCTAGTGGCCTGATTAGACAAGCCATTTGAAGCAGCTGGGGCCTGGTCGGCTGTATTGGGCTTCTGCTGCTGTTGAGGTGTCTGTTGACTCACCGCCTGTGCTTGTTGTACACCAGCTGGTTGAACCGGAGCCGTAGCATTGTCTGTTGAATTTTGGTTGGGGAACCCTGAACCCTGTGGAGGATGAGGAGGTCTCTCCGACTGCTGATTATAGTTGTTTCTATGTTGACCAAATTTGTTGAATGAGCGCATCTGTAAAATCTTCTGGAGAACTTCCTCAACAGGTGGTGGTGGCCCAGGTAGCTTGATATGCTTGTACCGGCAAGTAGGGCCGTTGGGGCAAAACCCCATCTTATACCTGCACAAAGCAACAAGATAACGTGTAGATATTAGATATGAAGAAAGCCAGCGCCACTCTTAACTAGCTATAACTGCAAGTTACATAAAATTGCTTCATAATGTTGATAAATTTATTTATTCCTATCATGCTCTACAAGTTCCAGGGATTACGATCGCAGCAACTTCCACCCACCCAACAGAAATGAGCACCCAAGTTAGCAGTATCCTCCAACAGACCATTTGCAATGGCTAAATCACACGAATTCTACTCAATTAATTAACTGTACGAAGCAATTGAACGAACCCATCGCAGTGATCAAATGCTGAAATTAACATGTAGGAATCGGAACTAATCAGGGATCTGATCTCACATGTTGCACTCCTTGACATCGTCGTACGAGTGCTTGTAGGCGCAGTCCGGCTCGCGGCACTCGCCAAAGTCGCGGAAGAACCGGCACACGGGCATGCGGGCCTTGTCGAACTGGTGGAGGAACCCGCACGCCTCGCCCTTCATGCACAGGCCACGCAGCCAGTGCCGGCACACCGTCTGCCGGTAACTCCCGCGGCCGCGGCCGCGGCCGAATCCCTGCCCGTCCCCACCCCCGCCGCCGCCGCCGCCCGCGCCGGGGTCGACCGAGGACGGCGCATGGGCACCGGCCTGCGGGGCCGAGTCGAGGCCGCCCTCGAAGTCGAAGCTGAGGCCGCCGTCGCCGTCGTCCATGGGGAGATGTTAGGGTTTGGGAATTTGCAGGAGAAACAGAGGGAGGAGGACTGGAGGAGGAGGGGCAACGAATCGGGCGAGTAGAATTGCTTCTGGAACACGATGCAGTACGTTAAGTGGTGCCTCTTCAGCCGTCCGATGTCGAGAATCAACGGCACTCTCTAATTACAGCGGATTATAACAGATTCGCTAAACGTACTGCTTCAAAAAAAAAAAAAAAAGCCGCCTGCCTAGCTTTCGTCCCTGTGCCTACCCGCCGCCACAAAACTCAGATCCCAAGCGCCGGCGGCGCAGCAAGCACGGCGGAGCCAGGCAGCTAGCCGTCGGCTCGGTCCCTTGCGCCAGCGCACGGCGGCTAGAACGGAAAACAAGCTTGCCGCCTCTGATTCGTGGTGTGATTGAGGTAAATTCGCATCCTTTGGCACCATTCAACATCCATGAGGCTGTTATAGTGAATCCGGTGCAGCCAAGTTCAATATAGAATTTCTCCATGGCCATAGACTGCAATAATTTTTCATATTTTTTCCCGTAGGCACTGACTGTGGGGTACTTCTCTATGCAGGGGGGCATAATGGAAGAACAATTGGGGCAGTCTCAAGCAATCCCAGTTTCTGAAGATGCTTACTGCAACAGCATCACCACGCCTGGAGATACCGGTGGCAGCAGCAGTTCGCCGGCCGTCGCAAAACTCCGGAAGCTGCTGTTCCGGAGAATGCTGATCGGGGTGAAGGATGGCCGCTACTTCCTCGGCCTGTTCCACTGCATCGATAAGCAGGGGAACATAATCCTCCAAGACGCGGTGGAGTACCGGAGCGCCCGCGCTTCCTTGCCTCCCACGGAGCAGCGCTGCCTGGGGCTCATCCTGATCCCTGCTGCCTGCCGTTCATCTTGCCAGGTTGATTGCTCTGTTGAAGAGAAGATGTCTCTCTTGTGCTTGGATGAGTGAATCGTGTTTCTGACATTGCTCTGTCTGTCTTCCTAAGCTGGGTGGCTTGGAGTAACGTAATTTGCAATCAATTTTTCCATATGGGAGAGCCTTTGCAAAGTTTATGTTATGTTAGCTTATCCATATTCATACCCATTTGAATAGAACAGAACGGTTGTGCACTGCTGCGGTTCACGTTTTGTTTATGTAGAGTGTCAGTTTGTAAGTGTCACAGCTCACTGCTCAAGAGTATTTCAGTTATTGTTGATGTAGTTGAATTTTCAGCAAATGCAATGTGTGTTAAAGACAATCTGCTTAGTTGCACATGCTTCAGTGGAGCTGAATTTGCTTGAACCTGAACTGAACTTCTGAAAGTCTCCTCGTCACAAGTTAGCTGCATGAAAATGTCAAGTTAGATAACAGCACATTCTATGCTCAAAATTAGATTAAAAAAAATCACAATAACACAAAAGAGACACCTTATGTGAACTTCAAAAAATACATATATATTTCACCTAATCATACTTCACCATCTCCATTTACACTATTAACTATCTATCTTGAGTAACCATAGTTGCAGTTTCAGAAATTGTTGAGGGAGAAAAACATAAATGATTCATTTTGATAAGATCAGCATTTCAAGATTACTTGTATTATAAACGGTTTCAATGAGCATGTAAAGTTGCAAATATTAGAATTAACTAAATACAAGATAATTCTTGCAAAATGCCTAATTTTCTAGCAATGTTTCTTCAAACATTCATCATGCTACCTGATCCATTAGGACTAAGCTCCGTTCATCCTCATAGTAACATTTATGAGATGGATCCAAGTGAATCAATTCACTGAAGAGCCGTAGTGCCTCTTCACAGTATCCTTTTCCTTTCAATGAGAGATCTTCCACGGGACTTTATTGCAGCACAGGCAACCAACAATCGGGCTAATGAGAATAGAAGTTACAATATTCATGAAGCAGCAACTTCAAATCAAAAGTAATTTAAGACACCAACCTATTCTCATCAGGTAAATCTCTGAAAAGGTCAATTTTATCAGATAATCTTTCAAAATGCCATGTTGAATCCTCTTGGACCACAACACCAGTGATCTTTAGCTGATCAAAATGAAATGCATTGCTTCCATGAGACTGGAATGGTTCTGAATCATTCCTGGAGATTGGGTCACGAAACAAATTAATATCCTCAGCTGTATCACCACAGTTGACTAAGGGTGTGTTCGTTTATTGGGGTCTAAATTTTAGTGGGGTCATATCAATTATTAAAATGCTACATATAATTATTAAATATATATTAAATATAAAATTAATTACAGAGTTGAATGCGCATCAGCGTGATAAATTTATTAAACTTAATTAAGTTATCATTAAACTTAATTCAATGGAAAACGTAACATTCACAGGACAGTTGTTGTGAGAGCCACTTCTAGATACTATGTCGTCCGAGCAAGGTATGCTTACTTCAATAGAAAACTTCTGTGAACTATTACATTCATTTGTAATTTCAAGATGTGTGGCCCAGCATTTAGAATACCCATAATCTGTCACTGAAAGGGGATTCCAGTGAATATCGTTACCAAACACCAAATCAGATTCTAGCTTCACATTTGATGGATTTAATCCTTTGACAGGCTCATTAAAATAGAGAACAAAATGGGTACAGTCCTTTCCTTCAGCGAGTAACACCAAACGGAAGGCTGTGTGACAAATACAGCAGCAGCTTTGCGCCATTACAAATACAGCTTTCTTGCCGACCAACGACAAATACAGCTTTGCACCATTACAAGGCCATGAAGCAATCAGTTGCGGGCTCTCTGGAGTAGATGTCTGAGCTAAAAGCCAGAGGTGATAGAACCAGCCACTTTGGTCACTTGGATCCGTAAAAGAGCTTGGGTTATTAGTTCAAATTCTTCCGAAAAAATCTTATGCTTAGATTTAAAACCCTTACTCTGTTGCATTAGCAAGTTGGACAGAAGTATACTGAAATACATTGAATAGGAAAGACATTGTCAAGCATATGACTAGAACATAACTACCAAAAGGCCATTGAACTTAGTACTACACAGTTACACATGGAAACAAATAAGACCAAGCCTCATGCAGAGCAATCAAATGTCAAGAATATGAAGGGTAGTATCAATATTCAGTCAGAATCATAATAAACTTGTCCAACTCGTGTATATTTACACTCAATTGACTGTAACTAGTTTTTTTTAGAGTTGAAGGGACAAAGCCTCCAGCCTTACTAAAAGCATCGGCCACAACCGTTTAACAGTACAATTCAGGATCGCCCATAGTATTACATGGCACCTCTGCCGACCAAAAACAAAACACTCAAACTTGCCCAAAGGAAATTCTACCAACAGTCATCCTAAGCAACCACTTTCAAAGGAAACCTTGTCGCCTTCGCCTCGTTGGACTCTGCTTCTTCAGTGCTTTAATCAATGACTCCAGCCACCATGGTAGATCATCATGTTGCCATCATTTAGAATATGAGTCGGCCAGGGCGGGTACTCATCTTCTGCATCTCCTCAAAGATTAATTTGAATTCTTGGGAATGCTTCAGGGGGCACAACAGTTCCCATTTTCTAAACCATCGGAATCGCCCTGTTCCAAACTTGAGCTACATTTCTCCAGGTTCCCCTCTGAAAGCAAAGAGAGTTCCTTAGTGTCCCCAATGTCCACATCACCACTGATGTAGTCATGTTAAACACTAAGAATTTTTTATCACATAACCATCTAGAAGCTATGAATTCAAAAGTTGGACTCACTGTCCAGCCTACTATTTCAGAGGTGTCTTCCCAAAGTTTCTGTGCAACCACACATTCAAAAAAAGAGATGGTTAACTGTTTCCTTCTCAGAGCAAAATAAGCACAAATTATCATCTATATTCTTCTTCTCTTCATTGTCTCTCATGAGAATTTTGTTCTTAGAATCTATATTCTTGACTGTAACTAGTTACATCTGTTTTGTAGTCCGTCCACTGGCAACAGAAAATCTAACAACACTATATGGACAAGTGATGAGTTAGCAAAAGTAACTAGAAAGAACATTAACAAATTGCATACCTACTATTATGCCATGCTGAGTAATTACTGAAATTGTCACTGGCACCCCTATGAATCTTGCAAGGAACCTGTAAAACAGGGTGGGGGATGAATCCAAACAGATTATCCCAGTCTCAATTTCCAACAAAATAATCATACCTGCAGTAGTTCCATCCATGGAAATTCCTAGAATCTGCCTTCGACAGTTTGTCCAAGAGGCCAAACTCACGCTTGAAATCCACTGGAGCTAGCTTCTGGTGAGCTTGGACTGTGTGTTGGAAAGACCTCAAAATGATAGTATGGCTGAGTTGCATCCTCCTCCTCCTCCATTAGTATAATTTTTTTGTTGACCAAAGCTTCTTTGAGAAGCATAAGGTCCCGTGCATGCACGCCAGGCATATCCAGCGGATCGACATTGTCGACATTGGGAGAAACTAATATCAGTTCATGCAGAGAACTAGCCTTCCTCAACAAAAAACTCACTAGCCACACGTCAATGCAGCGCCAGCTGAAGTTCATGACCTTTGCTATCTTCAGATTGTCTAAGCCAATGTTCGGCGGCTCTTCCCCCACCTCATCAAGTGAAGCCTCCATGGGTTCATATTCAGAACCGATTTCTGGGAGCTGCAAAGGTAAACCATAATCTTTCAGAAGTAATACGATGAAATGAGAACTCAGCTGTGGATGAAACAAAAAGACAGAATGACTGAAAAATAAAACTGAGAAATTCAGAAGGTGCTAACTAACCTGCACAAAGAGCCTCTTCAAATTATGGCATTCGCAGGTTTTGAGGAACATGTAGATATCTGCAAGGTTTGGCAGGCTTCATTTTTTTCATCACAAGCCGTAGATCTCTCAAACCATGTAAGTTCCTCATTTTTGGCTCTCGGTTAGAAGTTAGTAAAGAAACTAGATTTTTTCTCATTTTTCTCATCACAAGCCGTTTAACATGGCAACAACCTAAATGGTATGGTTAGACAGTTAGTAAAGAAACTAGATTTTTTTCTTCTTCTTTTATTGGATAATAACAAACAACTTATGAGTTACTCCATCTATCACTAGGACAAGATTTAAAATCTCTACAATCTATTAATTTAGGTGAACACGTTCACGCCTGCCGTACGCCCTACAAAGTTAGACATTGAATCTAAATCGGTTTCATACCTTCCATATCAAGCATCAAATTCAAAAAATCATAAATCTTTCGTTCGGAGTTCAAATGAGGCAAACTCGTACTCTATCTCGTAGCCCTCGAAAAATTCTACAACTTTAATATTCAATGGAAGTCAAGATTCTGCCATTTTGATTTCTAAATTTACGATGCAAAAATACTTTTTCTGATTCAGACTCCTCTGTGCAAGTCTCTGTGCAGGGCCATATCTACTACCTCTGAAGTTCAAATAATATGATCCACATATGTTTCGAAAAGGTCTCCGACGAGATCTACAACTTTTATATTTTAATTTTTCTCATTAGAGCATGTTTTTAAGTCCAAAATCGCATCACAATGCAACTATCGTGCGAGGCGTCGCGCGATAGGGTTTCCGAACGGGAAAGCAGTGGTCTTGTCACTTGCGAAATATTAAGGAATTTTATATAAAATATTTGATCACGATCAATAACCACAATCCTTAAATGTTGTATAAAAAATATTAGATCGTGATCTAATTTTAGGGGTTAAATGACAAACGTTGGATCGCTCGTGCTCGTGCGGGCGTGTGTAAGAGAACAAAAGTTATTGACCACGGTCCAGGATCCAGACATGATGATACCAGTTGGGCTGGAGGCAATCAAAACAGAGAATTGTACTATAATTGTTGGAGGCAGAGAAGGGAAAGTGCAAACAGAGTATCTCGAAATTATGGATGGTAGAAACTGCAGGGAGCGCATGACAGAGAGATCAGAGATGTACCACCTGATGCAATGCAATTGCAGAAAACTTTGTCGGACAGACCTGAGCATGATCGGTACCTCAATTTTGTTGCACAGAACAGGGAAAAAAATTGCTGCAAACAAGTACCTCTTGGCTAATGGATTTGATGAATTCACAGTTTATAGCCGACAAGCAGAAGAACACTTGGTATTGGCTGCTGCTTACAATTCACAGTTTACACCCAACATCGTTTCGCTGCTGCTTACCATTCAATCAATCTATTGGCTTTATTTCTCTGTTTATTTTTAACAGGCGCCATGTTAACTGACATAGCTACAAGATCACTTATCATCCTTGCCAGCATAGTAATGGCGGAACGCACACGAGAAGTCTTTTGATTGGTAGCCATCCTTGCACAACTTTTGATAACTGCAAAGGTTACTGGTTAGACGCGCAGCAAAAGAAAGGGGTTTGCTTTGAGGTAAATATTTGGTGATCATGGAATGTACATTTCAAGTGCTTCAGAGCCCATGGGACATTTAAACCCAACTCCGGATGCAGAGGCCATGGCCAAATCCAAATCTTTAGCCTGCATAGGGGTGCAGGCAATTCACTTTTCAGGCATAGCTACTCAACCTTAGGTCAGTTTTGTCAAGCAGGAAATTTTATCACGGTGTACCATTAGTTTGGAGGTGAAACCGCCATCATAGTTCCTTGATGATGGCACCCCCGCCATGACCCCAGGAACTGGGTTATATGTGTCACTGTCAAAGTCAACAGTAAAATTCATTTAAAAATCTAAGTCGAAGAATATTACACAAATAACTCATGGTTATCCACATCCAATGTTGAAGATGCAAACCTCACAATCATCGCGCGTCAGATAACAATATGAAGAGTGGAGTGGAAATCATACCTACTCCAACAACGGGCACTTGAGCAATTGAATATATCTGTAAGAGTGCTTGCTTTGATTCCAAGGTTCTGACCAAGAGCAAAAGCCTCTGAGACCCCAAGCATGCTGATAGCCATTGCCATGTTGTTACAGATCTTAGCAGCCTTCAGTATAAATATTAGAACTGAATTACATGATCAACACACCAAGAATTATCAGTGAAGGAATGGGGTTAATAAAAACTTGCCGAGCCATTTCCAGACCCACCACAGTAAATTGCCTTTTTTCCCATTGAGAGAAGTAGGGACTTGGCTTCTATATATGCCTCCTCCGAACCACCAACCTATGCATCATTGCTTGATAAGGACCAAATTCTACCATCAAGTATTAAAAGTATGATGATCTGACCAACAAAAGTCTCAGAAAAAACTTAGAAGTAAGATAAAGTACCATAAAGGTTAGGTTCCCAGCTTCTGCAGCTGGGACCCCTCCAGATACAGGAGCATCCAGTATCACAGGCTTCTCAGCATGGCCTGAAAATACAAAAAACGCATGACTCAGTCATCAGAGGTTTAGATAGATCCGGTTTACTAAACCCTGCCAGCAACAAAGAATGACCTCTATTTTCTATCAAATGGCATCTGGCGATGTCCATAGATATCTTTCTTGATGTATGGGGATCAACTGTAGATGAATCTATGTACAACCATGGTCCAAGGCGTCTCCCAGTACCAAGCAAGCCATTTGGTCCATTGTATACATCTAAAACCTGAAAAACGCCTGTGAACTTGTAGGCATTCCGCTTAATAAAGATACTTACAATGTTCATGAATCAGTGAATCACTATGTTATTATAGAATCCTAGTATATCAGCTGTTCTGGGAACAAATAATACGTTACTCAAGATGGCTGGATGATCCAGGTAGTGAAATCAAGAACGAACTGATAAGAACGTTGACCACAGTCTACAGATACAATCAACTTACATGGGAAGAGGATGGAAGCATGGTAATTATGACATCACTTGACTCTGACACTTCAAGGGGAGACTGTTTTGTGGGAATTCCATCGTCTGAGAATTTCTTCATAGCACTCTCATTTCTGATATGACAAATAAATGTTTACTGGTTGTTCTAACTATGCAACAAAAGAACATTACATCAAGGAGATGTGATCCTTTATACAGCCTTGCAAACAAATTTTAATAAGAAAAAAACAATGAACTTTTTTCAAAACACAAGTAAGAAAATCCGTGACGACTTACATATCATGAACAGTCACTTTATACCCAGCCATAATCAGGTTCCTTGCCATATGGGAACCCATATTCCCGAGTCCGATAAACCCAACATTCTGAAAAGCATCAGCAACTGATGAATGAACAGAGCAGAAGGACGTGGATGTGTACCACACATCAGGACGCAGTGATTTGAAGAAAGATATCTCGTTTTCTAGAGAAATTGAAGTTTGTTATGAACACACACGCAACGGATTAAGCATTTAGAAATTTTGAAACTGCAAGGAGGAACAAAACAGATTTGTAAATTGGACACCTCTAGGTAAGACGGGATTGCAACAGAGGAGAAGCCCCGGAGGCCGCTCCAACCCCGCTGCACCATTGATCCGAGTCTCCATCCAAAACCAGCCATGCCCAGGACTCGGCGTGTGACGTGCAGAAGAGAACCAGAAACTTACTAGCGGAGGGAAGAAAAAGGGATTCGGTTGATCAGAGAAGTTATAACATCTCCATGAACGAAGCTTATTTGCTCCTAGATTGATCCATCAAGATAAGTTTGCGTTCCATACCAGCAACGGGCTCAATTAATCCCGCAGCAGGATGAGTTCTTCTCCCACGCGCACCGATTAATACCAGGGGGAGCAAGTGATGACGGCGGCGGCGACGATAGTGGTGGCTGGTGCTTCGGGTAAGGAAGGTGGGGGGAGGCACTGCGGCCTGATGCGGGAGCTGGAGAAGAAGACGAAGAAAGAGTTTGCCCTTGTATTTGTCTGAACCTGCTCTAGTTCTACTTCTTTGGATTTATTATTAGGCTAGCTTAACAGTTTCACTACGCCATGCAACTTCAACCATATCCAGAACAATTCGGTAATGACTAGCTTACGCCATCTTCAACTCGAAGTGAAGACTGAACAGATAGGTCTTCAATAAATCATCAGTTGCGACTAGTTCGTGAAGCAGGACAGAACTGTCATGATACAGGGAAAAAAAACAATTTTCTACTTGAATCTCTCTTCTTCCCCTACCCTCCAATCTGGAATTCACGCGTGATGAGGCCAGAAGCTTAGGACATGCATTGAAACTAGCATCCGAACTTGCAGAACAATCACTGTCACCTTCAGTATTCCATTCAATCTCTCCCGTCGCATACACACAGTTCTGTCATGTGCTTCTCAGTTACAAATAGACTACTACAAAACAATCTGAATGCTTCACAACTATACTTCATTTTTCTATTTTGCTTAACCTCATTTTTTCTATATGTGGCTGGTAAAAGGTGAATTCACAACTTCACGCTGAACTCATTAGTACAGACATGATTTTGCCGTACCATATACACCAAAACAAACAAACACACACACACACACACAACTTTCATGTCAAACTAAAGACTAATAATATGCACACTAGGTATATCCGTGGGCACCCTACCCTCTGGGTAGTATGAGAACTATTTCCAGGTTTCTACTCACACAGCACTAAAGTCTGACCAGCAATAACCACTGCAGATATCAAAGCCAGTTGTTCGCACTCTTACGCTTGTTTCATCTTTGACGAAACCTTTTTCTTTCTTTTTTTGAGAAACACTCACATACTTTCATACCTGCAGATACAATTACAGATAAGAGATCGAACATATAAGACCAGTGAAAATTTTCACTGCTTCAAGAAAAGAGAAACCAGTGTTTGAACGTGTTGTTAACATACCTCAATCATCACACAGTATCGTTGCCAGATTCTGGATTGTGCCCTTGCTGTCTATCACCATTGCTTTCATTTGCACGGTTATTTTCAGATTCTGGACGCTGCCCATCATTGGAAGCCTGCTGAGCCACACGCAAATTCCTCCTGGATCTCCACCTCAGGTATTCTACTAGCAGTGAGTTCGTACTGATGGCAATTCCAAACCCAGTGAATGAAGAGAGCATGACCGCAAGAACTGGATTTACTCTCAGCTGCATATGATCGTTATACAATATAATCAGCATGACGCACACATTGGCCGCATAAATCTTTCAATGGCAAGAGTTTCATACCACATTGTAGAATATGTGAGCAAACAAGATCACTATAGCAAACTGGAACGAAGCATAAGCCCACAGATAGCTCTTTGACACTGCAGGAACAAAACAAAAAATTGATTTTAATGGTCTCAACAAGAAAATCTCACCAATAGCAAAAAAAAAAAGTTAACCCTAAAAAAATAGTTAAAATATAGTGTTTTCTGCACAAATAATGAAATCGAATAAACTTCCACTGCTTTTGTGGCACAGGAATTACGTATTAGAGTGCAACACTGAACTACCACACTTCATTTCTCCAGCTATTTGTTAAACAATAAACGACATTTACCTCCGGTATAAAACAACTACTTTTTAAATGCTGCAAAACCTTCCAAATTTTAAGGGTATAGGAGTCTAAAAGTTGAGTCATTTTCCTATTCTACTATTGAGTCATGTGAACTCTACAAAGTGCCCCCTTGGGGCCATTATTTGATAGAACTTCTATTCATAACACCGAAATCAGAATGAATGGAAAACATTACCCATAGTGGACGCTATCATAGAAGAAAGGAGGCCCAACACGCATGAGAAAGGCAATGAAATTGCCAGTGCACGTGATGACATGTCAGTAACCTGTTCCAATGAAGTTCTGTGTTACCGAAACCGAAACAGAAGATAGTGAGGTTGTACATGAAAATGCACTGGTAAGTAAAGAAAGCAAAGAATCACAAACCAGAAGTTGCTCCAAGAAACAGAAGTACGCAAGCATGCTAACCATCACCAAAATTGGAATGTCTTGCCAAAATCTGCGAAAACGAAAGTTAGATTATTATCATCACGGAACAAAACAAAAACAGCAGTCTCGGCTCCACATGACGCTACCAACAAAAATTGTAAATGCATCACAGGCCCAATACTGTGCCATGGAAGAACCGATTAGCAATGAATTCTCTCATGTATTTTACCTGTATTGTTCAGCTGCTCTCTGCTGAGCAGCATTTGCTATTCGTCTGTTCGCAGTTTGAGTTGGTATTCTCAGTAAAGTCACAGGGAGATTCGTAACCTCTTGTTTGCAGATATCACATATCTTATTTCCTTTTATGCTAAACCATTTGACAGCACATTCCTGGTGTGCAAGGGCAAGTTCTCCTTTGCAACTGCACTCCATTTTAAGTGTTTCGCCTCCTTCATTAAGTTCAACAAAACAAATTCTGCAGACTGCCTCTTCTTCAGGAATATCTTCTCCTTGATCTTCAGGAACTGCCAGGACTCAAAATTAAATTTCAATGAGCACATGGTGCTTTGTGAAGCAAGATTTGTTCCATGAAAATATCAGAGTAATGGTTCAAAAGAAGCATATACCATCAACTGTTTCTTGAATGCCATCGCCTGAAGTGACTGTGTCAATTGGAGCAGGACGTGGTGTTGTCGGAATCACACGAATGACGCCTAATGAATCTGCCCTTCGCAAACTCCTGTTTTTGCGGTTTCCAGGCACTGACAGAGAACGCCTTATTTTTGCTTGAACTTCTTGATTCTGCTAATAGCGTAAACAATTGTTAAATAAATGTTGATAAACTTCTTGTGAAACTAGAAGACTATAAAGCAGTTATATGAACATAGCTTTGCAGGAAAAGCTTTACTTACAGATGTAGTTGGCAGGTTCTCTATCTGATCTCCTGGAGATGAAACCTTATTGGTAGTTCCTACAGGTGTGACTGGAAGAGAATTGGTGCGCTTTGCTGATAAAGAGGTTATGACCTTTCTAAAAGAAAATGATCTTGCTGCATTTTGGTTATCTTGCTGTCCTTCAGATGCTGTCCCAGGATTTAGTAGGATCACCCGATCACCTTCTGGGGCTGAACTCCTTGCCCTAAAACTGTGCTGAGAAACAATGTTCTTGATAGATGATTTTGTCCTAGTTGAACTAGGTCTCGGTGGCAAACCAGCTCTTGTCGAACTGGGGCTAGCTGGTATATTAATTCTCGTTGAAGTAGGTGTATGGTTATCCAGTGTCCTGGCTGGTATTTGCAAAGAAAGGTTAGGTCTTCGCGAATTAAGCCCAGGTGCAATCTGGGCATTGCCATACTGGTGTGGTTCCTGCACATCCAATCAACAATCTAATCAGCAAACCGGCATTGCATAAGTTGGATCAAGCTTTTGTCAAAAAGAATGAACTGAAAATAAGAGGAAGACATCATTCTTTCAACGAAAGAAGAAAGGAACTATGAACAAGAGTTGTTACACATCACGACATTCAGAGGACTCATCTCAACTATGAACAAGAGTTGTAATGTCAAACTGTTCCTTTCCTTATGATGAAGTTTTACCAAACTTAATTGCTCAAAAGGAACATACATTTAAGTAATCTAATCAACCAAGAATCTATGGAGACCACACTGACTGATGGTGATCAAAACTAGAGCAACCAAACCAAGCTTTCTCAATACCTACGTTGTGTTAGGTAGGTTACAGGTGGAATAATCATACTGAATTTGGTTTTTCATTCTTCAGACAATGTGCTCAGTTAGTCATGCACGCAATTTTGCAGTCACGTGTGTCAAGATAGAATCACAAACTTATTTGGTGATGCAACAAACAGTTCAATACACAGGTCTCATCAGAAAGGTGAGCAAACCTCAAACTAGAAGCTACCCCGATTTTAGCTCATGTGACGGTACATGGAAGCCAAGTTAGGTAAATAAGGGCATTTAATCACAAAAGCGACGAGGTGCCAGATGGAGCTAAAGCAGGAAAAGATTCTATCTTCCGGTCCTAATCTAGTTTGCCAAAAAGATCGAAAGGGAAGGGCGGAGAGCAGAGCACGCACAAGATTCGCCCAAACTCGGACACAGTTCGCCCACCAAAGCACGCGTTTTTGTTTTATTAAGCAGCAAAATTACGCCTCGATTCCGGTTGAAACGCCACAATACGAGCAAGAACTTAACCATTGCCGTGTGATTCCCGCACCGGAAACACGGAATCAAGAAGAGCACGAACCGAAACTATATGGAGAGAAACACGGGGGATATATAGAAGAAGAAAAAATTGCCAGGGCACGGGGTGTGTGCGAAGAAAGGGAGGGGAAGCTCACCGCGTGATCGCCGGAATCCAGAGGCGGGCCCTCGGCGTTGTCCATGACAGGATCCGATGAGTTGGAGGGAGACCAGAATTCGGAGAGGAAGGAGAGGACGCAAGTGGCGATGGACTGGTGGCGCCGCTCTTGTTGTGGAGCTCAGAGGGAACAGGGGTCCGGAGGCAGGTGGAGGGCTGATTTTGCCAGTGTCCTTCTTGCGCTTGACCCCCTGGCTTTACTACCTATAGCGTTTCGGTCAGTGAATCCCAGTTCCTGGATGCGTACAAAAAGGATTGGCGGCACGGTTTTGCTTGAAAAACTCCGTCACGCTCACGCCCTCGGCGGTAAAAAAAAAAAAAAGTATAGTACGATGTTGATCCGTATTAGCTGCAAATGCGCACATTTTCCGTGTGTGCTACACATGGTCAACAATGCTGAAGTACAGTAGTCGACTCTGCTTCTTGTAGAGGTGAAGCATAGAGACTCCTCATAATTGGCGAAGCTTGCCAATTGCTGGCTCATCAGTCTTGTGAGCGGTAATAAAAGTCAAGCAGAGCGACTCCTGTTCTGATGATAGTCAGTAAAGCAAACTGATTACAAAGCACAATCTCGTGGTAATCCATGATGAAAGAGCGCGGGAGAAAGGCATATCTGAAAGTCGTGAATCGAAAACGACGGTGGCACCTTCCTCGCAGAAAATATGCCGCGAGTGAGTGGGGAGGCGAAAAGGTGCTGTGCCTCTTCCACGGCCACGGGCAAAGGAGAGAGAAAAAAAAATGCGAGGTCCTCTCTGTGAGATAAGCAGTGGGTGGCGAGCAACGCCTTTACGCCTGCAATCGCGTGGCCTACGTTGCCGCTGCAGCCGTTAAGCGCTGTTAGGCTCGTGTTAAGAAGGTCCGGCCGTGAAATTGAAAAAGGCTCGCAGGAATTCAGGAGCAGGGTTCAGAAATGGCGGCGTGTTCTCTGTCTGTGTCTCGTGCACGATGGCTTGACCGCAGAAGAAAGACGTGCTCGGACACGAGAGGCATCAAATTTGCACTGCTGGTACTAGGATATTTTTTTCAAGCATCCGCTGAAAATATATTACTATAAATACTCGAGTTTGAAAGTACTGACGACTCCGCCATCACGTATGTACTGATCACAGAGACTCTGCATATTCAGTAGAGGGTACTAGTGAGAAAGGGGACAGGAGGAAGAAGACCTGAGCTGAGAGACGCCCCAGTCTCCCCGAAGCGGGGTGCTGAACGCTGATGGCACCGTGCATCACACGAACACGACACTGTCCGTCGCGTGGTGATGACACGCTCCACTGCCCGGTTTTTAAAACGCTGAGATCGACGTCGTGATGATGGTGATCTGGTCGGCCGATCAACTAACTAATTAATCAGCGGCTTGTGGAAACAGTGGAACGGGGATTGGAATGTTGACGCTGCTGCCAAGGTGGATTTCACACCACACGTACCTCTCCCTGTGCCATGTGGAACATCATCGTTTGACAGGAACAGTTCGCCAGGTTGCTGGTACAAGGATCAAAGTCAGGTCCCCCAGCCTAATAAACAATGAATTGGTTGGCGTATTTTATCACTTGGATTAGAATCCTCTTGGCCGGAACTTGCAGCGCGAGGACCAGGACGTCCACCGGAGAATTCTTTGCACCACTTTTGTCGCGTCACCAACTATTGTATAGTTTCCCCTAAAAAAACTATTTTATAGTTTTATTCACTTTCAAGCTTTTTTTAACAAACATTCACTTTCAACTATGAAACGGCTGTACGCGTCGCACTGGCCCGTCAGTGAAGCAAGACGTCTTATATTAGTACAAGGTATGTATTTCATATGCTTCTAGTAGCAAGCATACTAGAATCAGAAAAGAACACTCTCGGCCGTGACTTTCACTGATGATCCTGCACTAACCCTGTGGTCTTTTTGTTCATTTGTTGGTGCGATACACCAGCTCCGTGATCCGCCCAAAGAGTCGTCGTCACGTGTAGTACTTTTTTTTTTCAACAAGATCGTGCCACCAGTAGTTCTAACTAACGAAGGAACGATGATTTGGGTGCTCCCTGGCGCTGGAGAGCACCTATTTTGGCGGATGATATAATCGTGTATACAATTTGTGCGACAGCTTTAAGCTACGTTATTAGTTGGAGCACCATAAGATCAGATAGGCTTTCATTTTCGTTCGTGACACTGAAGCCACTACGCGCTAGTACTGTCAGTACGCATATCTATATCATATATCTCGTCCCTTTTTTTCTTTTTTCGTGACACCAGTTATTTCTCGCTACACAAACACAATCTAAATCATGTCGAGAAATTAGTATTATTTTCTTATTGGTAGGTTCAAAGCATTTTTTTCAATGGAAGGTTCAAAGCAATTAGCACTTACTTTATACTGTACTGCATATAAAAACACTGTAGAGTAGAGCCCCTTGTAAAAAATTCACTACGGCGTACACAGGCTTGGCTAGCCTAGTAGGACTTCATACAACCGAATAGGCTCATCTGCTTATTCGCAAAAAGAAAAAAATTAAAAGAAAAACGACTTCGTCATCACCGGCCGATCACGAGAACGAGATCATTAACATCCTGAAACTCGAACCATCACCCACTAGATATTCTCCCTCCCAAAGGTACACCTAATTGGTCAATACTCATTCCTTTCTCGTGAACAGTCCGCGTGGGGTTGAATGCATGCATGAGCCGTTGATACGCTTGGTCAAGTCGCCATCTGTTCATTGTTCTACTACTTATCGTCTCTGCGCCGCGCCACTCGTGCTAACATGTGCTTCGTATTTGGCATCCCACGTTCAAGATGGAGCTCATCCAGCCGAATTTTATTAAAAAAATGTAACGCTTTGTGAGCAGAATTTTCGGCAGCTTGTAGGGTAGTAACAATCTTCGTTTTCGATCAAAGTTTAGAAGCTGATGTCCATAGCCAATCAGAGGAATCAGTTGGTGACGGGGATCGTCGCACACGAGCGCCCGAGATCGCTGCGGATAACGGCGGCGCGCAAGCGGGACTGGAGGTGGAACCAGAACGCCCGACCAAGCGTAGGCGGCGCGGCGGGACTGCAACTACCGACGGCAGGATCTTGAGAGAGGCGACGCCGCCGCTGAGAGAGGAGCGAGATCTCCGTCGATGGCGGTGGCCGCCGGCGCGGGTGGGAGAGAAGTCGTTTTGACCAGGCAAACCGACCAACCCTTCGGATGAACCAATCCCAGGCGTGCGTCAGGATCTAAACGGCTGGCCGCTCGGTTCGCTGAGATGGTCAGGGTGGTCAACCACAATTATGCAAAAGACCCCCTGGATCGGATCGCGGTGAATAATCGCGATCCGATTATTTTCATTTAGATCGCGTAGAATAATCGCGATCCAATTATTTACATTAAAGTCCCTAAGTTGGATCGCGGAGAATAATTGTGATCCGAATATTTACATTTTACCCCCTAATCTGTTCCAAATTTATATAAGGTAGTCCCCTGATTCGCCGCTGGCCGTTGGCGGGGCGCGCAGCCATGGTGGCGCAGAACGCCGGCGGGGAAGCAGCGACGAGGAACTTCTCAGACATCGTGATACGAGACTTTTCGAACTCGAAGGTGCAGATGAATACGGAGGAGGGCGCCATTGTCGACGAAAGAAAACTCGGGCGAAGGGGCGACGCTAAGCATTTCGCGTCGCAGGAGACAGTTTCGCCGTGGTGATTCGATTCTCCACGACCACGAGGCCCTCTCTTTGTTGTCCGGCCACCGTGGCATCGTCGGACCCCGCGCGCTGCCTTTCAGTTTTCAGAGATTCCCAAAACGTGGAGACTGGAGAGCCATTCCCTGAATCCGGAGAACGCTGCCAACGGCCACAATCATGGATGCGGAGAGACCGGTCATGAATCCATGATGTGAAACGGTCGTTGGAATACTGTGCAAAGAAGCAGAAAACGCTGCAGGTTAATTAACTGCGTCAAATTCTAATTAAGCTCGATTGGAATTCACTCCTTTTCGCTGACATTCGTTGATTAGTTCTGTGATGTATCCGCCGAGATTTCGACACGATGTGTGCATACCTGAGACTGCGTGGGAAAGCATTTGTTTCAGGGGACGTTCGCATGCATTCAGGCGAGCTGTAGTGCGAGAACATCATCGGGTATTAAGCTTTCGTTTTCGTCTGTCGACACTGAAGCACTGTGTACTATACTGTACTCTGATGGAATGTGGCTATGTGCAACCTTTTCTTTTGATGCCTTTATTTGATCATTATCGCGAAACAAAACAACAAATTCATCTCCTCCCTCTAATAAGCAACACGTCGAGATCATGTGGATGGAGCTAACAGTATAGAGGCGACACGCTACATCAATTCCACTTGCGTGCGTGACCAGACTTATATGAAAAGGGTTCGATTCGATCGATTGCATGCCGATCACACGGCTTTGGCGTGACAAAAGATTTGCGCTTGATGCTTAGTCAATTAATCAATCTGGATGCCCATGATCACTATCAGCGGTCGGGAAACATCATGCATGGGATGCCTAGCTCTACTGATGATATATATATCTAGAGTTGAAAATTATGTGGACACGCCTCTATCGCCGCCAAGTTGATCGCGACGCACCTACCATGAATCCATGACTGATGATATCTTCCCACGTACTGTTCCTTCGTGGGAACGAATTGTATTAAATAGCGTCTTGAGCCACATGACCATCAGACAGCTTGTTGCATAAATTGTGGCCGAACTTGCCAGTATAGACAAATCTTCTAGCTAGTACCTCTGTATACATGCATCACATAAATCAATCATTTTGAGCAGCTGGGCTACGCAGCAGCGCAGTTAATACTATGCGGACAGGTCTTTCTTAATCCGTGCAACACTCTTGTTAATGGATCGGAGTGGTATTGGACTTGGTTCTTGTATACACACCTGACGAAAGAAGATTCCATATGGTGATCTGGACATAATGACGATGAAGAGGACAAGACAAGGTAGCAAGGCTGGTTTGAGCTGTCGTTATCGGCAAGACCGTCCAGCAAGACGACGACGATGGTAGAGCTCCAAATAAAGTAGGTAGAGTGTGCGGGTTTGTTAATACCGGCCGTTGGGCGTGGCGCAGAAGATGCCACGCACACCAAACGTGTGTATCCAAGTCCGATGAACGGCCCGTTCTGACTGGTTAAAATCGGCCTGGTTTGAAGTCCGGCTCAAATGAAATTCTGCGTTCAGTTAGGCCTGGTTTGGATACGAGACGGGTCGGAATTTTGATTTTCACTAACTCCATAGCCCGGAAAAAACCCAGTCCTCAGACCAGGTTTCACTCGATCCGGCTCAGGATGAGAAACAAGCTTGGTTTGAAATCAAAGCAAACCAACAAGACCGAAGGCGTCTGCTAGGTCATACTCATACCTACGCGTGGATGAGCTCGACGACGACGCAGCATTAGCAAGGGAGGGGTGGTGGTCCCCTTCCTTCCTGGATCCCCTCATCCGTGGCCACATCCGTCTCATCAAGGCTCAAATAAGAGACACACGGACGAACTATACAGAAAAGCCTCGGCCCATTAGCCCACTACGGACTACTACATGGCCGGTGGGCTTGGTCCATCTCTACATTTCATGGGCTGTACTGAACGTCTGAAGTGAAAGCACAGAGCCATGGTGCTGCAATGCAATTCGGAACACAGCGTTTTGTTGTGTGAGACATCACTGACATGACTGCGATTTGTGTGAGAAAAAGAAAAAACATGACTGCGATCGATGTGAAGCATGGATCATTGACGGACGGTGGCCAAGACGCCGGGGGGGGGGGGGGGGGGGATCTTTTGGGATGAATCGCGATGGGTCGAAGGAGCAACGGAGGCGAACTAATAGGGGAGACAACGACGACGGTGACCTGCGGGCGGCGCCTGTGCGATGGGAAACATTTGGCCGGTGATCTGCTGTTCGCTCTCAGTCGTCTCAGCAGAGAAAGGCGCACACATGACATGCAGATGCAGGGCGTCGGTCACGCTTCTCCGTCGCCGCTTTATCCTATATCTCGTCCCTTTATTTCTTTTTTGTGACACCAGTTATTTCTCGCTACACAATCAAAATCATGTCATGTCGAGCAATGAGTATTACTTTCTTATTGGTAGGTTTAAAGCTATAGCAGTTACTTTATCTACGCGTCGGCCTATACTCCTCCGCACCACACGTTTTCTTTCCATTCCATCGCCCCGGGCGCAGCTGTACTGTACTGTAGTAGTACTGTGGAGCACGTAATAACAGGCATCCAGAGAGCAGCAAATGGACGTGCGCCACTTGTGCGACTAAATAGTAATAAAACCAATAAGAGGCACACACATGGCGCCAAGGCACACGCGGACGGACATTCGATTGATTCCGCTAGCTAGCGCATGGCTATAGCTAGTCCCTGTATCGGCAGTGCACATGTGTGGTAGTACTGCACCGTACACGACACGTACGCCCGGGCCGGACATTGATTCCTCTCTCTCTCTCTCTCTCTCTCTCTCCGCGCACGAGATCCCTCCATCCCGTACCACGCGGATCGTAATAAAAACACATCTCGCTGCTGCTGCTGCTGGATCGCCGGCGGGTTCTCGTTTGTTTGGACGCTACTAGTACTACTGGGTGCACTAGTACGGGACGGCCGTCGGCACGTACTACGTGTCCTCACACGGCTGTTGCCAAGCGCAGCAGCTCGCACACAAGAAAAGAAATGGGAGGAGAGATAATAATTAGATCCATCGGCCGGTACCAACCAACCAACATGGACATGGACACAGCAGAGTGTGAGTGCGTGCGTGCGGCCCAGATCGATCTCCTGCCCTACCTCTACCTGTACCTCTACTTCTACCTCTACCTCTACCTCTACCTGTACCCGAGGCAGCAGCAGCAGCTAGAGCCGTACTGCCGTCACGCGTGGGGTGAAATTAAAGTGCCGATCGAGACAGAGGAGGACGAGGGCCATCCATCCATGAGTAGTTTCAATGTTGGCGGGGGAGGCCTGGCGGTGGCCGACGGACGACTCTTCATTCCAATCATCCATCGATATGCCTACAGTACTAGAGTGAGGACAATCCATCACAACTTCCGCTTTCCGGGCAACGTACACATTTTTTCTCCCCTCCCCGTGCGTGCGTGCGTGCGTGCGCGTACTTGCTGGACTCACCCAGGGGCCGACAGGTCGCCGCGCAAACGAGAAAGAAACTCAGCGGTTACGTGCATGCACTTCAACTTCAAATACCTAGTCTGCTGAGCCCTCTCGAGATCAGCGCCACCTCTGCTATAGTCTGCTCGTTTTCCATCACTTTGCTTTCTCATTGGACGTGTTGCTACTCCTACTGTTTTCACCTGCTCCGTATCACAGCACTACTACGACAGCCAGTGATTGATGCGCACCGGCACTGCTATAGATGCTGAGGCAAGCCAATATCACTCCATCAATTCGATTCCCCAGACAGCAGGACGCCTCCGGCCGGTGAAAGTACCACGTACTACCAGTAAAGAGAAGAAGCATGCCTGCAGTAGTAACACTGCTTTTCATTCAACAACTACAGTAGTATGCCTTTCTTGTCTCGTCAGGTCGTTGCCGGTCCGGTAGATGATGATTTCACAGACTTTTCTTTACCAATACTACTTATAGTACTAGTACAGTATTCTCTCTGTTTAGAATTAGATATCGTTTTAGAGTTGGGCACGAGAAATAAGGAGAAGTAAAAAGATGGATGCACTAAAAATGAGAAGGAGAGAGATAGAGATGATGTAGTGAGAAGAGAGAATATTGTATTGGAAAGAGAGAAAGGTGCATTAGGAAATGAGAATGACATGTAATTATAGAAAAGTTGGAAAACTTAGAATCTTATATTTACTAATTGGAGGTTCCTTTTGAGGCCTCCACATCAATCGGAAGAAAAATCATAGAAATTCTCACAAAAAAGAAAAACATCTAACCTTTGATTTTGTTCCTTAATAAATCCTGATCGTAGATTTTAATGAATTCCTAACATTCAATTGTGTGCGATAGATTAAAGGAGGCAAGTAATCTGAGCGAGGACTGGACTCTTAGTCAACTTGATGGCACGTCGTACACATGTAGGTGCAGTAAGTAATTAGGGTACCTCAACACGTGTGGACGTTAATTTCTACACGACAGTTTTCTATCAAACAATTTCTATGGTAGTTAATCTACATACTCTACTCTGCAAGAGATAAACAATAAAGATCACCTTAACCTGTGATTCAATTGCTTACAGAATTATAACCGGTAGATTTAGACTCCCTCATCACCTGGCCCTAGATGGACCTGTGTATGCGATCTGTTGGAACACCCACACCGTCCTCCACCCTGATGAGTCCTCGCAGCTAAGCAATCCTCAAACCCGGTGGTTCACAACGGCAACGTCGTCCTCTATCTTGATGAAATCAAGCCCAGGTCCTCCTCACCAATGCCAGCAAGGACATTACCGACAAATCTCTGTATTTTCACCACATGTATGCTGCTTCGTGCTTCGAAGAGAACACATCCGACGAGATTAAACGGAACATCTGCCCAAGAGCACTGGACAAAAAGGGCAAGTAAAGACTGGAAACCTGCGAGCTGCATGCGAATAGCAATACAAGGAGCCCACCAAAGGTGAATCGTTTTTGCATGGCCTCATGATCTAATTAAGCTATGCTTTACCGAAAGTTCAATTAGACTCAGTGGAACACTAGAATATAATTGTGGCTTCGCAAGAAAACTAACATGCAGTTGTGAGGACGAACAAGTAGCTACATGTAGTGTGGAACTAGAAATTGTAATGGAAACATACCGGGAGATAGATGATCAAGTAAGATATTTCAATTCATGCTGCCAATAATATAATTAAGCCTTGATGCAATTGCAATTGGCGAAACGCACAATGCACACAGCAGTGTGGACTGTGGCGAGCGCAGGTTCCCCAATTTGTGCAGGTTTTGGTTGCCCAGGATTTTAATGCGGTTGCTGAGTAAGCAATATATCTCTGTTTCCTGCAAAAAAATACTAATTAAGCATTGATGCTTGCTTCCAATAGATGTATAAATTTGGGCATCATGCACGTTGTACTAGGATTAATTATTTTGAGAGCGTAGTGGTACTAGAATTTGTCATGTGTGAAGAAAAGAACAACGGCATATAGGCTTGGACGCAGATACGTCAAGACTTCCATGGACAAATATTTTGAATTTAAACTTATTTTTATTCTTTGAGTTTGATTTTTTTTCTTGATTGCAGTTGGACTATGATCTGTCTGTTTTTCTACTACGACCAGGTTAGTGATAGGATTTTCAGGGTTTGATATATGCTCTAACTAGAGGATGAGGATGATTTGTGCTGCATTGGATCTTGAAAAAAAAAACAAGTATTTTTTCAGATATTCGCATAAATGAAAATCAAGAGCTTTTGGATGTTAGCTGTACAAGAGTGAGCCATAGTTATTAATTGAATCTAGAGGCTCTGCAAATAATAATATTTTTTAAAGGGATCTATAAAGGGTGTGTGCTGAAATAAAGGTACAAGGAAGGAAGAGATTATGGAGAGATCATGTAGTTCCAAGTTAATAAGTATAAAAACTATATATGGAGAACTAAGTAAAATTCAAATCTGCTGGTGTGGTGTGCGCAAGTGCTCCAGAGTCCAGACTTCTATTCTTTATTATTATGTGCTATCTCTCTATACCTTTCAAAAACTAATTATTGATATAGTTGTACACAAAATATGATTCTTTTATTTAAGAATATATAAGTTTCCAAAATTATCAATATGTCTCTATAAATGTTAAAAACATATGGAACACACTTTATTTGATATTATGGTTTTAACGCACCTTTTATATCATTTCTAGTCCGTGCAACTGCACGGGTTTGATGAACTAGTGACATGTAAATATGAACAGAGGAAGTACGTAAGAAAAATAAAAATCCCGGTTAAATTAATTTACCCGAGCCGTACAGCAACTTGCGACGGACATGAAATGTGTAGAGCCCAGCAGGTCCCTATAGCAGCCTTGCATTGGGCCACCAAATACTGGTAATAGTCGCGTCGCGTCGCGTCGTCAGTTTAGCAATCGCACGCCCAATAAGCTGGCAAGCTGCACTGCATGCAACCACCGCCCGGCCCCCGCTAATCATTGATCATCGATCGGTTGCTCTCCACTCGATTGATCACCGCACCTAACACCCCCACTCATCGCCCGCTCTTCCCCGGCCGCCGCCGCGAGATTATCTGCACTTGTTGTTCATCATCAGTTCGTGCAAGCTTGGCACTTTGGCAGGCACCGTCATCCCAGGAATTTCCGACCTCGTTCCATTTGCAGCTAACGCCAGCTGCAAATGAAAGAAATCCCTCTTCTGATCTTATATTATTAACTAGCTTGCTAGAGTTGACTAATTAGCGATTTGCGAAGCTGAGACAGTACCAGACGACTAGAACATCTCGACTAAATAAAATTGCTACAACTCGTATGTGTACACACCTAGCAGTCGCAAACCGAAGGAGACTGCAGGTACTATAGAACTTACAAACTTCAAAAGCGGCACGTATGTACATTGATTAATCCGTTCATACAAAAAAAAAATAGAGAAATGAAGTTCCCGGACTGGAACGAACACATGGGTGTGGTAGTTGTGATGCGCGATGCATGGCACTACAGCACTGTGCGTGCGTGCGATGACCAGTGACACTCACAATGCAATCAACGTGAAGACGGGCATTGAATTGAGGAGCGGGCGCACCCACACGCGTACGTGCGCATCGTACATCGTCGACGGTTGGGCCGTCGATCAATCGATCGGGTCTGCTGCATGCACATATATATATATATATATGCACGGATAGCGTACCGGTACAGCAACAGGAGGAGGGTCGTTGCGCTACACACTACAGCACCTACGGGTCGACCCCTCTCATTCAATCCCGCGATTGGGAAATGCACGTTGCCGGAAATCTCGCCCGGGCCTGTGCGACATTAACTCGGGGATCTTCGATCCACCAGCTCGATTTGCTACCCGCCGGCCGGTATACGTACGGGTATATGCGTACGTCGACGAGCAGTGTATATATCCTAGCTACGTGCACACGGAGGAATGGGACAGGTCATGCGCCAACCAACTGCAATGTTGACGTCATCCGCGAGCGAGCGGCCACCAATGTAAACAGTAGCTGAGCTGAGGAATTTGTGTGTACCGACGATCGATCGAACTGAGATGATGATCGATCCGCAGCTAGCCTGGCCTGGGCCTCACTAGAAATCTGCGTCCTATCTCATGGACGACCTGGCATGGGAAGTGAACGCTCCAACAGAGAAGCCACACACAAAGTACATTGCATGCTGCACGGCTTCTTGGTTCGTCGGTGATGAGGGGGCGGATCTTTTAATTAATTTTTCCAGCTAGATAGCTGGCTAATCTCATCTGACCTGCTGCGCTCGATCGGGCCATGGTCTTCATCGGACGGCAGCTTCCGAGAGCTTCGCCGCGCCGACACGCACCGCCACCCGGACCACGAAAGCGACGATGAGGTGCATTGCCTCGCCTCGCCCCCAATTGCTAGCTGCAGATGCCGTACGGGCGAGCAACACGACGAAAGGACGTCGCAACGGCATATATGGCCACCACACTGATCCCTGACCGAGACCGACCTCGCACTGCCACTACTGTCACTGCTGCCCGCACAGTGAAAAAAAAAGAAGAAGAAAATTACAGTAACCTTCCCCCGGCCCACAGATCAATCCTTTTGCTGTTCGTCGAACCACCAGATGATGGCAGTGACGGCTCACTGCACCAGCAGCAGATCTGCATTGTTAATTCGCTACTTACGCTATACTACTAGTACTGGAGTAGTAGAAACCATAAAGAAGAGACCCTGGCTACCCAACTTTACGGTTTTACAGTATTTACTCCGTGATGATAAATAACGCGATCCTCACAGCCGCCGTAAGATAAAGAGTACTCACTCTTACTCCGCTTTGGATGCTTCGTTCGGAATCTGGAGGGATGTAGAAGCAGTAGTAATAAAGTGGGCGAGATCCGCGACTTATTTTGTTTGTCGGAGCACTGTCCGTGCATCATCATCTAGTAGGTACTCTACTACAGTACGTGGATCCATGCATGCGATGCGGATGCGGATGCAAGTAGCAGCAGACAGCAGAGTGAAATGGGGTCAGGACAACCGATCCGTACATTTGTCTGTGTTAATCCTGCAGCCCACAAGATCACACTGTCGATCGATCGCAGTAATAATGACCATCACTGCCCGCGCGCGGCTTAACCAGACTGCCGTGGAAGAGGATCGAACGCGTCGACCTCTCTCTGACCCATCGGTCAACCTTTAGCTAAGCAGAGTCGCCATCTGACAGAGAACTTGCAGTAACAATAACTTTTTTTTTTTAAAGGAGAAGAGATAACACAAACTACTACTACTACTTAAGATAACCTGTGGCAGTAAGAGATAAGGGTATGGGATGAAATGGTGTGTGTCTCCCTTAGCTTGGTACTCCTTTCTAGCCGGCGCTGACCATCAAATTAATGTAAAACCGTTCCCCGCGGTCTGCACAATTGTCAGGACATTTCATTTCCTTTTGGACGGCAACTGCTTGTACGCGTGCAATTGATTTCATCCTGACAAATTTTCACTATATATATATGGTGCACGTTGTGCACGTGATCCGGGGGACACACAGCCTTTGCTTGCTTGCAGCAGAGCGCGTGTCCTGAGTTTATAACTCTGTACATGGTTCGGGAAGAGAGTTTAGGATGGTCCTTAACCAAACATTACTCCGCATCACGCTCCTATAATTTATTTTGGCATGTGTGCATAATTAACAAGTTAATAATGTTGCAGGCAGAAATGCGAGAGAATCCAGTGAGCTAGCTAAAACTCCACAACCATGTTTATTTGGGAAATCAAGGACTTGACAGTGCAAGAATTTCGTATGGCAAAACAGGGGTTAATTCAAGGATATTGTATAAAGCAAATCTTTGAACACTCCAAAGCCTGATTTTGGTTGAGAAAGCCCCTTTGCTGTCTTGAATGCGACGTAGCCCAACTATTATGCAAATTGGAGGAGGATTTCTGTGTAGATTTCTCCAGGCCACGCTCTCATCCGACCATCGCCAGTCCTTTTCTTAGCAGTTCCATCGATCGATGCATGGCATGGAGATCAAATATCTTATAGTACAGTATCTAATTGTACAAGGACACCGCCATAGAAATCATCCATATTCCGTTATTTTGTTTAAAAAGCATTACTAGTTCACGTCAGCAGAATGTTGAAACGCATGCCGTCCTTTTCCTAATGATGAAGTCATGTGCATATATCGCTTTCATTCAATAAAATTATATGGACATATGTGTTCGATTTTTATTTAATTTCCGAAAACCACTTTACAGTTGAGAGGGAAGGAACCATCGTCGTCCATGAATAGTCAAATACGGTCAAGGCTTAAATCCAGCATGTATAGCTCATCTTTATCAGTTGAGATATTGCATCATATATATCCACATGTGCAAGATCATCACATGCCGCGTACGCATCGATGCGGCATATGGAGCAGAGAGGTTTCACTCCACATGCATATGTAATACATGGATTTAGATTATGCGTGTACTTAGCACATGTATAGCATGCAGTAGCCGTCACCAAAGAACAACACAGAGGATTGAGTCATCAGTCCATCACTAATTTATCATCACCCGAGAAACAGAGGATTGTGTTTGCTGGTGATGCTTCTTCGCGGAAGGAGCGAACGACAGACAGCCGGATGCGGACGAGACATGCAAATCGACAAGAATCATTTTACGTTTTTTTTTTCTGGATTAACAACAACAACAAGATGAAATGAGTGGTACGGGTGATGGCTCAACAGACGCCACACGTCACTGTCGTCCACGCACGGATGCATGCGCCAGTATACATTTCTTTCCCCGGTACTATTGCAATCAGATATCTGACAGTTGTTGGAGGTCCACCTGGCATTATGGCTCTCCAAACTCCCAACAGATTTCATTGTTCTCGTGTTATTTGTTTATTTTTCTCATCTATAAAAGCATTATTTATTTCAGATTAGTATACTCCTGATTTTTCCAGCATATTCATGCGTGTGTAAGAGAACAAAATATTTTTTTATTAAAAACATCAATTTTTTGAAGAAAAATTAAAAACATCAATTGAAATAATAAAGTGGCGTATCTTCACAATAGTGAGCTAATGTCGTTGCTTCAGAAATCAGAATTCAGGATAATCGTATCCATAATCTAGTGGAGCTCTTTAGGTGGGGGGACAGGAACTAGGTAGGATATATGCAAGCCCCTGTCCTCCAGTAAGCTATATAAGCCCAAAAGAAGGGCACGTATGTACCCAAGCAAGAGAAAAGGCAGAAGGAATAAACAATTCCGTTAGATTAGCATCAAGTTCGTTCCTTGTTTTAAAAACCGGGGATTGCCTTGTGCCTACCTTACATCAAGGGACACCTTTGCAATCGGGTCATGTCCCTCTGCTTTAATCAATCAAGCCATCTCGTCTTAACCCCTCATCTCATTATCACAGCAAATAAATTAAAGACGACCAAAGCATGCAAAGCACAGGCAACAACAAAGACGATCGAGAGAGAGAGAGAGTCGCATGTAATGATTAAATGATTTCATAGACATATATAACTCGTCAAGAAACCCATCAAGGATCCTGAACAACCGAGATGATCAAGGAGCACTACTGTGGAGGGGGAAAAAAAAACTAGTAAGTAGTGGCTATGGATGGATGTGTGTTGGGGCAGTAGCACGCACCGGCGCGCAGTCCGCTGCCCCGGTCGCCACCAACCCGTAATCCAGCCATTCGCTTCGTTCCCAGGTGGGGCTCGATCCTCCGCGAAATGATTGGGCATGGACGACGAGAGCCGATCTCGCGCTAAATCTCGCCGGAGATTGTTGGACGGACGTCGCTTGCACACAGCACAGGTCGATCACTACCGGCCGCGGCGACCGGCGATAATAATGAGCTCGATAGCGCGAGATTATTGCAGCGATTTTGTCTATATCTATTACTAATTAATTCTTGTTTGCTGATGGGTTGAAAAGCTGTGGCCTAGTTGTAGCAGCTAGCGCGCGGCAGTGTACGTTGCGGTTGGTGGTTAAGCACACGGTTGAGTAAAGCTCAAGATGAGACGAGAGGAAATCGAAAGGGTTTGGGGCCGGCCGGATGAGGAGTGGCGGCAGGTAGCCCTCTGGTGAGAGGCTTGAGTGAGGGAGTGAGCTAATGAGCTACTCGGGCGAGAAGCTAGTACAGAGAGTGGAATCATTTGAGCTAAGGAGGCTTTGTTTTGCTTTGAGGTCGCGAAAGAAACAAGGCTCCAATGATGCTGTTCGATCAACAAGAGGCGACGTGCGCGTGTTTTATATAATCTTTATTAGTATAAGGACGACACTGATTTGATTTGTGTTGGTTACAAAGTACTACTAGCGTGCTAGCGTACTGTGCGCAGGATATGTTTTTGGCCATGCACGATGATGCGGCTTTGTTTGGATGATATATGTGTGTGCTACTGTACTGTGCGAGCGGGCAATCGATTGGGGAGGATCACGTAAAGGCCCTTGCAACTTTTTCTTGTCCTTAAAGTTTCTCCCCTTGAACTCTAAAAAAAAAAACTTAAACCCTCATCGAGTAATATATAAGCCGAGCTCACGGAATTTCTTTTTCCGCGCATACGAAAAAGGTGCACAGGATATGAAAAATGGTCCCAGTATCGCGGATTATTCGGACTAACAACCAGCTGCTAAGGACCATCTGATTTTCCACTCGATCTTGTGCACAGTAGTATCCCTGCACTGGAACCGTTAACTTGTTATGTCATAGTAGTGTAGTGTTTTTGAAGTTATATTACCTTTGCACTACTGATAAAAATTCACTCTCTCAGTTTTTAAATTGTTACCATTGTTGATTTTTTTATTTAACTTTGATCATTCGTCTTATTTAAAATATTATTTTAAATATGTAAAATTTTAATTTATAATTCAATTTTCTTTGATAATAAAACAAATTATAATAACATATAATAACATATACTCAGGGATATTACTCTTTGTTATGTCATAGGAGTATGATATTATTTAATTTTTTAAATAAAACAAATGATCAAAATTAATTAAAAAAGTAAATAATAACAATAATTTAAAAACGAGGAGAGTAACACGATTAATTAACACACGTCCGGTGAAGTAGCGGGAATCGAGTGATGCGTCTAGTTCCACCACAACACAGTGAAAAAAAATAAAAGAACAATACTAAGACAGAGCGCCAACCGGATTACCGGAAGCATTGAGTGTCCAAGGCAGGTCAGAAAAGGACACGCGGCAAGAACTCGCACGAGCGCGTGCGCGCGGTGGCGGGAAGCTAAGCTAGAGTACCCGGCCGGCGGCTCCAGTATAAATTGGGCGCAAACACCTCAGCAGCCTCTCACACACACCACCTTCCCAAATCCCAATCAATCGCATTCCTTCTTCTTCCCTCACGAACAGAACAAACAGAGCATTCGCCCACTACTAATCCACAAGTAGCTTCACAAATACACCAGTAGCTTCAGCTTGTTGAGAGATCGATGGCCGCCACGATGCTGGATCAGTCCCTCGGGTCGGACCGCCTGAGCCAGGAGATCTTCTCCATCCTCGAGTCCAAGTTCCTCTTCGGCGCGCCGCCTGAACTCGCGCACTTCTCCTCCCCAGGCCGCGTCCGCGTCCTCTCCATCGACGGCGGCGCGGACGGTGGCGCGCTGGCCGCCGCCGCGCTGGTCCGTCTCGAAACCCGGCTCCAGGAGCTCTCCGGCGACCCCGACGCGCGCGTGTCCGACTTCTTCGACCTCGCCGCGGGCTCCGGCGCGGGCGGGTTCCTCGCGGCGGCGCTCTTCGCGCGCCGCATGCCCGCCGCCGCCGCGCGCGACGTCGTCGCCAAGCACCGCAAGCTCCTCCTCTCCGGCGGCCGCGGCGGCGGGGGCGGCCTGTTCGGGCGGCGGCGCAACGAGGCGGCGGCGTTCAGGAAGGTGCTGGGCGACCTGACGGTGCGCGACGCCGCGAAGCCGCTGCTGATCCCGTGCTACGACATGGCCACCGCCGCGCCCTTCGTCTTCTCCCGCGCCGACGCCGTCGAGGCCGACGCCTTCGACTTCCCGCTGTGGCAGGTCTGCGCCGCCGCCTGCGGGGTGGGCCCCGCCGAGGTGGCGTCCCTCGACGGCCGCACCAGGCTGCGCGCCGGGGCCGGGGGCGCCGCCGCCGCGGTGGCCAACCCGACGGCCGTCGCCGTCACGCACGTGCTTCACAACAAGCGCGAGTTCCCCTTCGCCGCCGGCGCCGCCGACCTCGTCGTGCTCTCGCTCGGAGGGAGCGCCGCCGCCGTCTCGCCACCTCGCCGTTCATCTTCAACCCTCCTGCGTATCGCCGGAGCGTGCCAAGCCGACATGGTAATTATTAACGCGAAACAAAATTCTTTTTTTTTTCTTTTGGCCAAGACATCATTCTTTGCATACCAGCACAATAGTAAGAGCACACTTGACAAGGACTACTAATAATTTTCAGGTGGACCAGGCGGTATCAATGGCGTTCGGCGAGAGCAGGGCGAGCAACTACATCCGCATTCAGGGCAACGGCATCGCTCCGGGCGGCAGCGACACGGCGGAGGCGGCGCTGACGGAGCGCGGCGTGGAGTCGGTGATGTTCCGGGGGAAGAAGCTGATGCCGCAGACCAACGGCGAGCGGCTCGACGGCGTGGCGGAGCAGCTGCTCCGGGAGCACCACCGGAGGCTCGAGAGCAAGACGCCGGTCGTGCTCGTCAAGCCGTCGGCCACGCCAAGGACGTCCTCGTCGTCGGCGTCCACGCTCATCACCGTCTCCACCAACTCCTCCGACGACTCGCCTTGATTCATTTATCATTCGTTTAATTTGCTGCTGGGTTTTTACTGCTGTAGTAGAAGTTAATTAGCACGGCGCCGGCGCTCGGGTTTTGGTTGCCTGCCGGCGCTCGCACTCCCGGTCCCCGCCGAGGAAGAAAGAGGAGTGATCCCATCCATGGAAATGTTTTCTAGCTTAGGAAACCAGAGTGTGTGTGTGTGTATGTTGTGCGCGTGCTGCAAATGCCATGTAGATTGATTGTCCAGAGCTTGGATTGCAATGTGATGCTATCGGTGTGGCGTTTACTACTGATCACAAACTGCCTTTCTCCTGCCGTTTTCATCTTCTTTATTTTTCTCACCCAAGCCAAAAAAAAAAAATAAGATTTCAAAAAAAGATTTTAAGATAGTACTAGGACCAAAACGTGGCAAGATATGTTTTTGTTGCAAGCGGACAAATACATACTCATTCTGAACCATTCGTCCCCCGATGTTTCACAACACGTGCCTGATATACTGCAGCACCCCGACCGGAACTCAATTGCCATCAATCTACCCACGCTGTAACTGTAATTCGGCTGCCATTTCGGACAACACACTCTGCCCACCGACACCGACAGCATCATTGATGTGTCCGGCTTTGGCATTTCGCTCTTGTTGGCCCGGGCTGTTGTCCGCAGAAATGTAGCGTCATCGCGAGAGGTCCAGGATGCCATTATCGTTGCTCAGAGCATTCAGCCCAAATCAGGTTTATAATTCGTAGTGGGCTACGACAAAGCACGGGTCTTTGTTGGGCTCCCACATTAAGCCCATTCAATCAAGGCCTCAAGATGATGGATCATGACTGCAAAGAGAGGGTTGTCCAAAACAAAAAAAAAATGATTAAAAAAAACTCGACCTGCCGGTGACAGAAGTCACCCCGATAGCATTATATTAAGGACAAGAGCCTTCTTACATAGGTCGAGAAAAATCCTCGAACCCCTCCCACCCATACTTCATCGTGCCCCTCTCCTTCGCCGAATGAAATCTTTTGCTCCGTCAATAAGCTCAAGCTCTCTGGTAGGCTGGCTGCCTTGACTAGTCTAAAATGTCTTCGTTCCTTATTGTGAGATGAGACATTTCCAGTAAAACACGTCGCAGAATTGCTCAGTCTGCGCCCATTTTCTATCAAAATGTTGTTGTTGACCTTCTTTTAATATTTTGTGAATGAAGGATCGAGAATGCGATCAGGGGGAGGGGGGGGTGAATGGGAGACAAATAAAATTCTCCAAGAGAACTTGGCCTATATCCCGAAAACAACCCAAGCCAATCTCTAAATCGATCACTAAGACTACACACACCAACTTGTGGTGTACTAGCCTTAGGAGTGATCAACCACACAAAAAAACACAGCGGAAACAGAAAGGGACGAAATACTCAACAGTCCAGAACTGAGCACTTATCGGCAGTGCCGATCCCTACTATCGGCAGTGCCGATCACGCCTATCGGTAGTGTCGGTATGCGTCATCGGCTGTGCCGGTCCCACTATCGGCAGTGCCGGTGCGGGATGCTGTCGCACTGGAACCTACAGACTAGACCAATCGGCAGTGCCGGTCCTGATCATCGGCAGTGCCGGTCGATCCCCGACAGAATAGAAAATCTCTCGTGATCTTGTCAAAACTTCTCCAAAAACTAATCAAACGAACTTCAAATGATGCGATTTTTGAACCAATAAATCCTCATCACATCACGACCCTAATCCTAGGAGATCATCTCAATTGGCTCAAGGAATCATCATGAATTTCAGATCTTGTGTCAAGAACACTAAAAAGGGGAAACTTGAGAAATCCTTCAAATCGAAGTTGCTAGAGCCAATAATTCCATCAAGGATCCATAGAGGATTATCCTAACTCATACTAACAACAAGTTTCTCAAGAAATCCGGGCCAAAAATCCGTCCAAAAGTAAGATCGAAAATCACCACGAAAAAGGTCTGAAAATAGGAAAAAGGGAATTTCGGGATTCAAGTGAAGAAAGAAATCTTGAGTACACAAATACTTCTCATATCATAGAAAGGTGCTTACAAGATCCATAGGTACAAGGCTAGGAAGCCATCCTCTTTCTCCTACAAGGCTAGGAAGAGTAAGAGATATCTCTCACACACCCACTACTCTCCTCTCAAACATGAAATCCTTTCCTAGCACTTTGAATAGAGTCCTAACACAAGGCTAATGGAAGAAAGGCACCTCTCCCACTAGCCACACCTCTCATTATATAGGCCTAGAGTCTATTGTCCACATGACCACTCTACCCTTGACCTATATAACATACCCACCTACCACCAGGGGCATAACTGTCCATCTTTTTCCTTATCGCCCGAATGCTATCGGACGCTTCACGTCTTTGCTTCATCTTGAAGCAAACTCTGTGATGGTGCCATGTGTACCACCAACCACCGCCACCGGTTTTGAGGCCTAAATCGGAAAACCGCCTTACATGCTTCTCAAAGCGCGACTTTTCGATATCGACGCGTGTCACCTTGTCCCGCGATCCTAATCACCGGCAAGTTTCTCCTAGTCCCTATCCATCGGACCCCTTGTCACTTGCACCAGCATCCCGTTTAGCTTGACTTGGTCAACACGCCGTCTTCATCACCACCACGGTTTTTAGGCTCGATCGCAAAACTATCCGTGCTTCTTGCCTCTCCACATGTACGGTGTGGATCACCCTTGACTTCACCCGGTATCCCGATCGTCTGGCCCCAAGTCTCCTACTTGTGCCCGATCCTCTCGTCGTTGACCGCCAAGCCGACTCTAATAACCTACACATCATGAGACAAGCAAACACATTTCCCATCTCCTACAATACCATCAATATCTCCACCAACTCCGGTTAGTCATAACCATGATATGCAAACCCATGTAATCCCTGGATTCCCGTATTTCAACTCAAACACCAAATCCGCTCAAGTCAATTACTCATCACAAATATAGCAAACCATGGCACATATCCACATGGTTTCTCAATCTTCCCCTTGATGAGTACATTGACAACACCAAATACACAAAGATTTGAGATTGAAATACGAAGCCGAATAAGCACATCCAAATGGCCAAACCCAAAGAAAAGGTGAAAACAAACCATCTAGCAAGTAGGGATCACAAAACCAAGAGTTGACAAAGAAAGCGACTTGAGACGCAAAGAATATGAAAAGTGCAAGAAAACGCTCAAGATTATGATATGCTCCCCCTCAAGTTGTGGTAGGTCTCATGTAGTGCAAAACGGGTCATATGAGTTTCTTAGCATTATTTGTGCATGACCTCAAAATTTTCTCCCTCTTTGGTAATGAACTCATCAAAGAGGCAAAAGAATAAGCAAACATACAATGCATGAAAATGCAAACCTAAGGAGCTTTAACAATTATGCAAACAAGCATTTAACTTTGCTAACCCTAACCATAGTGCCATGAAGTATAAAGGCAATAGCTCCCAATCATGCAAAGATAAAAAATAGATAGCAAAGCATAAACACCATAAGCTATACATGCTAAGCAGAAAGATTGACTAGTTTAGATAGAATCAAATTTTGCTCATCATAAGAAAATCTGCCACCACATATGTAAGTACTCTCATCCAAGGTAAAACAAGCACCAACTGAATCATAAGAATCTAACCAGTTTCAATCTCAACAAGGGTAACAAGCACTCACAGAAAATGAGCTCTACAAACGCTCACATATGAAACAGAGACTCACTTGATCAAGTGATTATAGTTTATCCTCATGTGTCCTCTTATCCATACGGAGGGTCGCACGACTGGGTATGGCAAACACCCCGAAGCTTCAAGTCACAATGTTTAGATTTAGCATTATTGAGTAGTTCTCGATCAAAGCACTTAGCAGATTTTTCAAAATTATGCACAAGACAAAAGAGCATGCCTTTGCGGCAAAAGAAACACACGTTCCCACAATGTTTCATCATGAGCTAAATATTTGCAAAGCCTTCCATTTCGCAAACACAAGGTGCCAAAGCCAAGACATCCTCTAGACTAGCCTCAGTGCAAGTTTCAACAAGGATAAAAGCAACTATACACATGGTAAGTAAGTTTTAGCAAGATTAGATCATAAGGTTCACAAGAAGCTTAGTTTACCTTTAAGATTAGCAAGTTGCTCACATAAGTTTATAACAGGCCATCTAGAAAATCTAAGGATAAGAGATTACCATCACATCCACACAACTTAGCTCAAGCTCAATCATAGCAAGGAGAAATACAAGGAAGCATAAGAATCAAAGCTCATCTACCAATGCATATATTACATATGAGATGCAATGCAAAAATAGTAAGATACATATATACAAGAGAAAACCAACTCTTCCTCAAATGATGCCATAGGGATGACAAATACCAAGTTCCCCCCGAAGAAAAGCATGTCTCGAAGCATCTAGGGGCTTGGTGAGGATATCAGTTAGTTGGTTTTTGGTATCAATGTATCTGAGCTTAACATCACCCTTCTCAATATTGTCTCTCAGGAAGTGGAATCGCACATTGATGTTTTTGACCTTACCATGTTGGACTGGGTTTTTGGCTAAGCATATGGCACTGGAGTTATCACATATGAGTGAAACACCCTTGAAAGTCAACCCATAGTCTCTTATGATAGATACAATCCATAGGATTTGTGAGCAGCGGCTAGCAGCAGCTACATAATCAGCCTCTGTAGTGGATTGGGCAACACTCGACTGCTTACGAGAAGACCAACAAATCAAAGAAGTACCCAAGAAATGGCAAGTACCACAAGTGCTCTTCCTATCAATTCTACACCTAGCAAAGTCCGCATCCGAATACCCAATGAGATCAAGAGATAAAGATGCAGAGTACCAAATACCGAACTCAAGGGTGTATTTGAGATACCTGAAGATGCGCTTGACAACCTTACGATGAGTCACTCTTGGGGAAGCTTGAAAGCGAGCAAAAAGACACACCGTAAAGTGTATGTCTGGTCTTGTTGCTGTCAGATACAAGAGGGAGCCAATCATGCTTTTGTACTCCCTGTGATCCACCGCTTTACAGTCTTCATCAGGGTCAAGAGCCGTTATAGTAGACATTGGTGTAGACAACGACTTCACATTGACCATGTCGAACTTCTTCAGGAGATCCTTCGTATACTTGGCTTGATGTATGAAAGTGCCTTGCTTGCACTGCTTGATTTGAAGCCCAAGAAAGAAGGTGAGCTCTCCCATCATCGACATCTGAAATTCACTTTCCATAGCTTCCTGAAATCTGGACATAAGAGCATGAGAGGAACCACCAAAGATGATATCATCCACATAAATCTGAACTATTAGAAAGTCATTGACATGCTTTAGAGTGAACAAGGTTTTATCAACACACCCCATGACATACCCACGCTCTAGCAAGAAGGTCTTAAGCCTAGCATACCATACCCTAGGTGCTTGCTTTAGCCCGTACAAAGCCTTCTGAAGCTTGTACACACGGTTTAGGTATTTGTGGTGTTCAAAGCCAGGGGGTTGCCTCACATACACTTCTTCCTCTATAAAACCATCTAGGAAAGCACTCTTGACATTCATTTGATAGAGTCTAATGCCCTTGGAGGCAGCAAATACAAGCAAGATCCTAATGGCTTCTATACGAGCAACAGGAACAAAGGTTTCACCATAATCTAAGCCCTCCACTTGGTTAAAACCTTGAGTAACTAACCTAGCCTTGTTTCTCATAACCTCACCATCTTTCCCATGTTTGTTTTTAAACACCCATTTGGTTCCTATAATATTGATATTTTTGGGAGGCTCTACAAGGGTCCAGACTTTGTTTCTCTCAAAGTTTTCCAACTCCTCATGCATAGCATTGATCCAATGTTCATCAGATAGTGCGTGTCCAACATCCCGGGGTTCAAAGGTTGCAACAAAGAGAGAATTGGTAAAGCAAGCTAGATGTGCAGACCTTGACCTTGTTGTCCTCTTATAGAGATTACCGATCATCTGTTGAGGTGGATGTCGACGCTGAATGTGGTGAGGAGCCTCTCTCAGAGTGTACCTCCCCCTCAACTACAGCTGGAGCTTGCTCGACAGCTGCTGAAGTCGATGTAGAAGCTTCTGGACCCTCTGCAGGAGTAGTGGTAGCAGCAGGAACAAGCTCATATGAGAGATGAAGTGAATCATCATCATCATCATCATCAAAGCCCTGTAGGTCCTCTTCTACAAAGATGCTCTCCTTCATCTCCTTGTCACCTGCAGACTCAATCACATCCCTTGCACAAGAGTTTGATTCATCAAACGTTACATCGCAGGATTCTATGATGGTGTTAGTTTTCAAATTCAAAACTCTGTAGGAATGACCATGAAGAGAGTAACCAAAAAAGATTCCATCAGAAGACTTTGACTCAAACTTATCAAGATTGCCACGCTTGAGAATAAAGCACTTACAACCAAAGGCACGCAAATGAGAAACCGAGGGCTTTCTCCCAAAACGCAGCTTATAAGAAGTCACATTAAGAATTGAGCGTAAGAAAATCTGATTGAAACATATCAAGCAGTGCTAATGGCCTCAGCTCAGAACCGCCTCGGAGTCCTATGCTCATCGAGTATCGTTGGGGCCATCTCCACTAAGGTTCTGTTCTTTCTTTCAACCACACCGTTCTGCTGGGGAACCTGAGGTGCTGAAAACTGATGCTCAATACCATGCTCAAGACAGAAAGCATCAAAGGAGGAGTTCTTGAACTCGGTGCCATTATCACTACGAATTGCTCGTAATGCACCAGGGAGTTCCTTGAACAACCTCAAAGCTAAGCTCCGAAAGTGATGAAACACTTCATCCTTACTCTCAAGAAAGTAGACCCAAGAGTAGCGAGAATAGTCGTCAACAATCACAAGAATATATCACTTCCCACCCGCCAAACGAACCCTGAAGGACCAACAATGTCTATATGAAGCAACTCTTCAGGGCGTTCAGTCATCACCAAATTGATTGGTGGATGAGAAGCGACAATCATTTTTCCATGACGACAAGTAGCACAAACCAAATTCTTATCAAATTTGAGCTTAGGCAATCCTCGGATCAAACCTAGGCCACTCAAGCGACATAACAAGTCAAAGCTTATGTGATCCAGTCTCCTATGCCATTTCCAGAGCTCAGAAGAAGATTGAGCAAACAAGCACTTGTGAGAACCAGGAGAACCAGCAAAATCAACCTGAAAAACTCTGTCAATGCGAGAAATCCCACAAACCAAGGAACCACTCGAATCAAGAACACAAGAAACATTCGTCTTAAAGCGTACTTTCAAACCAACATCAAGAAGCTGAGAGACGGAGAGGAGATTGTACTTGAGAAACTCAACCAAACCAACATCATTGAGAGTGAAGTTCTCATTTACCTTTACCGCGCCCCTTCCCTTCACTCTTCCTCTCTTGTCATCTCCAAAGGTCACATACTCCTGACGCTTCAAGGGAGTGAGGCTGGAGAACCACTTTACATTTCCGGTCATGTGGCGCGAACACCCGGAATCCATCAACCACTTGTTCTCCAAGCCTCCACCTGCTGCCTACAAAGAACGAGAAGTGAAAGTCGATGGCTCAGTGCTGGGTTAGTCAAAAAGCATTTGGGAATCCAGCACTTAACCATACGACTGGTAGTAGTTATCATAGTTCTTTGCACTTTATCATTCGAACGCATAGGACGAGAACCATGATGGGGGAAAACGTGGCCTGTCAAAGCGTCTCGACTCAAACCTTGGATTGTGAGGATAGAAATTGTCTGTGTGAAAGCCAAATCCACGCGAGTGACGCTCACCATGACGGGCAAAACATGGGGCGCCAAAGCATTGTTGCGCAAAGCCTATGTCTCGTAAATCAAAACCATATGAGGGATGACCCTGTCCACGACAGGCATGAGAAAAAGAGCGAGGCTGAAAGTCAACAAAATCATCATAAAAAACATCCCTAGTCAACTCAGTTTGTTTGCTCTTAATTCTCTTACGCCTAAAACAGAATTCATCCAAGTGGCCTTTGCGACTACAAAACATGCAAATGTAGACACCCTTAGGATTAGGCTTGGTTTGTATTGCAGGTTTGAGTTTTGGCTTCTCTGTTTGCTTTGGGTTGAAGGAGGGTTTGTGATTGGGTGGATAGTATGTGTTAGTGGGTTTGATGGTGTTTTCATCATCCTTGTAGCTAGAGCTGGGTACAAACTATCCACATTTTCACTCTCCTTGTCACACCTCTCAAATCCCAAACCCAAGTTATAGGTTGATCTAGAAGCACTCTCCTTCACTCTTGCCAAATCACTCTCAATCTTCTCTTCACTCACTAGGGTTCTCTGGAGCCTAGACACAAGATAGTCATTTTCCTGAACTAGGGCTTTATTTTCCTCCCTAGTGATTACAAGCTTGTCCTTAAAAGAGACACACACCTCACAGGGTGTTGGAAGGACCTTAGAGTGAGTCTCATGAAGCAACTTGGACTCAAGCTCTTTGACTTTGAGGGACTGAGCGTCCAACTCATCTGTGAGTTTGGAGCACTTCTGACATGCACCCAAAAGAGTTGGTCTAGCTTTGAACTCATCAAGCTCCATGAGGGCACTCTCAAGCTGACTGGCAACTTGAGCATACACACTCTCCCTCTGTGCAAGATCACTTATCACAACTCGACAAGACTCACACTCAACAACAATGTCCTCATGAGTAAGCTTGGACCTAAGCGAAGCAATTTCAAAATCAGTACTCTTCAACTTAGACTTAAGCTCTCTACTCTCATGAATAGTAGTGCGAAGCTTATCATCTTGCATGAGCAGAACATCGTGCAAATGATCAAGTTCAGAAGAGAGCTTATCGGAGTGGGAGGTACCTCACTTGTGTCGGAGTCGGATCCAGAGTCGGTGTCATGGTCGTTCTTTGCCATGAAGCAAAGTCCGGTGATGTCATCCTTCCTCTTGACTCGTGGCTTTTCAACCTCCTCTTCCGAGCTTGTAAAGTCTTCGCTTGATGTGAGATCAATATCGCTCAAGACGGCAACGCAGGCGCGTGCAATGGCCTTGGCGAACTTCTTGGAGTTCTTGCGCTTCTTGTAGAAGTGGTTCTTCTTCTGCTTAAATTCTTCAGTGTTATTGTTGCGGTACCCGGCCTTCTTCTTCTTCTTCTTGGGACAATCAACGATGAAGTGTCCCGGGTCACCGCACTTAAAGCAGGTTCTTGAACTACCTCCTCTTCTCTCCTTCCGGTTGTTGTAGAACTTCCTAAACTTCCTTATGAGCAAGGACAGCTCCTCGTCAGGAATGCACTCCATCTGTTCATCGGAAGCTGCAACAAGAGAAGATAAAGTAAACTCTAATGAAGACTTGTTAAGTGAGAGGTTAGTTCCATAAGAAACACAACTGTGATCACCCTTCTGAGAACTAGAAAGTAAAGCCAAGCTAGAAGCAGGAATAGCAAGATTAGGACGAGATTTCCTAGACAGTTCATGAGATTTCAGCTTGCTATACAGTTGCTCATAGTTCAGGGTATTGAATTCAGCAGTTTCTTCTAGAGCAGCAATTTTAACCCTCCAAACATTTTCATCAAGTGAGTACAGCAGTTGGTTAGCTCTATCATTGTCATTGTACAGAAGGGTACCATAAGCCCGCAAGTTGCACACAATTGTCTCAAACCTACAAAAAGTGCCATCCAGTGACTCACCCGGTTTCTATGCAAAGGTTTGGTACTGTCTATTATAAGAATCCTTACGCATAGACTTGACCTGGTTGATACCCTTATGGTAAGTGCAAAGCTTATCCCAAATAGCATGAGCAGTGTCAAGGTGTGCAACCCTATCATGTTCACTCCTACCAAGTGCAGAAAGCAGAATATTGACAGCTTTGGAGTTATTCTCATACCTGACTAACTCACCTACAGAAACAGTATTCAGGTCTTATGGTATAGCATACTCCTGATTAACAATCTCCTAAATTGCATGTCCTTGACTTAGCAGATACGCCTTGGTCCGTGACTTTCAGTAGGGGAAGTCCTCTTTATTGCACATCCATAGCTTGACAGCACGCTTCTCCATGTCGCCTTCAGATCACAAAGCCGGTGAAGGTCAACTAGTGATCAAACCGGCTCTGATATCAATTGAAGGACCGAGAAGGCGACCAGAGGGAGGGGGGTGAATGGGAGCCAAATAAAATTCTCCAATAGAACTTAGTTTATATCCCAAAAATAACCCAAGTCAACCTCTAAATCGATCACTAAGACTACACATACCAACTTGTAGTGTACTAGCTCTAAGAGTGATCAACCACACCAAAGAAACACAGCGGAAACAAAAAGGAAAGACGAAATACTCAACAGTCCAGAACTAAGCGCTCATCGGCAATGCCGATCCCTGCCATCGGCAGTGCCGGTTGGCATCGGCAGTGCCGGTCACGCCTATCGGCAGTGCCGGTGCGCGTTATCGACAGTGCCGGTCCCACCTATCAGCAGTGCCGGTGCGGGATGCTGTCGCACTAGAACCTATAGACTAGACCAATCGGCAGTGCCGGTCCTGGTCATCGGCAGTGCCGGTCGACCCCCGACATAACAGAAAATCTATCGGGATCTTATCAAAACTTCTCCAAAAACTAATCAAACAAACTCCAAACGATGCGATTTTTGGACCAGTGAATCCTCATCACATCACGACCCTAATCCTAGGAGATCAAATCAATCGGCTTAAGGAATCATCACAAATTTCAGATCTTGTGTCAAGAACACCAAAAAGGAGAAACTTGAGAAATCCTTTAAATCGAAGTTGCTAGAGCCAATAATTCCATCAAGGATCCATAGAGGATTATCCTAGCTCATCCTAGCAACAAGTTTCTCAATAAATCTGTGCCAAAAATCCATCCAAAAGTGAGATCGAAAATCACCACGAAAAAGGTTCGAAAATAGAAAAAAGGAAATTTCGGGATTCAAGTGAAGAGGGAAATGTTGAGCACGAAAATACTTCTCATATCATAGAAAAGTGCTTACAAGATTCATAGGTAGAAGGCTAGGAAGCCACCCTCTTTCTCCCACTAATTTGGAAGAGCAAGAGATGTCTCTCACACACTCACTACTCTCCTCTCAAACAGGAAGTCCTCTCCTAACACTTTGAATAGAGTCCTAACACAAGGAATGGAAGAAAGGCACCTCTCTCACTAGCCACATCTCTCCTTATATAGGCCTAGGGTCTATTGTCCACATGACCACTCTATCCTTGACCTACATAACACACCAACGTACCACTGGGGGCATAACCGTCTATCCTTTTTCTCATCGCCCGAATGCTATCGGACGCTTCACGTCTTTGCTTCATCTTGAAGTAAACTCCGTGATGGTGTCACGTGCACCACCAACCACCGCCAACGGTTTTGAGGTCCAAACCAAAAAACCGCCTTGCACGCTTCTCAAAGCGTGACTTCTCAATATCAACGCGTACCACCTTGTCTCGTGATCCTGACCACCGGCAAGTTTCTCCCAGTCCCTATCCATCGGACCCCCTTGTCACTTGCACCGGCATCCGTTCGCCTTGACTTGGTCAATACACCGTCTTCATCACCATCACGGTTTTGAGGCTCAACCATGAAACCATCCGTGCTTCTTCCTCTCCACGTCGGTGTGGATCACCCTTGACTTCACCCGGCATCCCGATCGTCTGGCCCCAAGTCCCCTACTTGTGCCCGATCCTCTCGTCGTTGACCGGCAAGTCGACTCCAGTGTCCTACACATTATGAGACAAGCAAACACATTTCCCATCTCCTGTAATACCACCAATATCTCCACCAACTCCGATTAGTCATAACCATGATATACAAACTCATACAATCTCTGGATTCCTGCATTTTAACTCAAACACCAAATTTGCTCAAATCAATTACTCATCACAAATATAGCAAACCATGATACATATCCACGTGATTTTTCAAAAATCATCGAAATGTTTAGTCATTGATCGCATGTCAGCATCTTCATAATTCCACATGCTCCTAGTATAATTCGTACTGCATTGGTAACCTCTTGTAAGTGGTAACGACTTGTACCGTATATGCACATGCATCATCATACATAGTAAAAAAAAAAATAATACCGTGTTCAATAAGAAAAGAAAGATATTTATGACGATAACCATATGCACATGCTGCACGACATTGTAGTTGCTAAGCTAGTGAGAACACGTCCAACCAATGGCGTCCACATCTGCGGTTGCCTTCCTGGAAATCTCATGCCTATATGTATAAAAACAAGATCTAGAAATGTCGTGTGCCAGTCTACCGCATCGACGTTCGTGGTGTGCCTTTTGGTCGAGGTACAAATAAAGAATTCAGGCAAAAATCTGTCACTGTCTCATCCGGAAAACAAATGGCCAGGGCTCCGAAACAGTAACAGCAAATCGACCTGACGCTTAGAACAAATCCACTCGACGCATCGCACTGTTGCGATTGCATTTACCAGCCTTTATCTATCTTATTATCGACAAAACCCACTCTCGTTTTACTGGTAAATTGTCAAGTCACTTTCAACTAAACTCAATCCAGCTCACCAAAGCGCGGCTTCCACGCGGCCATACGGGCGAGCCCACTGATCCCCGAGTCAACGGCTTGACTGCGCTCGCCACCCTCCGTCTCGCTCGCATAAAGAGCATAAGCTTCTCTCTCCTCTCTCTCCTTCCTACTACTAGTTTCAGCTTCCGGGAAGCCCACCAGAAGAAACTTCCAAGCCCAAGACAAGTCGCCATCTTTGATCAATCCCTCCTCCCTTTCTGAGCCGCTCCCCGCCGTGCGTAGCCGCCGGAGCTGGGAGGTCTCCCTCGTTGGCCTCCGGTGCCGCCGCGGTGGCCTTGCGGGTCACGCGCTGCTGAGGGCTGCGGCCGCCACGCCGGTGGAATTCGCCGCTCTCTCGACGTGGCTGGCTCAGGTTAGTTTGCCGTCTCCTTGGATTCCTTAGGGGAAATTTCGATTTTTGTTTTCCCCTTTTCGTGTTATCTTGTCGTCTCAGTTATGTGTGGCTGCGAGAATCCCTGGTTCTGATTGTGTCTTGGTCTCTGCTCCCCTGATTGTCGGGCAAGGGGCTGATTCAATTGCTCATTCTGTGTCACTGGTCGGATAAAGGCGCACAATTTAGGACGAACAACAAGATCACCTAATCTCTTTTGACCTAGCTTGTGGGTAATTCCGCAATTGGAGAACAACTTATTGAAGAAACTGTAGTAGCTATCCCTTTCCGGACTCTGTTTGACAGTAACATATTATGATGAATTCTGGGAGATTGTTGAGGATGCCAGCCCAGTTGCGGAGGATAAGTGTGAAAGGGCGTGAAATGGTGCGACAATTTAATAGTGCTTGTCAACTTAACCCAATCGTACATTGCGTCCTCTGAAAAATGACTCAGGCGCCGGCACATATATATATTTTTAAGTTGCCACTGTCCAGTATCGTGGACTGTAATCCATTGTTCTGCTGCGGTATGGAGCGTGCTTTGTTTATTTGATAGCACATAACAGTAGTTAGGTAAGCAATCACGTGTCGCTCCATACATGCTTCCTTTGTTTATTGACACAATTTTAGTAGGATTGTCTTCTCTATTGTTTAGTAGAAGGATGAGGCACATACATGTTTTTTTTATTCGTTTGTTCTCAAGTTTGTTTGGTGTGTTAGAAAAGGCGCATGATGTTGACGTGATCCATTTATTATATGAGACATTTTGAATACTCCCTCCGATTTTAATTTGTTGATTTGGTTAGTGCAATAGCAACTACACGAGACATTTTGAATTTTGTGGTGGATCTAGCCCAATTCATTTTTAAACTAAACTTCCTCTGAATTGGTACAATAGGTGAAAACGGCATTTCAATCCATCACAAATTGTTACATTCTTGTTCTAGGATACTACAAATCGGTGGTGGTATTACAAGCCCCCCACTCAGCCACCGAAAGATCACCCAAAACCTGTCTAGCACAGGCATGTGCGAGCCTGTTACATGATCCACCCACATACACAAATTTAAAAGCATCAAACGAAAACACAAACTCTTTCATACATCTACGATGTGGAGTGACCACTCAGCCTGGCCCAGACCTTGTGAAACAAACAAGTAACTGTCAAACATAAGTATGTCACCTCAGATATATTTTTGCCCATCTGCAACACGATGTTAGATCATGTACATTCTGAACTGTTTTTAGTAGCATGAAGTTTCTGTTTCTCATTATTAGCAAAGTGCATCAGTTATTCATTCAGGTTCTAGTTGCATTGCCACTGTTCCAAGGAAACAATTTGTTCCCAAAATAAATTCTACACTTCTATTTAGATTAAGTTTCTCCATAAGTATTGGCATTGTACTGCCTCCATATTTTTATTGACGTTGCTCAACAGTGTAAATTTGAGCTGACCGGTGTCATCAATTAAAATACGGAGGTAGGACATTATATATTCTTTGAGACCCAAGTTCGAGTTGCTAATTGCCATGCAAGCCGTAGACAGTAGTATATTATGTATACTGCTTCTTACTTACATGACCATAGCCTCTGATTATGTTATCGTTTTATTTCAGGATATGTGATGGCCGCTATTGAATGTTGTTGTGCCAATGAAATGTATTCATAGATATTGAACTGCCATCTCAAGTAAATGAAACTCAAGACAACAGAGTGTGCCAATAGATTCAAGCATGAGTTGTTTTTCTCACCTTTTTAAGGGGAAAAGAAGGCCCCAACAACAAGGCGATCCATCTAACGGTGGTAAGATGCCTACAGTTCTGTGAATAAAAATCATCATATCAAATATTATATTATTATATATTTATAATTGCCTTCCTTTGTGACACTCTTGATTTACTTTTGCAGACTTCTCTGGTGCTGAGAATATAACTGCCGAGAATATAACTAATTACAGCTATAGGGAACTGGTTAGGGCAACAACAAACTTTGCCAATAAAATTGGTGAGGGGGGTTATGGACCTGTGTTCAAGGTAATAGAACAGCTTGTCTACCTTGTAGTGCACCAGGTTACCATACTGGTGTCTGAAACGTCCAACTTACCTTTTCAGGGATTTCTCAAGGATGGAACAGCTATTGCTGTAAAGGTTCTATCTTTACATTCCAGACAAGGCGCAAAGGAGTTTCTTAATGAGCTGCTTGCAATCTCTGATGTAACACACGAGAATCTTGTCAAACTCTATGGCTGCTGTATAGAAGGAAGCCACAGGATCCTTGTCTACAACTATCTTGAAAACAACAGTCTTGCACATACCCTTCTAGGTATCTTGTCATTATGGAATCCTACTCTTATTTTTTGGACAAAATGGCTACATGCCGTAACATTTTTTGGCTTCCATTTTACAGGTTCTAGGCACAGCAACATCCAGTTCAACTGGAAAACTCGAGTAAAAATTTGCATCGGCGTTGCCGAGGGATTAGCATTCCTTCATGATGGTGTCCGTCCTCACATTGTTCACCGGGACATCAAAGCAAGCAATATACTTCTTGACAAGGATCTGACACCAAAAATTTCTGATTTTGGTTTGGCAAAGCTTCTACCTTCAGATGTGTCGCATGTTAGCACGAGAGTTGCAGGGACACTGTAAGTGAAAGTTATTACCATTGCCTTGCAAGATCGGCTTTTTTGAATTTTGTTTGATATGTTCTGTTTTTCTTAATAAGTAAACTTGGATGCTGGTCATGATGGTCCTTTTAAAAAAAACTATGTAAAGCAATTCACTACTAGGCTTGTACAGATTACCTCTACAGCCATCAGTGTTGCATCTATTGATCCAGTCATTTCTTAACCACATTAAAGTGAGAAGGAATGGAACAAGAGTAGTATGCAATCACTCAGAAACATAATTTTCGTTGTTTTGTACTCCTTTCCTCAGAGTTATTTGTTTTGCTGACAGGGGTTACTTGGCTCCTGAATATGCTATTCGAGGACAAGTGACGCGGAAGGCAGATGTTTACAGTTATGGTGTTCTACTTATGGAAATAGTCAGTGGAAGATGCAACACTGATACGAAATTGCCCTATGATGACCAGATTCTTCTTGAGAAGGTATAGGGGCTACCAATCCTGAGAATTTCTTTGGTTGGATAATAAACAACATAAATATGATTCTTATCCACTTCACATGAATGTTGTTGCTTTAATTGTTGATTAAATCAACATTTCTAAATGTTTGGCAGTTATGTACAAAACACTACTATTCCTCCCTACCCTTCGCGTAGTTCAAATTAGTTATAGGAACAAGGAGGACGGTACACTGTAATGTGCATGCCCAACCATGCCTATGTGCTGATCTTATTTCAGTTTCTAACTAGAAGGTTGGGGCTCGTGTCATTTCAGACATGGAGATATTACGACCAAGGGCATCTGGAGGAGATCATAGACAGCTCTCTGGGCGATGACTTGGACGTCGATGAAGCCTGCCGTTTCCTGAAGATCGGGCTTCTGTGCACCCAGCAAGTGACAAAGCGCCGGCCGGGCATGCCCACCGTGGTCGCGATGCTGAAAGGCGAGGCGGACGCGGATGTTGGCGCAGAGAAGATCAGCAAGCCCGACGTGATCAGGGACTTCAGGGACCTTACGGTTCGGAGCAGGGCCACGTCGTCCACGCTGCTGACATCCATCATGGCGCGCTCGGCGCCGTCTCAGGACACGACCCGCACCTCCATCACCTTCACCGCGATATCAGAACGCGATTGAGGTTGCCACCTGTAACTGCAAAGAAGCACAAGAGCTTCAACTTTTTTTTTTGTTTTGTTTTTTGAGAGAGGCAAGAGCTTCATCTTTGTAGAGGATAACGTAGCATAGGCGAGATTATATATTCTTCGGGTGCTTGTATGATTTGTACGTACAGATTTACTACATTTCACCCCGGTTATATGCAGAGCATGAACAGATTTTTACATCAGAAACACTGAAATCTGCTTATCTCCTGAAGAAGTGCTCCAATCTCTCAGGTGAACAGAGACAACCGCCTTGGGATCTGAAACAAAACAGGATTATAAGCTACATTGACACACTGTACCTGTAATAAGCTGTAACTGGGCGCACGTTGGTGTCTGTACAGTTTTCCTTTTAGGGCATCAATTTGTGCATATAAACTGCACAATCCATCAGGCAAACATCCTTCTACGTACATTTCTATACTCGTAGTAGAAGATTGTACATAATAAGCAACGGCTCCTGCTACTGTACTTGATCAGATTCGGATGCCTTCTGTGTGCCTTGTGATCGAGGCCAAGAGCTTGGCTTATTGGCTGCCCGCGCGCGCACAACGTGCCAAGCGTGCAGGCCCGGAGTCCATGGAGGTGCAGTGGAGTTAGGTCAGCTCGATCGCAGAGAGCGAGGCTGTCCGGTCCGGTGGTGGATCAGTTGGTGTCTCGCCGGCGTCCGACACGCGCGCAGGCCTTGTGTGTTGGATCGGGCAGGCAGCAGCAGCCATCATCATGCAAGGATTCATTCTAACATGGCCACAGGGCAGCCGCCAGTGTCCTCGTCTTCCTCAGCACCAGTTACTCGCCATCACAGCCACTATATGCCCCTCGTCTTGCTTCCTGTTTGCGTGATAAGTGTGCCGCCGGCGCCGTGCTCCTGACAGGGTGGGCCCGAGAAGTACTGGTTGGTGTGCTGGGACTGCATGCATGAGTGTGACCTGGGGGCTCAACGCTGAAAGTGCGCACCGGCAAAGACAGGAAGGCCTGGGGCCTTTTGATGAAAAGAAGACCTGCATTAGAAGAAGACGCAACTGCTAATTCGTTTTATTAACCGAATAATAGTATGTAGAGCCGATAGCCTGGCCCCGTACAAATGGCGCTTATATTTCTTCCAAAATAAGATTTACCAATTTTTTTTAATGAATCTGAGGTTCAACCCAATCCATCTTTTCTTTCTTGCCTCTTCCATGAAACTTCCTATTTTGCCTCAAACACTGGCCTAGTAGCCGGAAATTGAAAAGCAGGGTGAACGTAAATGTACTCAGGTCAAAGCAATGATATCACTTGTATTAATCTACATCTAAAAATTCGGCGGCTCCACTTAAACGTACAATGCTTTGATTTTATTTTTGACTAGTTCTTGATGTATGACCTCATTCTATATATCTTATATAGATTTAAATAAAGTCATGCCCTTTGTCCCTGGTTTTGTCGGTGTACACACATACACATTGTGCTCATTCCGTGAAGGCAGGCAGTAAGTGTTTTTTTAATAGTCGCGCTAGCAATATAACAACCGGCAAGAGTGAGAGGTCAGACCATGAGGGCAGGCTTGATCTTCACCGTCATGAAAGCCACATATATATGTATTTTTATCCGCATAAATGGTGCGAATCAAGAGAGGTTCATGATTACGCCAATTCGTTGGCACACTTAGCAATAATTGTGTGTGGGATGAACTTTCTTAGCCAGTGCCCACATGTGCCCACGCCACGAGAATGAGTTGTTGCATCACCGTAGCAGAGCTTGCCATTCTATAGAGGTTGTGGCCAGGGACTTGTTCGCCAAGCATGAACGGCCGTTGCAGCATACACTTTGCTCTTTGCTTATTTACAAGCTCTTGGTTTTGTTTAGTAAATTACCAGCTAGTTCATAACTCTGTAATAATGATTAATTAAACAAGGGTGGCTGTATGCAAGCATGCTAAAGGCTGGAACTCTTTTTTCTATTATTAAGAAAAAAGAGTCATTTGCATCATGTACAATTAAATGACGTTCCTATGCAAACATGCTAAAGGCTGGAAAACTTTTGCATGTTCTATGAAATGGAGATACTACTAATAATTAAGGAGTATGTACTGAAGATCTGCCTCAAGCAAGTGTAATAAGGCGCTGTCATGCAGACACACATAGTTAGATGACATAATTGAAGAGAATGAGTGTCCCAAAAAAAAACATACCTAGACTACTATATGCAACAATAATAGAAGAAGGTGTATTAGCGAAAAACAACACAACATAGTGCCAATGCAAAGGATGAAGACTATCACCCATCAAAAGAAATGAGGATGTCATGTGCTCGAGATCATATTAATAGATATGTTTGCCTCTAATAGCTGGTGTTTTGGTAATAATAGACTTTTGTTGAGTTAATTTTTGCTTTCTGATGGGTATGATCTGAATGTTTGGTACCACCACAGTGTTTTGGTTCACTGTTGAATTAAGAACAACTACACATATATTCATTGATACAAAGACTAGAATATTAATAAAACATTTTCTTTTATAAAAAATGAAAAAATGTTAGGGCTACCCATTTTCAGTTATTTTTTATTTTACCGAATGAAACTACCCTATTTTTAATAATAAAAAATATATTAATATTCTAACCTCTCAAAAAGATACATATGTATAGCTTTCAAAATTATAAGCTTAAAAAAACTCCATTCCTAATTGCATGTAGGCTTAATTAGGAAATAAGAAAAAATGCGTAGTGATGTCGCTTCGTAATATTATTATATCAAATACATGATATTATGCATGACATTGTGCTGCTCACTGTGATTGCATATGTGAGTATAGCATCCCTTACATAAGTTAAAGAAATCAATTTTCCTTCTTTCATCATTAATTTCTAGTGTTGAGACTGATGAAGCTTACAAGAAAAGGACTAGCATATCAGATTACAACATATATATAGATGAAACTAATTTTTACTTTTACTTTCAGGAGATGCATCTCTTTGGTTGTGGTTGGGCTTTAGATCCATATAGTATATAACAGTGGAGGTGGCTCTCGGTAAAGCTTTTGCCGAGTACTATAGGTGCTTCACCGAGTGTCTGAGTGCCGACAAATACATCGTTTCCCGCAGTGTATGTATATACTCCAATACACGCTTATTAGGCCGTACATGTCGGCCATTTTGTTGGGATTCTACTACCGGTCTTGGAGTTTTGGAGACATGAGCAGTGCCTGGATATTGGACGCATGTACGTACGCTCTGCAGATGGGGGACAGAAGGAAATAGACATATAACACAGTGCGAGTTTGTTGCTCTGGTGGTCCTCATCGTCGTCCTTAGCTATGTGTCGAACGATTCTACGACGTCTACTAATCGTGGTCGATAAACTAACGTGTCTATCGATCTATACACACAAGCTGCATCGAGATCGAGAGAGACTTTTTGGGGAGACGAAGCATATGGTGTGTGAGAGAGAGGATGGGCAGGGCAGGCACGAGATGAGGGAATTTCCCTTTGGACGGCTTTTGGAGGACATCTCGCAGCAGGCCTTGGAAGGAGAGAAAGCTGGGAGCATGCATGGCTACTACTGCTGCCTTGCTATCTGAGCTGAGAGGACGACGCCACATCCAAAGTTACCTCTCTCTCTCTCTTCTGTATGTGTGTGTGTGTGGCAACAACTTGACCTGGGAGCCCCCACATGCATTTGCAGCTCAGATGGAAAGGGCTAGAGATGACCAGGGCTTGTTGCCTTGCGAGACAAAAGTCTTGTGTTTGGCTTGGCTCGGCCCCCAGCATCATCGCCAAGGAGCATGGAGCAAACGACCGGTCTACTAGCTAGGGCATGCGCCGCTTCTTTGTGTGATCTGCAGCCAAGGAGCATAATACAAGTACATTATTATTACAAACACTCCATGCATAAATAAATTATATGATAACATAGTCATGTCATGAACAGACGAGTATATTCTGTTCAAAGGATACTACTATCATGCTTACGCGCCCGGCCTCGAGCAGGTTGCAGCAACTTTGTATATCACTGCAGGCTCTTAACTGCAAAATGCAGGTGATGAAAACATCCGAGTACACTGGCTGTTCAAACCTAGGTTCGAAGCGAAACATTTGCCTGAACAGACAAATTATGAGATTGTTACTGCAACCTTTGCCAACGTCGCAGATCTCACATACTGTAGAGATATTGATCAAAAAAAATTTTGTGTGTATCTGAATTTCGTCCCCCAATGCAAAGAGGTACACCCTCTGCAAGATGCTGAGATTGACATGGACTACTGCTACGTACCACAATATATATGACATCTTGCAGAGAATCCATCTCTTTCAGTACTACTTCACCATGCATCTTGGCGAGAACTTGCACCGAGACACGTTGTATATGCACAGAGCACAAGATACCGACAGATTAGACCGTACATACGTACGCATGCGTCTCGCTCGCGTTGTCTCGCCTACAGCTTCTTCTAAATTGAGCTCCAAAAGCTCCGGCCTGCCCCAGGAAAGCGCGACGTCTTTGCAGATCTCAGATGTACTAGTAATTATCACGTCATATTGGCACACGATGAGGGTACGAGTTAATAATACAGGCGATTTAGCAACCAATATATAGCGCCTTATTTAGTACTACTACTGTCCTAGCTGGGAAGAAAGAAGATATGGGTGTTCACAACTTCAGCTTTCCCAATCTATACCCAACACACTTGTTTCGTTCATGTTTATAGCCAATCATTTAAACACTTCATAGGAAACGAGAAGTTATATTCATCAGGTTCTCCATTGACATAAATAATATATGCTTGTATATGTGCCATGATATATGACCAGTTCCAAAGAAGGCCCAACTTAATTACATACATGAATGTACATTTGTATATATAAGTGGCATAATTCACTAATAGATTTTACATAAAAAAATATAATCCACTGATGTGCGTTATAATTTGTATTGATCCGGGTTGTGTTTGTTTAACCATTTAGAAATTACAAAATCACACAATAATATGAGTTGGATCTAACTAAAGAGAGAGAACGATAGTTTTGAGGCACATCATGGACGAAGAAATTTAATGAGAAACAGCATAAGATAAGAACAGGAAATAATTCGTCGCAAAAGGATAAAAAATAATCCAAAGCATTTGTGCGTAGGAAAATATTTGAAGAAAGAAGAGAAGAAAGCCTAAAGTTTTCTCAGTCAAACGAACTATTGGTGAGTGGTAACTGAAGCAAAGCTTGCATCCATTACACCTGGCCATTTCTAGCAGAGATTTCAAAAACGTGTCCGTTTTCCCAAATAATGAAATCCAGCTATATCAGTTTCAGTTGTTGCACACTAACCCAGAAGAACTCAAGAACTAAATTACAAAAAGACCGTCACAAAGAGTGCATCTTTCGATTGCAAATCTATATCTTTACATCCGCGTAGAAATAAGTATCATCGACTAATAATTCGATAGCATCGATCTACCCAAGAACGGATGCAGAAATTTCTATAGGTTGTTCTTAGCTAGCCATTTCTGTCAGCTCATCAAGAGAAATCAAAGCACTCAAAGTTGGTTCTAAGAGTATGATACATATCAACTACTACACGAAAAAGATCAGAAAGGATGAGCTGTATTTCTTACTGATCTGGACCAAAGCTTGAAGAGGACCATCAACCTTTCCCGAATCCTAAATTATAGCTGCCCCTTGCACAGATAATTCGAAATCCAGCAGGCAAGGAAAGGTGTCTGTACGACAGCATGAAATACATGCACCAAGTATACTTTTATAAAGAAAGAAGAAAGAATAAGCGGATCGAATGATAGATAGAGAGGAAGTATTAGATCATGATATGCATGCTTGGCTCCTTGCACGCCACCCACAGCATCCAATCTCCCTCGGATTGGGCTACATGTGTGGCATACAGGGAGCCAGGCACACACGATCGAGTTGATCGACCAAACCTGCTTTCTGCTTGCTGCATCGATGTCGTCCTCCTTAATCCTCAGCTCGACGGAGCTCGTCGATGCCAGCAGATAGCGAGCAGGAACGGAGGAGAAGACCCACGAAAACACAATTAAAGGAAATCTTGGTGCGTGATCGAGGAGCAGCAAGAGGTAAGGAAACCGGAGAAGAAACTGCTAGCTGCTAAAGGCAAGTGAGGGCGGCTAGGAGAGGAGAGAATAGTGGAATCAGGGAGCGTGAGGTAGAAGCAGGTCGGAGAGGCTGGATTTATAGAGGGTAGGAGACACGGCGTGGCTGCCCTCTTTTCGTTGTTGCTACGACTTGTTCCTGCTACCACCCAACGGTTCTCTCTATCTATTCTTTTATTGTTTACCATAAAGATGGAGGTCAAGATACATAGTATATGCAACAAAACATGCGCACATAATTTTATAAGGAAAAAGTTGTAAAAGAGTATGTAGGATTTCTTTTTGTGGCACACCTTATTAGTATTACAGAACTAACAGAAGAATATTTGTTAGTACAGAAATAATTAGTGGTTGCGTGCATGGCACAAATTAAAGCCTGCTCATAGTCTAAAAAAAAATTTTAAGCCTGCAAACATCGATGCAGTAGTAAGTGTGTAGAGGCACCAACCACCAATGGCAAAAGAAAATGTGTAGTAGTAAGTACCAAATACTTCACATTCCCCCCCCCCCCCCCCCCCCCTCTCTGCTGGGCATTCTGCAAGCCTCGTGTATAGGCTTTGTGTGATATTCTTCTAGGCCCCCATGCACTAGAGAAGAAACTGTGGACTTTGGCTCTGGACCATTGATGAGACTACATGGAGAGGAAATTGGCATCACACACCATTTTATTCCCAGGAGGATACAGAAGAGCCCACTCCGCTCCTACTGCAACTCAGCTCCCTCAGTCAGTCAGTCTCAGCAGTAACAGAGAGAGAGAGAGAGAGAGAGAGAGAGAGATAAAGGGGAGAAAAGGCAAACAAACAACACGCACGTCTCTCCATCTATTCTCTCTCACGGTTTTTTTTCTAGGTTTTCACTTGTGAATTGGATTTTGTCTGGAGCAGTTGGATGTGCTCCATTCCTGGCCAGATTCCTTTATACCAACCAACCCCATACCAATCACAAAATAAGATCATGCCTCCACACACAGGCATCTATGTGCTGCTAGACCCCCCCCGGGCGCCGCTGTGTCTCAAAAAAAAAAAGTGTGGTAGGTCACACCTCGGTCCACAAATTTGGACCATGCTTGCACATACCACTGTTCTCTGTCTGCTTTGAATTTTTACTGATGTTATACTTTTTAGGGCTTTACTGGGGTTTTATATGAATTAAACTGTACACTTATGCAAAGACAGTGTCGAAATTTTCAATCCACAGTAATACCGTGTGTCACTATTGCACTGTTCAGCTCATCTCGCCACCGTAGCAATTAACTGACAGAGGCATATGATCATGTTTGCAATTATATATAGCTGTCGGGCAAGAGTTTTTTTTTTTAAAAAAAAAATCAGCATACTCATTCCAGCATCTACGTACATGGCCTAGCTCATCCATAATTACAGTACATCATGCCTGTTCAAGGATGAAAAAATGTGTATATGCGTTACTACTGTATGCTTAGCTAGAGAGGTTAGTTGTATCTTCTCCATTTCTTATGTTATCTGCAGTAGTACTGACTTGTAGAATGCATTGAGTCTTTATGTCCTGCTCCAACCGTTACATTGCTCATTGTTAACTGGGATCAGATGCAGAGAGAAAAAGCTCATGTGATTGTTTAATGCAGGTGCTGCTCTCAGTGCTCTCATCTTTTGACCAATGCAATAGCCAAAGGCTTGGCACGCAAGTGAAGACATGTATACACATGAATGAACGCCATATATTCAGTAACCGAAAGCTAGTTGTTGCATCGATGCTACGCCAAGACATATATATGCAGATAGAGATTTTTATTGGTAGATCAGTTGCTTTTGGTTTAGTTGAAGGACGGTGTCTGTTCTCTGCCGCGAAGGCAAAGATGAGATGGCGATGTGTTGGCTTGGAGGTAACGCATGGATGCTAGCTCTTTGGGGCTTTCATCACAGGGGAGGACAAGAGAATGTTCTCCAACTCAGTAGATCGAGTTGCGACGATTGAGATGGTTTCACATGTATCATTGATTGCTGCCGTTCAAGCTAGCAAAACAAACAAAAAACTATCTATAATTGCTCATGCGCTCCGATCAGATCAGGTTATACTAGTGGACTAATCACTTTAAAAGGACAGGCTAGCTGATGAGGTACTAACTGCAGAAATTAGTAAAATATCACAGGTTCACAATAATACCACCTTTCTAAGGAGGAGATTATGAAGAAACAACATCTCTCTTTCAAAGGGTGAAGATAAATAAACATACTTTTAAAAGAAAAATAATAATTTTATGGAGTGTTATATTTTAGCACTCTTTCTAGTACGGTCGAATAACAAATGAACAGGAAATAAGGCAATATATTTTGACAGTGAATTTTGGAACCAGCATACATGAGAGGCTACAAATTGGCCAGAAATGAGGTGCTAGGTTATGAATGAAAAGAAAATGCAACCTGAAGAATACGAGAGAGTTTGGTCAAAGGTCAACGGAGCAGTCAACAAGGAGTCAGAAATAACATTTGGAGCCATCCTACGGTCGGATTCTGCGGGCCAGAGCCCGTCGTGCCCTCCCATAGTGCAAAGTGCAAACCACATGAGGGTATGAACAAGGCATGCATGTACAGAACAGAGATATTGATGTTGCTGGACTTGCGGACATGTACATGCCTTGCGAGAATCGTGCCTTGGTCGAGAGCATAGCTGACTGTGTCAGAGCATGTTTAAAGATGATATTTACGTGACAGCTTTTGATGAGGAGGCAAAAGTTAGCCGAAGTCTGAGGAGAACATTATAGGGATATATATTACATGAATATATATAGTACCTATAAATATCATATACATATGGCCCACATGGATACTCTGAGACCCGACCATATAATTATCTCTTCCATCAGTAAAACAAAAGCGATCCTTCTTTCATCCCACAAAGCAACAAAAATATGCTGCAATTTGTCCCTCCTTTCCATGCCTTTTCTTTTCTTTGGTGGATTAGCAGCTAGGGTCCCCAAGAGAACGCCCTGCTCCATCTATTGTTTCTAAGCAACCACACCAAATGTTAGTCAAACTCCCTGGCTAGCTAGATCATCTTACTTTCAGAAAATATGCATAAGCAAATAATTAACAAACGACACTATGCGTTTAATTTTGCATATTTGAAATATCTAGTTTCCTAGTCATAGTCAAAAAGGAAAATTCGATTGATGGGGCAAAACCATTCTCCGACTTTCTTTTAATAGAGAAGCTTAACATTTCTGATAAAAAAAAAACTCCGACCCTGATATTACTCTATAAGGCTACGTAATTACTTGGATCTATGTCGTCGACCATGCTGGTGGCTGCTGCAGCTATCCTGAGCTAGGAGAGCCCAGACCAACCCATGGTCCAGATATCGAACACTCAAATCGATGTTGTCGCCATTGTATTTCAACCTGCAACAAGGAGATTTATTTTTATTTTCACAAATTTGTGCACAGCAAAATTTAAACCCATGGGAGAGGCCCCTCTAGTTGTAGTTAAGTCAATCAAATTAGGTTTAATTGAAAAAATCACCTGGTAAATCAGTTAGAGTTTGGGGTTCTCACCCATAACTCACTTTTTTATACATTCTCACCGATCCATTGAGTTTTGTTGCAAAAACCACCCAAATTTGCATATGTTTAATTTATTCAATATGTTTTTATTTATTTGAAGTACCCATAATGTTCTTATTGAAAATACAAAAATTTAAAAGTATAATCTTAATATATTTTTATAGAGAATATGTAACATAAATATCAATTAAAGTTTGAATGGTGTTCAACAAAAAGTTTAAAATTTGAATACGTTCTTTATGAAAATAAGAGAGATTGAACATACTATTAAAAATCTCTAACAATATTAAACTTATTTAACTTAGCTTCATTTTAAATTTATATCAATTTCAATTAAATATGTGTCAACTAGGGTGACTTTTTAACAAAATTTTGGGCGGGGAGATTTACCACAAAAAAGTTTATGGGTGAAAATCTCAAACTTCAAGTGACTTATGTGGTGGATTATACAATTATCGCATCAAATTAAAACAGAAGGTGTATATATGGCTCATTTACTTGAAGCAGACGAATACGAACCAAAATGTTTTATCGTGCCACACACATCACGAATCCATGAGACATAAAGAAAGCGTGCGCGATCCAATCAACATATACTCCGTGAAAATTAATAAGCACGCACGAACGACTTAATCCAACTCACCACGGTGTCACCAACCAAACCAATTCTGCATTTCTACGTGAAACTTTAATTTGCCAGTGGAGGAAACAGACACGTGCGGATCAACTTTTCCCTTGTCCTTTTGCTCTCTCACCGTATATTGACGGACCTGTGCCCCCATTTGCAGCACTAGTATATTCAGATATCCCCGTCACGCGGGAAAAGATTTAGTTCAGCTATACGTCGAGAGAGAGAGATATGATAAAAAAGCGAACAAAGAAGATTTAATTTATTCCATTATCATGTAAACCCTACATACGATTGCAAAGAGGAGTTGACAGGGGAGAGGCATATCCCTGACTACTAGTATATATAGCATACATATACATATGTATATATATATATACGGTGCAGCTAGCAGTAGGATAGGAATTGGGTGAGGAGGATATGGATCGATGACATCGCATGCATGTAAAGTGATCATGCCGGCTTTCGTGTTAAGTCATGGCCCCCTCTTTGGCGGATACCTTTGGCCTTGGCCGTTGCATCATGTGGCCCTCAGACCAATCAGAGAATGTCATCAAAAGCCGGGGGCCAAAAGATGAAAAAGAAGAGGGCCGGGAGGCGATCGATGTCCCCGTGCCCCGCTCGGGCAGCTAGAAAGCTCATGCTACGTAAGTAGGTGAGGCCGACCGCGCCGGAACAGCGCCCCGCATATGGAGAAGAAGGAAACTTGCATTTCGCGTGCAAGCTAAAGTCCTCCATGCATTGGAATGATCTTCTTTTTTCCAGGATCAAAATCTGTATGTGGACTGGTTGGTGTTGACCATCTTTCTTTTTACATTATATTCTTTTATTTATTCAGCTTCTAGTAGTCCATGTTCAGTTTTTTTTTGGTTTCTTTTTGAGCTATACAGTTAGGAATGGCAATTCAGGGCCGGGTATCGAAACTTAGCGGTTACCCAACCCGATGAGTCTGGGTATGGGTCACATTTTTTACCCCTGAGTCATACCCGTGCACGACCTGAAACGAGTCGGGATTGGGACGATTTTTTCTTTTAACCCACGGGTGATCCATAGGGCCTGAAAAAAATGATCATAAAGAATTTTAGTCTAATGTTACTTTATGAGAGTAAAAATTATATGTGTAATAATTGTTATAAATATATATTTGTTGTTATATTATGTTAACCTATGGCGCATCCGTCAGCCACCCAAACCAACAGGGGCGGGTGCGGGTGTGGGTTTCTATTTACAGGTACGGATGCGGGTGGGGATTTTCACCTATAACATCTCTCATCGTGGGTGGGCTTTTGCTCCACTCACCCCAAACCCGCCTCGTTGGCATCCTACATATAGTCCATGTTCAGTTTTGGAAAAGCAGACATGAACATTATGGAGTTAGTACTGGATTTGCTCAAAAAAATTTTTGGGAGACCTAGATGGGCTCGAGCTTGTCACAGCTAGCTTTAATTTGGATGTTATTTTTTCTGAACTGCTACACGATTGATCAGAGCGTGTTCGGTTGGTGCCCTCACCTGAGGACCATGCATCAGGCATCGATCGTGGTTTCAGGCGTCCAAAATCGGACGCGTGAGGAGCGTAACTGAGTCAGGCACGTTTCTCCGGGTGCTAACCAAACTAGCCCTGAGTGCTCATTCCATCATTTGCCAGCTAGACTTCTTTACTTTTGTCACGAAGTTGCGAGTTGTCAACCAGACAAAACTGGACACACACGCCTAGTAGGATGGGCTGTTTATTTTGCTGTAATACTGCTGGGCCCGGTGCATCGGTGGTCTGTGAATTAGGCTGGAAAGTTGAGGTAACTGGATCGAGCCCATCTATTAGACGGCCCAACTATCCCCGACGCAGTTTAAAGCTTTACCAATTTCTGAGGCCCGATAGGCCCAGTCAAAGCTCCTCACATGTGAATGTGCCACTATGATGGCCCGCTCGCGGGGGCTATACTCTCGGGCTCCGTTTTGGGCAAGTGGCGTGATCCTGATCCCGTCTGTTCACGGTTCACGAGATGAATCGGTTGGTGTTTTTTTTTTTTTTTTTTTTTTTGATAATTAGATGAATCGGTTGGTTGGGTTGGTTTGGTCACGTGGTGGCGTCGTCCCAACTCAAAGCGGCAGGCAGGCAGGTAGGCAGAACCAGCCGGTGGTGGCGCGCCGCCGGACCGCACGGTTTGACGCCGGGCAGAGCACCGCGCCGCGTCGATCTCGCTCGATCCGACGCTCAAGGCGCCACCGCCTCCCGAGGTTCAACTCGAGTAAACACGTGGTGCTTGGACTACATACAGGAGCAGCAGCAGCTACTCCAAGTCCAACCTACGTGGCCGGGGGAAGCAGCAGAAGAAATCAGGAAAGGGAAAAGGGGAGGTCCTACTCCGTCCAGTCCCCATCGTGTCCGGAAGCTGAAATAGAGAGAGGGAGAGGGCGGGAGAAGCTGCCTTTGCTCTGCTCGGCTCAGCTCCGCTCTGTTTCACTCCGTCCCCGATCCTCGGCGCCGAGCTCCACAGGTACGAGTGCCCATTGGACTCCCCTTCTCCTCCTCCGGGTCATGCGATTCGCGCCGCCTTAGATCCGGGCACGGGTTCCCCGCTCGGCTGCTGCGGAGAGTAGTTACGGTTTAGACTTCTTTGATTACCATGGTGGTGATCACGCCAAAGATGACCTTTTTTTTTTTTGGCCCCTTGTCCATGGCCTCGGAGAAATATTCGATTTCTGGGGCCCTTGCTCCTTTCTGCGACAGATGCGTCCATGCACGCGAAAGTTCCTTGGGCCTACCTTTGTGATCCTGGATGGAAATATGTTTCTTGGCCCTCAGCTTGGCTTTGTGATCCGCTGATCCTGGATCCTCTGCTTTTGGCTGTCATATTCCTTTGCTAATTACTATGATTTGATAGTTCATTTTTTTATAGGATGATTGTTATTGGTTTTTTAGTGTTGTCCGAGATTAATTGATGAGGTCACGCCACTACTAACCCTTTTCACTGTTTTGATTTCTCCCTTTGCATGCCTCCTTCCCCGTAGGATTCTGTTCCGTTGCTCCCACCCCTTTTGCACTATTTTAATTTCTCCTAGTGCATGCTTCCGTTGCCCTCTTTGCATGACCCATTAGCCAAGTATGGGACAAAGGCGAGTCTTACGGTTCAATACTACGCACAGTCATTTCTATATTATTCTTGATGCTCTGTTGCTCATCGCACGCTCAAGCGTCTTTACCTCTGCACCGTTCAATTTGCTCAGGGGAATATATGATCCGGGTGTAAAGTAGGCATCTGGCATTGTAGCGTCCTTCTATTTGCTAGACTAAGTGAAGTTGAAATTACTACTTTTTAGTGCATACGGTGGCCTTCTTTTTCTTTCGTCCACTGTGCTCAAGTCTCCTTGGTCGTTCATCTTATCTTCTCTTGCTAGTGGCTATGGTTCTTTCCATCCTACTGGGCTACTCGAGACTTTGGTGTTTACACCTCCACTAGTCATATTCTCAACACTCCAAGCGACTGAGATAACGTCATTATTAGGAACCGTACCTATAAATAACCCCCTTGATGCCTTCTCCTTGCAGCACAACGGGCTGAGGCTTCTTGGGAGAGTAGTCAGATGAGCAGCTCAATGCAGAGCTCATCACAGCCGCAATTTATGACAAGCATTACTCATAATAATCGCTCGAATGGCCCTGGAACTCCTCTTATAGAAAGCATTGATGTTGATCAGATTGTTATTCCAGAGGTATGGTATACTTTTTGTACTCCTTGATTGGTTATGAAAGAACAAGATGTCGCCATCATAGCTAGGACTCAAGCTTACTTGTTAGCCTTGCACTCCTTAATCAAGATAATCCTCCTATCTGAATATTTTGTCCTGATGTGAATCTGCTGCAAGAAAGGATGGAAAATTGAACACTGGTTTATTATGAAAACAAGGAACAAATGAGAATCGCTAGCTTTTTGCATCTCCTGGTGTGCTGGCTTCAATATTTTTTCATGATCTATCACTGTCTAGTGTCTAACCTCGTGGACCTTAAAGGATAAATGAATGAACATTAGTTTCTGTTGAGAGATAAAGATAACATCAACAACTGAATTGAGGACCACTAATATCTTTGTATCATTTATGTGCCGAGAAACTAAGATTGGCTGGTTTGTCTCATTGGCAGAAAAATAGCTGGAAGAACTTGTTCTCATATGTAGGACCTGGATTTCTCGTCTCAATTGCATATATTGATCCTGGCAACTGTAAGATTAATAAATAGGCTCACTTTGCCTGAATTTCAGTGGGTATCTGATTTTTTTTCTATCTCTTATATGTACTCTTGACCTATTTGGGTACCTCTTGTAGTTGAGACGGACCTACAGGCTGGAGCACAGTACAAATATGAGGTTCAGACCGATTCTTTCCCTTTGCATCTACCTGTGTACAAATTTACCTTTATATTTTTCACATGCTGAACCTGTCATCCTTAAAAATTTTGTCCTATAGATTGATCTTCTGCCATCAAGTTATATCTAACTAATAGATAGAATCGTCTTATTCTATCTGCAGCTTCTTTGGATCATACTTATTGCATCTTGTGCTGCTCTTCTTATTCAATCACTTGCTGCCAAGTTAGGGGTTGTGACAGGTTTGTATTATGATCCACACGCCACTGATATTTGATAATTCCTTAGTTATTTGTATGTGAGCAATTTGGCACTGCTGATTTTGTGAAATTCCCTATTTGATAGGAAAGCATCTTGCTGAGCATTGCAGGGCTGAATATCCCAAGGTTACAAATTTCGCCCTATGGATTCTTGCAGAACTTGCTGTTGTTGCATGTGACATTCCGGAAGGTATTGGATTGCATTTCAGCTCATACTTGGTTTCTACAGTTGGTAAGATGGCAAATAATAGATAGTGTGATACCAGATCTAAGATGGGAGCTGCAGTTTATTATATGGAAAATGTCGGTTAAACTGGCACATTACACAACTTATACTTCTTTCATTTTCTCCTCTTTTTTTTTTAATTTACCTTGTAATGCCTGACAAACTAAGGCAGTTGTTTACTTTTTGCAGTAATTGGGACTGCTTTTGCTCTGAACATGCTGTTCAGAATCCCGGTATGGTGTGGTGTCTTAATAACTGGGCTCAGCACCCTGATGCTCTTATTATTGCAACAATATGGGGTAAGAAATGTCTTTTTACATTTAACAAGTTTCCTGATTTGTTGTTTCATAATAGTTTTGAATTAAAAAAATGAAAACTTCTTTTCCGTCTTTGTTCATCAAGTTGTTCACATTATTGATTGCATTTTATTTTCTATTGCAGGTTCGTAAGCTGGAATTTCTAATTGCTTTTCTGGTATTCTTAATAGCAACTTGTTTCTTAGTTGAACTTGGGTATTCTAAACCTAATTCTTCAGAAGTTGTGAGGGGCCTTTTTGTTCCCGAACTTAAAGGAAATGGGGCCACAGGCCTTGCAATCTCATTACTTGGTGCGATGGTGATGCCGTAAGCTTGTTGACCATCTGTGAGCTTCCAAAATTCAGTTTTGACGTGAAACCTTTTTCATTTATCTCCTATAAATTCTACAGGCATAATCTTTTTCTGCACTCAGCACTGGTACTGTCGAGAAAAGTTCCACGGTCGGTTCATGGGATTAAAGTAACATCTATTTCCTTGTATTGACCTAATCTGATATATGCAGAAGACAGATGCCTCATGAGATTTAACACCTATTTCTGGCATTCCTCTTTCTTGCAGGAGGCCTGCAGATTCTATACGATTGAAAGTGCATTTGCCCTTACAGTAGCTTTTCTCATCAACATATCTATCATATCTGTGAGTGGTGCCGTGTGCAGTTCCGGCAATTTGAACCCTGAGGATCAGGCAAATTGCAGTGATCTGGATCTGAACAAGGCTTCATTTCTGTTAAAGGTCAGTCAAGAAATTTCATGGTCTTTATATTACTTTATTAGCTGAAATTACAGATAGATTGTTTTTGTTCAAGAACTCCTAGAGACAGGAACTTAGCCACATTCCGGTACGAGGAAGGAGAAAATAGAAACACCAAACCTTGATCAGAATCATTTATTCTATATCAATTATAAATTATCTCAATGATTTCAAGGACTTATAATCAGTTCTCAAACGTTCTTTGTCAAGTCTAATACCCTTTTCTGGAAGATATTCTTATCCCATATTTTTGTTGTGGCTCTAGAATGTCCTTGGAAACTGGAGCTCGAAGTTGTTTGCAGTTGCCTTGTTGGCATCTGGTCAGAGTTCTACAATTACGGGAACTTATGCTGGCCAATATGTCATGCAGGTTTGTAGACCTAGTATTGTACTTCAATTCTAATTTTCATGTTGAATAACATATTATTTTGTAGCACATGAAATAGTTGGTAGGCCCTCTATTAGGAGATATACATATGCTTCTTTGCAGCATTTGCTAACAGGGTTGTTAGGTGGTTCTAGTAACAATTCTCAGGTCCTAGGTTTGATTGGGAGTGAATTTCAGGCTGGGGTTAAAAAAATTCCCTCGTCTCTCCCACACCAAAGCATAGGTCTAAGGCCCGGCCTAGGTTGTTGGTCATCTCACACAGGCCATGATGCTGTTGGGCAAGGGTGGGGTAGAGGTTCGGAGGTTTTCTTGACCTGCATGAGAAGGTCTTCTCCTGTAAAATTTTTAAAGGGAAAAGTCTATTATACTCCCCCGAACAATCCACTTTGTCCAATTTACTTCCCGAACAAAATCTTGGCTTAATTTACTCCCTCAAACAATTCAAGTTGATGTAATTTACTCCTTGTTGTATTTTGTTATTTTTATTTCTCTTTGAACATTTTGAATTCCGAGCTCAAATTTTGCACTATGAAAGATTATAACAATCACTACATAAAAGTTATATTTTTATATTTTTTTCATAAATATTTTACATATAATTTTAGAGCTCTATAGTTAAGATAGTATTAGATATTATTAAACTATATATAACATATGCGTAAAATATATTTTATATTTTTTAACATAAAGTTCTATAAAAACTATCATTGTGCAAAATTTCAGCACTAAATTCATATTATAAAAATAGAAACAAAAAATACAAATTACATCAGGGAGTAAATTGAGCCAAGATTTTGTTCGGGGTGTAAATTGGACAAAGTGAATTGTTCGGGAGAGTAAAATGAACTTTTCCCATTTTTAAAAAAGAGCCCGGGGGCTTTCTTACCCCCCCCCCCCCCCCCCCCCCCCCGAGTTTTTTTGTTTGCAGCATGTAATATTTCGGTTTGCCTGTTATTTTGGTAAAGTATTGGTAACAAATCAATCCAAAATTATTAGATTCCATCAAGGAAAGTTAGAAAGATATGGGTGCTGCCATTGCAGTCCTAGGCTACCAGGCTCTCCCAGCTCCTGGCGGTATGATTGTGGGGGCAGATAAGAGGGTACTGCTTGGAGCGCCATATATGCTAATATTTGCTTACCTATATCAGAAAAATATGGCTGACTGTCTCCATTTTTTCGTTGCTTTTGAGTTATCTAAAATTTCCAGCTGACCTTGCCATTCTCGTAATTTAGGGCTTTTTAGATCTTCGGATGACACCCTGGGTACGGAATCTTCTAACAAGGTCCTTGGCCATTGTCCCAAGTTTGATTGTGTCATTAATTGGTGGTTCCTCAGCTGCTGGCGAGTTGATTATCATTGCATCGGTAACCACTATTCCTACTCTATTATAATTTATACCCCAGAGACTTTAACCTTGTTTTTTTATTAAACTTTATTGCACGCATTGGTTTGAGTTGCTTTATCATGTGCAGATGATACTATCATTCGAGCTTCCTTTTGCTCTGATTCCACTACTTAAATTCACCAGTAGCAATACAAAGATGGGGCAGCACACAAATTCAAAATGGGTAAGTTGTTTGTGAAAAAACAAATGGAGTATAGCTTTGCAGCGTGTCAAGAAAGGCATCTAACTTGACATCTTAATTATGCAGATATCTGTACTAACCTGGTTGATTGGTTCGTTCATTGTTGTCATCAACACCTATTTCCTGATAACAAGCTTTGTCAAACTGCTCCTTCACAATGGGATGTCAACTGTCTCCCAAGTATTTTCTGGAATATTCGGATTCCTCGGGATGCTCATATACATAGCTGCAATTCTCTATCTTGTTTTCCGGAAGAACAGAAAGTCTACCATGCCATTGCTGGAGAGAGATTCTGAGGCCGCGGTGTCCGGCCATGGCACAGGCACTGAAACAGAATGTTCTTTGGGCCATTTGCCCCGGGAGGACATCTCGAGCATGCAACTTCCTCAGCAGCGTGCAGCGTCTGATCTTGATTAGGATGACAGGAGTCAGACAAAAAGATGTGGCTTATTTGAAGATGGTACGGTATAGTTAGCTACAGTATTTACGGATTAGGTACATCAGGTAGTTAGGTAGATCATCCTAGTGATGCTCCAATGAACAATAAACTGTAGAATGTATACAAGGTGAACACCAAAAACATGGGAGCAAAAACCTCAGAGTACCCGTTTGGAAAGCTCAGTACTTTTCCCGTGTTGCTGCTGGAATCAAAATATAGAACTCCTGCATTGCAACCAGGGCATTAGTATGAAATATCGATGCTCGGTTTCATATTTTGCATAAGGAAAAACATCTATTTAATATTTATGATTGCAATCGTGTATTAGACAATCTATCTATCCTCTGATCCATTATATAAAGTTCATTCAGGTCAATATTGTACTGTATCACTTTGACAACGGATGGTGAAAACACTGTATATTCATAACACTGATGTCATGATATTGATCATCCATCACGAAATTTTTATTTTCAGATATATAGATTTTTCACTAAAATTATATATTTTTATACATACATTTAGTCAATGTTATGAGCTCAGAGGAAGCACCTTTTTCTCCTGGAAAACATCTGTTCTTCTGTACTACTCCCATACGCCACGACTTGGAAGTTCTGAACGGAATCTGCAGTCTTGCACTGCTTGTTCAGCTGCCGACAGACCGGCAATATCCGCTGGCCTCGGCACTTGCACAATCAGTCCTTTGAATGGCGATTGATATCAAACAGAAAGAAAATGGACAAGGATTTTGTCTGGTGCCGGGTTTCGGAGATTCCATCACGAGCGCGTCTCAAGGCATGCAGCAGAGGAGATGCTCAACGTGAAATCGTTAACAACTTCATGGATCATCTTATCATGAACGCCTCTCAATGTGGCGGCGCAGGTCAGGCCAGACCAAACGGACTGTAAATCTGGAGCATACACACAGTCACGCCCATGCGTCCTGAGATTCCCCTGATCCTTGCCAATGGCATGGCGCCGATTGGCGGCAATACCCTGACGTTGTCCATTCAGAGACCAGCCACATCATCTCTGCGACACAAATTATTGGTCCATCCATGTGAACGGCCGGGGAAAGATAAGAGAAAACGCATCGAACCATCCGTCGAGGAGTCTATAAGAACGTCGCCTTCGTGATCGCGACGGGTGCTTGCCGCTGCCGGCCGGCACAGTTGCAGTTGCAGCAGCTACTACTTGCAGCAATGGCGACGACGGCCCGGTCGCTGTTCGTCTGCCTTTTGCTGTGCTTCTGCTGCGCCCCTTGCCTGTCTGCCCATGAGGATCAGCTCGGCGCCGGCGGGTACCGTGTCCGCGCCGTCACGGTGGACAAGGAAGGGACGCGGCTCCGCGCCGCCGCCGGCAACTCTTCCGCGGTCTACGGCGAGGATGTCCAGAACCTCGACGTTTACGCCAGGTGCTATTCGTGACTCTCACGCGAGAACGCCCCCTCTTCCATTTATTACAGTTCTTTAGCTGTGCTTAACTGGTTAGTACTAGTACATTGGGTTATTGGAGCCCATAAATCACTCACAAGTAAACGAAAATTTGAAACCGTCGAGCGATTGCGTTGCGGGTGAGACGTCGATCTCGCGCATCCAGCAAGCTCGCCTCTCGCGCGCCCCATGCTCGAGTGCTGCGTGTGACGCAGAACACTGTTGCCATGAAAACAACGCGGCGTGGCCGGATATTCTAAGTTTTTTTTTCTCCGGCCTGGTACCGTCTGCAGTCTGCATTGATAAGGTGGTCACATGGTTTGTTATTATTTCTTTCACAATATATCATCTTACTGGGAAAGCAATACTGGATACTTCATTGTCAGCGAACTGCTAGACTTCTATAAGATGTAGCAGCCAGTTTTTTTTCTAAAAGAAAATACATGATGTGTCTTTCAAAAGTTAAAATTTGAGGGTCAGTATACCATGATACTTGATGGTGAAAGATATTATATTTTTAGCTAGAGATTTGTTTGGTGAGTTGGTATGTATGAAAGTCGCTGCCGGCAGGTCCCAGAAAGCTAGCATGGATTTTGATGGCCCTATTTAATCTGCATGGGCTCGTAAGGCGCAGCCGGCGTGGACAGGTTGTCGATAATCTCAGCAGCAGGACATCATCTACACGGAGGACCGCGTCATGGCCTAGGCAGCCGCCGTGTATGGCTAAATAATCACCGTATCATTGTGTATTAAATAATCACCGTATCATTGTGTATTTACATAACCGTTTGGGCTAGTATAACCGGTCGAGTCCGGTTTATTGGTTAACCGGATAACTGGTATAACCGGTCGGTTAATCGGACAAAATCCATTTTGGTTCATGCACGGTTGGCATCCGGTTGACCAATCGATTATACTGGTTAACTGGTCGGTTAGATCAGTTTTTATTGATATATTTTAAATTCAAATATACCGATTTTTACGGTTCCACCGGTTAACTGACCGGTTCACCCAGTTAACTGGTCGATTTGTCTGATATAATTTTTTTAAAATTTTAGTTTAAATCAAAACCAAGGTTAACCCGCCGGCCGGGATAACCGGCTCGGACTGATTTATCAGTTAACTGGGCTAACCGGCTGGTTAACCTGGTTATGTTAACTCTAGTCTAACCTCGCCATGCGCTGCCATTATTAGATCCAAAAGGACTCCAAACTAGTCTATGATCACATGACGGCAGCTGTAAACCATAGTAATTAGAGTGTTTTCAATTGAATGATAAAATAACATTAACCTAAACTTTTTATTATCTAATTCAACATATTTTTATATATATAATTAATTTAGCTTCTAATGATAACCATATGATACCTATGGTAGAATCATATGATATCATGATACTAGTGGAACAGAAAAATATCATTAGATTGATCTGAGCCATGATGACGAAAATAAATGACACGTATTTATTTAGATTCACAGTAAAAGTCCTCGAAAATTTTGGTACTTGACCGGCGGCCGGAAGAATAGACTCAGCGGCTCTCAATTATTGATGAGTAAAATTATCAGAACAATGGGTAGTTTAACGTAGCTATCAGTTATGAACTGCACACGGTCCTTAAAAAAGAGAAGAACTAGTGCACGTATTCTCCAAGTGTACTATGATTTTTTTTCGTTTTTTTCTTTTGGGGTGATGAAACGATGGTTGACGGGTAGCGATGTTCCACGACATCATTTGATTGGACCGGATGCGATTGCAAGTCACTGTATGCAGTCTACAGACAATCCCCTCCCTCGGGACCTCAATACAATTGCCATAGTATCTTTTCCCATCGTTGTTACCGTCATGCCAGAGCTAAACTAGAAACTGAGGGGCTGTTTCAGGCTTTTCAGCACAAAAAAGAAGCCAATAATCATTCCAGCTTTTCAGCACAGAAAAGAGGACGAAAACAGAAACAAGAAACATGGTTTTATCATCCTTGATCAGCAAGGATACTACATGAGAGAAAAGCGGCTTCGCCTGTGGTTTCAGGATTTCAGCTGCAAGCCTGCAACTAGCGTTACACGCACTGGCAGTGACCTGCTCCTCTTCCACGGGGAAACGCCAGCCAACACAGAGCGAAAACAAAATAGACCTGCTGTCACCACTAGTGTGGCCCGTCGGTTCCGGGCTTCCGGCTCGTGCACTTCACGCTGCCAATTGGCACGCCACCACTAGCTACTTAAGCTTCAGCCGTTTGCTGCCTCTCGATTGCATCGTCAGCTGGCGCCTCGATGGGGTCGCCGTCTGCACCCAAGCAGCTCACTCTGCTCCTCTTCTTCCTCCTCGCCGTCCCCTGGACCGGCGCAGAGAGCCCCGCCGGCGGCGGCGGGTACCGTGTCGTGTCAACCTCCGGCAACAGGGGCCACCTGTCTGCCCGGCTGGAGCTCGCCGGCAACGGCGTGAAGGAGGATCTCGGGCCCGACATCCAGAGACTCAGCCTAACGGCAAGGCAAGTTCGTTCTCTCCCTGGATTAATTGGTGGTACATCCATGGCATGTGATGCTAGTTGAATCTCGAGACTTTGCAAGTAGCGTATGGTTCATGACTTGACCATCCATCGATGAATTATTAAGAGAGACATAGAGTATTCAATCAGTTTCATTATCCATTTGGGTCGAAGAAAGGATGGATTAGTTTGACCGTCATCTTTCAGTAGGTGAGATTTGCTTTAAAAATCAATTGGGGGGATAAGTATTCAAGGATGAACAATCGGAAAGAGATTAGTGATTTGTTTAGCTTTCTTTTGGGATAAGAGTGGAATACTCATCGGGGAAAAAAAAAGAGATAAGAGTGAAATACAGGAGGATCAGGACAGCGTGCCAAACAAGTCATTTTCTAGAAAAAAAAAACAGCAAGAGCTAAAGACCAAGGGGAAATGTACGCCGCGAATTTTGTGATGCTGCTTTATATTTGTTCCCTCCCACATTTGATAGGTAACCAGTAATTGCGATAAACATAATGCGGGCGTTTAATTCTTTTCTGAAAAAAAATATTGATAACTATTTCCTCTACTTTCAGAGCAGCGGGTTATCATTAGGACAACTCGCTTAGTCTTTTTTTTATATATATATAAAGATGAAGGAGGTAACATAAAAATAATCCTTGCAAAAAGATAGCCAAAGCATAATATGTAGTAGTATTTGAACCCTCTCCATACCCTTGAAAACAAAAATACGTAAAAGGAAAACGAAATTGCCAGAAATATCCAACAAATAAAATAAAAAGCGATCACAGTGGGACTCGAACCCACAATCTCCCGCTCCGGAGGCGAGCGCCTTATCCATTAGGCCATGCGACCTGTTTGATTGTTAGAGTAGCTTGGATATTTATTATTTGTTATTAGTGGCAGTAACCATTGTTGTTTTCCTGAGATAATAAAAAAAGATTGACACTAACCGTTTTGCCACTCTACTGGTTGTGGTCGCAGCCTTGAGACACACAGCCGGCTGCACGTCCGCATCACCGACGCCGAGCACCGGCGATGGGAGGTCCCCCAGGACATCATCCCCCGCGCAGCCCCGCAGCACATCTCCCTCGCCGCCTCCTCCCCTCGCAGCCGCATCCTGTCCGCCGCCACCTCAGACCTGACCTTCACTCTCCACTCCTCCCCGTTCCGCTTCACCGTGTCCCGGCGCTCCACCGGCGACGTCCTCTTCGACTCCTCCCCAACCCTGGTCTTCAAAGACAAGTACCTGGAGCTCACGACGTCGCTGCCCGGTGACGACCGGTCGTGGCTGTACGGCCTCGGCGAGCACACGAAGCGCACGTTCCGGCTGCAGAGCGGGGACACGTTCACGCTGTGGAACTCTGACATCGCCGCCAGCAACGTGGACCTCAACCTGTACGGGTCCCACCCGTTCTACCTCGACGTGCGGTCCGGGTCCGGCGCGGCGCACGGCGTGCTCCTGCTCAACAGCAACGGCATGGACGTCGAGTACGGCGGGGACTACCTCACATACAGGGTCATCGGCGGCGTCCTCGACCTCTACTTCTTCGCCGGGCCATCGCCGCTTGGCGTCGTCGACCAGTACACACAGCTCATCGGCCGACCCGCGCCCATGCCCTACTGGTCCTTCGGTACATCTATGATCTATCCCTTGCTCACATTATTACATGCTTAATTTTTTAGTACTGATACTCTGCTTTTGCTTCTTGCTTGCGGTTGTGGTTGATGATGAATTTGCATTGGGATGATTATTGCAACAAACAGGGTTTCACCAGTGCCGGTACGGGTACAAGAACGTTGCTGACCTGGAGGGCGTGGTGGCCGGGTACGCCACTGCCCGGATCCCGCTGGAGGTGATGTGGACCGACATCGACTACATGGACGCGTTCAAGGACTTCACGCTCGACCCGGTGAACTTCCCGGCCGGCCCGCTGCGGCGCTTCGTGGACCAGCTCCACCGGAACGGCCAGAAATACGTGGTCATCCTGGACCCAGGTAAATAACCTAGCAGACAGCTGACAACAACAATAACCTAGCACAGATCTGATCATTCATAAACAACACTTAATAACCTAGGGATCAACATCAACTCGACGTACGGTTCCTTCGTCCGCGGGATGCAGCAGGACGTGTTCCTGAAGCGGAACGGCAGCAACTACCAGGGCAAGGTGTGGCCAGGCGACGTCTACTTCCCAGACTTTCTGAACCCGCGCGCCGCCGAGTACTGGGCCGGCGAGATCTCCCTGTTCCGGCGCACCATCCCCGTGGACGGTCTCTGGATCGACATGAACGAGATCTCCAACTTCATCGACCCGGCCCCGCTCAACGCGCTGGACGACCCGCCTTACCGCATCAACAACTCCGGCGTGCGTCGCCCCATCAACAACAAGACCGTCCCCGCCTCCGCCGTGCACTACGGCGGCGTCGCCGAGTACGACGCGCACAACATGTACGGCTTCCTCGAGGCGCGAGCGACGTACAACGCGCTGTTGAAAGATACAGGGCGCAGGCCGTTCGTGCTCAGCCGGTCCACGTTCGTCGGGTCCGGCAGGTTCACGGCTCACTGGACGGGCGACAACTTCGCCACCTGGGATGATCTACGGTACTCCATCAACACCATGCTCAGCTTCGGGCTCTTCGGTATCCCAATGGTCGGCGCTGACATCTGCGGCTTCGGCGGTAACACCACCGAGGAGCTCTGCAGCCGCTGGATCCAGGTACCAATATCATCTCTTTGTTGTTTATTTTTGGGAGGAAACATCTTATTCATTATTATTGACACGTTAATTTTGAATGAAGCTTGGCGCGTTCTACCCGTTCTCGCGGGACCACTCGGCGATCGGCACGGTTCGGCGAGAGCTGTACCTGTGGGGGTCCGTGACGCAGGCCGCGAGGAAGGCGCTTGGGCTACGGTACAGGCTGCTCCCCTACCTGTACACGCTCATGTACGAGGCGCACGCGACGGGAGCCCCCATCGCGCGCCCGCTCTTCTTCTCCTTCCCCAACGACGCGGCCACCTACGCCGTGGACCGGCAGTTCTTACTGGGCCGCGGCGTGCTCATCTCCCCCGTGCTCGAACCCGGCGCCACCACCGTCGACGCGTACTTCCCCGCCGGCCGCTGGTTCAGCATCTACGACTACTCCCTCGCCTCCTCCTCCCGCACCGGCCACCGCGTCACGCTGCCGGCGCCCGCCGACACGGTCAACGTCCACGTGGCCGGCGGCTCCGTCGTCCCCATGCAGCGCCCAGGGTTCACCACGTCGCAGTCGAGGCAGACCGCGTTCCATCTCCTCGTGGCGCTACGGGAGGACGGCACGGCGGAGGGGGACCTGTTCCTCGACGACGGCGAGGCGCCGGAGATGGGCGGCGCGCGCGGGAGGTGGACCCTGGTCAGGTTCAGCGCCGCCACTGATCGCGCTAGAGGCGTCACCGTGCGGTCCCGCGTCGTGCACAACTCGTACGGGCCTAGCAGGAGCCTGGTCGTCGGTAAGGTCGTGGTCCTCGGCTTGCCGGCGGCCGCGGGGCCGTCCAGGGAGATCGCCGTGTACGTCAACGGCGTCAGGGTGAAGAACAACTCCACCAGCGGCGGCGGACGCCACGGGTTCCGGCGGAGCGGCGGGCTCGGCGTCGCGGGGCTGGCGCTGCCCGTCGCCGGGGACTTCCAGCTCAAGGTCGTCGTGTCGTAAACTAGTACCATTCGATGATCTGCATTCGCGCCTAATAAGCTCTCTAAATAAAGTTTTGAGAATGGTTACAATTGAAATAATGCATGGTCACATGATCATTACAGCTACATTACAGCTTTGCGATGTTCAAGGTTCCTGCGCCGTTCCCAAAACTGATCGAACGGTCCAAGCAAACTCTGTTGACCAAGTCCACAGGGTTGGCCTTCGCCACGGGCTATTTTCGTGCATTCCATCACTGGGCCAATGTTAGGAGCAGAAATCATTGGCGACCAACTGGGACTGCTCATTGCATATACGGCTTCAATTCGCCTGCTATACTGCTGCTCTTCCATCGCTGTTCTTCCCTGAAAAACAAAAATCTTTTCCCGTGTGAGAGATAACTATCCAGTTTCTTCTCCCACAGACAAGAAAGGAACGATATTAGGCTCAAAAGAGGACGAAACTGTCCCCTTGTATGTCACAGGTTGTTTTCATAACACAAAACAAGACAAAATCAATTATCCTTCTTTTACTGAAAACGAATATGCAGGCTCCTTGTTCGGGAAAAAAAATAAATGAGAAGCGAGTATGCAGTTTGTCAGAAAAGCAATTTCTTTTTTAAAAAATAAAATGTCGGGCGAAACATCACTCGTATCTTATCCCTGATATCTCTCTCTACTACAGGTTATCCACTGAGGAGTAAATCAAAACCACATGCGTATATAATTAAACTGAATCTGTCTCAATCAATTTAATTATATAATACTATATATATACTACTATACTCTAGTGAGAGGTAGAAATAATACCCTCTAATCATGATCAGGCATCATAACAAACCACCAATGATAACCTCTTGCCGCACACGAGAGTTTCACGAAGCACATGGTACGCGTTGAATTCTATACTTCACCTTCCAGCAGACCTCAAAACAGAAACAGAAGTCGCTCTTATTTATCAGCGGAGAAATACAGAGAGATCAATAAAGATGATTTTTTTTTCTTGGATTGACCTTACTGATGGACCGACTGAACGTTCCTATTTCAGCAGGGATCATATCATCCCCATCAGCTACCACTTCGTCACCTATACTTGTTTATGTGTGTAGCAATGTTATGGTAGAATACAGTATACGGATCTCCGTAAATTATTGTTTTGGAACGATTGAGAGGGACATGAACTGCGCATGACACAAGCAAGCTAAGAGAGATATGATCATCAGTTTAATCGCAAAAAAGGAGATATGATCATCTGTTTGGCCAGTGTAATCTCTCTTTGTGAGGCTAATCATCAGTAAGGTAAGTGAAAAATTAGGGTCAACTTATCATGAAGAACTCTTGCTAGCTTTAGGCATGTAGGAGCAGGTCGGTAGGTAGCCAGTTAGATGCAGGTAGTTGGGGTGGAATTAGCAGCAGCCACGGAGGCCGTACCTAGATGAAGCTATAGTACCATCTCTCTCACTCTCACTCTTGATTGTGCTTTAGTACTATGACACTTTGGGACCCACGAATTATGTACTCCGCCACCATATGGACCTCACTCGTCACTGCTGAGATCTTCAATAGCAAATTATTTTAATTTGCAACAGCGTCATAGATCTTCATGCATGCACGAACTGTTCCCATGTGTCCACGGCACTGGAAGTCTGGAGCTAGCACTTCAGAACAAGTACAGACCCAAGCAAAGTACTTGAATTGGTTTATTAGGTGGCAAATACTGCATCATTAATACCTGTTAGGACCAAAATTGATTTACTTGCTCCGCGGAAAGTCGTACAAGCTTGGAATTTCTCATGCACGCATGATTAGAGGTGATGATATATCTTGTATATCTTCAGTCATCATGTGGCACGGCAGAGTCAACTTGTCATTAGGGAATGAGTCGAAACTTATTGACAGTTTATGACAGATAATAGGTACGTAGCTGCTATGTTATTATATTGAGCAAATGATGTATTTAGCATTTTCTATGTGGCTTCCTCCTGCAGTCAACAAACAGGTACTATCAAACAAATGGAACAGCAGATACGTGTGAACTTACTAAATCCCTTCCACAGTTCCACCCCCTAAAAAAATGCCTTTCTCGAAGGATATATAGAGACATCCCTTTTGATGACTTTGTCTGCTTCTCTTTTATCCACTTGGAGAAAGGATTCTTCTAAATATATTTAATTCACTGAATATGCAGTCTATAAATAAAGTAGTGTGATGTAGATTTTGGTGACAACTTCTTGCAACACTATAATTGATATTTTTTAAGATAAACTTCTTGCAACAGTAAATCCTAGTTCGAAAAAATTAAAGGAATTGTGTCCTTTGTGAATTGATCTAAAAGTGAAGCACTTGTCCATAACTGGAACAACTCATCACACAGAGCAATATTTGGAAACTTTGTTCAGCTTAGACGCTTAGTACATATTCGCAAAGGACACAATTCAGATTTATTCTGACACCATGAAATAAAAAAAGGTACTAGTTGGCAACAGATATAGCCTCCCTTGGAAGGGACGGAATGTGATGAACAGTGTGGCGAACAATAATATATATTTGGACTTGTCTAGAGTAAGCCGTACTAATAAGGATAATAGACAAAGGACCATAACAAGATTCTATTCTTTGTATTATTTAAAATGTTCTCTAGCATAAATCATTGTCCTATTTTTCATTCTCTGTTCCATAGTACATAAATAATGTATTTACACCATCGGTTGCATATATATCCTTTTCTTTTTGACAAATATGAACTGCAATGGTATGGATCTATATCGGCTACAACTACATGCAATAGCACACATACAGGCACACACACCCAGGTCCTCTTTACTCCATGTATATTATCCTACTTTGCAATACCTTTCCTAGAAAATCAATTAATTGAACGAGTTCCACATCTGTGTGAAGCCACTGTCAGCTAAATACTCAAATCCATCCTGAGAAAAATTACTTTGAGCAGCCTCCCTCTTCACGTTGCCTTCAAATCTGCTGAACTGACTCAGCACATCCTTGATTGACTTTCCCATATATTGCTCCTGATGATCAGCGGCCATGGCTGACGACATCGGAACGTTCATTGATGACGATGGCTGGGAGGGATTATTGGAGAAGCAGGACACTTGCTCATAACCCTCTAGGTTTTGCACTGAGCCGGGCTGATCAAAGGAAATATTGTAATTGTCAATTAGGGGAGGCAATGAAGAAGTTGTGGCTGTGTCAGCATTGTAGCTGCTGCTTTCTATGGGTGGCTTGGCAATTGTTGCCCTACTCTTGTAGAAAACCCTACACAAGACCCAGTCCTCCTGTTGAAATACAAAGTTAGCGAAAACGTTTAAGCCACTGTATGTACTTGAACTCATGAGAGGTCTTGGTACAAAACATCTGCATATGGTGTATATATGTTTGATTTCCTCACAGCATGATATATCCTTTTAGGGAGTATGTAAATGCATTCAAAATGAATGGAAAGAGATATAATACATAGAGAAATACTAATGGTGCTAGAGGCAAGAACTGCACATGGATCTAGTACAATTTAATTAAGAAGTAGCTGGCATGAGAGTGACACCTAAACTAGGAATGAATTGAACAAGTACAGAATGGAAATTAAAAAAACTCTTAGTTGACATTAACTAATATATCTAATTTTCAAAAGCAAACTATTGTGTACTGAAGAGAGTTGTATTGACCTGAAACCGCACATACTTTATTCTTCAAATGACACCTAACTAGACTGTGAATTTTGTGTTCGTATAAATCTTTCTCTCCATCTTGAGTAGATGAGAGGAGAGATGTGTGTAAAATGAGCTGGCATTCCAGTGTCTAGTACATGTGATTATACGAATACTATATATATAGATAAAGAACGAATCAACACTACAGCTAGCTACCTTATCATATAGTGTACGAATGCCTTAGGAACATACTGTATTTTTTTTAGTTCAACAAACGTATACTTTACTTAAGAATGACGATTCTGAATATTTCACGAGAGGATGTTATATATTGACTCGATATATCCATGTGAAGATCGACTCGTTGAGTTTCATTTCTCATAAATATATTTTAGTTTTCTCTCCTCATATGGTCTTATGGACCTCTTTTTTTTAGATGGAACTCATGGATTTCATTTGGTCAGATTTGAAACAAACTACAGCGATCAAATGGGTAAAAACAGATAGCAGAATCTAATAAAAAAATAATATGTGTTACTCTAGCTAGTATCTAAGTAAGAACACGAGACTGATTTACCTTGAAAGGTAACTTCGTCGGATCACCTTGTCCTTCCATACGGAATTCATGCATTACCCACTCAGTCTTCTTCCCTTTGGGGGCTCTACCTTGGTAGAACACAAGGGTTTTGCGCATACCAACAAGCAACCCTTTCCGGCTTATTGATCGGTCTTTCCCAGTGGCCTTCCAATAGCCTGATTCAGTTGCTCTATTTGTTCGCTGGCCGGTGGCATACTTTCTATCCCTAAGGCTGTAGAAGTACCACTCTTTTCCACCAATGCATGCAATATCTGAATAAGAAAAAAAATAAAGTAGTCAATAATATATAAAAAAGATAAACAATTAATATCTCTAGAAATTAACTATTGAAACGATATTAAATGACACTGTAGTGTATGTCCTTTCCCCATTTAGTTAAATATCAAAGCTTGTAAACGTGGATATATGGTATATATTCAATCATTAATCTTAAAAATAAAAATAAACATACAGCCAAATTTCTCCATTAGAGACTAAAGTAGCGAAGAGATAAGGGACACAAGTTAGGAACAAAATATATCTGATTCTTGACGATATCAAATACTAGATCATATGTTTCATTAATTATCTTTTCACAAGATTTGTTTGTTGTAGTTCTACTAATAGGTAAAGTGAGAGTCCTCCTTTTGATGTTTGTCCCCATCCATTGGCTGCTAATTCCATTTCGGGATGAGGCAAAGTGAGAGAATATTTGATAGCATGGCAGGAACAGGGACAGATGAGGAGAAGGCCAAGATGGGGCCAAACAAACTCTTGGCAGTGCGAATATCCTTCTGTTATGGGGAAGGGAAAGGCGACAAAAGGAGGCAGACAAGACGTGTGAATTTTGTTCTCGTTGTAGATTTTGTGGATTCACATATTACACTTGCTGGTCTCCGGATCTACAACTATATATGGAAAGAAATGGAATAATTTGAGTTCTTGCAAACTATTTCTCTTCTGCATTCTGAGATGGTCTTGCTTTGTTCTTTTTTCTTTTTATTTTCGTATCCTAATTAGATCAAGACTTTTCATCAAAAGGAGGAGATAGGTATAAATATAGAAGCTTAAATGTTCCAGGAAAAAAAAACTAAAACGAGGGCATGGGCAATCCCAAAAGGAAGACAAAAGAGAAATATAATTAATTGAAGGAGAGAAAAGTTAGAATTCTTGCGGCATGGGAGTCATGCATATAGTTGCCACTTGATGAGAGTTGCAGGAGGATGTCACGGTCGCTTCAGTTATGGCTCGGAGTGGGAAAGGCTCAACTAGCCTATATGCAGTACTTTGGTATTCATCTTAGATTTCGATGCAATGAATTTGTACACACAGTATGGTATCGTACATATTATTGTACTTTTGAGCCATTTGAAGGAGAAACATGCAGGGATGTAGGAAAAGAGTAAAGAGGATTTTCTTGGAATAGAGGGGCTAGCTAGTTAAAAACGGAGAGAAGGTATGGTCGGTTCCGATATCTTAAATTCATGAATCCTGTAGATGAATCAACAGAAAGTTATGGGCACAGATGCATGATTGAAAACCTTACAAAACATATAAAGAACAGCAAATAATTCTTGGATATATGTATATACCTACCTTTATATATAACTGTTAGAACGGATCAGAGATCGTAGTATGTCGTTAAAAATTTAATCAACAGATCGAACAAGATGGTTTGAGATATCAATCATTGGACAAGGAATACATAACATAACAAAATCAAAACCCGGAAGGAATAGTGTAGTGTGTTCTCAGAAGGGGAAAAGCATCCGCATTAAAAAGACAAGGGTGAGAAGAAGAAAGTCCACAGTGCAACTTGCAAATGGTAAAATCTCGATATCATTCACAGAGAACATGCATGTGTGCGAATTATCTTGAATTGATGATGCATAACTCGCCACATACGCATAGACGCAAGTACACACAGGAGTCCTAGGTCTTACCAGGCAGGTCCCAGGGCTCGCACTTGTTCAGATCGACGTCGACCATCGTCGGGCAGCCGTAGATGCTCACCATCGAGCCGCCACCGCCGCCATGGAGCTTCTTGACTAGGTAGTCGAGGACGAGCTCGTCGTCCCGCGGATGGAATCTGAACCCCGGCGGAAGCCTCGCCTCCACCATGCTCAGCGAATTCATGACCGCCATAGCTCAAGAGAGCCAGAAGTCCTCTCTTCCTGCAGCTGCAGGTCTTTTGATCGAGCTGCCCCTGCTGGACTAGGAAGATTGATTCGACCTTCTTCGATTCCAAGAGAAATTTAAGCTGTTGAAGCGCAAGGGGGCGAGGAGGTTATATAATAGGAGCCACTAGACTGCGGGTCAACTTGTGGAGGCTCAGCAGCTACGCAGCTTATGAATGAGAGAGAGGGAGGAAGAGAGAGACTTTTCTTGGGCAGTGTGCCAGAAGCCAGGTGGCACGCCTTGTTAGGCCGCCATGAGCTCAGACGCTGATCATGTCATGCTCATTCCCGCGCTGATGCACGCCCACGCGATGCAAGCGCTTCCCCATCCCAATTAATCACCAAACCTAATCACCTAACAACAGCTGATGGGCCGACCGATTAATATCTCAGCTTGCATCGCCTAATCCGAGTTCGCAATATAATTGAAGAGACATTTGATCTCTTGCCCGTGGCAGCAGATAATTCAGCATGTGCTGTTGCGCACCACTAAGTCAGGGTACGCGTTCACATACGCGAGAAAAATAATTAGGATTCTTTTGTTGGTCGTCTAGTGCACCAATTGTCTTTTCGTAGCTCATATAAATACAAGTACATGTACTTCCAATAAAAAGATCGTCGCTACGTCTTTTAAATTTATTTATTATGCGTCAAAATTAAATGGGGTATGACTTGTCAGTGACGGCTTCAATTTCTCTATACACAAATTTGAGTACGCTAGCAATAATTCCAAACCTCATTAAAACAGCGTCGATATATGTATATATATATGCTTGCATGCAGATATATATGCCAAGTAGCATACAACTCGATCAAGCACAGGCAAATAAAGCAGGGATGGGGAAGATCGATCGGGAGATACCCATCCGGCCGTGAGATTTGTAAAGGTGGTGCTTGTACCGGTAAAGGCATGAGATATTCTTGCCGAAACAATTATTCAGTTCGCCGGCCTCCCATACCGCGCGCTATATGCACCTTTAATTTAAATCAGTTAGCCCAAAAGCACTTTTTTTAAAAAAAAAAAACGAGATCTATCAACCAGTTCGATCGTGTCCGTTTTGTACTTACATCTCTCTTCACTTTTACCGAATCGTAAATAAAGCTCTTCTTTTTAGACTTAATCGTAAATAAAGCTCATGTGCCTAATTACTGAACGATCAAGCCGACGGACGATTTCGACGCGCGCGGCGACGTCAACGTCGGCCGGATACGTATTTTTCGCAAGCTCGGTGTACGTTGCGGGTGAAATACGTATTCTCAATGGCTCATCGCCACGTATATATACTACTGAACGCCGCCGTAACCTAGAACCCTACGAAGGAACGGTGAAATTCTAGTCCGGTCTGCAAATATAGCTAGGCAGTCACGATCTTTGAACAACGTGTAATAACGTATAAAAAAAATTGGAGCGTTGGTATATCTGGGGTCAGTCTCGCTGTAGACTGTAGCAGTAACTGATGATGCATCATCGGCCAGGTGATCAGGCCGGGGGCCAAACTGGCTCGTGTCACGGCCATATGGCCAGTGCGCGTATGCGACCCGGACACGTCGGCACGGTGGCCCACCAATTCGCCACCGCCACATGGCCTGCACATGCACGCCCAGCAGGCCACCGCCTGTCACCATCCGATTACGATCGGACGAACGGGATCGATGGGCCGACGTGTCCTCTTCCGGGCCCAACGGCAGGTCCCTCTCCAAGTAGACCCCACCCTCATCCCCGTCGTCGAATCCTGATCAAACGGACACGAGGACGCAGGACGAGTGTGGCCAGGACGTTTGTGACGAGCGCACGTACTGTGCATGATGCAGAGACGGTCACCGTCTGAAATCTGAAGCGTGACGTGCTGCGAGATGTGTCCCTTTGTTTGCTGCTACTGCTGCTGACGAATCATTCCACGGTTTAGTAAAGAGCATAGGGTCCATTTATCTCATCTGGCCGCACACACTGACATAGCTATCGATCGCGTCGTCTTCATTCTAGTTGCTATGATGGCACGGTTTCTGGCGTCTTCCCTGGTTTCTCTGATGCGTCTTGGCCCAGTTTTCAGAAGGACCTTAAACAACATGATTGCACCATAACATGAGTTTTCAGGTCCTGTTTCGGGACAGACATTTTTGCGATCGTACTGCTCCTCGCCGAGAAACGCCAGCGTTTAATAATTCGGAAGAAACTCTGTCATTCGCTACATGTTTTCATGATGATAGCCTATTGATTCTCCTTTGGTTCCAACTGATTGATGCATCAAAACTTAGTGCGATTTGCGCTGGATTGCCGGTGTTCACCAGCTGGGCAGTACTGCTATTGCGCAAAGGATTGTGAGTGGGTTAGAGGACACAAGCAAGGGCCCCTTCTCGGTTTGGAGGGCGCGGCACGGGCTAGATTTCGGACAGCCGCTCCGTTCCGTTGGGCCCACGTGTCACCGGCACACTAGATACCGTCATGTGGCCAAATTGATCATCAAGATGGAGACGTTTGCAGCAGATGCTTAATGTGAGAGATCCAATGCAACTTCTTTTCTCAACACATTTTTAGGCCGATTCCTTCATCTTTTATCAGCTGCATGGTCTCCGCTGGCTTCGTCTACATCGTCGTCGATGCATCGTGGAGAGCAATCGCAACTGCTAATCGAAATGGAGCGAGCATCTATATATTCCCGTGGAGGAATAGAATAGAAGGACGCTGGAAAGGGGACAGAGAGAGAGCCGTCGATTTGTCATTCAAGAATCAAGAGGATAGATGCATCCAAAAGCAGCCGCAGTCTTACTTGGTCACTGCTTGCTGCAGAGCTACTAGTTTTATTTTAAATTTTCAAGCATCTTTCTGTCACTAGTACAATCATAATTTGCGTATTCTGACCGAAATACAGGTGTACTTTGCACCTCAGTGTCAAGGCTTGTACGTGATCTCTTCTAGATGACAAAGATTTGTTCAATAAAAACTAGTGTTTCACGACCACCAGTGAGCTATCTGGAGGTGGCTGCTAGATTTTTTCCTCTGCTTGGAAGCAAGGCTGCTAGTAGATTCAGAATAAATAATGTGAAGAAACCCCTGGAATTTTGGTAGTAAATTAATACTACCAGTGCTTAAGAGAACGGGTCAAATCACTAGTGCTGGCCAGTCTATGAGCGCCAGACAAGACAGTTTGCAACTTGATATGGGATATGGTTTGCGACGCCATCAGCAGGTATATTCACACAGGAAGAAGAAATCACCTAAATGTTACTCATCCTAAGGTAGGGGTGGTAGGTCGCAGATGAGATGAGAGATGAGCATAGCATCATTTCCAGAATGTGCAAAAAAAGAAAGAGAAATCTCTTGGACAGTTGGGGTCTAGAAATGAGAGTCAATGTAGTTAGGTGGGCACACACACACATACGTATGGGCAATTTGGCATGCGTATGCCTGAAACAATACTGGAATGATGATAAGCAAGGAAGATTCATTCTGAAGCTTCATCCATCTACAGGTTATTAGTAGTGACACTGATTTGTTTTTACTCAGTTTGGACATATCATTTTTCTTCTTCTCTGATACTGACCATGCCGACTTCCATTTGAAGCAGGCAAGAATTAGTCCGGTCAAATGATGCGAAGATCCCAGCGGAGTATGATGCTCTTACTCTGCAGTGCTGTCCGGTTATCATTGAAAGAGTACAAAATGGATACATCTTTGTCAACAGCAAGAAAAATACAGACTTATCAACAGCTAATTCATTGATAAAATGGAACATTAGCAATACCGACAGAACTCCTTTCATGGTTTCATTTTGTTATTCTTAGATGCCAATAGAGATATTCAATTCATGGGCTGTGCATCACCAGTGGCCAGGATCGATGTAGAGACAGAGCTCAAGATCTCTGCGATCGACTCTGATTGTCATTGCCAGAATAGCAAACTGGCTCTTTTCTTAATAATGAGTGTACCATGTGTGATATGACAAATCAATTCCTTCTCTATCAGAGTCATCTGTCAGCTGAAGTGGATTGTCGTTGTTACTATTGTATCTTAAGCATCGGCGAGGGATACATCACTCTCTACCAGCATTATCCAACTGTAGGTTCGGCAAACTTCGATCCTGCACGGGCACTTGATTATTTGGTGCCAGTGTAACAGACAACGACTGTTACCTACGCAGGAGACCGGCTCTTGCATCTCTGAAACTAATCAATTTTCTTTTCGGTTCAGGTGGAAGAACACAAAGAGTCGCAACAGAAACCTGAAGCCGACTGAAAGAATAACAAGAGGGCACAGCATGGCGCCCGTTCTGAAGACTGCCAACCACGCCAGAAGCTTTGCGATCACGAATTCGCCTCGCGTGCGTAATCAATGTGCGAACCCATTCGTGCGCCGATGAAAAACAAGGCATTTATTGGTAGAAAGCCGGCTGCACCTGTAACGTGAGGGGTCACATCGCATCGCCCCGTTTCTCTGAAAAAGAAAATTCGGCACGCGCTGAGGTCACCTGAAAACAAGTTTTTCTTTATTTTTCTTGTCAAACGAAACAAACGAGTCTAACGCTACTAATCCCCCCGGGTTTCTTGCCATCGGCTAGGGTTTAGTAGGTTGCTGTTATGATTGAGTGACTCTTTGCACCCGTGTGCAACGATTGGCAGTCCAGTCACTCATCACCATTTGCAGCCCTACGTGTGAAATGAAAGTACTCTTCTCGGTGTTAGGTGCCTAGCTAGCTAGAACAACTGACCATGCCAATTGAGAAATGAAGATCAACCTCAACGTACTTATCAGATGACATCACATCCATGGTGTATAACCCAATAATACTTGAGGAGTTTTACTGTTCAAAATACTGGTCAGTAGTTTTGAAAAAATATTGGCCAGTAGTTTGAGGGTAATTTCGTAATTATATTATTCATTAATAAATTTATATTTATTTTTATAATAGAATATTAAATCTATCAAGTAATTAAAATATTAGTTTATCTTAAAAATATATAAAACATTAATTATTAATCAAATTGTTAATGTAACTTTATTTATAACAGCAAAAACTAATTAATATAAATCTATAACTCTTATTTTTTTTGATATTGCCCTCAAATTAAAAAACTACTGGCTAGTAGATACGATTTTAGATTATAAAATCTATACCATTAGATTAAACTACTAGCTAGTAGTTTCTTAAAACTACTTATCAATATTTTGGACAATAAAACTCCTCTAATCCTTTACTCCACTCGAGATGCTCTCAATCCAGAAAGCACTGTATTTGCAGATACAGCATATATAACTAGTTGAGGACCCCGCGCGTTGCCGCGGGTACTATAGATACCATGTAGTCATGAAAGGAATGAGGAGGACATGGGATTAAAATCGAGTTAACGTAACAAAGTTACACACTTTTTTAAAAGATAGAATCTCATGTAAGAAAGCATTTGTATTCCCAACGTAGCATATATAATAATCCTAGAACTATATCACCAAAGGAACATGAAATGTTTGAATGTCATAAAATATAATGAACCTTATGAAAAAAGAATAAGAAGTAACAACGTGTATAGTTAGGTTATTATAAAGGTTACCAGTTGGAAAAGCAGAACTATAATAATCTGTCAAAAGTTCAATGCATACATAGGTAGTTTTCTCATTGCATCAGTGTACATGAATATTGGACTGCTAATTGATAGTATAAACTTTACTTGTGGTGTCCTCCATGGGGATATGTGTGCTCACAAACAAAGACAACCACCCATAAACATGTTCAATAAACACTGGAATTGCAGTCATAAAATAAACATTATTACTTACAAACTCCAAGAAAACACTCAATCTTAAATAACGCATGAGTTCTTAGCCACAAGTCATTATTAACAGCTGGCATCATTCATCTGTTTTGTTACCCGAATCAACTAATAAACAGGCATCAGATAAAATTTTTCATTTTTGTTTGCTACAATACCTAAAGAGCATGACTAATAACCTAGTGTATATAAAAATACTTTAAAAAGAGTAGTTATTTATGGACCAGAGAGAGAAGCAATTTTTTCCAATCAGGGTTGATAACAATATAGAGAATTAAGATAATAATCTAGATGGAAAGTAGTGTACACAGAAAACTATATTACAAAAGCAATGAATGTTCATGTATCATAGCTACCTTCAACATTCATTGAGGAAGATGGCACATTAGAACCTGGTGTTGTTGGTTTTTGGCGGGGCCAAATAATTGTTGGACCATCTAACAGCGGTAAATCTGTTTTAGAAGTAAAATTAAGGAATTCAAATCTAATGTTATTCTTACATGGTGGAGCAAGCTTCAGAGTGTATACTAAATAAAAAGAAGACAAATCGAAGGTGCATCCTATAACAGATATTATGGGTGTGTTCGTTTCTTTGGGTCTAAATTTTAGTGAGGTCACATCAATCATTAAAATGCTATATATGATTATTAAATATATATTAAATATAAAACTAATTACAGAGTTGAATACGCATCAGCGTGACAAATTCATTAAACTTAATTAAATCATCATTAAGAGATGTTTACTATAGCATCACGTTATCTAATCATGACTTAATTAGTTTTAATAGATTTGTCTCGTCATTCAGAGGGAGGGTTATGGACTGGATTTTATCAGTAATCTATATTTAATACTCTTAATTAGTATCACAATATTTGATGTGACAGGTCTAAAAATCAGAGGGGTGGAAACGAACACACCCTATGACTATAGAAAACCATAATATTTTTTTCTTCTAAACTTTAAGTATTATGTCTATAGCAATAGATAATTGTATCTAATATATCATCATTGCATAAACCATAAAAGGTATCATGAAAAGGAAGGGAAAACCAAGTACCATGGCAGGTAGAGGTTGGCTCAGTACATAGACGGCGTACCTGACAGGTAGCCTTTGATGCAAAGCTAGTAGGGAAGCCACTGTTGCAGTCCCATACTAATATATTCAAAATATTTTTACCTAAATTTATGTCTGCATAAAGAAAAAATATATAATAGAGAACAGGTACTTAAGTTAGCAGTCTGACATTTAAAATGGATTGTGAATGAAAAGAAACCATGTAAGGAGCGTGCAATAAAGGAAAATATTTTATTATCAGAATGGGAATCTGATAGGGTTAATCTCATAGGAAAAGTTGAGGCTTCAGCTAAACATTATACGATGAAGGTTGTAAAAAATTGTATGTTTTATACAGGGAAGTAGGTACTAAGCAGGATGACATAGTCTCCTGCTACGTCAACATTGTTTGTGGATCATGTAGTGTACCCATATGCTTTTTATTGGATTCATCACCAGCAGAACTCCCGGTTGCGGAATATGTGATAAAAAGCATGAGGGGCAATGCCAAAGAGTAATTGGGAGAAGGCATCACATGAAGGACCAACATCAAAGGGATGCAATAGTTCTATGGGGAGAAAGTGGTTGAAGCACTAACAATAGCATGTGCCGAATAAGATGAGAGAGTATGTACCATCAAAGTAAGAAGAGATGTCGACACACAAACCACGTAGAACTGAATTTGAAATCTGAACGGAATCATTGTCACATGTAGTAGGCATTTCATCTAACACACAATCATCTGCAGGAGTAGCGACTCTGCAAGTTACGCGGGAAACTAAAATTTATTCTCAAGGCACTGTATTCTACTGAACTGAAACAAAAAAATTTAATTAGGGTACAACTAAAAATTTGTGTAAAACTAATCTTCACTGGAGCAAATCGACATTGATCGCCTATGTTTACCAAACTTGTTAAGCTTTGATGACTGCATGAATGAGAAGCAAATATAGAACCAAATATAGAAACTGCATTTAAGGAAGGATCAAGCATTGACAACAGGGCTCACCATCAAAATGAGTAGATAGACGGCGCCGCATAGATCACGTAGAATTAAACCTGAAGTCTATGCGGAAATCATTGCCACAAGAGGATTCTACTCGATCCACCATATTATCATCTGCATGAATAGTTGATGTAAGTTAAAGCAACAGAAAATCCAATGTTCAATGTGCGTGACTCAATGAAAACTAACAATCAAAAGCAAAATAAATAGTAGGTTGCAACAGACTGACCTTCGCCCGAGTTTAATGACGTAGGTTGCCTATGCTTATGACACCCATTAGGCGATGATGCACCAGAACATCCAATCATGACTTTAACCTTGTGCAAAGCAACAGCAAGGGCCAAGAAAAATAAACAGAGCAAGGGTCGGGCTCCTTCGGTCAATTTGTGTATAAAGATGCAAGACATGAAACTTGTATGAAACTATTGTACATGGCCAGATGCTATAAAATGAAAGGGCTAATCACTTTATAATATTAACATCACTGGAACATTTCGTAGTAGATAACTCTAACAAAATATAGGAATGAACTTTTTTTTTTCAGTAGACTATCCTTATGTAAAGCCGTAGAGCACATACATGACTATGATGTAGCGATTAACCTGCATAATATTCTGTCATGTTTGGTCCTAAACAGAATACTCTGACTCTATGAAACATTTTGTCAGGTCTGTCTAAAGGTCAGAAATATTAATAGGAAAACAAATGGTCAGTTCAATATAGGGAGTGCACATAGAAATATATTAAGATTTAATTATTGATACGTAGTAGCAAGAGGAAGACAAATAGTTAGTTCAATATGAGGTTGTAATAAAAATCTATATGGGGTTTGTGCCCTTTAATTCTGTCTCTCAATGACGGTTAGAAGCATGACCAAAAGTACAATAGAGGCAAAAAGACAATGACGTTGTGTTGCTGAGTGGAACCGTCATCAATCCTAATCAACAAATAGAATATGGCACTAAACCAATCAGGAATTCAGCAGACGTAAACATCAGGCACACGGAGTAAAAGAAGAATAGAAAAAAATAAAATAATCTAATTTAGCCCCTTGTGGATGTAGAAGTGCTTATGGAGCCTCCACACTCCCACCTACCTAAACTCCTAATTGGAGATGAAGAGTCACCCAGGCTGAGCGAACCAGCGAGGGGTGCAACTGCAAATCATCAGTGAAGGCGGCGGCAGGGGCGTTGCTCCAATCAGACACAACAGATGAGGAGGAACCCAGGACGAGCAGACCACCGAGGGGTGGCATTGCAGCTCGTCTGTGAGAGCGGTGACAGGGACATCGCTGAGCGGATTGATTAGGATGGGTTGTGCTACTGCTGAGGGCACAAGAGGGAGGAGTGGAACCAAAGATCGATCCGATTTGGAGTCCAGCAGCACGGGGTAGCAGAGCAGCGGCCTCACGTGACGTCGGGCAGGCACGTCATGTGACGGCACATGGAGCGTAGGGTGGGGAGATCAGACTGGATCAGAGAGGAGATGGGAGGATGCGCATGGAGAGGCAGCGTGGGGACGGAGGGTGCCACGGGCGTCGACGCGTCGTGGTGCAGTGCGGGGAGTGAGGGTTGGGGAGATCAGGGCTGGGAAGCTAGTTCGGGGAGGCGACGGGATCGATCAATCCGGAGGCCGACGGTGAGGGGAAGCAGGGCGGCGGGCTCGCGGAACACCGAGCAGGGGTGTCATGCGGCGTGCGGGGGAGCGTGGGGCGAGGAAATCGGGGTTGGGACGATGGGTCAGGACGAGACGACGGGGGATGCGCGTGGGGAAGAGGATAAGGTTCGGCACGAACGGGTGCGATTGCGCGTGCGGCAGCGAACGCACGGTCAGGATCGAGGAGGGAGGCTGGGTTACAGGAAAATAGTAAAATAGTGACGCTACAGTAAACAGTACATGACGGGCAAAACTAAGGATTCTATATGATGACCATATATATCAGCAAGTTCTAAGGAGTTACCTCCAGCCGTCCCTGACATTTTTTTATATAAAGGATAATTTTATTTGAAGTTGAAACAACGTTACATTTTAGTCCATACACGACAAGTGAGTCCATACAAATCTGCCGTTCCCAACTTATAGTAGATGTTTATTTTCTTCATTCCACCCCAATCATTGGCCCATGCTTCAGAAGAACATTTTCATTTACTCCAAAAAAAAAAGAGGATATTTCCTCTTACAACGTGAGCTTGACAAATGACAAGAAGTCACTGATTCAGGCTCTGATTTTAGCCTCAGCATGAAGCTCAAGCTTTTAGGGATAATTTGCTGAAGAGGTAATCATCAGTCTGAGGCGGCCACGCATCAGTGAAAGCTTAGCCACACTGATATGACTCGAGTAAGAAAGCGAAGCGAATGCCGATCAGTTGTCCCGCGATTACGACGTGCAACAGTACGTGGAGAGAAGCCGTCCATTTCCCGGCTCCGGCGACGGTTCGTACGTCTTCGAGAGTTCGAGTTCGCCTCTGTTGTACACTGATCGATCAGTCATGGCTGTTTGTGATCAGGAGCCGCGAGCGCGTCAATTATATTGCTCGGATGCCAGCATGAGGGGGCTAGGGCCTAGGAGTTGAGGCTTAGGACTAGTAGGTTGGTACGGGCACTGACCACTGTAGAGGTGTAACCTGCCGGTCGAATCGTTTGTGGACAGATGTGCATCTAGAATCAGAGGACCAGTGGTATCAAAGTTTGATACAGTAGCGTTCACGAAAAGAAAAAACTCAATTATACAGTATAACAGAACATCGTAAAAACAATGAAAGATTAATAAAATAAAATTTTATCGAAGTCTAATTATACACTTGTTTTTCCCTTTTGGAGGAAGTAGAAATTTATTTTTTGGGTGAATTCGAAATGTTCTTAGTGTGCAAATCGTTCGGCAGAAGAGAACATGTCCAACTGAAGTTTTATTTATAAACTTCTGTGTTCTTGATATTTCAAAAAGTAAAAAATAAACTGAAGTTTTCTTGGTTACTTCTCCTGGTTTTTTTTTTTTTTTTGAGGGGAAGGTTACTTCTCCAGTTTTTTTTTTGTTGAGCAAAAGGTTACTTCTCCAGTTGAGAGACGGAGAGAGAAGCAGCTAATCTGGGCTGCGCCGGAACCGAAAGATAATGGCCCACTATGATCTTTCAACGGCCTGCAAAAGGCCAGAAACTTCTTATTTGGACGAAGAAAAGGCCCATGACTGACCGTGTGCTGCCCAATGGCGATCGCCTGATCTGACGTCCGTTACAGCCGCATGCAGCTTCGCGCACCGGCACCAAGGAGATCGAGAAGCACCACCACCGTTGCCGTGGTCTACGGCGTACGTACGTACGAGCCGTCCATGTCATCAGACTCACCCGCACCGTAGAAATGTACGGCAGTAGAGTGCCAGTGCCAGTCTCATTGAGCACCAGCTAGAGAGATTGTCACAGCCTCGCAGAGTCAGACGTGTACATGTACTGTAGCTGTAGCAGTGCACTGCTTCGTACGCAGGCGTACGGGCGTACCGTACAGTACATGTGGGCACCTGTCAGTAGCCTGTGGCCTCCCTCCCTCGGACACCCGTACCGAGCGAGCTAGACATAAGACTATTTTGCCAGCGATGATTCAGATGAAGCGAAGCTATTCGCTCCCTCTCCAGTCTTCCAGACATAACACTGTTCCTCCGCGCCGCTCCGATCCAGCGGCCGGCGAGGAAATTTCGTCCTCCTCCACTCCACTCCAGCAGCTGCAGGAGGCGAAGAAAGAAGCAGATAAAAATTATCTGGGTTTCCCGATTATTGGCGCCGCGCGTACTGTGCAGTGCTGGCTGGTGATTGCAGAGAGCAGAGCGAGAGAGCATGTGAGATCCAATGCATATGGCCGAGTTTCCTATTGGATCGTATGGCATCGCGTCGCATGTGAGTGACAGGCACAGGGAACAGGGGACCACGGCGGTTTTACCCTCTTCTGCTCGCAGCTAGGGAGCTGACTGAGAGCCCATGCATATGCAATAGGAAACTAGGGAGCTGACTGAGAGCCCATGCATATGCATCTGACGGTCGATCCGGACTCTCATCTTCGTCTACCCCTGGTCTCAGTCCGTTCGATCAGCAAGCTAAGGCCAATTTGCGTTTTCCATATTATCTATGTATATATATCCATGCCCGATCGAAAAGAAAGTACAGCAACGTGTACGATCGAGCATGCTGCTGGTCGTTGGGGCACGCGAATGGACATGTTTCCGCAGCAACGAGTTCCGATGTGATCTCGCTCGCAAGTTGCCTGGCTTGTTGGCTGCAGCGCGAGCGCGTGGGGAACTGTTGATCGTCGGCGCCAACGCGAAGAGCACAGCTGGACGCCTGCTGTGCAATTGGCTCTTCTCTGCCCAGATTCAATTCAGGCCTCGGCTCGATGAGGCCGGTCCAGTGAAGGAACAGTTTGCGGGCTGTTTCAGTCAATAGTATGGCACATGGCTTGGGTGTCCACAGTGCTGGAACGGATACCCTAGCCTATAGCTAGGTGGGTGTATCATATTCATATGGTGGTGTGTGCGCCAGAATCCGAAATTCAGAAAAAACAACGGCTCGCATCGGCTTAGATCCAGCCCGCTGCCGAATCAACCATCAGTTGAATAGTACTATTGCTACCTAATCATACCATAATGCTGCTCTGTACTTATCGGCCGGTCTTGTTCAGTTGAGTGTGTTTTTTTGTGTCGTGCATCAGTCAAAAGGTTCTTGCATGCATGTGGATCATCTCTCTTGTTGTTGTTACTCTAACTCTCCCTCTCCCTTGAAAAAGGGATAGTCGTTATTTCATTTGGAGCAAGCACATGATGCCATTGCTCAGTAGTAGTAGGTTCCATTCCAATTCCTTTCCTTGCTGCTTGAGCTGTCATAGCTGGGAGCTCATGTTGGTTTAAGATACTGTCGGTACAGAAGTTTTCTCTTACAGATTTTTTTTTCCTCAGAAAGAAAACATCTTCAGTGTTTTCTTGTCTCCCTTTTGGAAAGGCAAACAAACATGCACGAGGAGGGGCTAGAGATGAAAAGCTTCTCAAGAGGACTCAATGAAGGAAAAAAAAACATATTTATCATGGCAACTTTGAGATAAGCTAGAGAGAGGGACATGGATATAAGGGAAAAAGAGATTAGCACATGCCATGATGTGTCCATGTTCTCTGCAGCCTAAAAGTGTGCTTGTCCCTTTTGCGAGGCGGGTCAAATCGAAAAGCATCTCTATATAATCTTTCACCACAAAGAGATCACATGGACGAGAGGCCAAAACTATTGGTCTGTATAGGGTGGCCAGCCAAAGCCAGATGCATAGATGTGCAAAGACGATGGCGCTGAGCGGCAGAGGCCAACACGCAGGGGATTCCGCTTGCCTTTTGTTCCTCGTGCACCACAAGGTGGCCGGAAATATTCTAAGATGCTGGTCGCCAAAAGGGACGGACATACGCTTTACTTTGGAGTATTTCTGCACTCTGCACAGCTTTAGTTTTCTCACGTATTTAGTGCAAAAGGACAAAGGGTTTAGTTATTCTTCCTTTTGCAGCAGTAGTACTGTAGAGTATTTGTTTTTGCTGCTAAACTGTTGAGGCAAATTCTTGTCATGTACTAGTTGCTGGTCTTGCATAGTAGTTGCCATACATTAATTCCCTATGGTAGTTGCTCTTCCAACCGTCTCTTGCGTGACTGCCCAGTCAAATTTGCAGTTTCGCAAGGAGTAGACGCGCGTATGCTTACATCTACGTTTTGATGTGTATATACTGTACATAGGGTACGCTCTTCTTCACGCATAGTTTCGCAAGGCCTGTCGCGTTGCTGTCCGCATCTAATCAATTGTGTATATACTGTGCATTAGGTAGTCAATAATGCATGCTAGTACTTTTTTTTTTTGAGAAAAAAATGCATGCTACATACATTTGTGAGCACTACTGTAGCACTATACAAAGAGTACTAGAATACCCCTCCACAATTGATTAGATGGTCTAGTGAAGAGTGTTACCAAAAACATGCAAGTCTGATGATGGGTCCACCAGCTCTATTGACTATAGGGACAAACTGGGTTTCCACCGTTAACACACACCGTCACTTGATTACTATTATTCCGATCGAATTAATAGGGGCGAAGCCAGCCTTGTGGTTTGGTGGCGTGGCAGCTTCGTTTTCTTACCACCAACAGTTAACGTTGTTAGCAGCAGTGCTTGATCAATGATTAGATGCTTAAAACTGGTTTGACCAACCTAAACCATGTTAGTTTTTTTTTTTTTTGCATGCACACAAATGATCAGTTAGTATATACGACGTTCCATGTGATTTGGTCAAAACGGCTTACGCGTCGTCTTGTTATTACAGCTAGCATCGAAGTTTGGCAAGATCAGTAGAATCCAGCTATAGTAGCGGTCGACCGATTGTGGTTGACTTTTGCAAACATCGTATATATGTATTTTTTGGCAGATACGTACAGCAATAATAATGTAATCTTGGAGCGCAGGAAAGCACAAGGTAAACGACTTGTTTAGTGGTAACGGAAGGATGATTTGATCGAGATGGCGTTCGTTTGGGTCGAGGTTACGACAAAGTCATCTCTGCGATGCGTCGACAGAAATGGCAGTGTAAGTAATCCTGCACCCAGATAGGGATAGCACCACACATGGTAATTAAGGTCAGCGGTAACCTGTGTTTGATGAGAACATTGACTTTGTTCACGAGTAGTAATTCTTTAGTTAACGAGCTCCTGCTCCTGCTCCTGCTCCTGCTTGTGAAGTGAAGTGAAACGCAGGCGGGCGTATGGAAGGAAAGAAGGAAGCAAACGATTACTATTACTAGTAACGCCGCCGTTGAACGACGCTGCGGGTGTGTCTCCGTAAATAAAGGCGCCGTGGCCGGAGAGGAGGCCGCGTCGTTTGTCTCACCAGTCACCACGTACAGTACTGGCCGAGCCGACGTATGTACGTACATGGTGGTCGGAACCGTACGTCGTCGTGCGTGGGCGGCACTAGTTTCTCCGCCGTGTGTCAGCAGGCAGCACCCTCTGGCCGGCCCGGTGGGTAAATGAATAAAGCTGTACTGGTGCAGGCTTTTCGCTTTTGCAGGGAGGGGGAGAGAGAGAGGGGATGCAAACTGCGTCCGCGGGTACAGTACGAACTGCGTCCGCGGGTACAGTACGTAACGGCTAGTACTAGTAGTATATCTGCAGTGCACTTAACGGTACTACGTGGGTGCGGACAGCAACGCGACAGGCCACGCCTCCCTCGTCGCGTCTGTTCGACCAGGATCGTACGGCGGTCATTGTAGTAGTAGGAGTCGTACGGCGGGCAAGAACGGGAAACGACAGGGGAGGGCAGGACGGTCATTTCGTTGGAGGTTCAAATGATTGCCGCCCCCGCGCGCGCTCCTGTATCAATTCAAGCATGGCATGGATTTATTAAGGGGAGGGGGCGCGGCGCACAGTGCTTGCAATTGCCATTTCCATCTCGCTCTGCCATGCCGCTCATGGTGGTCCCTCCGCGCGCGGTGGGCGGCCATTGTTTTCGTCCACTGAACACGGGACGTAATGGTCTCGATCCTTGCATTCAGATGTACAATTTCCATCTCGCTCTTGCTTACTGCACAATTTATATGTACTAACGCGCCCTGTTTTATTTGTCCCCGCGCGAGCGGATCGCAACACTCCACGCCGCGGCATTCAGATGTGTTTTCCTGCTTGGCATATCCTTTCTGGGTGCGTTTGTTAAACGCCCCACGCTACAAAGCTGATTGCGATTATATACTACTTCACTACTACTAGGATCCAGCTGAATGCCAAAGCTCTGAACTCTGAAGCGCATGCACCCACCTGGCGATGAATGATCCCAGATTTACCAGGTAGAGGGCGTTTGCGTCGAAGATTCCTGAATTCACTCACCCCCCAGAAACGAACCACATGTACATGTACTTGGGGAGTAGTATAAACACCGCGTGTCGTCGTGTAGGAACAAAAATGTTTGTCTCTTGGCCCCTCTTCGATCCCGTGATCGAGCCTGCTGTGTTGCCGGATATCCGTCAGGGACAAAATGAGGACATGTTCCAACTTTTATTTTTCTTATTAAACTGGTGGGTGACATGTCCAGACCTTAGGTAAAGTATATGTTCAAACTTTTTTTTTTCTCAATAGACGATCTTATGTACAGAATCAATGTAACTATAAACTCTGAACTTGGTGCTCTCCAAAGCAGCAGATTCTACACCTGATGATTCCGCAAGCCACCTGCGATCTTATCTCATTTCGTACTAGCAATACCGCGTGTGGCAGCTCAGAACCCCATTGTAAAAAGAAAAAAAAAAAGGTTCAGAACCCACGTTGATGAGATCAGCTCATGAGCCTAGTTAGCAGCCACGGCAAAAACGCATGGATCATCACAAAGAAAACAAACCGGAGTCCCCTCTGTATCTTCCCTGGCCGTAGCTGTATCGTCTGTGGGCGGTGCCGTTAAGAAATGAAACCCGGAAACCGACGAGCTGCGTATGTATGTATTGCCTCTGCGCGCACCCGGAGAGGGAAGCGCCCTTTTCAATTTCACGCGTCCGTCGCCCTCTCCTAACCCAAAGGCCAGCAGCGGATCCGTCGCATCCTTTCCTTCCGCGAACCGGACCTCTCACTCACTCACTCACTCACTCCGGCCGGTCCCCACCTTCGTCTTCGCGTTTATTTCACCCTTTACCCGGTCCGCTTATATAAGCCAGCCTTTACCACCTTTACCCGGCTCATCTCACGGATCGCCACCCTGCTCCCTACTGCTCCCCGCCCACCACCATCACCAAAAACAAGATCTTTCTTCTCTTCTTTAGCAACCGCAGCCGTACCAGCACAGTTGCAGCCTAGCAGTGCTCCCAGACTTTGATGCGTTACTGAGTACAAGCCGGTAATGGCTTCCGCCGTCGCAAGTAACCTCGTCCCCGCCGCCGCCGCCGCGATGCCGTACGGCTGGCTCAGCCCGCGCGTGTCTTTCAGCGCAGCGGCCGACGACGACGAGCCGGCAATGTCATCTCCCGTGCTTGGTGGCGTGAGCACGACGCCGGAGCCGGCGATCTCCAAGGACTTCATCGACTTCGAGTTCAGCCTCGGCGGGTCGGCCACCATGCTCCCCGCCGACGAGCTCTTCGCCGACGGGAAGCTGCTCCCGCTCCGAAAGGCCGTCGCACCTTTCTTCCCGGATCCGGCGGAAGAATCTCCTCCTCCTCCCGCGCCCGCGCCGGCTCAAGCCGAGGCAGCAACAACAACAATGCCGGCGGAGCCGATCGTGAAGCCGCTCCGAGCCGCCGCGGCGCAGGTGGCTGCTGACGGCACGGCGGACCCCTACGTGTTCTCGCCCAAGGCGCCCAGCTGCTCCAGCCGGTGGCGCGAGCTGCTCGGCCTCAAGCGAGCCGCCGCGCACCACAGCCCGTCGAGCCCCAACAAGCCGTCTGCTGCGACGAAGACCCCAGTGGCGGCGCCGTCGCGGGCGTCGAACTCGGCCGCGGCGCGGTCGCTGAAGCTTCTCCTCCAGCGGAACGCGGGGCGGTCGTCGGCGTCGGACCTCTCCTCGGCGCCACTCCTCCGCGACAGCTCCGACTCCGAGGCGTCCCTCTCGCTGGCCTCCTCCCGCTTCTCGCTCTCCTCCTCGTCGTCCTCCTCCGCCCACGACCACGACGACATTCCCCGCCTCTCCCTCGACTCCGCCGCCGCCGCCGACCACACCACCACAAACCCGCCCCGCATCCGCCTCGTCCGCCACCACCAACAACACCACCGCCACTCCACCTCAAGCTCAAACTCAACCCGCGCCGGCCGCAGCCCCGCACGGCGCCGCCCGTCGCCGCCGCGCTGCCTGTCTGTGGACTCGCCGCGGATGAACTCGTCGGGGAAGATCGTGTTCCAGGGGCTGGAACGCAGCTCCAGCTCCCCCTGCAGCTTCCACGCCGCCGCGTCCAAGTCGCGCGCCCGCGCCGCCGTCGACCGCTCCTACTCCTCCGGCGTGCGCGTCGCGCCGGTGGTCCTCAACGTGCCGGTCTGCTCGCGCCCGGTCTTCGGGTTCTTCAAGGACAAGACCAAGGACTCCACCAATAATTCGGCCCGGTCGTCGCTGGGGAGGAAGGCGCCGCCGCAAGGCTGGAGCGGCGAGCTGCCCAGATCCTGCGGCTGCTAATGCTTGACCTTGATTTGTCTTGCTTGCAAAAAGGCTTGTTTGTCATCATGAGACTATGAGATGGGGGATGGATAGCTTGGTTTTAACTGATTTTGTTTCTTCTTCTTTAATTTGGGGGCGATCGATCAGCCAGCACAGGAGAGAGAGGGTCTAATCAATTGACTGTTCTTCCTTCCTTTTTTTTTTCTTTTTTGCTCGGACTGTAAATTTCGAGTTTTGTTCTCCAGAAAGATTTGTTGTACCTGACTATTATTAGGTTGTTTGCAAGGACATGAAAAGATTTCCCACACATTCATGTACTGGTAGTACATTGTTGAGATGATGAGTTACTGTTCCATTAGTGGTAGTACTGTAGTAGGTGGGTGGTTCCAAGTTTGAATCACGGCAGCATTTCTAGGGCAGAGCGATAGAAAATCCTTCCGTCACTTGCAGCAACCCCTCTCATTGTCTGCGGTTATCTCTGCCTGCCTCGGAGTCAGCAAATGTCGCCAGTAGATAGATGCTCTCTCTCCCTGGCCGGCCGGCTTGGTTCAATTCCAGCAAATGCCAACCGAACCGGGCGGTCCAACGGAACCCGGCTTGATCTGTTCTGGATCCGGGCACTGTGCCGCATGTGCTCGCCTCTAAATATTCGCGCAGAGGCAGAGGGAGGCATACGCCACCTCACCCGCGGCAGGGCAGGGCCGCCCTTTTGTTTACTCGCGGAAAAAAGGCGATCGCCGCCCGTTGCCGCCACGGCGTCGGCGTGCCACCGGAAACCGCCCAAGCTTTGCAGTTGCAGTTGCAGACAATCATCGTGATCACTGGACTCATGAGATCGAGCTCGCAGAGCGCATATGGCATGGCATCCCTGTGATCTCTGCATATGTGTGTAGTGTAGCTTTCCGTTCCACAGTGGCTGCCACACATTGGGCACCTTCATGCCAGCGTGGGCGCGTGATGATGGCTGACGATGCTGATCCGCTATCGGTACCGGACCGTTGGCTGCTTGCTCGCATTATGCATGCACACAAGCGGTGAGGTGCATGGGCGCAACGGCCACGCCAGGGTTGCGTTGCTCTCGCGCGTCTGCAGCGATGCAGGTGCGTTGTTTAATGAGCATGGAACGGGGGCCCACGGCGCCAGTGTATGTGTCCAAAGATGCCATGATCTAGCCCATATGATGAGTGTATATGTATAGTCCGTGGATAGTGTGCTGCAGCTGGTGCTGTTCGTTTTTTTTTTTTGGGGGTGTAAGCAGATACGCTCCATTGATGATGCTGTGCACAGATCCACGCATTTCAATTTTTACAAGGCGCGTAAAGTGATCAATGAATGAGCGTAGTGGCGTTTCTAGAAATAATGCTGCCGCCATCCACTCTACTAGTATATGTTTGCATCACATATTTACGACGGTACACAACTGACTTGGCCGGTAGTACTACCAGCTGATGATATGCATTTGCCGATTAAGGAAAACCAAACCGCCGAGGCAAACCACACCAAAAATGGCCGACTCAAACAAACAGACGAAAAGACCGAAACGGGACCGTACTCCATCACCAACCCGAAAAGGCTGAAACGTCGTGCACTTGGCGCGTAGGGTCCTCCGCTGACACCAAAGCGGGGCCATGATGATGGCCTGGAGGAAAAGCTGAAAACCCTTCAAAACCACCACACCACACCTGCCACTGCGACCCTGCAGCTGCAAATGAAATGAGAGAACGATGGGAAAAAGAAAGCAAAAAAACACAGAGAGCCCAGAGCGCGGTTCAGAGCCCGTGCTCGCTGAGCGCTCGTCTCGTCTTTCCGGGAGGAGAGGGGGCAGTGGCGGCCATGCATCACCCGCAATACGAGAACCCAGTAAGCAGGGGCCGTGCGACGCGATGGGCACCTGATCTGACGGCCGCCATGCCATGCCATCTGCCATCTCCACCGTCCAGCGCCGTGACTTCCTGCCCCACTGCAGGGAGGCAGCGTCCCTGACGGCCTGCCATACAAAACTCACGATTAGACGGACGCAAAAGATTAATCAACCGCAATTATGTCGCCGGGCGCCTTTGTTTATTGAACGCTACTTTGGACGGTAGCGACCGAGGAGCTCTCAGGAGGAGCGGACCTGAGGACGACAGCCTGGCCTGCTCTCCTCTGCTAGTGCTAGTCCCATGTTGCTCCTGCGTTTTCTTTAGCAAATCCTGGAACTGAATAATGGCAATTTGTTCCGTTGGGTTGGTTTAGTTTAACTGAAACGGGCATGGCCATTGTCCTTGTCCTAGCAGGTGTTGTTAATAATTGCTGTCACGGAGCGAGTGGATCAGGATTCTATTTCTAGAGCAGTGCTGCTGCCCGTTGTGATGTGGCTGGCGAGCTAGAGCGCTGAGCTGGGCTCAAGTGTGCCACTTGGCTGGCGAGAGCAGACGGGTGGGTCTCGTTCTTCAGATTTGTAAACAGCACGGTTCAGAGATCTGGCGACATCAGAATGAATAAGCATAATCATGGAGACGAACTACGCACTCAATACAGTGTAGTATGGGTGATACATTCACGTTCGATCACCTCAATGATTCCTAACTGAGATGGTTAAGTCTAGTGCTGATCTGCTGACAATCAGATTTGCTGCCAAAGAGAGGATTGCCAAAATAGATAAAGACCATAACTGCACTACAAGTCTACAACAAGCTGCCATTTTACATTCACGTTTATCCAGCTCGACGGATCTATAAAAAAGTGCCAAGTAGCCGGTGAAGTCTACTGCCCATAATCCGATATGGTGTTACATAGCAGATCACCAACGTTGACAGATGTTCATACCACTACAACAAGATGACATTTTTACGAGCCTGCTCTAACGTTCTGTACAACACTTGCAATGCACACACCCCTCAAACATGTACACGACGACAGGGATTCAGTTGCTTCTGCCGCTGTGCTGCGAGTACCGAACATACTCTGTCCGTAGCATGTTGTGCACATCTTCATCGAGCTGTTCCAGCTGACCGGAGTTCCGCAGCTTCGGGTAGAGATGAGCCACGCTGCTGATGGCGGCCTCCACCAGTTCCCACTGGCCCAAGTTTGCAGCGAAGCTGACGAACTCAACGGAAGCTTTGTTGCTGGAGTTCAGGCACACGGTTACGGCTTCAAGGCTCTCTTCCTTTACCCCTTCCAGGAACCAGAATTCTGCCAGGGATGACAGCTCTGCGTAGGACCTTACATGGGACAATTGCTCTTGTGTGCTCATATTTTTCCACCGGCAGTCCACAGGAATTCTGGGCAGTTCACCTGAGTAGAACCAGTGGACCAGTTTATCCAAAGCTTCCCAACCCAGTGGAACCTTGATAACCTCAGCAAAGCTGCAAGCATGGTTTTTATCTTAAGTTTGAAATATCTCGAAGAGTGATTCTACTTTGAGATATTGAGAAAGAGAAGGTTTACCTCTCATGCATCCCAGATTGAAATAATGCACGAAGGTAGTCGCAGCTGATGCTCAAAATAATTTTGTGGCTGTGAACATGTGGAGTAGATAATTGGCATGAAAAATGGTGGCACTCCATTTCTTCATTTGACTGGGCCTCCAATATTATGTCCCTGAAAATATAGTACAAATCAAATACTTCAAGGATCAGGAAAAATAAAAAGACATATAATATATTATAGCCTACAGGCGAAAAGCTTCGAACAATATAACATTGTAATTATCAGTACTTACGAGAATGAAACATCGGTTGGTTCAAGTGCTGCAGTAAGATCATATTTGGGACACTCGGAGTTCCATCTGGGTAGCTCCTTCTGAAGCATCCAATGCAGTGATTTCAAGTTGCAATACTTTGCAAGTGTTTTCACGGGCTTAACAATGGCACCATCTACCGTAATAAAACCAGTGTATGCATATTCCAAAATTTTCTTCAGGGCATGACTATCTACACGATCAGACATTCGCACATGATAAAGTGATCTTCTGGCCGGTTTATCAGTCAATCTTTTGTCACCAGCAAGAGACTTTGTGGATGACAACAACTTGGGGCACCTTGCTGATAAGATAGCTGCATGAGCATTTAGAGATTCACCACCCGCAAGAGAGAGTTCCAGATCAACAAGTCCATCATCACATAATGCACTTCTCATCTTTCCTCCCAACGTGCTTGGGAAACCACAAAGGCCAAACAAACTCAGTATATGTGCAATATAAGACTTGGGACCAGGGCTCAAGTTTTGACACAAGGCATTCTCTAGTATTCGTATCAAACCTTCAGCATAATACTTTCTACAATCATGGCACACAATCCCTGTGTCCAAATTCCTTTTGCAACGAACACAAATACAACTGACACTTCTCAGCAGAATATATAGCACCATGAGAGCGTAAAATAAAACAATATTTTCACCTTCCCACTCTTCAGCAAGATAGCAACACGAACTTCCATCAAAACAAAATTGCAGATGAGATGCAACATTTGACCTCGTAATGTATATCATATTGTGCAGACATTCCTTTACAATGGTGGATAACACATCCACAGCATTTCTCTTGTTGAGACTAAGATTAGATTGTACTATCATCAAGCATGCTAGGTTCATGAGGTTGGTCATAATTTTGACACTGTCAAAAGATTTGGTGATATTTCTGGTAACATTGGATTCTAACGATGACAACAGAATGTTCAAATAACCATCACCTAATAGTAAAGCAACTTCCATAAATTTAGAACTTGCCTCAGAAAAAATGTAGTGGCTGGGAGACAGATGCATCATAAGCACTGCCCTCAAAACTGGCTCTTGTTCATCTCTGGAGAATTTTACTGGGTTAGTTTTCTGTGTGAAATCTGTTGCTAGTGAACTGCATGAAGAAAAAAGCAGTAGAGCAAATCAGATTACAGGCGAATGTGTAAGTTCCAAACAGTACTAAAAAAATATGGTACGGAAACAATATTTTAGATGGGATAGTACCTAGGACCTACCAAGCACAAGATATTAGTGCCTGCAAGAAACAATTTTGCTGTTTTCTTGCAGATAAGTACTCGTTATTACAATGCACTGCCAGATATCCAAGTATATCCCATACGAAGGGATGCATATTCATGATATCTTTGGAATCTTTGTTGAACAGCTCCTCATAGCACAAAATCTGATGGGCTTGATGTGAAGAGATGCACCTCCCAGCAACAATTTTGCATAATACTTCATCAATAGCATTAGACCAGAAGAATCTATGATGATTCCCAGGGTAACAAAGGAGCATTAATGCAGTACGGCAACCCTCCACTACCAATGATTTATCATCATTATCAGACATTGCATCGATTATGCCTTCAACAATAGGTGGACAATGTGAAGTTATTAAAACATTGCGACTCTTTGAAGATCTCTGTATACAACAGATAAGCTTTCATATTATTAAAAAAGAAGACAATATAAAAATAGTAGATATGTTATAGTTGGCAGCAATCAAGTTTCTGTCAATATAACTCTTACCAGAAGGACCTGCAAGAGTTTAAATGCTTCAATCCTAATAAGGCTAGGATAGGACTTTCCCGTAAAGTGACTAATCTTAGTCATCAAGTCTTCATTTGTGAGAACAACCATTGCTCCATAGCCACATAAACCTGAGTGACAGTTTTAAGAATTCATGTGTGCAAAAGGAAATAGAATGTGAAGGACAAATTGATTGTAAACCTTAACAAATAAGTCAAAGAGGAGAATTACCAAACAGATGTACCTATAGAAGCATACATCTTAAGAATTTTAGCAGCAACTGCTGTTTCAGTGCTATTACAATATTGTGCCAGTTTATCCATCAAGTTGGAGTTGCTCCATACATGGTATCTCGACGAAGGCCAGATCCACAGTATAATTCCCAGTAGTGATATCAGTTCTGTTAGATAGCTCAGAGGATGGACATTGTGGGTATAACTCTGCAGAGCTGAAACAATACCTGCAACGGCATTGGTTTTCTCCAGTGCTTCCCAAATTTCTGTTTGCACTGAAGCTCTTGCCATCGCTAGGATGTTCAATATGCGACTCATTGCACTTGTACATGGCATAGCTATAGGTAGCTGAACCGCAGACAACTGGCACGAGAGAGACGAAACAAACTCCACAATAGGGTATTGGCGAATAGAATTGCCTAAACTGGAAACCAATTTTAAGCTCACATCTGCTGCTTGGATCAATATAGAAACATTCGTTGTCTTAAGGATTCCTTCCAGAGAGACAAGTACATCTGAAACTGAGTCCTGTTTAATGAACAATTTGGTCACAACCAAAGTGCAGGATTTCACAATTTTCACTGTTATGCATACAACAACGACAACAACAATAACAACAACAAAGCCTTTTTATCCCTAGCAAGTTGGGGTAGGCTATTTGTTATGCATACTACTAAACGGGATAATACACACCATATGAAAAAAAAAATGGAGGGGATGATATACGGTACACATAAATTGACTTAGAATTGCTGGTTAGAACAGCTGGGCTGGGCAAAGTAATGTTTACCTTTATAGGAGGAAGCTTTAGCATTTCATTCGATAGACAACCAACAAATGCAGCAATCGCTTTGAGTGCATGAGACTGTATTCCAGCATCATTGGAATGCCATCTCTTAGCACCGTGGCCATCACACCTGACAAATGTGGATACAGGATCACAAAAAGAGCGAAGAACACACACCTCTACAAAAACATAACTCATCAATCAATCAATTCTCTCTGATCACTTGGTTCGATTTTATCTCTTCCTAGCTCATAAAGTAGCTCTCGACCTGTTTACTACCGTACAACAGCATGATTCTAAAGTCTAAGCACATTCGTAGAACCCTTTCTCGTTTCGAACTGTGGGGGTGAGATTACCAAACACAATCATCAAAATTTGTATCTCTCCCTAAGCAGCTAAACAAAATCACCGGCGCGAGAAACTTGCTTATGTACGGCAGAAGAGCAAATTCATCAGTGCGCTACTAGAGATGCAATTACTAGTTTGTCAGGGGAGAAGTGTGCAAGCTAGTAATTACTTGGTGAGGCCGAGGGCGAGGGCGTCGTGGAGGCGGGTGCGGAGGGAGAGGACTTGGTCGGTGAGCAGCTGGTCGGCGCCGCCGCCCTTCCTTCTAGCCTTCTCCCTCGCGGACGGCTGCTTGGAGGCGGAGAAGGCAGGACGCATCGCGATTCTGGCCGGACCGGTGAGGAACCCGGAGAGGAAAGAAGCCAAGAAGAAATCGAAGCCTCTACTGCCAAAGTACGACTCGTTGATGAGGCGGTTGTATTTGGGCCACACGGTGGGAGGAAAGCCGAAAGTATGACTCGTTTGGGCTGGGCCATAGTTTGTGATCGCATCTGGATCCTTCGTTGGACTAATGTGCCCATGCACAGCCCACGCCAAAGTTTCCTTTTTTTATACTTACTAGTTATACATGTCCGTTTATTAATTGCATATCCGTGCGTTGCAATGAAGACATAAAATTTTATACATAACAAATAATGTGTTTTAGAAAACTTAAATAAAGAAATAGTATATGATATTGCGGCTGTGTTAGTCATGTGCATTACCCTCTCTAAATAAATACTCCCTCTATTTTAGTTATTATTGTTATTAACTTTTTTTTATTATTCTTAATCATTCATCTTATCTATTTTTTAAAAAAATATCACATATTTTCTCATGATTTGTTTTATCACTAGATAAATTTTAAATATATTTAAAACTTTTTATATTTAAATAAATATTTTAAATAAAAAGAATGATCATAAGTAACAAAGAAAGTCAATAACAATAATAATCTTAGAACGGAGGAAACACTGATACAAGAAATAAACCGATACCCTAACAAGACAAACTGTAAAGCTACACTTGCTTGGTGTTTGATTTTGGCCTTGGTTTGGACCAACGAGCTTCCAGGCTTCAACTTTTTTTGCGCGTAAAAAAAAAAAAGTTGTTCTGAGCCGCTGCACCTATAAAAGTAGAGGCACTCCGAGACGACAGCAGTAGGGCTCAAGTTAACATGCATTTCCAATACAAGTGTCAGCCGACAACAGCAGTCGGGTTCAAGTTATTATTTTATTACGTATATAAATAACAAAACGCGGCCAGTTTGTTTATGATATGTCTTGGCAAGAGAAGTCGTAAGCATTGTGCGCTCGCAATTTTTAATCATCGCAGCGGCGGGGACGTTGTCACCATTTACGCCTTGTCGTCCGGCATTCCTTGGGTACGAGTTTTATCTTCAAGTTAATAATATTTGCGGATTTGATTCGTTTTTTAGATGGTTATTAGTTACTCTCTTTGAATTTAAATTGTTGACACAGTTAATTTTTTAGTTAGTTTGAATATTTATTTTATTTAAAAAATTTGATAAATTATAAAATATTTTATTACAATTTATTTTATTATTAAATAAAATTAAAATTTAGCTTAGAATTTTAAATATTTAAATTAATATTTTAAATAGAATGAATGATCAAGCATAGCAAAAGAAGTCCACGGCATCAATAATTAAAATTATGTCGCTGATATATATATGGCTCACATCTGTCGGACACCAGAATAATATGGCTCTTATACTTAACTGTAAGTTGATTATAGGGGCCAGGTGTATAAACTAAGTTGACACAGGGGGCATGTGACCTGCCAATCAGTTGTCAAGTTCCATAAGGCAACCTCCGCAATCGCAAGCACAAGTGTATAGCCAACGAATTATCCTTTGGTAGTCTGGTGAGATGGTGGTGAGTAGTTTAAAAAAAGAAAAAAAAAGGATGGTGGTGAGTACCAACACTCTAGGCGATGATGTTTCCTCGAAGGTACATCGTCACCATCAGTTCGCAGATGATATCAACACATGCAGGGCAGATATACCCTCGGACCTCGGTGCCTATATATCACGTGAAAGCATAAGCAACTATCTATAACCTCATGGCTCTTTCCACAACGGATACTGACGCCGGTGATCAGATCGAACACATGTTCCTCGAGTCCGGACGTGGCCTGGTGATCGCCGGTGCTGCGCTCGTTTTCATCTCCACCGTCGGCGGCAATAACAACCCAACAGCGGCAGCCGACAGCGCGAGAGCTTTCGTCGGCTTCTTTCTCTTGCTATTCGGCATGTGCCTCCTGATGCTGTCTCTGTCTGGGTTGGCCCACCACAAGATCCCAAGAGTGCTGCGCCCCAGAGCGGACATCAACGGGGATGGCGATCTTGTCCTCTAAAAACTGCGGTACGGTTACGCGTTTCATGTATAATATTCTTTTCGTTTTAAAATTGTTGTCGCTATTGATTTTTTTTGTGAATTTTGATCATTTGTCTTATTCAAAAAATTATCACAAACACATAAAATTATTAATTATATTATAAGTTTATCTAGTAATGAAACTAATCATAAAAAAATATATAATAATTTTTAAAATATTCTGAATAAGACAAACGATCAAAGGTAATGAAAAAAGTCAATAACGACAACAATTTTAGAATGGAGGGAGTATGTTGTTGTTGTTGTGCAATAAGAACTTTGTAGCTTGTGTTGTATCTGGTGATGAACTAATGATGCCGCTCTCCTATATAGCTAGTTTGCCGCATTTTCTTGTGTGTTTTTATTCCCTCCGTGTGTGATGAGGTTTTGTTGTATATATTGGAATTGTTTGAACAACATATATAATTATATTGTTCCTGTGATGTAGCACTTATGTTTAAACTTGAAATAAAAAGGGCATGGAATTGTTCAACGAGGTATCTTCGTTGAACTTTGCTTAATTTCAATTATCATCCCGTCCACAGCGCTTTGGTTTTCCCCTAGAGAACGACGCTATGACTTCCTTTTTTTTAAAAAAAAAAAACCATGGAACTTTATTTCATCCCCGGCTTCTAAAGAAGGCAGCACACAATGGATTCCTGAACTGACCTTAATTGATCGCCGTCAATACTGGGCGAGGCACGATCACATTCTGGAGCTCCGCGCCTCCTCCAGGCTTCGTCTCTTGAGAAACTTCTCATTAGAGAGAGATTATAGGCAGAGCTTCCTTAAAAAAAAAGATTATAGGCAGAGCTCTGTGTTTGCGGTGACCGGAGCGGAGAGAGCTGGCATAGTCGGACGTAAGTGCATTCCTGCAGTTGTCGACGATGACTCAGCAGCCGTTGCTGGGCCACCAAACCAACTGGCGGCTCGTACATGCCAGGTGCATTCACGATTCACGCTTTAATACACCAAGCCGATCGAGGTGCACGGCGTGCACGCAGCTATATATATCTTGACATCTTACGGTTTGTAACAAAAATCGTAGATGTCATTGTGGTCTGAATGCAAACTTTTAATAAGTCGGGTGCCGCCGTATGTATTGTATATTCTATGCAGCATTATTGATCTAAAAAAGGACGCGTCCTATTTCTGGTGAGTCCTGAATGTAATCAGTCAATGGGCTTCACAGCTTTAAACAGCGACTTTTCTAAAACTCGTACTATCTGGCTATCCTGAACCCCAAAGGTTATTTTTCTCTTCGGCGCGGAGAATCGAGAGCAATTCAACTCTGCGCGGAAGGAGCCTTGATTGTTTCATCCATGGGGACCATACCGCTCTCTGCATCGTGGAAAGTTCCAGGGAACGTAAAAAAAAAATTCGGTTTCAGACACCGAAAAATTTCATGGTGTTGCCATTGGGTTGGGCCAATTAGGATAGACAACGGCGTGCTTGGGCCTGTTTGGGCTGGATCCTTGTCGCGTCCTTCTGTGGGTTGGGCCAGTTAGGGGAGACAACGGCGTCCTTCTATGGGTTGGGCCAGTTCTGTGGGTTGGGCCAGTTAGAATTTGTTTGTTGTCGCCGTCATCTGGTGAAGATTGGCAAAACCCCTCAAAAAAAAAAAAAAAGTGAAGATTGGCAAAATGTTGAATTTTTAGATAGCGTGGCGAATGTTGAACGAGATCCGATCTACGTCCAAGCAAGCCCCCCGTATATAAGATCCCATCCGTTTCATGCGCCACCAGGGTCCTCCTCATCTCTGCACGCCGCGGCCTCGCACAGCTCCCCGCACCAGCAGGGCGTGGAACGATGGCGATCCCGGCAGCAACTATGAACCCGCACATGCCCCCCGCCTTGTTCGAAGAAGCCGTCGTCCTCCCCACTCGGCGACGACGACGACGACGACGGAGGGTTGTTCCAGTTCCCCCAATCCGAGTACAGCTGCAGCTGAAGCTGATCGTCCGCGCCGCCATCCTCCTCATCTCTTATGCTGCGTCCTTCGTCGTCTACGCCGCGGCGAAGCCCCCCACCATCGACGACCCGGTGTTCTACTTCGTCGCGTTCGTCCTCTTCCTTGTCGGCGTGTGGCTCGCGCTGGTTGCCCTCGCCGCCGACCTCTTCCCGCGACCGGCCGCGCGAGTCGGCGAGAGCATTGCGAGGATGCTCTGCCCGGGACAACTTATCAGGCAGTGCGCTGTAGAGTGGGGCTTTATACCACGACGAAGCGGCGCGTGATCCTCCCCTCGTTCCTGATCTCGACTTCCACCATTATTGTACTACGTGGTTTGGGCGTAGCCCTAGTAGATAGCTTTGTGTTGCGTGTTGGGTTTTTGCTGTATTGTGCTCAGCAGGCCGTGCCCCTTTAGTTAAAGAAAGAATATATTCTATGCCATCAAAAATTTATTTAGTTTATTATTTATCGTAAAGATATTTGAAATTCCTTATTTACTAGTATCAATCTAAAGTAATGATTCTTTCAATATCATTTTCGTTAATGTGGCCACCTAAGTAGTGTTGAATGACACGCCTGTTGTTTGAGGACGACTATCAGATGCAATTTCTAAGATGATATGTAAAGTCAGCACACGTATCAGCAACAAAATGCAATATTATTGTCACAAAAAAAGCATTAAAAGTAGTCATGCGTCATCATCCTCCGCCTCCTCCTATCGCAATATACCAAAACTGACATGTTTCAGTGGCAAAAATATAAAACAAAAGTAAAAGAAAATTAAAGTCGATAGCAAATGAGGGATTTGAAATATTTTCATGGTAACTACAAAAAAATAATTTTTTAATGGCGTATAAGGAATTCTCTCTAGCACTCCATACCAAACTCGTTAGGAAAAGAAAGAGAATGATGGCATGTCTGAAAAAAGGATTGTGAAATGAAAGTGAGTATGCCCCTGTTTGGATAAGTTTTATATAGTTTTTTATAAATTGATTTCTTCATATGGTTTTCTAGAAACTGGTTTCTAGATGGGTATGTTTGAATCCTGATTTTTATAATCTAAACTGACTTTTGGATACTTAATGAATTAGAATGAGACAAAAACTACTGTTAACCAGTATATTTGTGTTTATCTCCTTGAAGTGTTTAACATAGGCAAGGTTTTGGCAGTCAGCAGACAAGGTTTTTTCGTCGAAGTGTTTGACAGCCAGCAGACAAGCGTTGGGACGACTCTCATCTTTTTCTGCAGCACATGAAGAAATTTCAAGCTGCCTATCGATACCGACGTGACTTGCCCATCCACGCTCAGGTGGCGTGTTACTTTGCCCTGTCTGATATTGCACAGGACGTGTGTGGAAAGTACATCGTCCGATGCAGCTAATTAACAAACGATGTGGCTGTCCAAATCTACCTCTTGTCTCACATACATATGAAGTCAAGTAAGTCAAGAACGACCGATGGTGGTGGGAAAAACATATGTGAGCTTAGATTTCAAAGATCAGAAAAATCAAGCAGGCTGGGCAGTCTTAGTAAATGCACCACCCACTCTCACCACACGGTGTTTGTGCTGAGTCAGGCGACCTATGTGATGATAGAGACATGAGTGACGTGCATGGATATGGATCGATCAATCCCCACGGCTCCCGGCCCTTGTTATATAACGGGAGGCACAGGCCCCGCTCGCAATACAAACCTCTTCCTTAGATTCCCCCATCTTCTCCAGGTCCAGAGCCCCAAAGCCAATATAAGCTCTCAATAGCTAGAGCTAGCTAAAGGCAGCAGGTGTGAATCACACTATAGCTACACACATTGCACATGGCAGGACAACAAGGGATGCCCAACTACTGGAACGAGGTGCCGGGTGAGGCCGGTGTTGCCCTCCCCGGACGCCGCCGTCGTGACGACGAACGCCAGCGGCAGATCTTGCTCGACGCCGGGCGCGTGTTCATGCTGTGGGGATGGAGTGCGCTGCCCGCTTTCGTCTCGGCTCCTCCGGCGAGCAAGGAGGACGCCCTGCACGCTTTCCTCGGCCTCGTCCTGTGGCTTCTGGGCGTGTCCCTCGTAGCACTCGAGCCCACGGCGTTCCCGCGGGCCGCCGGGCTTGGCGCCGCCGCAGCCAACGTCGTCCTAGGCGTCTTATTGTTCCTCCGTCCCTGAGATCGACGACCTGTGTCGTGTGTAGCCTGGCTCTGGCTGGATGGCCGGACTGCAACTTCGTGGTGACTGACCATGCTGCTCGTGGCATCGTGGGAGACGAAGAAGATCGATGCTTGTTGGGATATGAATATGGAACGTGATCATGTACACATTTCTGTTCATGAATAAATAACGATCGTTTAATTTTGCCGGTCCGTACTCCGTACGCCCGCGACACGTTCTCGGCCCGTTTCATATTGGGCTTATTTATTACTTACATGGGCCTTTGCCTCCTGGGCTTCATGCAGCCCATCTCAATGATAGGTAGCAAGAATAAATAATTTCCGCATAAAATAAAATCAAAATGTGCAAGTGCCATGCACTTCATCATCAGAAATAAATATAGCATCCTCGGTACCTTAAAATACTGGATCCACAGAGGATGCGAGACCGCAAAAAATGTAGAGACATGGAGGGGAGAAACTGCTCTGATCTTCTTGGGCAGGGGCAGTAACTTTAGACGCAAAGGTTTCGCAGGTGAGCACTCAACTTGGGACGACGATGTGCATCATCAACCTACCGATGAGCCTAGCCTATTTTTCATTTGTTTTGTGCGTGCCGCCTTGCTGAAGACTTCCTCTGCCGCGAAGTCCTTGCCGACGGCCTTCTCCAGCGCGGCGGCATCCTGCGTGATGTTCTTGCACTGCTGCATGGCGTGCGGCAAGGCGACGTAGTCGAGCTGCGAGGCTGGCGCGGTCAAGCAGCGAAGCAGCGCTGCAAGATGATGTGGCGAAAGACGAACCAACTGTAGAGCTGGCCAGGCTGATCGCGATGTTTATCAATGGCCGTAGGTGAGAGATGCTCTGAAGAGGGGCGAGACACCAACAGGCTGCTTCGGGAAGCTGATGGACGCGCGTCACGCGAAGCGCACTCAGTTTTGATTACTTATTAGTTACATGTAGGAAGCCAATCTTATTCAGGGGCAAACGAGTTTTTTTTTTGTCAGTCAGGGGCAAACAAGTCTCTTTTTTTTTTTTGCGAGTCAAGGGCAAACACGTCCAAACGAACGAGTAAACGATAACTAGCAGATTCCTCGCAAGAAAAAGAACACAAAAACTATAACTAGCAGATAGAGTGTACAACGACGAAGAAGAGATTGCGACAGACAGAAAGGACGAGGACCAGACACACAAACAGACGATCGACAGGGACAATTCCTAGAGGAGAGATACGACAACCTGCTGCTACCTGCGGCCCTCCCGACTCCTATATATCTAAGCTACTTTTTTCTTATGAAATCCTATATATACTCCTTGAGTTGAATGTGAAGTACTCAGCGTCCAACGATCGAGCATACCATCGCCTACCGGCGCAACGAGCGCAACTCTACCAGCAGCTCGCCCGACGCAGCAATGGCCGACCGCGGAGATGGTGCCGCCGCCCCTGGAGACCTGGAGCGTCTCCAGAGCCTCTTCCTCGACGCGGCGCGCGTGCTCATGCTGTGCGGCGCTGTCGGCACCGTCTCAATTGCCGGCGGCGGCAACAACGCGACGCAGGCCTTCATATCTACCTTCTCCTGTGGCTGCTCGGCGTCTGTTTCCTGGCAGCGGCAGACCGGTTCCCTCGCGTCGCCGCACTGGCTGCAGCCGCTGTGGCCCAGACCGTCCTCAAGCACGTCTTCACTCTATGGAACTAGCTCCACCTGGCTTGTTGCGGTAGGCTTTATTTCCCGCCCGTATTGCCAATCAAATAAAGTAGGTGGAGTTCCTCGTTTCTGTGCCTGTTGTTGCCCCCGGCTTGCTCTGTTTCTCTATTTCCTTTGTTTCAGAGGACTTGCTGCTACTCGTGTTCACCAATGCAAGGAAATAGTAAGCGTGTTTTGCTTCACTGGTTACATCATCCTGGAGCGGTACTGATCGAACCAACCAAACTTTTTTTTTCCCTCTCACTTGGAATGGTAAAAGAAAAACTCAAAAAAAGCAAGACAACTCGCCACCAATTTGAATTTTTACATTCTACTAGATGGATTGATCAATTTAGAAAACATTTTTACATTCTACTAGATGGATTGATCAATTTAGAAAACATGGCAGTAGATGAAACAAACTTCACAGTCCTATCCGAAATTAAGTGTTTGTTTACGAATTTTAGAAAACATGGACGGCTCTCCTATACAATTATTTTATTTACGAATGAACATTCCTACGAATAATACATGACCCGGCCTACCATACATTTTTTTTTTCGTTCCCCAACTTGGAACGGTAAACGAAACAGAGTGCAATGTCTGGCGCCTGGCTTAATTAATCAACATTGCTTTGCAATTTCGTGCTCCATCGTCGACTCGCCACTACAAACGGACAGCTTCAAACGCAGAAGCGGGAGTCCGATCTCTCGCCATTTAGAGAAGGAGAGACGGCGTGGAGATGGTGCCTTGAAACTTACTGTAAGTCTGTATATGTAAGGGAAACCGCGCGGCAGGCTGGGCTCCTTTGTTGGACCGACGACAGGTTTCAGGTTTGGCAGTGTTGTGTATTAGCACCGGTCGAGTTGGACGCGTATTGTTGCCTTGCATCTTTCTGCCAAGGCAATGTGTTGATTTCCTCTCACCCAATGTGTTGTGCGCGTATGCTTAGTCACGGATAAGCAACGTTTTGCACCATTTGCGTATGCGAGAAGCAGGGCGACGTCTATCACTTCTCGCATACTATTTGATTATGACAAATGGCCACAGCGGCCAGCGACGTTATATGTGATGTCATACTTAGGTACTGACGTCCTGATGAATGCCTGTCAGCCTGTGCAGCCTGTCCAGCGACGTTATATGTGATGTCATACTTAGGTACGTAACCGCGAGCTAGTGCGAAGCCGCCACGCCGGGCAAAAAGACTCCTGCAACAATAACCAAGAGAGGAGCGATGCCTAATCACCCAGCGCGGCACATCGGGCCACATGCGGCTCGTCATCGACTCCAGCTCCAGCGCGTGCTCATGCTTTGGGGCGCCGCCGTCACTGTCTCAAGTATCAACCACGGTTGGCCGGCAACATGCCCGTCAGTGCTAAGAGCATCTCCAATTATTATATAAATGAAATTTTTAAATAAAGATTTAAGAAGTAAATTAAAAAAACAAACCTTCGATTATTTTTTAAATAAGATATCTAAACATAGTAACTCCTAAAATAAAGTCTTTCGCTCTTCATATTTGACAATCTGATTGAAACTATCTAAAGACATATTTTCATAGTTTTAATTTTTAGAAAACAAATTTATTAGGAGTTATTGGAAGACATGCCTTCTTTTTACTTTCAATAATTTTGAAAACCTTCTAAATCCTGCTTTTAAGGAGTAATTTTTTACATAATGATTAGAGATATTGCAGGTCTCTTCTATGTACGTATGGGTGTTGGCGCTCGTACCAACCGAAATTTAAGGGGTGATTGGTGTCCTGCACTGGCTCGTGAAACGCAAAAACCGTCAGTGTGATTGGTTGACGGTCCAACCGGGCCTGGTTCGAGTCATGCAAAGCAGCTGCTGCAACCTGACTCCGTCGAAACGAAATGGAGTTTAGCAAGCCTGGTTCACGCGATGCTCCTCACGCGCCTCGCCTTCAGTTACCAGCGCTGTCCGTGTGCTCGTGCTACCATCCAATCATCACCTCTTGTCAGCTAGCATTGGTAGCAGCAATCAAACAAACACCCCAGCCTTATATGCACATAACCTGGATGACCGCAGCCTGACTACTGAGTGCAAGTCGGATTCATCTCAAACGAGAGAACCAATCACGTCCTTAGTTCCTGGGCTTCACCTTCACGTCGCCCAGATCAATAATCTTGTATGTAAAATATTTTCTTTTATTTTTATAATTATTATCATTGTGATTTTTTAATTATATTGGATCACTCATCTTATTTAATTTTTAAAACAATACCATATATTTTTTTACAATTTATTTTATTATTAGAAAATTTTGAAATATAATCTATAATTTTATATATTTAAACTAATATTAAAAATGAACTATCAAATGTAATTGAAAAAATAAAAAATGATAATAATTTGATAATTTTATATATTTAAACTAATATTAAAAAATAAACTATCAAATGTAACTGAAAAAGTAAAAAATAATAATAATTTGAGAACAGAGTAATAAAATAAAAAGGACCAAGTCATCATTATCTTAAAAGGAAGTGCCCAAGTGAAGTGTGCGCTTCATCGAATCATCGTACATAAATAATCGTTGGAGTTAAAAAAAGATCACATATATACTACTCCTTCAGTTCTAAATATCAACATTTTTAGTTCTAAACATGATAATAAGGAGGAGTAGAAAGATGGATACATGAAAAATAAGAGAGAAATGTACATGAAAAAGTAAGAATGTTAATTATTTTAAAAAATTAATATATCTAAAATGAGAATTATTTTGAAACAGAGTGAGTAAACCCTTCCATAGTGGGGCACCGATGCCCAGCCAAGAAAACAGCACCCACTATCAAAACCAGCATCGAGCATAAAACTTCACAATATGTGAGCCCATACAAGATAAAATATTCATCAGTCAGTCCATAACGAGTCCATTGCTTCATCTATATGCATCATTAGCGAGAGGAAATATTTTTTTAGTAAATGGGAACAGGAGCAAGTACTTGCTATCACGTAATTGTTGCTATCACCAGTTCCCGATTGGTGTACTGGTACAGTGGTACTCTCTTTGACGTGACCGTTGCCTCCATCCATCGCGTGAGCTTTTTGTGATATTTGGTTGAGTGTATAAAGAGGGATGGTAGAGGGGGCCACTATTTTTGTGATGTTTGGTTGGGAGACGCAGCGTCAACGTCAATCGAATCTGCCTTCAGATTCGGGGGCGACGCCATCCTCATAAAACGAGCAGACGGCGCGGCCACCCGCCCCTCGCGCGCACTCTGCTGCTTCCCGCGCGTGCTCGAGCCTTTTCCCACACGCTCTGCTGTTTCCCGCCACGAATCAAATCGCTGAACCAGCCCACGGACGTGCACCTGTCGCCCGGGAATTGGGATGCATGTGTAGCGTGGCCCACTGCCTCCCATTCTATGAAGCGATTCTTGCTTCATTCTCCCCTTAACTATCTTGTGTTTCGTATGTGTGCAATAGGCATGTGGATGAAACGACCAAGCTTTTGAGACAAAGTGCTAATCATGTTTGCGAACAATGATCTGAACTTACTAATTACATATATGCTATACTTTGTTAATTATATCTTAATTTTAATTGGTTTTTTTTATTTAAATCTTATATATATACATATATAAATCATGTATATATTCATGTGTTCATCTATGTTCACCCATCTAAATAAAATTAGGGGTGAACTTATCCACCATTCATCTCTCGTACTAAACAGAATAAAATAACTCGCCTCAATTTTTTAAACAAACAGTAACAAGAGTCACCTCATCCTAAAAAATAGGAATAACCCCGTTCCATCCCTCTTGACTACAAACCAAACACACGGTTAATTTTCCGGAGGGGAGGGATCGTTGTCAGTTGTAGGGCTCAGTGCTTTCTGCGTTGCAAAGCTGCCTGCCCCGCGAGCTTGCCAGTCAGGGCAGCGAGCAAAACATGCTGGCGCGCCCGGGTAGTCTCGGGATTCGTATTCAGCATGCCTTTTCTTTGAAACCGGCTGTGCACAGTCCAAGGGGATGCAAAGGAAGCCCAGGTTTACTGTTGTGACATACGTAGCAGTATAATGGTATAAGACAAGCCCAAATTTGCTGAAAAGTTATATGGGTGTCGGCAACGGCATAAATAAACGATTGCAATAGTGCTGTTCTTAAATCAAAGCAATTGGTGAATTCCAATTGCCACAGCAGATCCTGCAACGCTGTATCCCGTCTCCCTCACTGTTGCGTTGGAGCCGGCAAAGAATCTTAGCACCGTGCATGTGTGCTTATTATTGTGAGGCAATGACGGAATGTTAGATCTTGGTCCGTGATTATTGTTCGAATCGCACCTCGGAGTCTCGCATCCTTTTCGTAGTCATCGGCTATCTCTGTCCACCGTACCTTTGGCGCAGTGGCGTGGCGACGGTATGACTTCTGGGTGCACATGCATTATCCATGCGTGTCCGAAGCCTCTCCTTTTCGCTTCCAGCACTCCTTACTTTTTCGCTTTTGTACCGCACCTTGCTCTACCCTTCTCACTTTACCTTGGCTTCACCACCTCGTGACGACGTCCTATCTCTATCTGAAAGAGAGACAACAACGTCGTGAACAAGAGAGGAACCGACCCGATCGATCGACGTAAGGCTTGCCAAAGTTGCCATAGATGTCACCATTGAGCTGGCTAGCTCCCTCTCGACGCCTATATAAACGACTTGAGTCGATTCACGAGATCACGCGTCAGTCCACTAACCGTAACTAATCAAGCCAATGGCGGACCACGAGCAACGTCTCCAGAACCTCTTCCTCGACGCCGCGCGCGAGCTCATGCTGTGCGGCGAGCCCCGGCGGCGAAGGCAATAATGCGATGCAGGCCTTCGCCTGCCTCCTCCTACCTGTGGCTGCTCGGCGTCTGTTTCCTGGCGTTCGTGCCAGCGGTAGGCCGCTTACCCCGGGGCGCGTTGGCCGTTGCTGTGGCCGTGGCCGAGGCCGTGTTGAAGCTTTTATTGCTTCCCTCCGTGGAACCAGCTTCTACGAAATGCTGTGCGGTTTGTCCTCCTATTACTATATACTATACTAGTACTAGTCAATAAGGAATCGAGTGTCATGTTTGTTTTGTTTCCCTGTCTTCCTTGTTCCCGTACGTATGAATGGTTGTTGTGTTTGTGTAATAGCCAACTAATGGGTGGAAGCTGGTTTATCAAACTTGTACTAGTACGTGCGCTTGTTCACTCATAACCTTCCTTTTTTCCAGGCTCTTATTGCATTGTGTGTGTCCTACGAAAATTTTTAAGTGCTAATTTAAGAGCGTTGGTACAAGTAGGATTGTTGGCTTTCCTAAAAAAAAAAAAGGAATGTTGGCATGAGGAAAGTGAGGCCATGCATACGTGATTTACGTATCCCGATGGCATGGAGAATGGAGAGACCATGCATGTCTAAATTAAGGCTTGTGATCTTATATATCCAGTCTGACTGGAAAGAACCCAAAATCCCTGCGCTGTCAGCCCTTCAAAAATGGTCAAATATGTAGGAGATGACCTCCAAATAAATCCATCTGCACTTTCGCTGTACATAACAAAATGCTCCTAGCTTTCGGAGAAAGGTGAAATACATAGGTCATGAGAGTGGGAAAAGATGATGGTGACAATACAACACACATGGCCTACCGATACATATTTTTATGCACTGATTATGATTGTTGCAAAGAGCGAAAACCTCCCGAATGCGGTGGAGGGTGGTATTCAATAAGTTTCTAACCCTTGTTACATAACGGGGTGCGGCTCCTCTGTGGTAGAGGTATTACTGTATGGGTACAGTAATACTCACCATCAACCGTTCAAACCATATCCATCGGCTCAGGTTTCTATCAATTGATAACTACCATTGGTAATTAAGGAAGTTAAAATCTCAGGACAGAGGGTTGCCGTTTTCTTCATTCGCCGGTGTCCAAAGCTTGTACGAGAGTTATCGTGATCTGCAACCTCAATGGACATTATTCATCACGAACAATAATCTTCGTTACAAATTCTAGCTGGAGAAAGTTTCTCACAACAGCCAAATTCATTGATGGGTCGAGGTGATCCAGCAAAAACAATCTAGCTGGAGAAAATTCTCACAACAACCAAATCCAAAGCTTGATCTAGCAAAAACAATCGTCTCAACTTCTCAAGGAAGATGATAGATAATTCGGCAAGACAACACACATGGCCTACCGATACATATTTTTATGCACTGATTAATCATATGATTGTTGCAAAGAGCGAAAAACTCCCGAATGCGGTGGAGGGGTGGTATTCCAAGTTTCTTAACCCTTGTTACATAACGAGCATCCTGACCCGGACCGAAAATGATAGGGAGAAGGAAAGGAGTAGTACAATCATCTTGTAAGCTACATCGTGTAGCACAGTAGCAGCTTCCAGGCGCCTTAACACTTTCCAATCGGACTCCAAGTGCACAAGCTGTACCATGAGAACGACATTCTATGCCCCCCACGCCATTTCGACATTTATATAAATCATAGAATAGATGTGATATCTGTCTCTGATTGGTTACTAGTATTTGTTGGATAAATTAGCACTTTTAATTTTATATTAATTCAGAAATAAATCATAAGTATAATTAACAGATTGCATAATAAACTAGACAAGTCTACGCAAAATCTAGACAGGTCTATTAGATCAGATAAAAGCATAACATCTACCATACTAGCAACATCCATCATAGACAAATAGACTACGAAAGCTAGTATGGAAGACATGATGTAAGATGAGAGTATGTACGTTTCCTTCTGAACTGGGTAAAGGAGGCGACGACGACGTGCAGCACTGTCACATTGTTGACGACGACGGATGAGACCGACTTGACGATGAGGAAGACGAGCCGTGGCGACGAGTTTGACAAAGACGAGGAAGCGATCGAGCAGTCGCGCAGAGCGCTTCCCAAAAACATTATTCGCCCTCTCCCGGTGCAGGATCACAGAGGACGACGGTTCTGGAGACCTGCTCTCACGTACGCCGGTGCACGCCGACAATCGGGATGGAGAAGACTTGGCGGCGCAATAGTAGTAAGAGGCAAAACCCTAAGCGATTGCGTGATTTTATTTATGGCGGTACCCATACGTATTTATAGGGGGGAACCGCTAGGGTTGGGCGTCTCGCAACCGAGTCGGTTACCATATTAATACGTTGGTTTCTATAATTAAATATATAAAATACGCAACAAAAAGAAAGTCCAAAAGGAAGCCGCGCCCCTCCAAGGTAAGGGACCGAATTTCGGCAGACCATTCACGCAGGTGATGCGCGGCCGCGCCCATCGCCCACGCCCGGCCCGGCCCGGCCAGATCGGCGAGGCGAGGCGAGGCGAGCGAGCGCGCGCGTGTGTTCTTCCTTTCTCCCATCCACACACTTGCAAGAGATGCTAGAGCAACCAACCTTATAAGTTGGACTCCATCCACCTCCACTAGCAATGTGGGACTAAACCTTTGCACTCCCACCACTTATGAATGGGCCTTTGAGATTTTCAGAAATTATTGTTATTATTAATGGGCCAAGACCATATATAATTCCAACAATCCCCCACCAGATCTCAAAGTCCCAGCTAGATTTTATCTTACCCTACTGTTGTTTAATATACCAGTATTTTCAGTGGAGACTGTTAAGTTGAACTTCCACCTAGAATAATAAGCTACACTCATTCACAACTTGAACAATGGACTACGCCTTGAATTGCAAGTTTTATGCAAATAAGTTTCACTCACTGTCATAACTGATACTAGACCTGCAGTAGACTTCTCCGCGGGTGGAGCATATAAGTCATACTCCCTTGGTCTTTCATGAGCTTAATAGAGATCGCCCAAATCTCACAGATTGCGACCTTACAACAATCGAGCTCATATAGGTGTATTCATTCAAGAATGTTCTGTAGGACAACATCTTCGCTATTTATAGCCAACTGAATACATTAAGACAACAACCAACCTGGCATACAGATATCGAGAATAATGCATCGCTTCTCGAGTGAGTCATAAAAAGTTACTCTCTTGCTAACCAATAGTTTGTTCTTCCTAGGTCCTACTTCACGGGATCTCCGATCACATAGGTTGGGTTACCACTATGAAATAGCACATGTGGGTCTCATACCCATCTTCTTCGATGCACTGTCTATCACATTACGTGATAGCCCCTTGGTGAATTGATCTGCCAGGTTCTCACCAGTTGAAATATATTCTACTGATATGACTCCGGAGTTTCTCATTTTTCTGACAGACTTTAAACGTCTCTTAATATGTCTTGATGACTTCATACTGTCCTTAGAATTGTTCACTTTGACTATCACAGTTTGATTGTCATAATTCATGAGGATTGCTGGCACAGGTTTTTCGACAATAGGCAAGTCCATCAAGAGCTCATGTAGCCAATCGGCCTCAACTGTAGCTGTATCCAGTGCGGTAAGCTCTGCTTTCATGGTAGACCTCGTTAAGATGATCTGTTTACATGATCTCCATGAAACAGCAGCACCACCAAGAGTAAATGCATATCCACTCGTGGCATATAGCTCGTCAGCATCAGATATCCAATTGGAATCACTATAACCCTCTAGTACTGCTGGATATCTAGAATAATGAATTCCATAATCCATAGTACCAACTAGGTAGTGCATTACCCGCTCAAGCGCACGCCAATGATCATCTCCCGGACAAGAAGTAAACCGGCTCAGTTTGCTCACAACAAACGAGATGTCAGGCCTAGTAGCACTCGCTAAATATATAAGTGATCTAATAATCTGAGAATATCTTAATTGGTCTCGATCAATTCTCTTATTTTTTCGAAGGATCAAACTGGGATCATAAGGTGTTGGAGAAGGCTTGTTGTCCTTGTAACTAAAACGATTCAAGAGCTTCTCAATATAATGAGATTGCGTAAGAGTAATCCCATTCTCTCCTTTGATTAGCTTGATATTCAAGATAACATCAGCCTCACCCAGATCCTTTGTAACACCCTACTTTTACAAATTCTAAAAAAAATGCCAACTATTAGCATTTAGAAGTTTAATTAAATAACCTAAGATAAATTGTTTTTTTATAATTAAATTAAATCAATTGTTGCATTTGCATAGCATGACATGTTCATATAGGTTTTGTTTGCATCATGCATTTAGTTTATTAATTAATTAATTACTAGGATTAATAGAATAGAATTTTAGAGAAGAAAGGAATTAGGAAAGAAAAGAAAAAAAAGGAGAAAAATCAGAACTGGGCCGAACCTACCCCTTCAGCCCACCCGGAGCTCTCCTCCCCTCTCCCCACTCCCCTCTTTCGGCCCAACTGGCCCAGGCCGACTCCCCTCCCCTTTCCCTTCTCACCCCCGCATGGCCCAACCCCCAGCCGGCCCAGCGCGCGCGTGCGGCCCACTCCCCTCCCCGCTCTCTCTCTCTCTCGCTGGCACGCGGGCCCCGCCTGTCATCCCCCTCCTCCGCCTATCTCTCTCCCGCCGTCGGAAACCGACGCCACCGCCACCGTCGATCTCCCTCCCCCGACCTCCCCGACTCCCGTAACGGACACACAACGCGCGCGACCCCCCCTCCGCTTCCTCTCCCCCCCACTCATCGCGTTTTAATCACGCATTAGCGCGCGTACCGCACCCAAATAGCCGCCGCCGACCATTAATGGCCATTGAGCTCGGCCGCTCGCCTCCGAGGCCCCTCCGCGCCTATAAAGCCCCCCCTCGGCACCGCCCTGCTCCGCCGCCTCTCTCCCGCTCGCTCGCGACCACCGGACGACCTCCCCCGCCGAGCTCCGACCGCCGCCGCAACCGAGCCGCGCCGCCGACCCCCTCCCGGCCTTCCCCGCACCCGCGCGACCTGTCGGTGAGATTCCCCTCTCTCCCCTCTCCCTCCCCGACCCCTCACGGCGAGGAATGGCCGACCGAGCGCCATTCCGGCCGGTCTCCGACGAGCCCCGCCGTGCGCCGCCGCCTTGACGGCCGCCGGCAACGAACCCCCGCCCCTTTTATTTCTGGCCGTTGGATCTCGATCCAACGCATGTAATTGGTCCACCATGGACCCGTGGACCCTTCGTTCAATGCCAATCCACAGAGCCCATAGACCCAGTCCATAAATTTTCAGTTCAAAATTAATTCAATAATTCCTAGATATTGTTAGCAGTTTTGCATTTTAGCCCCTGTGCTTAGTTTAAATTAGGTTTATGTTTTGTGCAGAACCAATAGAAAATTGTTTTTAAGCCCCTGAACTTTATAATAATTATTTTTAGCACTATATTTTTACAGAAAAGCCCCTATACCATTAAGAAATTATATTTTTGCCCTGTAAATTGTAGAAACCCCCCGAAATTGTTTTAAATTATATTTTAATCCAGTCTTTTTATACTTTAATCCTTATTAATTATATAAATATTATTTTAACCCTAAAAATTTACAGAAACATCCCTATACATTCTTAAAACTATTATTTTGACCTTGTAATTTTATAAAAACACCCTTGGACTGAAATTAATTATGTTCTAGTCCCTAGAATTAATTTAAATTATACTTAAATCTTTATTAATTATATAAATATTATTTTAGCCCTAAAATTTTACAGAAACATCTCTATACTAATATTTAATTATAATTTGGCCTTGTATTTTTACACTTAACCCCCTGCATTGATGTACTTTTCTTCTAGACCCACGGGTCCTTTTGTTATAAAGATACGATGTAATAATTAAAGGATATGGATGATTATTCTGTTTACCATTGATGATGTATCGTATGTGTGTGTAACTTGATCCTGGCCACACGTACGGCTGCACCCATTTTGCTTCTTAAAATAGGTGTTACATCCTTCATATCAAAACTTTGGCACAGAAAAGTCTTGACCTCATTGATCACGTCAAGATTTGTTCCAAAGATAAGTATGTCATCAACATACAAGCACAGTATAACTCCCTGACCCCCACCATGGCGGTAGTATACACATTTATCAGCCTCATTGACTGAAAAGCCTGCTGCTAAAAGTGTTGAATCAAATTTCTCATGCCACTGCTTAGGAGCTTGTTTCAGACCATACAAAGACTTCAACAACTTATACACCTTGTCTTCTTGGCCCTTTATTACAAACCCATCAGACTGATCCATGTAGATTTCCTCATCCAACTCTCCATTAAGGAAAGTTGTCTTAACGTCCATCTGATGAATGATAAGACCATGTGAGGCAGCCAAAGCAAGTAATACACGAATTATGGTCAATCTAGCAACAGGTGAATAAGTGTCAAAGAAGTCTTCACCTTCTTTCTGGGTATAACCCTTGGCCACAAGCCGAGCCTTATACTTGTCAATAGTACCATCAGGTTTAAGCTTTTTCTTGAACATCCATTTGCAACCCACAGGTTTGCAACCATATGGTCTATCAACAAGTTTCCAAGTTTCATTAGAAAGAATAGAGTCCATCTCACTATGGATAGCTTCTTTTCAGTCATCTGCATCAGGAGATGCATATGCCTCTGAAATGGTTCTAGGAGTGTCATCCACAAGATAAACAGTGAGATCATCACCAAAAGACTTTGCAATCCTTTATCTCTTTCTCCTCCTAGGAGCTTCACTATCAATCTCCTCATGGATTGATTCAAGTGTTTGTTCAACATAATTAGAAAATGCACTAGGTTCAGGAGTAGTTTCAGCAATCACATCAGAAGATAATCTAGACATGTTATGTAAATCTTTCATAGGAAATATGTTCCCAAAGAAAGTAACATCACGAGACTCCATTAATGAATTAACATGAACATCAGGCACCTCTGATTTAACCACTAAAAATCTATAGGCAATGCTATGATGAGTATATCCAAAAAAGATACAATCCATAATTTTAGGTCCTAACTTACGCTTCTTGTTAATTGGCATGTTAACTTTGGCCAAACAACCCCATATGTGTAAGTAAGAGAGCGATGGCTTTCTACCAATTCATTCCTTATCTGAAGTCTTCTCCTTATTCTTCATGGGAACTCTATTTAGGACATGACATGATGCCAATAAAGTCTCCCCCCACCATGCCTTAGATAATCCAGTCGTATCTAACATGGAATTAACCAAGTCAGTTAAGGTGCAATTCTTTCTTTCGGCAACCCCATTTGATTGGGGTGAATAGGGAGGCATCCTCTCATGTATAAAACCATATTCTGTACAGAATAAATCAAACTCATTTGAGAAATACTCGCCACCACGATCGGACCTAATATTTTTGATCTTTTTCTCTAGTTAAGTTTCAACTTCAGCCTTATAAATTTTAAAGTAGTTTAGAGCCTCATCTTTAGTTTTTAACAAATAAACATAGCAAAATCTAGTCGCATCATCAATCAAAGTCATAAAATATCTTTTTCCATCCTCAGTCAATATACCATTTATTTCACAGAGATCTTAATGTATAAGTTCTAGTAGTGCTAAATGTCTCTCCTCTGCAGCCTTGTGAGGCTTTCAAGGTTGCTTAGATTGCACACAACTTGAGCACTTAGAACCTTTGATAATAGAAAAATTCGGAATTAAATTCAAGCTGGAAAGTCGAGATATAGAACCAAAATTTAGATGACATAAACGTGAATGTCAAACACTAGCATCACTCTCATTAACACCATCACAAATATAGTTCACAGACTTATTGTAATAATCTGAAAGGGAAAAGCGGAACAAGCCTCCGCACTCATAGTCTTTACCAATAAATTATCCACTCTTAGACACGACAACTTTATTCGACTCTAGCACTACCTTAAAACCATCCCTACATAAAAGGGAGCCACTAACGAGATTCTTCTTGATAGAAGGGACATGCTATACGTTCTTCAATTGGATAATCTTCCCCGAAATGAACTTCAGCTCGACCGTGCCAACACCATGAATAGAAGCATGTGATCTATTTCCCATTAGGACGGAGAAATCCCGGGCGACCTGGTAAGAAGTAAACAAAGAGGCATCAGCACAAACATGAACATTAGCACCAGTATCAAGCCACCAACAAGTAGATTGAAATACAGAAAAAACATATGGTAAATTACCATACCTACTATTTTCTTCAGCACTGGTCACCATGTTCGCAGACTTCTGTTATGGAGGCTTTCTTCCTTTACGTTCTAGACACCTTTTTGTCCAATGCTCATTAGAACCATAAACAAAGCATGCTCTCTTCTCCTTGTTCTTCTTCTTGAAGGTAGTGGTGTGCTTAGGCTTATTGTTCTTGCCCTTGCCCTTACCACCACTACCATGAGACTGTTGTGGTTGATGCACCATATTGGCAATAGTGTTTCTCTCATTAACTTTAGAACATCCATCCTTCTCACGAGCTTTCTCCTCAATATCAAGAGACGCGATCAAATCTGAGACAGATATGTTCGTCCTCTTGTGTTTAAGAGTAGTGGAAAAATCTCTCCAAGTTAGAGGCAATTTGGCAATAATGTCCCCAGTCACAAACTTCTCAGGTACGACGATCTTAAGCAATTCGAGTTCCTTCACTATGCACTGTATCTCATGAGCCTGCGCGACGACAGATTTGCCATCGACCATCCTAAAATCATGGTACTGCTCAATGACATACAATTCAGCGTCAGCATCTGAACCACCACAGTCAGCGATCAAAGCGTCCCATATATCCTTTGCGACTGTATGATGGATATAGACATCTTGAAGACGATCTACCAAAACTCCAATAACATCGCCCAAGAATATTGTGTTGGCTTCACTGTAGGCCTTTTTCTGATCTGTAGTGAGATCGCCTTCAGGTTTGCCACTGGACACCCAGAACACATTCATGCCAGTAAGCCACAGAGTGACTTTCACTTGCCATCTTTTGAAGTACACGCTAGTGAATTTCTCTGACCTCAGTGCATCGACAAATCCAGCCATAAAACTAAAGTACCTACAATAAGGTTTTTGGATTGTTGGATAAATTAACACTTTTAGTTTTATATTAATTTAAAAATAAATCATAAGTATAATTAACAGATTGCATAATGAACTAGACAAGTCTACGCAACATCTAGACAGGTCTATTAGGCCAGACAAAAGCATAGCATCTACCATACTAGCAATATTCATCATAGACAAATAGACTACGAAAGGTAGTATGGAAGACATGGTGTGAGATGAGAGTACGTACGTTTCCTTCTGGACTGGGTAGAGGAGGCGGCGATAACGTGCAGCACCGTCACATTGTTAACGACGGCGGGTGAGATCGACTCGACGACGAGGAAGACGAGCCGTGACGACGAGCTTGACGAAGACAAGGAAGCGATCGAGCAGTCGCGCAGAGCGCTTCCCAAAAACCTTATTCGCCCTCTCCTGATGCAGGATCACAGAGGATGACGGTTCCGGAGACCTGCTCTCCCGTACGCCGGTGCACGCCGACAATCGGGATAGAGACGACTTGGCGGCGCAACAGTAGCGAGAGGCAAAACCCTAAGCGATTGCGTGATTTTATTTACGGCGGTACCCATACGTATTTATAGGGGGGAATCGCTAGGGTTGGGCGTTCCACAACCGAGTCGGTTACCATATTAATACGTCGGTTTCCATAATTAAATATATAAAATACGCAGCAAAAAGAAAGTGCAAAAGAAAGCCCCGCCCCCGCAAGGCAAGGGACCGAATTTCGGCGAACCATGCACGCAGGTGATGCGCGGCCGCGCCCATCACCCACGCCCCGCCCGGCGAGGCGAGGCGAGCGAGCGCGCGCGTGTGTTCTTCCTTTCTCCCATCCACACACTTGTAAGAGATGCTAGAACAATCAACCTTATAAGTTGGACTCCATCCACCTCCACTAGCAATGTGGGACTAAACCTTTACACTCCCACCACTTATGAATGGGCCTTTGAGATTTTCAGGAATTATTATTATTATTAATGGGCAGAGACCATATATAATTCCAACAGTATTTTGGGCAGCGTACGCGTCGCCATAAAATAGGTTTGCGTCCGTCACTCCAAACTAAAGTTGAGTTCCACGAAATGAAAGGCATAACATGACTTCACAAACTGAGGGTTCAGCGGAAGCGGGATCGACCATTTCGCGTCAAATGAAATTGCGTCCGTCGGAAGCGGAGGCCGAATCAGCACGTTTGGCAACGTTCGCTGCTTAATTTCAATGCAAGCAGGCAGAAAATTTCAATGCCAACGGTGGGAGTGTAAAAACCACTTGTACATGTGACCGCCGAGTTAATCCAACGGTTCCTATTATTCGCTCCACCTCAGTATAATGCATGCATGCAGTAAAAAGTCCCCGCACCGGGAGGCAGCATGCAAGCTAGAAAGTCCACCACATGGGACGTGGCGACCACGAGATGGGGCGTTGGAACGGCAGTAAAAAGTCCGTAAGGAATGTGCAAGCTGCGCCGGAATGTGTACCATGAGATCTACGAGCTGTTGTGGCGGCTGCGGCGAGCTTGCCATGAAAAAGAGGAAGCACTGCTAGAGAGGGGAAGGAAGGGAGAATGAGACAAGCACCGAAAAAGGTAAAATCGGTAATGATTTTTTGATTTCGCCCTCAAAAACTCTGTATAGTATGCACATATTTGACATATATTATCTCCACCGTTCAGCCTTTTTACGGATTTGTGACACGTCAGACCATACCCTCCTGTCATGCACTGATCGAAACCCCTCGGGGCTGTTTGGGAGCCCTCGAAAAAACGAACGGCTTGCTACAGTTGACTATTGTGGGGACCACAAGTGGTTCAGGCCTGCATGCTGCTCGTATCACGAGAAAAAACGGCCAGCGGAACCGTTCGATAGTGCCAGCGGTACCGGTGGGAAATATATTCGCGCCTTGTGAGACGCACCTCGCCGTCTTCCCTGGGCGCCGCGATCGACTGCAGCACCAGGCACCAGCTCCTCCACCGCCGTCTCCGGTAACAGTAGCACGACGCAAGCCTTCGTCGATCGGCTTCCTGATCTGGCTTCTTGGCGTGTGCCTTCTGACGCTGGTGCCAGTGGCAGGACGTTTCTCACGGGTCAACCAAGGAGTTATGCCTGATCACCTGGGCCGTCGCGAATTCCTGTTCGTCTCCGCGCGCGAGCTCATGGTACATATGGGGCGCCGTCGCGGGAACACACGCAGGCCATTGTCTCGGCCTCCTGCTCTTGGTGCTCGGCGTGTGCCTCCTGGCGCTCTATGCTACTATGATGTTACCCTCCTGTTTCATCAACTTGTTTTCTCTTAGATTAACTGATAAACCTTGTTATCCACTTTGCTTCGAGTCGTCATTATTGTTTATTTTACGATGGAATTTATTTTACGATGGAAAAGCTCCATTAGAGAGTAATTTTTTTTATAACGATTGGAGATGCTCTTAAACCCGAGAAGCCGCAGCATGTGCTGCTCTGTTTTACTCCTCCTTCCTTGCCTTTAGTTTTTTGTTTGTGTTTTGCTAACGTCATCTGCTTTGGTGTCTGCCAACGTCATCTCTGCTTTGAGCTTGTTGTATCGTACAAAGTATTGATGTCGGCGTGGCTTGTACATGCTTGGTACTCGACCAGGAAATATGAGTTGCAAATTGTTTTTAAAGGAAGTAATTAAGTAGAAGCTGTTGACATCACAATTAGCCAATCGAGGACCAACCTCATTATCTTTGAAGTCATAAAGGGAAGAGAGAGAGAGAGAGAGAGAGACGATTTCCGTGGACCAGAGAGAAAGAAGCAGAGTTATCGGCACCAGCACGGGCATGCCAAGAATTTTCCCTTTGAGGCAAAAGGCTTTGGCGGCCTAAACAAATAAACAACAAAGTGTTGATGTCGGCATGGCGCCTTAACAACCGAATAAAAGTTTCCAAGAACGTATGACCAAAGTAAAATTTGTACGTTGCCGACACATGGGTATGGATATCGATCGGTGCATGATTCCATGTGTTGTAGCTCTATTTTAGCCAAAAAGAAAAAAGAACTGTAATGGAAAAATGAAGATGATGGCTAGATAATAGGGTTGTTACTGTTCGATATCTTGCCCCTTTTGTTGCTTCACCAAACAGCTATTTCCAAGGAGCTGAATACTCCAGAGTCATTACATACGATTTAATGATCTGATCCGACTGAACTGTCCGACTAGTGGAAAACACTCTCTTGGACCCTGTTGAGTTACGCTCGCTTGAGTTGAACGTACCATTGGGTCGGACGAACCAGCCCTACGTATAGCAGTTCTCTGAAACATGGTATTTCTAATCCTTCCTTAAAGCATCTTGAAGTTGGGAAGGCGTTACATTAGAAAAAAAAAGCACGAGGGAGTTAATCTTCGTGTGCGCCTAGCTGTCTTCGCTGCAATCAATTTGCTCGGGCCAAAACATTTTAGGCACGGCTAAGAAGTGAGAACACCTACCTGATTTGCCATTGCAAAACGTCGCATCATCAAAATGTTCCACTGTCGTCTGGTCCATTGATGACTGATTCTCTAGTCAAATGAAAGAACGACAGATGGTGGTGGGAGAAGAAACACAGGTGGACCTCGAATAGGAGTGACACTTGGTGCCCGGAGCAGGTCACTCCACTATCCTTTTTTTTTTTAGAGTTTCGTTTCCTTCTAGATTTCCGGAGAAAAGATGGAGAGAGAGTTTTCGTTTCCTTCGTCTCATAAATAGAGACCAGGATCTCTTTTCCTGCAGAGAGAGAATTCCCACCCCCAGAACAACTCGTGCTTGTGCCGGAGCAAGACCGCCGCCGCCGTCACCTAGAAGGAGCAACCAGCAGCTCCACTCCACGTCCGTCGCCCCACTCACCAATGGCCGACCGCGGAGCTAGCGCCGTCGTCGTCCCCGGCGGCCGTGAGCGCCTCCAGAACCTCTTCCTGAAAGCCGCGCGCCTGATTATGTTGTGCGGCGCGGCCGGCGTCGTCGCAATTGCGGCAAGCCCCAGCGGCCGCACCGCGACGCAAGCCTTCCTCGGCCTTCTCCTATGGCTGCTGGGCGTGTGTTTCCTTGCTCTCGCGCAGGCGGCAGGCGGGTCCCCTCCGGCCGCATAGTCCGTGCGGCCATGCCTGAAGCCTTTTCTTTGCTTCACTTTCCGTCGAATCGGTCTCCCCCGTGGACAGGCTTCAGCTACTATTCCATTCCTCTGCTGATAAGCCGTTAGTTTCAGTTTGCTTTGTTTCTATGTTCCCCCCGTTCTTCACAGAGTGCACGGCTCATGAGTAATTGTCTTGTAATGTTATTGAAAGACGATTTGTTATTAGAAAATTTGGTTTCTTGAGATCGAATGATGAATGTTTTAAAAAATACTATCAAAAAAAAATCTTTGTTAAGATTTCTACCACGGAAAGATCGGTTTGTGTAGATTAAGTTCATCTTCTGGCTAGCCTGAAGATTGGTTGACGTCAGAATCAAACACTTGAGACTTGACAATCGAACCTGCAAAAGGCCTTTGTTTTACGAAACCTCATCGACTTAACCCATTTTTGTGAATTGAAAACTTTAGGTCACAAAAGAGTTGTCAAGCTCATACCTAATAGGAACATGTTTATGTAAAAAAAAAGACACTTTTAAGTTATGAGATGGGAAAGCAGCAAGGTCACCACGAGCCGATCAGGTCAAAGACTTGTCCCTTTTGACGAAAAAACTTGGCTGCATAGTCTGTCCAAGCTAAGAAGCAAAGGAATTGTCGATGTCTTTGTCACTCCCGAACAGAAAATGAGCTCAGCCGCCGATGGAAAAACTTGGCTGCAGAGGCAAAGAAACAGAGGATACAGCGATGTCCTTATCACTCCTGATTATAAATTGCAGGGCGCAATATGTTAGGCTCTAGAACGTTGTTGTCACCTGCTATTCTGCTACCATTCCTTCTTCAACGAGGAAACAAGCCGTCAGTCTCAGTTTGCTCTGTTTTCATCTGTTCCTCAGCGTCCGCGGCTATTGTGTAGTCGTCAACGTACTTTTATTGAAAGGCGGTTTGTTAAACTCGTTCTAGGACGAGATTTGATGTTCAAGTTCTCTTCTCCTGTATGTACACTGTCTTGATCCTTGTCAATCCATGACGCTTCATCGCGGCCTAACGTCTCGGGGCCCCTTGCTTGCCGTCACTTTACCGGTTTCCCCTCCCCCTCTCCTTGCCTTCACATTTTTTTTCCCCCTTTTGCCTGGGCCTTGGCTTCACCTTTTCATTCATGTGGGCGTCCGTATCTGAAAACTATCACTAGCTACGTCCTGACGCGGTAGAGTTTGTTCCACCACTTGTAACAGTAAATGAAGCAGAGGGCTTAATTAATCAGCATTGCTGCGCAATTTTGTGCTCCATCGTCAGTACTAAATAAAGCATGTTGAAATGCAGAAGCATGGTCCATCAGGATACAGACGTCCTGATGAATGTCTCTGGTCAGTTGGCAGAATTTTATGCACTCCCACTTTTGTAGTTGTAGCCTCCCACTTTTGTAGTTGTAGCCTCCCACTTTTGTAAACCATGGCCTCTACTTTTGTAAAACCTGCCTCCAACTTTTTTGTAAGCCCAGCCGGACAGTCGTCAAGCGTATCGCTATAAAATGACACACAAACATTCAGGGCCAACCGGCAGTAGGGATCCACACAGCAGGCAGCATCTACCCACCAACTAAGCATCCGCGCGGGGCAAACGGCGCAATCCCCGTCCCAGGTCTGAGCTCTCGAGAGTAGTCGAGACGCCTGAAACAATGGCCAACCAAGGAGCGATTCCCATCCATATCGGGCACGATGAGGGCCGCCGCGAACTCCTCATCAACTCAGCGCGCCTGCTCATGGTCTGGGGCGCCGCTGTCGTCATCTCAACGGTGGCCGGGAACATGCCGGCCAACGCTACTAATCAGGCCATCGCCGGCCTCCTGCTCTGGGTACTTGGCGTGTGCCTCCTGGCGCTCGTGCCAGCGGCGGAACGGTTCCCGCGAGCCGCAGTGATTGCTGCTGCCGTGGCCAACGCCGTCGTCAGGCACTTGTTCACGCCATGGAACTAGCTCCACCTCGCACGGGCAGTGGGCGACCGTGGTATATGCTTCTGTCAGAGTGTCAGTCAATAAAATCATCTGTGACCTCTGCTTCTTACTCCTGGCTTCCTCTGTTCGTAATCATGAATTGCACTATTGTAGCCTTGACCCCGAGGTAGTTCGCCATGGAATGGAAGTACCAATATTGTAGTTAGTGATTGGCTAAGGAACATGTCGGTAGACAATAAATCACTGGTTTTGGTAGGTACGAGCGCTATATGTTGGACAATATAGTTAAGTCGTAACAACATTATCTTTGATAAAATATTAAATGTCTCTTGTATGCAGGTCATCTACAGAGGGTCTCATTGGATCAGAACCTGGTCACTGTTCTAGAAGAAAAGGGGGCGAAAAGCATGTCTTTTCCTAGAGACTTAACAATGGAGGTCTTTGTCAGCCATGAGTTGGGATTTAGTAATAGATTAAGTTTTTAATGAACTTCTTTACTATGTCCCAGTCTTTTAAAGTAGCTGATGGGTGTGTGCATCATATGGATGACAGAGTCTACCAATGATGCTTTTATGTAATAGTATCGGTCACATATATCTTGATATGTAGAGGGCGGGAACTTTTAATTTACTGGATGAAATATATTTCCTTTTTCTAAAAAAACTTAGCAACAAGTCATAAACCTTCATTGTTCTTTTCGTTACCAACAGTCCAACACCTTAACGCTTGTCACTTATATGCTGGGCTGATTCCTCGGCAGTTCAACTCCCAAATTTGATCCATCACATATTAACCGGCCCAACCAGTCTGAGGCCCTGAGGTGTAGTGTAGTGTAGTGTAGACTGAGGCCCTGAGGCCCAAATTCCTCCGGCCGCTACCGCGCATCCAATGCCGTGTAGTGTAGCTGGTGTCCGTCAAGAGCCCCGACGACCCCGCCGATTTGTGCCATCGATCTGGGTCGTCTTCATCGGCCGTAGCGCGCTCCTCCGCTCGCCTGGCGTGATTTTCCGGCACTTTCCATCCTTGTGCACGGAGGAGCTGCTCTGCTCTGCTTGGCTTTCATGTAGTACCACCACCAGCCTACTCTGCTTGGCTTTGGGGCATCACAAACTCAAGAATGGAGGAGCTGCGATGATAAGACAACACAACATGCGATGACCAACAATGCCGTCCTCAGGCACTTGTTCAGGTCATGGAACTAAGATTCACCTTATTTTATTTATTTATTGTAAAATGTAATTGATCAATAAAGATCATCATATACATTGGCCGAGTATTTGTCTTCCTTTCTTTGTTATGCTGTTCGCAAGCACGTATCGTGGTAGTGTTCCCTTATTGGTCGGCCATTTGTAATGGGTGCTAAATTGCAATGGCAAAATTTTATGAACAGGATTGAAAATGAGATCAATGCGCGCCTGCTTGCTTTGTTGCTGTCAACGTTTCCCGTGGCATAAGCTACGAATGCATAAGTACAAAACGCTTCGGTAAAGACGAAATCAACACGTACCAGTCATCACACTGTGTATGGATTACGACAAATAATGGCGGGACCGCGGAAAACAACAAATGTTGAGAAAGGAATAACGTTATTATCACCTTGGTGCGATCGTATCATTGGCTGGTGATGAATTATTTCCGCGTCCGACTAGTCAATGAGCACCACTTGTTCGATCCGTGAAGCGTACGAATTTTCTTGTTAGATCCGTGAAGCACTACATACTCCGGACATAACTCCTCAGCGCCAGCGCTCTATATATCGTCAATCTATGCTCGCGCAAGCTTGGTTTGCTCTTGCTTTCCTCCTCGGGCCAGCACGCCGCCGCCACAAGCATGCTGCTACCATGCTCACCATATGGTTACTCGCACCGGCCACTAGCTATGGTTCCTTCTCGCGCCCACTCTCCGGTCAGCCGCCATATAAGTACGTCGTTCAGCTTAACGTTTTATATTTGTGGCTTTCATCCTCTTTGTTCGAAATCAAAGGGTTTCGCTGTGTTAGCAACCTGTTTTGATTTTCACTCTTGCCTCGCGGTGTCTTTTCTGTTTCCTCAAATATTTTCGAGAGAATCTGAGGTACTCCTACGACAGCATCTGGTGGGCGATATATTGCTCTTTTGCATCAAGGCATCATCAAGCGGAATAGGTCGCATACTTTTCCCTTTTCACTTCGTTTTGCAACTTAGCCTTCGTTTGTTTCTCGACAAATCATTTCTGCTGATTTCTAGGAAATTGAGAAAGTGAAACCAAAATTTGTTGGTTTCTTAGTTCAAAACTGAAACGTTTCTGTCTAATTAAGAAACCGTGTCTGATTCTAAGCTTTTGGTTGGGTTTGAAACTGAAACTTGTATCTACACGCGCTGACTAGATTGTTCTAAAAGGAAACAAAATTTCATGATGGCATTCAATTCTCTTAGCCTGCTGTGTACTAAGCGAGAACTCCAGAATCCAGATCCAAATCTGAGTCAACGGGTGTGCATGGTCGGCCTGTATTTGATAATTTTTTTTAGGGGAGTTCGGCCTGTATTTGAAGGGTCTCCATCATGAAAGCACACCTAACAAGCCCGTGTCTTATTGGCAGCCCATTAGATACTTTTTGTTGCCCGCCCCATGCAGCAAAAGCCCAGGCCCGCATGACATCCTTCTGGTCAGGCACAGTCCGGCATACCGGGCCAGATGCTCGGATCACACTTTCCAGTCTCCCCACTTGACTCGACACCTCTGCTGCTGCTTCTTCTTCTCTCTGAAAAAGTTATTAAAAAGGCACGAGTTGACGAGTAGTAAACCGCAAACCCTCAGAAACTTGATTGGAATTTGGAACCCTAGCTAAACCACGCAAAGCAAATCCAGCACGCGTGATCCATGGAAGCGCCGCGCCCGAAGCAGGAGGTTCGCAGGGAACCGGCCCCCGCTGCAGCCGCCGCGGCCGGAGGAGGCGGGCTCGGGGCCATCATGCGGGAGCTGATCGACGTCGATGACCGGCGCCTCCAGGGGGCGGCGTTCCTCCTCTTCTGGGGATGCTCCATCATCATCTACGGCACGGTGCTTAACCGATCCGCCAATCCCGAGCACGTCTTCGTGGGTTTTATCATATTCACCGCTGGCGCGGCGCTCGTTCTCCTCACGCTCGCCGGCCGGGCAGGGACTGGGCGCGCTGCGTCTAGGGTGGAGGAAGCACTCAGGGGCTTCTTCTAACTACATCCGCAGCGGTTGATGCATATGCATGGGTCTTGTTGTATGTGGTGCGTGTGAGATACATTATGTGTGTGTTATTTGTCTCGATCGTGAAATGAGCAACTCGTCTAATTCGCTATGTGTATTATATGTTGTTGGCTTGTTGTAATATATTTGTAAATTTCCTGTGAAGAAAATGTTATCTACAAATTTTCCCTTTGATCTCGGAAGAGGTGTATGCTGCCTGCTTCATTTTGCTTATGTCTGAGACCTAGTGGAAGCAGCATTTTAATTGCCACCTCGATTTGTGGTTGATCGATCATAAACTGGATTAATGATGTTCTAAGAGAGATGATTCGATAGGGTAATGACTAAGGGTGTGTTTGACACTGCTTATTGAACTGTTTATTAGAAGTGCTTATGGTCAACAAGCAGTTTAAACTGGTAAATAGTAAAATATCAAACGGGTTGACTGCTTATGTTACAATAAGCACTATAAGCAATTTTTAAAAAATAAGCACTAAAAGCACTTTGAGTATAAACAGTGTCAAACATATCCTAATTAGTAATACATCATACTAAATAATAACGTAATTATTTTCTGTTAACCGTAGTGACCACAGCAGTGAAGTGAGTTTGATGTACAATACTATGTCTCCATGTATGGTATCAACGTAGTGCTGGTGATGCATGAGCATCAACGCTGATTTATGATTACTTCTCTAACACTCTTTTTCTTCTTCTAATCGTTGCCAGATAATAAAACTAGCTTCAGCATCAATTTTGCACAAGGAACACAAGATAGTGTACGGATGCAAAGGATGTTTAATTAGTAACGACCGACAAGATTAGCCATTGCCATGTGCTATCTCGATTGGTGCAGTGCAGGTGAGTATTAATTAGTAGGCACAGTTTGCTAGTGAACACCCTTTTAAAACAGTATTTGCTAGTGGACATCATTCAAATGCATATTTAACACAAGATACTACTCAATCGTTGTATTTTGCCAGTGGATATCTAACTCGTTAAAATATTTGTTTCCTTACATAAAGGAGAGGGATGAACTTAGGATGTGTTTAGCAAGACTTATTAAAGTGCATATTGAACTGCTTATGCAACAATAAACCATAAGCTCTGTAAAAAGGACTCAACTCAAAAGTGCTTATTAACATAAGCATCTATAATAAGCAATTTTCAAATTTGTGCTAGCATAACCAGTTTTGCCAAATACCAAATAATACTTTTTACAGCTTACTCTCTAGAGACATAAGCAGTTTGAATAAGCATTTTAATCAACCATTTGATTGCTTTATCCTATGTAAGCCACATAAGCTAGATAAATATTTTTGATAGATAAGCCAAAGAATAAGCAGTTTGTTACATAAGTATAAGTCATACCAACACACTCTTATATTTGACACTAATGCTCTTGTTGCATAGTTGGGTCAAAACATATTAATTTTGATAATCATATTATCAAAAAAAATTCTTACAAATTAGCACTTATCTTTGCTTATGAATTATAATATTTATGAAATATAATTAATTAGTATTATGTTTAATTACCATGTCATAAAAGATTATAATAAAACAGTATAAAATAGATTAACCCACATAGCACGACTATGTGTCAAAGGACAAGGATAATTTGGTATATTTGCATGTTTTCTCTCTCCTTTATATAAAATAAATAAATATTCTAGCAACTTCGATGTCTAGTACTGCCTCTATCTCAAAATAAGTGTTGTTGTGATTTTCGTGCCGGTCAAACTTTCTTAACTTTGACAACATTTAAAGTAACATTTTTGTATCTAAGTTTTTTATAAAAATAGATTCAATAATCTAGCTAATAATACTAATCATATATTATAAATATTAATATTTTTTATATATAATTGGTCAAAGTTAAAAGTGTTTGACTCCTCGGAAAATGAGAACGACACTTATTCTAGGACTGAGGGAGTAGCAAATTACAAAAATAGACTAGTGTCCTCCAGCAAAGACGCATTTGAACGATGTCCAGTAGCAATTGCGTGGATGACGGTCAAATATTGCCTAATTAGTATGGCTGCTTGTAGCTTACTTGATTGGGTGACGGTTTTGAACTTTAGGTTGTGTCTAGCTAGTAGCTAGGTAACAAACGTGGATGACATGGTTTCTAACAGGGCTACTGACGCATTTGAACGATGTCCAGTAGCAATTGCGTGGATGACGGTCAAATATTGCCTAATTAGTATGGCTGCTTGTAGCTTACTTGATTGGGTGACGGTTTTGAACTTTAGGTTGTGTCTAGCTAGTAGCTAGGTAACAAACGTGGATGACATGGTTTCTAACAGGGCTACTGATGATTTCTAAACATGTAACCATTCCTACATACTCCCTCTCTATAAGACCCTGTTTGCATCAGTTTCTTCAAGAAACTAATTTTTCTTTAGTTTTTCAGAAACTGTTTTTTTGGATAGAAATTGAAGGCGGTGTTTAAAGAGCTAGTTTCTAAAACTTGGTTTCTCAAAAACTTGAGGGATAACAAGGCCTAGATATATAAGGTGCCATGGATTAATCTAAGTCACACATTCTTAATTTTCATGGAGAACGTCTAAAAAAAATAAACTGATGAAAGAGTTGGCTCTATGATGAATATAGTAACATCATTTTAACATTGTCAATCTATGATGTTACCCTGTTAGAAAGAGTTAGCTCCATGATTGGAGCACTAGACTAGTTGAGTGTGGTGTGAATGTTGTTCTTTCATATTCTTTTTTTTTTTTGTTCCCCTTTGATGTTACCTGAACGCATTTTGTTGTTTTAGTTCTTTCTATTAATATATCATAGATTTAGTAGGAACCCATGCTCCTCCTGTTCATTTCAAAAGAATTTCTAACCGGACTGGATCCATCAAAGATTGCGTATATCTATACTCCATCCTGTCTTTAGTTGTTGACATTAGAAAAACATTTTACTTCATTTTTGAACTAAAAATCTTATCCTAACAACATTAATTAACATCCGGAGACTAGTAGTACCCAGTGGTCTTATCCTAACAATATTGCCGCGCCGTGCTAATTCACTCCAGCTTGCAGTCTGGATACTCTGTTGGCATGTTAGAGTACTAATTCACTTCATTTTCTCCGTTTCGGGATGCTTCAAAGTGATGCATATAGCTTAGCGCTTTGCATGCGCGCTTCTTTCTGGATTTGCTTCCTTAATAAGTAACTTTTGCTAAGCCATGGTCAAATGAATATTTCAACATGCGCGGCGGCTATGTACGTAGGATAGTGTACTTAGCTACGGAAGTGACTTCATCTCTTTCGGTTTCACATATGCTAGGAAATTGGCTGCTTAATATATAGATGCTAAGAGTAAACAAACGATTTTGATAGGTGCGGCTGCTTTATGTTAGTCTATATGGAGATACCATAATGATATTATATTTAACAAAACTAAGTACTTAATATTTATGCAGATTCTTTTTAAAGAAACCTATTTGCTATAGTTTTGATCACAAACATAGCATGATGAAAAAACAAAGAAGATGTTTCTAAATGCAACCTCCAATATTGAAGCCATTGCCTTGGAACACACCAATTATGGATGAAAACATAATAACATATTGGCTTAGATTTGTGTTTTGTCATCAAATTTGTTAGATAATTACTTTTCTATGTATCTGTAATCGTCTTTTTGATGTCATCATTTCTCCATCATGGGCATGCTTGAAAGAAGAAGTAAATTGTTTTTCTCTTTTTGAAGGCGACATGCATGCATCTGTGTAACCGATCTGTGTATTACTACACACCTTATGACCCTAATCTTAAATGTGCATAGGTCAGAGATGATTAATAACTAGGTTTGATTTGCCTTGTCGTAGATGGACAGATTGAAGGGGGAACAGTTGCCAGTCTCGCTGCTAATTTAAAATGAGTTCAGCTGACCGGATGATGATCAAGCGGTGGCAGCTCTACCTGTACTGGCTCCTGATCATTGATTCAGCGATGGTTCTGACCCACCATATCTTCCCTCATGGTGGCTGTGTGCGATCTCTGCCTTATGGGTCACACCATGAAAAACAGATGGTGCGTGAATGGTGCACGTGTGTTTGCTAGAGAAATACTCTCTTCGGATTTAAATTGTTAACACAGTTAATTTTTTAGTTACGTTTGACCATTCATTTTATTTATTTTTTTGAAAAAATATCAAATATATTGCTATGATTTATTTTATTATTAAAGAAAATTTTAATTTACTTTATAACTTTTATATTTAAATAAATATAAGATCAATAGTCAAGTGTAGCTAAAAAAGTCAATCACGTCAATAATTAAAATCCAGAAAGAGTATGTGGGTGCATTAATTTCAGGATATATAGTATGTTCGGCTACTGATCTGAACTCCCGAATCGGAGCTCCTGGCGGCTCTCTTTTAACTCATTGTCAATTTCCGCGTATACAATTGTTATGATCAGCTGGTGTTAAGACTACGTCGTTGTTAGATTGCCAGTTTAGAAGATACCGGCGTTGGCTTCACGCGACCATGCTAGGACGTGCCCTTAGCGGGTTCCACAGGACGCGCGAATCGGATTGGCCAAGATGAATGAACGGCGAAAATGCTAGGAAACGGTGGTTAAAATTTGAGCATCTTTACAACTCCCATGCTCGTGTGAAGCCTCCTACGTCGTCGTCGCCGGCGATAGACGTACGACTCGAGTGAATAGTTGTTTCTTAAAATTGAGGCGAAGATGATTCGACTCTAACTGACCGTAGTACCCACGATGGCATGATCTTTTAACTAATAAATTACCAATTTATCCCTATAAATCAATGATTAGATTAGATTTATACTACTTTCATGTTTTAAGTGGGAGTCTAAAATTTTCAAATGAACCAGGCTAGGGTGCCAGAGTCCTTTCCACAAGAGGGGGTTACATATATAGCTGCAGATTCAGAGCTCTCTCCCCTTTTTCTAGTAAGAGAGAGAAGAAATCGAACGAGTGAAGTTGAAACAAGTTTAATGGCGAATCAATCTGAGTCACCTGGACAGTCATTGCATATTGATATGAGTTCATCTGGTGGACCTAATTAAGAGGTGGTACATAGTAGTAGTTGGCAGTCTAATAATAGTATTAGTAATCGCATGTTGGACTATCTGAATAGTAGTTGATGACACTCTTACTAATTCTTTTTTCTGATAATTCTTTTTTTTCTGTAACTGCACTTAGAAATATCGTGTAGCCAAATGCAGGCTTTTATTTATTTATTTATGTTAAAAGAAAGGCGGATGTGTGCGAGCATATGTGGGAGATCGAGTCCACTGAGCTCCAGGCTCTACACACCATCTCTTCCCAAGCCGCCAATGTAGACTGATTACATACTTAGTGGTTAAGGAATCTATCTGTGGCCCTGGGCAAATATACCCTAGATCACTGGGCGACCCCACACGGCATCTACTTAACTAAGCTTGTGTATAATAAAGAGAATGGCATTATATTTTATATAGACAAAAAATAAAGAATTCATATACACTATACTGTAATAAGGAGAACGGCATAATCCTTGTCCGCGTAGGCCCTGTTAGGATTTTTCCCCGAAATATCCCTGCTGGAGCAGTGGAGTCTCTTTCTTTTGTTAAGCGAAATTGGCAAGCTCTGCCTTTGCATTAAGATAGAGAAGAACTACTAGTCTCGTCCACCAGAGCCAGACCGCGAAGCTAGGCTCGTCGCAGAGCAGCAGGAGCACTTCTTCTCCTCAATCTCCTTTGCACATCGAGGGATCAGCGCCAGTGAGAAGAAGAGGGAGGCGAGACATGACTATGATTGCTAGTTGCCACCCACCCTCTCCCTCCATCTGATCTGATGACCAGCTTACTTAGCTTTATTCGATCCATCATCCTTTGGGTTTCTTCTTTTCCATGGACGAGAAGCTTGCTGAGACGAAGATGCAAGACCACCCAATAAGAGATATAGAGGTTCGTCACTCTCCTGTGTATTGACATTCTTTCTGCAGGATTTAGTTATTAGTAGGTTTCTTACTGTATCTTGCTTGTGCAGACGACGAAGGACACGGACAAGACCGAGAAAAGGGATCCAGTTCCTTGCCGTCTTCCTCCAGATCCATTGAACTCCGCTGGAGCCGGAGATGAAGAGATGGGTGTGCGCCCAGAAGATCAGATAATCATCTCTGCAGTAAGAACACACAGTTTTAATTTACCCGATTTGGATCGATGATCGTACGTAGATTCGTCATATTTAGCATCAGATCTAATGGATGTTTAATCTATGCCTAAACAGCAGATAGGAGAGATGGTGAACACATATGACAACGCTAGAGAAGAAGATGATTTAGCTCTGGAACTGGTCAAAGATGATATTGAAATGGGTATTTCCCAACCAAATCTGCAAGTCAAGGTATCTGCTTTATGAATGCTTACCTTTCTCTACCACTGATCAGCGCTACAAGAAGAATAGCCTAGATATAAAACCTCAATTTCATATCAGAGTTATTGATACGTATTGCTTTCAGTTCTAGAATATTAGCATGCATGAAATAATATCGACAATATGATACAGATTATGTACAGATATATCAAGTTGAAAATGCATGCCCTTAATTTTATGTCTTATATTATGTGCTGCACAGAATGGCCCGAGTAGCACGGCGACCACGAGCGAAGATAGAAATCATCTGGAATTTGACCTTAAGATGTCAGTGCTCCTCATAACAATCTCCATGATCCCACTGATCGACACACTCTGCCTCCATGGACCCGCTGCTAAGCTAGATACAACTATCAAGCTCTCGGCATTCTTCGCTTTCACTGCCTTCCTGTCATCGGTCAGCCTCTTGTTTCACACATTGAAGCTGATGGTTAGGTCGACACGGGTCACCTCCAATAATGGCCTGCTCAGTACTTCTAGGGTCCTCTTTGCCATTGCTGCGACGTCACTATTCTTGACATGCATCTCGATCACCTACTCTCTTGTGCCCAAGGCTTACTATTTCCTACCACTTGCGTTGCTTCCATCAGTCCTCGTCGCTGGCTTTCATTTGTTCTATCGTGTGGAAACTGAGCAGCACCTACTGGAGATCAATTCAGCGCAGAGGAAAGCAGTCAAGAAGGAACTGAAGCGCGCAACCCAGCTCACATTGTCCCTGGTTTCGATGTCATTCTCTGGATTCATCGGTGTTCTCCTTGCAATCTACCACAAGGAAGCAAGCCTCGGCGCAGCTTATTATTCGCACGTCAAAGTCTGTATCTACCTCTTGCTCGGCGGAGGCGTCGCTGGAATGTTGGCACTGCTTTTATGCAGGCTGCTGCTGTTCAGCAACGATGAAGCTGAACGACGGTTGTTGTTGGCATGGCAGTGGCAGAGGGCGATACTCTCTACCGCAAACATCGTCATGCTTACCATGCTCGTGTCAGCTGTCATGATAATCGCCGGAACTATCTTGCACGGCCTACTCGTCGCCACTGCGTTTCCAGTCCTCGCGGGCGCTTCCGCATGGCTGGTCGTGGAGTTGTACACCGATGAGACGGAGGACGGCAATAAGCAGGCAGCAGGGCATATTGTTGGCACGATGTACGCCATAGCAGTGGCGGTTGCGTCGATATCGTTCGGCGCCATTCTTGCCATCTTTGCCGAGATTCTTACGGGCGCCGTGAGCAGGGAGCAGCTGAAGGCGTGCACCTTCCTCCTGGCCTCGTCGTTCGTCGCCTCCGCGAGCTTGGGGACGGTGACGTCACGGACGGCGCAGGCCGACAAGACTAATAAGGCGAGCACGGAGTTCGCCGCCGCAGTGCTGGTTTGCTGCAGCGTTGGCACGCTCGTGCTCGCGGCGCTTACTATCAGCTATCAGATCCAGGCATGAGATCGATGTTTTTGTTGCTTCATCCGCAGGTAGCAAGTAATCATCGGTACAGTTACTTATTGTTGCAACAAACATCTGTACCGTGTCCACTTTTCCTTACAATACGCAGACATCTGTATAATAACACAGAGCGCTCTTATTACTTGTTGTAATTAATCATCTCAGACATGACTTGTTGCTTTTAAATTTCTCGTGCTGTTTGTAAAATCGACGGAGTGTGTATATCTATATGTTATGTACTGAATCAGAAAAAAAAAAACAGCTGGTCCCCTAGTTGTTGTGCATGCATCTTCCAATATGGAAGGTTCAACGGAGACTGATAGCTACTACTACCCGATAAAGTATTTTTATATAGCTAGTAGATCGTGATTGACAGATGCATGCATGCCTCAATCTCACAGCTGATCAGGAAAATCAACTTAAGACCGGAATGATTCGGGAATATGTTGACTCTTGACCGCATTTGATCCACGAAAATCAAGCCAATACTGTAGATCCATGCGGGCGTGTGGCGATGACGAGCAGTTTGTCCCTGCCCGACCCGCCGCCGGAACGAGTTGTCGGTCGAGCAGTTTGACGTCTACCTCGCCCGCCTGACCCCACAACCAGTCCTGCCCTGTCCCACAACGTTTGGCCGCACGCGTCACTCACTGCAGAACATGCGTTCCTCAGGCTCATCAGGGTGCGTGCCTTGTTGTTGCAGAATTGGGTGACGCAGCGCGTCCACATACATCAGTATTGCTACTAGTTCAGTAGTATCAGTCTTCCCACGAGCGTAAAAGCATGTCGTTTTTATCGTATATGTAACTGTACTCTTTACGAAGTGTGGTTACGTACAAGATAAAAACGACATGCTTTCACGCTCGTATGCAGACTGATGCATATGTATGTCAACACGCTGCATTCAAGAAAATTCATTGTGCAACCACTCGCAGGGTCGAGCAAGGACAAACCGCTCGCGATCACCACACATATATTTGCTTTGCTTGCTTGCACTGCACGCAGACTGAGTGGTCGGAGTATATGTATATCTGTCGGCATGGTCTCTTGCATTGGCTGCTACTACTAGAAGTTTTCTGGTCGCCGTCATAGCCGCAACTTGAGACTATGCATGCGTGGATCAGCACGTCAGCACTTGACGCACACCATGGTTACGGCACCAATGACAAAAGCTGTCTATACGTCACAGAATAAAATGATTAAGCTCTTTCGTTTTAGACTAACAGCAAACGCGTTTTCTAGGATAAGATCGAGTTATCTTTATTTTCATCACTCTATCGTGGTTACTGGCCAATGAAAATAGCTATAGCTAATTGACGAAAGCAAAAGTCGATCAGGTAGCTAAGACCAGTTTTAATAAACTATTTCATCGTACATTTTTCAAGAGTAACAACTTAGTTTTCAAGTTTTGCTCTATGAAATGAAACTATATCTCTTAGTGTTTAATTTTATGTTATAGTTTTATAGGTTTGTCAAGATATTAAATTGTTGCCATTAGATGGCAAAAGTTTGAAAACGAGGTTCACACCTTTTTTACTACATGTGTACATCACGCACCCATGCATGATGTGATTTCATAGGATCTTTCGTACCGTTCAAAGCTGATATAAAGTTTTTCCTTGTGATGATCTCACAAAGCAAAAAGGTATCTATAGCTGTGGATCAAGAAGTTTAGAATTTTGAGCCCAATGCTCTGGAAATAAAATATACAAAACCCTGATTTGAGCTAGCATTCGGGGTTGCATGTAAACAAGTCCTTTATTGCTCTAACTGGAATCTCAAAATGTCATAGATTATTGTTTATTAGGCGATTTGAATTTTAATGCTTGCCGGCCGCCGCCGTTTATTATCTCTGATGCTAGCTATTTACCCAGAACTAAAGACTTCTTTTTTTTTTAGGTCAGAACTAAAGAGTAGCATATATGAAGGTTCCACGAAGGTACCTACGACTTGCCGGAATTTTCCAGGGACCTTGGTGCGTAGCCCTCTTTCTGTTTCGTTCCGATCGGAAAGGCGCATTGATACGTTAAAAGGGCTTTCATTATTGCATATGCAGTCCGGCAAGTTGAGAGAAGGAGAAGCGCACACCTCTAGGGCAGCTAGCGGTCAAAGAGCAACCGCAATTCACGGTCAGATTCGAGTCGTCGGTGATGGAAGGCGAGCACCGAAGGCGGTTGAGCCGTGACAATGGAAAGGCTCCCGCCCCTCCGCCGCCGCCGCCGCCGCGCCGTCACGGGGCAAACGGTGGGTACCGGCGCGGGCAGAGGAGATGGTGGTGGTCTTGTGGCAGTGGTATGGCCCTAGCTCTCACCGTAATGTTCGCCGCGGCGGTGTACCTTCTGCTCGCCGAAGCTCTCGCCGTGCCACCCCCGCCGGCCGCATGGTTCTTCACGGCCTATGTATTGTGGGTACTAGGGAGTTGCTTGATGTTTTGGTTCATGAACTGACGTGCAACGCACACACATATGCTGCAGTTCTCCTGGCGGCCGGAGCCTGGAGGTTTACAAAGGGGCCCGTGCAGTGTCTCCCTCTCCTTTCCTCTAGTTTTCATTGTTGTTTGTGTTGAGTTGTTCATTATTATTGCCTCCATGGCATAAATTAATGGAGCGATTTTTTCCACGAAACCCTTGTAGGGTACGAATTTCCACGAAACCCTTGATCCAGTCTCATACCTAGACAGCCAGTAATAAGATGGCATGGAGGATCATCCGTGAACGACTGACCGTGATGGTGGGAGACGACGAGAGTATATTTCGGAATCTACTCCACCCGTATTGATCTATTGATCCCCGCGTCATTATTATTTAACGAACATATATAGAAGACAGAGCGTAGAGGTGTGCGTATCACATGCGATAAGTTATTCAAGAAGCAAGTACAGTATACGTTACCGCAGTTTCCGCACACATCTGAGTTCTGAATCTCATTGCTGATTCCGTGGAATTGCAAGGAAAAAATAAGTAAAAGAATAGACAAATTATTAATAAATTAAATTAAAAAAAACCTACCAATGCAAGCGTGCAATCTGCTACCAATGCATTCAGTTGAGATTTAACTAGAGAGTTTTAAACACAGCAGAGACCATTCATGCTCTGGAAGTGCTAAGCAGCCAAACGAACACATTATTTTCTATTCAGAATATGTTGCAGCCTTGCAGGTGCATGCATTACAGCAAAAAAAAAAAAGAAATGTAGCAACGGTTCAAAAAGTTGTGTAGCGGCGGGCAGGTCATCCCACCGCTACGCAATCGCAGCTACAAATGAGCGTTTGTAGTGGCGGGTGATCTGGCGCCGAAACAAACCGCTGCTACAGACGTCTTAATTTACAGTGGCGGGTGGTCTGAAGTACGTACTTATTAATTTTGTTATAGCTTATTATTACGAGAATACTTTTTTAAGAGCAACAAAAAAATGACTACTATTAATCTAAATCCGTACGCATATAATTAATAATCTTTTATAACTACTCCGGGATACACATGTTTCGCCCTCGTTCGAGGCAGGCATTTTCTGTCCTAGTTATCTCATCCGGGATATGTTGTGGATCACATTAGGTCCATTAGGCTTTGGCAGGCAAATGGTTGTCTACTTATGGGCTCATGCTAGATGATTTGGGCTCGATCAGCCCACAGCTTAGTTTGGGCCTGCACACCTCAGAAACCCAGCTAATCAGTACAAACTATCTTTTTCTCTTAAAATTAAGTAGCGGTATCATCTCGAAATTTTTTGGAAGAAGTATTTTCAGACTCACTCAACTATTGTTGAAATACGGTTTTCCTTCTCAACTACAGTATAAAATTGGGTATTTATGCTTCAAGAACTTTCCAAACTGTTTATTGTTTTAAATGGTGATTTTATCCACCATATGCACAACTGGTAGTGTAAATGCCACGTCATCTTTTTCACAATTCAAATTCAGAAGTGTATATTCGTGTTTTCAAGAAAATCATGAGAATTTTTGTAGTTGAAGATTAGACTATGAAACGTTCTTTGATATAGAAATATTTTTTTGCTTTAAAATAAAAATTTATCTTTGACTATGATATTTTTTTATATGCTCTCCACTTTGTGTCGTTATGGACTATCAGGCTATCCGCACTCGTGGTACTCTAAAATCATCCTCTAAAAAGAATATTCTATTCTGAGTGAAATTCCTTTCTTTAAATCAATTTCCCCTCACCCACCATCCTCTATATCCTAGTCCTCATTTTTTTTTTACTCAAATCTCCTTTACCCACTCCTTCTATACCCACTGACAAATGGGACTCACCTACCAACTCTATCCACACCCACCAACCAACCCTATCCACACCTGCGGCACCTTTCTCTCCTGCAGGCGGAGGTCGAGGGCACGCAGTCGGAGGCGGGGCGTCGGGCGAAGCGACACGCGCAGGGCGGACGGAGGCGGGGCTAGCGAAGGACGAGCGGCGCATGGCGGCGGGCGGCCGGAGGCAGGGCAGGTGGAGATCGAGCGTCGCATCCTCCTCCCTCCGCAGCCGTCGAAGGCGGAGGTCGAGCAGCAGGCGGTCGAAGGCGAGACGTCGGGCGAGGCGACACGCGCTAGGTATAGCAGAGGGCGGCCGGAGGCGGGGCAAGCGGAGATCAAGTGGCGCATCATCCTCCCTCTGCCGTCGAGCTTGCTGGCCTCTCACTACATCACCCCGGTCGTCGATTTGGAGGTGCACGTCATTGTCGATTCCACCGAGGCGTTGCCATCGTTGCGGTGGCCCAAGGCGGAGGGAGGACGATGCATAGGTCCACAGGCCCCATATATACCATATCACTAGGTAGCGTTCCTCCACTATGTGCGCTTGATTTGGTAGACCTGACTCACACAAGAGGCATAGCGCTCCGTTTAGCGTTTCCCAGTACAGTAGATTTTATACTACCGAGCTACTGGAGGACGACATAGCGTACGCCGATGCGGATAACCTCACGCCTCTTAAATTTAAATTATGGAGTCAGCATTGTATAAGATCTAAGAGAATCATGTGTTTGAATTATGAATTGTATTAAATATGAATTTGAATCAAGAAATTGATAAAGAAAAATATAAATGAAGAAATGTGAAAAGGCATAAATCTCTATCTCTACAATCTATTAATTGAGATGCGGTTGTCCACTTCGTGTCCATAAAGTTAGAAATTGAATCCAAATCGGTTTCGTACCTTTTATATCAAGTACCAAATTTCAAAAATCATAACTCCCTTATCCGGAGCTCAAATTAAGCAAACTCGGACTCTATATTGTAACTCTCAAAAAGTTCTACAATTTTGGTATTCAATAAAAGTACAGATCCTACCGTTTATATTTTCAAATATGCAATGCAGAAGTATTTGTTCTGATTCGGACTTCTCTGCGCAGGTCTCTCTGCGGGACCCATATCTTCTAGCTCTGAAGTCCAAATAATATGATCCACATATATTTCGAAAAGGTATCGACGAGATTTACAATTTTCATGTTTTAACGTTTTCCATTGGACCAAGGTTTCAAGTTCAAAATCGCGTTGCAATGCAGTGTTATTTTATAGACTGCGTAAATTGATTTTTCCTTTCAGATAACACTTCTAGAATATGGTAAAAAAATGGTGAAAAAAATATTATTTTTAATATATAAAATGGTATACTAAGAAGCACCAATAATAATATAAATATGATCTTTCATGTAAAACATATAAATAATATTGTATATACCTAATAATTCTATTATGTAAATAATTTATATTTAAGTTATAAAAAATGTTTTATTTTTTAACTCCATAGCAACGCACAGACATTTTGCTAGTAATCTATTAATTGAGGTGTGGTCGTCCACTTCGTGTCCAAAAAGTTAGAGATTGAATCCAAATCGGTTTCATATCTTTTATATCAAGTACCGAATTTCAAAAATCATAACTCCCACGTACGGAGCTCAAATGAGACAAACTCAGACTCTAACTCGTAGCTCTCAAAATGTTCTACAATGTTGTTATTCAATATAAGTTCAGATCCTGCTGTTTTGGTTTTTAAATATGCGATGCAAAAATATTTGTTCTGATTCAGACTCCTCTGCGCAGGTCCCTGTGCGGGGCATATATCTTCTAGCTTTGTAGTCCAAATAATATGATTCATATATGTTTCAAAAAGGACTCGAAGAGATCTACAACTTTTGTGTTTTAACTTTATCCATTAGAGCAAGTTTTCAATTTTAAAATTTCGTTGTAATACAGTGCTATTTCTGGACGACGTGAATTAATTTTTCCTTTTGGATAAAGCTTCTAGAATATGGTAAATAATAGTGATAAAATTATTATTTTTAACATATAAAATAATATACTAAGAAGCATCAAGGGTAATACTAATATAATCTTTCATGTAAAAAATATTAATAATATTATATATATATAATAATTATATTTTATAAATAATTTATATTTAAATTATAAAGAGTGTTGTTTTTTTAAGTCTGTAGCAACACACGGACACTTTGCTAGTAACTATATATTGATCAACTAAAGATACAATAACAGGTCTAAAAAGTATGAAGTAAAAAGTAAATTTTACATAATTGTTATATAACTATATATTTATTGAACTTAAAAATCGATCAATATGAAAACAAAACTATTTGTGAATATTTTGATACGAAAGTTCAGGGTTCTTTTGTGACCTGTTACCAGAGTATTTGGATATAATGAACGCTCTGATTCTATCTAGCTTCATGTCCTTTTGCGAGAATCTCTTAAGAGTGAAACAGGAAATGAGAAAGATGGCACAAACCAATGTAGCAAACCAAAAACGAATGTAACATCCGTGACGATACGCAGGACAGCTCTAAATCGACGAGTCCGGACTCGGGAGTATAATATACTACGTAGGACGTTGGTGAGGGACGTACCTGCAAACTCGAAGTAGAGGAAGATCAGCAGAAGCTGTAGCTTCGCCCATGGAGCTCGAGCTCTCTGGGCTCACAACACGCGCGCATCTACTCGAGCTTTGCTCCAAAAACACCGATTGCTGCTTTTGGAGAGAGTCGCTGGCATGTTCTGTCATAAGGAGTTCTGCATCTGGACCTGTATATGCCCAAATCGTTGCCAAGTCAGTCAACTAATGGAACAAATAAAGGACTAGTGGTCTAGTGGACGACTTAGTCCGTCCGCCGGCCTTTTAATTGGCTGGAGCTTTCCTGTGCCCACAGGCCACAGCGGGTTGAAATCGTAGGTCTCAATGCAGAGGATGCACTGTAGTTGTAATTAGTTTCAATTGTGACTGTTAGATTAAGAATTGATGCACAGATAAAGAAGCTACAATTTATATAAAATAATAAAAATATTTCAAAACAATACACAAGTACACTGTTGCTATATAGAACGAGCTATAGTACTAATGTAGACCACTCCAGTTTCTCACCCGAGAAGCCATCCGTCGTTGCACTACCATAGATCAACAACAATAATCAAAGATAGGCACGCCAATCAACATCCAATCAGAGACGTAGGCCACCACTATGATCTCTGACCACCAGTACTTTCATTGGCATGTATTCTTCAGGGTGTCCACATTGGTTGCTACCTATAATATTTAGAAAAATATGCTAAAGACTACCTTATCTCTATAACCTGTTTCAACAGTGGTGGACCTACTAATAAGCTATAGTTATGATACAAATGAGTCTCATATAAAGAAAAATAGACATGAAAAAGATATCTAAAACTGCAACATTAATTGTTGCAGGCAGTGTTATATTTCTCCTCTCTCTCTTCTTTCTTTTTATAAAAAAAAAATTCATACTCAGCAAACGCTATCTTCAATCAGCCATTGTGGAGGCCCTGATGTCGGATGGACCTAGATTTTCCTGCTAAAAGGTCTAGCCTCATTCAAATTCTATGGGCAGAAGTTGCTCGGACTAGGAGGGGAGCAGTTTTTTTTTATTACGGAGATAGAGATGAAGTTGATGGAAACCTATTTGATGGAGCTATAGCTGGGTATCCGGGCCGGCCAAATCGGCCCGACACATGGCCTGTGGAAAAAGCCCAACCCAAGCCCGGCCTAGAATAGAAGTAACCGGATCTGGCCTAGCCCGTGGCACGGTACGGGCCATGCTATGGGCTGACCCCAGGCCCGTAGCACGACACGGAGCACGGCTCGTAAAGGGCGTCGGCCTGGTAGGACGGCAAGCAAGTCGTAGCCTGATGGCAGCTTAAGCAACATCGACGTCTCCCCCCGCCCCCGCCCGTCAATCACTCGCCTTGCTAGTCGCCTCCATCCCTGCAGCTCGCCCCTAAAGGCCAAAACCTTAGCGCGTTGCCCTATGCCATCATCCGCTGCCGCCTCCGATACGAGCTTGCGCAGCCGTGCCCGGCACCCGGCTCCTCCTCTCCCTGCTCTCCATCTCCCACTCCGCCTCTCAGATGCAAGCTCGCGCGACCGCGCACGGCACCCAGTTCCACCTCTCCCTCCTCAGTCGACGCGAGCTCGAGGTCAAGGCCCACGCCCGACTCCAGGTTCCGCCTCTCCCTTCTAGGCCGACGTGAGCTCGAGGTCAAGGCCCGCGCTCGACACTCGGCTTCTCCTCTCCCTCCACGACCGACACGAGCTCGAGGTCAAGGCTCGTGCGGCCATGCCTGGCTCCGCCTCTCCCCATCCTTCTCCCTCCTCGGCCGACATGGCAGCGCCCGGTGCGTGCCATCATTGCCTCCTGGACGGGCCGTTGTGCCCATAGCGGGCCACCGTGCCACTGGGCTTGCGGGCCAAAGGAGCCGGTGTAGTATGGTTGGCCCTAGTCCAGGCTGTGCCTCGGGCTCCACCCTAAGCCCGGAGCATGCTACGGCATGGCCCACATGGCCCGGCACGCCTATACAGGCTGTGCTCTGAGGAGGGCCGGGTCGGGCCATTCCGGGGAGCTCGGATGGCCAGCTATAGATGGAGCAGTTTCTTCCGGACGTCTTGCGGTGGGTCCTGTTCCGTGTGTGCAGGCACGATGTCGTCCATGCTGAGATTAACAATTGCCTATCCACACGTACGTCTTCCTCCGCTTTTCTGTAACAAAAACTCCACCGTGCCGCCGCCGCTTCATCCGTTTTCCCGATCAAGAGAAGTCGCCAGCAGCGTTCTCCTCGTCAAGGTAAGAGATCTCTCAAAATCCTCTCGATCTGGTGGCTTCGTTTTTACAACTGATTATACAAGTCTACCGCGTGCGATCTTCATCCACACGTACGTTACGTACAGATGCAGAAGACGATCCCGCTCGATGTGGAGGCCTCGGACACAGTCGACAGCGTGGTTGGCCGCACGCTGCTCCAGGACGGCCACTTCTTGACAGACTACGACAACATCCGCGACGAGTGCACGCTTCGGCAGCTCCCGGACGGCCGTCGCTTGGAATGCATGCAAATCTTTGTGAAGGCTTTGTCTGGCAAGACCCTCACCCTCGTGGTGGAGTCGTCTGACACGGTTGCTGAACTCAAGCAAAAGATTCAGGATATTGAGGGCACTCCTGTGCACGAGCAGCGCCTCGTCTACGGGTCCAGGCAGCAGCTTGTGGACCACCACACCCTCGCGGACTGACTGCAACATCCACAAGGATTGCACCGTGCACCTGGTCATCTGGTCCTATTTGTTGGGAGGATATGTTCATTGATGAAAATCCTTGTCTCTTGAATCATGTTGGTTTCACCCTGTAGGTTTTCGTTTGCCAAATCAAGATCAGTAAAGTTGCGTGATGTCCTCATTTAATTTTCATCAGAGCCTAAACACATGTTGACAGTGCACATCTCAAAAGCGCATACATATGATGATCCCAAAGGGTCCTCTGCACCTACTACTATTTTGCATTCTTTTGCTGTCACCATATATTTCGGCGGTTCTGCATAAAACGTAGTACCAATCGCCATGCAAACAAATGATTTTCTTTCGGCACTTTGACACCCTGATATGATTCCCATTGCTTGCTTCTTAATAATGACGATGACGATGCTTCATGTTCGTGTTATTGGTTGACGGTGCAATACTGCCGTAACTTAAACATTGCCGTGACGGGCCTTTCACTGATGGGCCCTATGTCTAGATGGCTGGGCATATTGTTGTTGTAGCCTAGTGCAGCCCAACGCACCATATTTCAGGTCGGCCTGTGCCTCTTAAAAGGCCCATTGCCCAACTACGCCATGGCCCATGAGCCGTGACGTAACGGAGACGGCCACCGCCTCGTACGTACCTCCTCCCTATAAACTCGGCCACCACATCGCCTCCACCGATCCCCCAATCCATCCTCCACCGATCCCCCAATTCCCAATCGCGAAATTCTCGCGGCGCGGGCAGTTTAGCAATCAACGAAGGCGCTCTCTCGCCTCGTCGAAGGTACGCGACCTCTCGATTCCTCCTCCCCTTCAATCTCGATTTCGCTTGGTTGGATTGGACGAGCGCCTGTGTTTGGGGTCTCCATTTCATGCTGTCATCAGTAGATCCATCCGTTTACAACTGAGGTTTGCATGTTCTACGATATACTGGGATCTAGATTGATGATTTCATGCGCTCCGATTCGATTAGGTCGTGATTGATTTTACGCGAGTAGTCCATGACCCTTTTCATGTAGGGTTCGCTTGATTGTTGTTGAACCGTCTGATTCGATTTGATCCTGGTTGATCTTACGCGAGTAGTAGTCCACGATGCTTTTCATGTGGGATTCGCTGCTTTGTTGTTGAACCGGCTCGATTAGTCTTAATCATATGCTTTGGTCAATAATCAGTTGGTCAGGATATGCTTAGATAGATCGTTTTTCCTACTGTATCCGGGATCAATATGGTTGCATCTAGGCTCCATGACCTGCCAATTTGTTGATAGAATCATGTGCTCTTTATCATCGTAGTATCAGAACGACTATACATAAATTTGGGGAATAATTATCAATTAGCTTATGCTGATAATAACGTCCTGTAGCGCTCTTCAATTTGCCGATGCCCCCTGCTGATTCCGTGCCTTTGTAAACCCATGTTCCTGTTGTTTATATGTATATGACTATGTGTTGCTGCTGTGCATCATGCGAAATTAGCAGTAAAGTTAGTATATTAATAATCATCCTAATTACTATTGTCGTGTGGTCGAAGTCATCACTTATGTAGCATATTGGTAATTGCCTGAGATCAACCTAATTACTATTGATATTTGTTTCAGTTTCAGTCTACTCATGTGTCATTTGGATATATGTATGTGGTTGCTGCTTGTTCATAGTATATACTACAAGACTAGTTGCTTTTGATTCCATCAATGCCTGTTTCTTCTTGGTAGCTTACATGTGAATTTTTGTATCTCCAGATGCAGATCTTTGTGAAGACTCTTACTGGAAAGACAATCACCCTAGAGGTGGAGTCCTTGGATACAATTGATAATGTCAAGGCTAAGATCCAGGACAAGGAGGGGATCCCTCCGGACCAGCAGCGTTTGATCTTCGCTGGCAAGCAGCTCGAGGATGGGCGGACACTTGCAGACTACAACATCCAGAAGGAGTCAACCCTCCACCTTGTCCTGCGCCTCAGGGGTGGCATGCAGATCTTTGTCAAGACCTTGACTGGCAAGACGATCACCCTTGAAGTCGAGTCCTCCGACACGATCGACAATGTCAAGGCCAAGATCCAAGATAAGGAGGGCATCCCACCTGACCAGCAGCGTCTTATCTTTGCTGGGAAGCAGCTGGAGGATGGCCGTACCCTTGCTGACTACAACATCCAGAAGGAGTCTACCCTCCATCTCGTCCTGAGGCTGAGGGGTGGAATGCAGATCTTTGTCAAGACCCTCACTGGCAAGACCATCACTCTGGAGGTTGAGTCCTCTGACACGATTGACAATGTGAAGGCCAAGATCCAGGACAAGGAGGGTATCCCCCCAGACCAGCAGCGTCTCATCTTCGCTGGCAAGCAGCTTGAGGATGGCCGCACTCTTGCTGACTACAACATCCAGAAGGAGTCCACCCTGCACCTTGTGCTTCGGCTCAGGGGTGGTATGCAGATCTTCGTCAAGACCCTCACTGGGAAGACCATCACCCTGGAGGTTGAGTCGTCTGACACAATTGACAATGTGAAGGCGAAGATCCAGGACAAGGAGGGCATCCCCCCGGACCAGCAGCGTCTCATCTTTGCTGGGAAGCAGCTTGAGGATGGCCGCACTCTTGCTGACTACAACATCCAGAAGGAGTCCACCCTGCACCTTGTGCTCCGCCTCCGTGGTGGTATGCAGATCTTTGTGAAGACCCTTACTGGCAAGACTATCACCCTGGAAGTGGAGTCTTCAGACACCATTGACAATGTGAAGTCCAAGATCCAGGACAAGGAGGGCATCCCGCCGGACCAGCAGCGTCTGATCTTTGCGGGGAAGCAGCTGGAGGATGGTCGTACCCTGGCGGACTATAACATTCAGAAGGAATCCACTCTCCACCTGGTGCTTCGTCTCCGTGGTGGCCAGTAAATCCCCTGGTCAGGTGCTGCTGTTCTTGGTTTCACAAGTATGATGTTTCTGCTGTCTTGACGATGGTGGTGATGGTGTGCCCAGTCCTGTGTTGGTCGAGCGATGTGTCTGTCGTGTTATGCGAGTCCTGTGTTGTCTGGTTGTGTCTCTGAAACTTTGCTGCGTGTGCAGCATCTTGGTTGATCTGTGATGAACAAGTGATTCCTGAAGTTAGTATGAATTATGCACCCTTTATATCCTGGAGATAGTTCTGATTACGTACTTCAAATCTCCCTAGTTTGCTTCTCTGCTCGATTACAAATTGTTCGGTACTTTTTGTTTGATCCGCCGCGTCAGTTTTATTGTAGTTCTAGTTCCTGAGATGACAGGGCTGAATGGGCTCTATTGGTTTGATTGGCATTCGTAATCCAAGTTTTAGTTGTGGCTGTTAACGTTTCCTTGTGGCTTCTCATTCAGATTTCATGTTGCTTAGCTTAATATGTTAGGACAACCTCGTGGTTGGACTTGCCTTTTTTTTCTCTGAGACATAAGAGCAACCAGAGCTGATGAACATGTGAGATACTGAGATTAATTTTTTCAGAAAATGGAGTGAACAATTTTCCTTTAATGAGGCAAGGATGTACAAGGGGCACGCATTGCCGAGTGCCGGCCGGGCTTTATACAGAGAAGAAACAGACTAATTCACTTCAGCTGGTGCTGCGCCTCCGTGGTGGCCAACGAATTTGGTCATCTCATTTGGTTTGCAGAGATTGAGTTGAATCGTTATCCTGTTGAATGTTTTGATGCGATTTATTATTGACCAAGTCGTGAAAGTCTGCTGGGTTTGCAGAGATTGAGTTCAGTCGTAAAATTGCAGCGGTGTGTCAGAAGCGCGTCTATTCTCCTGATCCTACTGCTGCGTCGCTAGGCTGACATGGTCTCAGCTGGTTTATTGTCGAATCTGGTTTCAGATGACTCGGCCACAAGCGCCCAAAGTGGATCTGGGAGAGAAGATCGCAGGGTTGCAGCAAATCGTTTCACCCTTTGGGAAGGTACATATCATTAGTGCACATGTTACTTGCATAGTGGAAACTACTGTACAAGATTAGTTTAGGTATTATTCTTCTTGTGTCGATGATTCACTGAATTTTTTTTTTTACCAAACGGACAAAGCATCTATGCTGTTGGAAACGATCAAGTACATCAAATTTCTTCATGACCAAATTCGATACAGGTTACTCCATGAAAACAATCCTTTTCTAACATGCTATATTCTTGGCCATTTCTGAATGTGCCTTTTATGTTGAACCTGCTAGATAAGTTTCTATGTAGTACTAGAAGCAAATAAAACCGTTGTAACCTTCAGAGCCTTTTGCCATGGTTCCATCGACAGACCACATTGACCTTTAGCCTTTTATTGGTGGACTTCGAAATCATGCTCAAGTCAATAGTCATGTGTAATGAATGGTCATGCTGTCGTATTTCAGAGTCAGACACTTAGAACACTTGCACTGTCAGTATGTCACTACCTTCAGTCGAGCATTCCTGAAGTTTAAAGTAATGCTAACGATAACTATGCTGACCCACTCTTACGTTTCCTGATTTGGAGCAGTTATTTAGTGAAGCATACATGACGAAAAGCTTATACAAGGTAACAATAAAGCATAAATTGTTCTATTTTTCACTAATGAAGTGATCATGATGCGTGATGACTAGTCATTGTTGGTATTATTTCTCTTACAGGGAAGCACTCAGTCCGGAGGTGAGGAGAATACAGGAACGGCGCACTCAGTCTCGTGGGGACTTCACAATTGTGCCGAGATGACACCCTACCGGACTGCTGGACGTCGGCGTACAGGAGCTGCCTGAACCGATGAGCACAGGAGCGAGGCAACAACTGCGAGGTTTCAGGCTGCAGCCTGCAGCTGTGTGTCTAAAAGGATTATTCGTCCATTCCAGGATCTCTGTAGTTAGGGGGTGCTCACAGATTTTCTATTCCATCGAGTGTTTTATAGTTGCCCGTATATGATGATTGTTTGTTGGTATAAACAAATATGACGATATCAGGCATCTGGCTTCTAAAAAGGCCAGCAGTGAAACAGAAGTACAGTAGTGATTACTGAAGAACACATGGAATTGTGCGTCTCATATCATATCGTCAAGAAAGCGAGGTGGCAAGATCACCAACCCGCGGAAATGCATAGTGCTGTGGCTAATACATCCATGATCCATCTACGTTATACAGTATCATAGTAGCAGAAGGTTGGGGAAAAAAAGAAAGGAACTGAGGCGGAAGAAAGAGACCGCGAAGGTTGGGAAAAAAAGAAAAAAAAACTGAGGCGGAAGAAAGAAACCGCCTCTCACGACGCAGCCGCAGTCTGTCGTGGTAGCGGCACAGATTCAACCGCCAGGAGGAGACGAAGACAATCTCGCTTCAGACGGTGCGGCTAATGTTGTTGAATGCCGCGCCGGGCGATGGTGAATCGAGTCAAGCGGTTGCAGTCCTCGCCGCGGGAGAAGAGCAGAGGAGTGGAGGAGACTGGTTGGTGTGGCGGGATGCGGCTTTTCCGGTCGTCATGGAATTGAAGGGGAGGCGGCGCAGCAGATTACTGCAGTTCGTATTGCGGCGGCGGCGGCGGCGGAGCGGAAGCGATGAAGGGGGCGACGAAGACATTACCGAACATTTTACAGAAATAACCCTAGTTTGGATCGCGATTATTCTCCGCGATCTAAATTAGGGGGTTAGTGTAAACAATCTAATCGATAATTTTCATTCGGGTCCTTAATTTGAATCGCGGAGAATAATCGCGATCCAAATTAGGGGGTTTTATGTAAATTTTTGAACAGGTTACTTTTATACAACCCCCTAATTTGGATCCCAGCGGCCAATCGCGCGGGACAAAGGAGAGTCGCGTATTCCACCGCTGCCATGGCAGTTGGTAGGCGACGTCTTCGTCCGATCTCCGAACAAATCCGAAGCATCAACAGACCGATTTGTTAAGAGAAGAGACCAGCCCGGCAGGCCTTGGCACACAATAGTCCATGGAACAAATGGTCAGAGAGAGGTCCAGCGAGTGTTCAATCTATCAGCAGACACGCACAAGGATACTGCGTACTACGCAGTTTTGTCATCAGCGTCTCCTCTTCCCTCTTTATCTGAGACTTGTCTCCCACGTTCCGGCGTACCTCCTCGTGGCCGCTGGCTGGGCCGGCCTCGCCGACGAGCCAGGGGCGGCCCTCTCGGCCTTGGCGCTTCTGCTGCTTGGGGTCGCCTTCATCAGCCTCGCCATGATCGCTCCGGCCAAGCTCAAGACCGTCTGACCAATCAAACCCAACCAGATCATCTTTGTACTTCTGTCAGGTGTCCGATCCGGTTGCCTTCAATAAACATCCTGTGAGAGTGAACCTTCTCTCTTTTTTTTTTTCAGGGTGTGTGTGTCTCTCTCTCTCTGTGTGACCGGATCTTAGATTAGGTTGTCAAACGTGTTGGTTTGGAAAATGGATCATCAGTTTTCGCATCGAACTCGGAAGTAGTTCTTAGCCCTTTCCTGTGTCTGCCAAGTGACACTTGTGCTAGTGCAACAAGATGTGCTCCTGGAAAGTATTGTGGAGGCTCTCGTCTATGGTTGTACTCCCTCTGTTCAATAACTTTGTTAAGTTTTCTCAAATTATAAGATATGCTTGCTTTCCAATACATCTTTATCTCTATTTCTCTCCACCTTATTTTTCTATCCAACTACCTTTTTTACCTTTTCTTAATTCTCATGTCCGAAACTCAACAAGAGCTTCAATTTATTGTTCCGTAATTGTCCTTATCCTGACCCCAAATTAATAGTCCTGCCTGCCTTCTAGTACGTCACCGAATATATTCTTTTTATTTTCAAAACAGGATAGTCACCGGAGATATTCTTTGACTCTCTTGGATCTTCAATCTCGCATGGCAAAAAAAAGGATTGCATGTTCGAGCGATATGCTAATTAGAACAGATTCAAGGACTGCGTATTTCTCAAAACCTCAGAATCAGTCTCAAAAGGATAGAAGCAACCAGAGCGCCATGATTAATTAACATAACAAGACGACAACAGGGCGTCGGTATGTTTTCAAAATACTATAATATGCCCGAAACACAAACTGAAAAAACTTCATCACAAAAAGTAAGATAATGCCATCAATTGAATTAGCTCATTACAAAGTACTGGATAGCTTCACAATCTAATGTTATTCACTTATAAGAAATATTACAGAATTAAGATAAAAGGACCAGCCCTGAGAAGTCTACAGAACCAAAGTTGTTTCCAAACACAGCAAGAGGTTTTACATGACTACAAATCTGCAGTAAATTTAAACAACTTCCATACGCTGTAGCTACAACTGCTGCAAACAGAAAACTAACTACAACTTAAAAATACCTCAAAACAAACTACAGCTTTAAAATACCTCACTATGACCGAACAACAACCCTACTCATTGCCTTCCAGAAACACTTTACAGCCTCTAACCTAAGAACAGCAGGAATTTGCTCCAATGGACAATGAAACACAGCCCTGTAGGAGAAAACTTTCCTGCTACGGGTTTCAACTGATTGAGTGATACAACAAAGCAGGGAAAAGACCAAATTAATTTGTATCCAAGTCAAGAGAGCCTGGAAACATATCCAGGGTACTGCCAGCCTGCCCACACTCCAACCAAATTAATTTGTAGCTCATGCTCCTTACGGATCACAGGCTCAACCCTCTTCTGGCGTGACATGCACATGGGATGCTCAATTCATTGTGCAAGTTTACAGAACAGGAAAACAGAAGAATCCCCATACCTAATGCTTCACGTTGGATGACCACTTCAACTTAGGACCGTTTCAGATGACATTTGTCCACCAGCAGCACCCTGAGAACTGTGGCTGCTGACAGGCACATTCCTTTGAGCAAACTCAAGTAATAGCCTGCGTTGCTGCTCATCTGTATGAGGAAGACTGGCACGCAGAAGCTCCATTGGCAGTTCCCTGCTTATAACTGTTGCCGCAGCAGGGTGCCTGTGCAGTGCAACCAGGCTGTCAAATTTACTTATGCAGTACTTTGTAAGGAGCCCAAAGAAAGCATTAAACGAAGCTTGCCATAGAGCTCGGTTCGGAATGCTGTAGTTTGATGCAGCAAGCTGCTGAGTGAAAAGCTCTGTCGCCCTGTCTAGGACAGACTTTATGATGACGGTAGCTCCATCACCAGCAGCATGCTCAAGGGGTCGAAGTGGCGGATGCTCTGAAGAGCAGACAATTGCTGCAAGACAAGCACTGAGACCACTTAAGTCCATCCCACGAATACATGCAGCTACAGCACTGGCTAGTTTAGTTACTATCTCAGCTGAACCATGATCAGAGGGCAAATTGCCAAACACAAATCTCAGATGCCGAAAGACTGCCATGCAAGCTATCCGTGCTAGGTCACTACCAGGAACCATAAGGTTGATATAGCGTGAAAGCAGTTTCCGGCCCTTAGGTAGAGAAACAATGCGAAGGAATACCCAATCGTCAATTGGCGACAAATTTGTGGTTTTATTTGGACCTAGTGGATCAACCAGCTGTAGTGACTCTGCCAGCTGACCAAGGAGAGCCTGCCTTCTGTTCCTAAGCTGCAGACCACCATCTTGCTGCTGGCTAAATTGCAGCAAGCGATCAATATCATCTACATCAAGTAGTAAGGAGAGGCCATCTTCAATTGTAATCCTAGCAGCTAGCATAGGTTCTTGATCAAGAGGCTTTGAAATAGACTTTTCAGGAGTGTTATCATCAGTTGTAGAAGCTGGTTCAACATCAAGAAGTGGGCGCGGCCTCCTGATGGAAGAAAATGGGAGTCTACCAAGGGCATCGACCTTAAGGTATGCATGTGGCTCATCCCTACTGTGTGCACGAGAGGATGGATCACGGATCAAGGTTGGGCAGAAGTGATGCTTCAACCTTGTGCCCACAGATCTTCTAGCCAGACAAGCTTGGTGGTAGTAATCATCTATGTATGGATCATTTATGTGAGTGGCAGCATGCTGTATTCTTGAAATATTATCAAGTTCTTCAGTACACATATACCTGGATCTAAACCTTGGCCTCCCATAATCCATCCTCATACCACCATATTCAGAACCTGGGAGAGGAAAACGGTGACCGATTCCATGGTGCATTGGCAATCTAGCCCTTGGATCATTGAACTCAGGCATCCCAAAATTATCGAACCTATTCATCATTCGAGGTGGATGATGGGGACCAAACATATGTGTCTGCATTCTTGGTAAGTGTTGTGGAGATTGCTGAATTGGAAGCATTCCATGCTGTTGTCGCATTGGCAGCATTTGAGGTGGCACAATTCCGTTCGGGCATTGCAAATGGTTCTGCGCCAAATTTGGCATAACTCTTGCGTTTTCCCCAGGAAACTTCCCATTATTCAGCAGATGTTTTTGTTGTCTGCTGCTGTTAGTTGAAATGCCTGTAGCAACCATATGACCCATGTTTCCACTAAATATCGGCTCTGAAGGGGCACCTCCAAGAGGGAACTGGGAGAATGGAGCTTCACTTTGTGTGGACATGTGCATCTGAAATTGGTTGAAAGATGGCATGTTCATCTGATGCGCCTGTTCGGGCAGTGAATTGGGTGGTCCAACAGGCGGAGGTTGAGGCTGTGAAACATATGGAGCAGGAATAGCTTCTGTAGGATTATATTGAGGCTCTTTTTGTGGGTAAGATGATGTCCGGTGCAAAGGAGATGGCTGCAACCCAAGAGCATGCTCATTAGGATTGTGTTGTTCCTGTTGTTGAGGAGATGAAGATGTCCTTTGTAATCTGGAATCTGCAAAGTGAGGAGAATAATGTTGTTGGGGCCACCAGACATTGCCATCCTGCCCTTTCTTCGAGCCTAGCGCATATTCTGGAACCCAGTCAGCTGCAGCAGAACCTAACAAAGAGCCAATGATCATACAGTCGAAATATCAGATTAGAACAAAGATCATGGACACCGAAGTGTTATAGTTCATGGTTACAAGACACTATCATACGAAAAGTGAACACCTCAAATATTTCATCTTCAAATGTAATTGTGAAAAGCAACGTAACAGCCAAACAAAATATATTATTATTATGAAAATCATTACCAGACTGGGCATCACAAATCCAGAACAAATATCACGAATGTGTCAAATTAAAATTTCGTTGGAGTTCTACATAGTACTTACAACGCTAAGTCTTTTCCATGGTAGATGGTAAGGCGAAAATGCTATCGCAAAGGTTATTTAATAGACAACTGAAGCTTCCAATGGAAGTACTATGAAAAGGTAACAAAGGTACTCATTGAATGCATAAATAAAAAGGAGTTCTATGTAATATTAACTTATTAAGAAGATTAGCACAACTCACTTTCTCTTGAAAAAGAAACGCCAGTGTGCTGTGGTTCATTAACATCTCTTCTCAGCTGAAAGTGATGCACATAAGGTCAATTGGTAATACTTTAGAATAATCTAAAGATGATTGATCTCAATAAATAAGCAAGCAGGTCAATCTTATTATCAATCTATCATATTGTAGAATCAACAGAAAAGATAGCTAGTCCAACTACACATATATTATAATGAAAAGGAACGTCGCGCATCCAGTCATCATATAGCCAATGACTAAACAAGCCAAATATTATGGGAAAGATTGGATGGTTAGGTTCAGTGAGAAGCTAGAGTAAAACAAATTTCGCTCATCTTTAATAAAGCTACTAAAGGTAGAGTTAAACATTGCAGATTTTGGTAAATATGTATTCCATTTATAAGTATAAAAAAGACATACAATACACATACAAACTATCGAAGTAGCTCATCACACAACAACAAATATTGAAAGAACAATGACTGCAAACTGATGAGAAGAAAACTTCAATTTAGTCGATATCCAGATGCAAACGGACTACTTAAATAGCTCTAGAGTTCAGATGTGTAACATCCTCTAACTTAAAAGATATATATCATTATATCAAGCAACTAAATTAGTAACAGTAGGGGTTTCCCCCTACTGTATTTCCCTAAAAAAATGAGTTTGCAAACAAACTAATGATTCAGTAGCACATTTAAGGTTTCAGGGAAAACAAACCTTTGAGAACGTATTAGCAAGATCATCAACATCTGAAAACAAACTTGTATCTTCAACCTGAAAAACAAGTTACAGGTTATGAGTCGCATAGCTTTGTCTTTTTATTTCACTATTTCAGTGCAGTCGCTAACACGCCATTCAAATTTTACATGGAGCTTGTATCTGTTAGAAAGGCAGTCCATATTCGTATTCAGATTAGCATGTTGACGCAAACTGCTTATACAACTAAAGCTGCAATGAACAGAATTCATGTTACGGAGAGGGGTCAGGGGTGTGTAGGGTGGTGGTGGTGTGTGTGTGTGTGTGTGTGTGTGTGTGTGTTTGGAAACTAGTGATGGTACAACTGCTGTCTACTTTCATTCTTCTGAGCAAACGTTTGGTTCCCCTCTATATTTTGATAGACAGTATCTTCACAGTGCACTAAGAAATTACATATATTTGCCATAATTGTGTAACATTATAATCTTTTATACACAGCAGCACTATCTAGCATAGGATGGACGGTTAAAGATAATATTAGAGCACATAAACAAAATATCTTATATTGTGATATTGCAGTACCTCTAGTGCATTGTCTTGGGGGCGCCCTACATCATCAAGTCCGACGAAAGCTGAATCACCATCATTATCATCTTCTAATCCACCTAGTTCAATCTCATCCATCGCATTATTACCAAAAAAGGCATACTGTGATGCATCGAATCTAGCATCGTCTGCATCGGAAGATTTTTGAAATTCAGAATTAGCTGAGCTGGCATAAAGGTGCTAGGGTCGACGAAACATCAATAAGCAGGAAATAGAAACTGAAACAAATAACGCATTGATCTATTTGGGTTTTGGCAGGAAACTAAGCAGAAGACAGAAGCAAGAGGTTCGAGACTAGCATTAGAGGTAAATAGCAATTAAAAAAAATACAAGAAACAGATTCGTGAATAAAATTTAAATTCGTTTTACAATAGAGAAAATTCGGTGGGTACTGGATGTCCATGCCCATCCCAATCTCCCCGTCCCCGCCCATGGGAGAAACAATCTTCAGTTACACACCCCGTGCAGGGATTGACGGAGTCCCCATCGCTACATCCAGCCTAAATGTCAACTACAAAGGGGCGATTTAGAGGATTGGGAGGAAAGATCAGCTCTCTCACCTGCCATCGTCACCGTCGAAGCTGAAGACGGAGGAGGGCCAACAAAAGGCAGACTGCTTGTGCCCGCCGCCGTGCGCTGGTCGCACGAGACCGGGCCGCTGCTAGTCACCTGGCCCCGCCGTGCTTGCTGCGTCTGGGATCTGAATTCGTGTGGCGGCGGGGGTAGGTTGCAGTTGGAGGAGGAAAGACAGGCACCTTTGTTACTTTTTTTCGGAAGAAATCAGTTTAAGGGTTACAATTCGATGCAAGTACGATTTGAGTTTAAAAGCTTAAATTGTAGTAGTGCAAGATGATAAATTGTATTATTTTCTATATATTTTTATTTCTCTATTGTTATGGTATATTATCAGATGATAAATTTATGTTTTTTAGTGAATTTCAAAAACCTACAACTATTTTGCCAACGGTTATAAAAAACTATAAATTTGTGTGCTCAATTGCTCATAGAACATTCTTTTTGGTCAAGTATCAATCCGCTGGACTTGTGAGAAAGTTCCTTGTGGTTTTTATAACCTGCTCAAGCAATTGTTTTCTTTTTGGTACTATATGGCAACATAGTTGTAAGTTTTTTTTTTATTTTACTCTATTTTTTTAGATCATTCATATCATGCAAAATTCAAGCTTTAAACTCAAAACATCCATGCAAAACAAAAAAAATATATACATTGTCTAGAAGGTCAGATTTTGTTGAGTCAAGTTTGAGAATGTAAATGGAGTCAATATTTTAGTCCAAATGCCTAAAGAGATAATTTGGATTATTGGTATGATTAAAATAGTTTTTTTGTTTCTTTTCTGTTATATTGATCTAGATTCAATGAATAACTGGTGTCTTCGAGCTCTCTGTCATCCAGCCGAAGCTTTCTAGTCATCGTGCTCTTATTGAGCTGTTACAACACTTGCATACAAATTATTTTTTCTAAAAGGCTCAATATTGATCTATTATTGATAAAAATACTATTAAGGCGTTAGATTTGAGCAAACAAAAGCTCACGGCTACAACCCTTGCACTGAATTTCCAATAATTGAAGAGAATTTTTCAATTTTGATGAAAGTAATTTGGCCAATAGCAAACACACGCTTTGTCGACTTCCTATATACAGTATACATCAGAGAAGCTATACCTCCTGCCGATTCATTAAATTAAGTAAATAAAAACGAATAAGAAGCTAAGCGATGCCTTATTCATTCATGGTCGGTTTGGCTCGGAGCTGGATGTTGACCTGGCTCACCTTGCACCTCTAGGACCACTAGTTGTTACGATGCAAATATCTCCACATACTACCCAATCCACTATTTCCTATTTCCCTCGATCTCTCACTGTCACGTAGCTCTAGCAACGTTCTTGTTCCGAGTTTTCTATGCTTTCTTTGCATCTCCTTGCGTCTTGTTGTATGGCCACTTAATTATCCAGGTCGGCACGGCACTATCCAACTAGAGAGCACAGGATACTTCCAGCTTTTGCAGTGGGTTAGATGCGCGTGATAATCCTTGTTATGCAACATTTCTGAATTTGCAACACTATCCCTTTACTTTCTTTTTCCTTACAACACATTATACAAAGAAAGTTGCTAATTTTCAGCTGACTGAAAGTTTAGGGTAACTTTTAGTTATCTCTTTAAACTATTAGATCTAGATCTAATAGTTTATAAGTGTTATATAAATAATCCTATAAAAAAATCAAAACTCAAACAAACAAATTACTGATTGAAAATTAGGAAATATGTTATACAAATCTAGCATAACACGTACCATAGAAAAACGCTTCAACTCAATCATTTATCATTAGCAGATGTTGAGACATACATGCCTTCTCTTGAAGATATTGACAATGGAGGTTTTTGTCAAGCGTGGGTGGAGGTTTAACAATAGATTAAATTTCTAATAAATTTTTTTACTTTATCTCAGTCCATTTATGCGGCTGATGGGAGTGTGTTATGTAGGTGATAGAGTCTATCTCGTAACTATTTGTTATAATTTACGGTCACATGCATCTTACGATGTAGAAATCGGACCTTCTTATTTGCTTGATAAAATATACTTCCTTTATCTAAAAAATGCTAACGTAGCAACCTTTGCAACCTAGTATATTGCAATGAACTTTCTGCTGGTACTGTCTTTTTACGTCGCCACGGTCGTCGAGCAAATTAAATCCGTGAAAGAATGATTAACCTCGAGCGCAATTGCGCAAAAGAAGGCATTTTTTAATTCCACGCTAGGCCCAACCCAGGAGGATCAACCCAATCAGGCCCAGTACATTGTGGCCAGGAATCCTTACCCGGATGTCGGCCTACTAGGTGCGCTGCAGATTACAGGCCCGAGTGCGCCAGTTCAAAACTATTACTACTACTCAATTACCATACCCAGTAGGCCAGTACCCACCCCGTCGTCCACCACAGTCGTCTTTAGAAATTAGAAAAGGCTGTCATTTTTTGTAGACTTGCATGTACCTTCTCTAAATAATGAATAGAATCTCCCGGGTTTATACGTACACATAAAAGATTAGATCATCATAAGCATAACATGTTTGCAGAACTGCCTGTTGACGCAGTTACATTTCCTCAGATTTCGGCTGGCTAATCTAAAACATTTTTCGTAATATTTTGATGGTCGTGGCGGCAGTGCGTAAATGGTTAGTAGCGTACACCAATCATCTGCGGCAGCCCATGTTAATTAATTGTTTTAACAGTCCACTGTAATACTGGACTACATGCACAACAAATTACACCATGTAAGCATAATAAAGTGAATGAAACGGAAGGGCTCGAGTTTCAGAGTTTGTCCAAAACGGAGAGACAAGGAATCAGCGAGCAGAACACGCGCAGGCCGCAGCGACTTTGAACGAAGCAATCGACAAAACATGGGTCAGTCCCATGCACAGCCTCCGTCCATGACTTTGAACCATGCATGCGTTCTTTCTCTCTCTTTCTGTACCGATTGATGAGTTTGGTCTATTAAAAGGCTGCCACGCATATGCTTCTCCAAGAAGGGAAAGGGAGTGAACAGGCAGGCGCAGCAGATCTGCATCGACCAGGCGTCGTCCATCATCAGTCCATGCATGCATACGCTCGTGTTGCATTCATTCACACGTGTGCACAGAAAGTGCGACATCAATATGGCTGGTGTGTGTGGAGCTGAAGCTGAAGGAACGAAACATAACTAGAAGACGGGTCGACCGAGATTAAAGTCTGTTGGATCGATCAGGCGGATTCATATCAGGAGCCCACAAACTCACAGGTCAATTGTCTCGCCTGTGTGCTGCTCGCTGGTACATTTTGCCATCCCTAATAGTAAAGCGTACTACAGTTGTGTAGTAATGCAGTACTGTACGTTACTTGATGCACGTACTGTAGTAGTAGGATGGAATGTGCGTATACGGACTATGTATACCACACCGGGCAAGTTATGTGTGTGCTTAGATAAGGAAAAATTTCAGCAAACCGACCAGCGTCCTGATCATGGATGGTAGTACTCCGTCCATCTGTTGGCCCTTCTCTGAAACAGTACAAACTGTAGGTGGCGCAGCAGTACTGTCGGGAGGAGCCCAAAGACAACGAAACTTGATCGAGGACGAACAACTAACACAAATCCAAATCAACAGGGCAACACAAGCTTATGCACAGTGTGGCAAACGACAAAAGAAGAAAGCCCCAAATTAAAGTTAAGTGATTATTAAGATTACTAGCAGACACGAACCCACGAAAGAGTGGAGGTGACAGCCGGTATGGAATGCACGGACGAAAGCAGCGGCTATTTGCTGGAACGCGCCGAGTCGCGTGGCCGACGGCCGACAGCTCCCGAGACCTGAGATCTAAACTTAGCTGCCTTATTAATACACCAGCTAATTAAGTACTGACCTTTCTGTACTCGCTTATATTGATCTATGGGCGTCATGAGTCCAGACTCCAGTCCTGAGAGAGTTCATTAATTTAGCTAAGTATTACTATTTCGACTCTGTCTCTGCGCATGACTGTATATATACACAAGAGTAGCTCGTACAAACAAGAGTAGCTCGTACACTCGGACTCTATGCTTGGATAGGTCGTCGGGCAATGCTGATGCATGGTAGAGACCGGTCAGGCACGGGCAGTGGTGTGCAGGCGCGGTCGTGCTTGCTGGGCAAAAATGGCAGCTCGCCTGACCGGCCGGCCATTCGCGGTGACAAGACGTCTCCACCGCCTGCACATCATTGTGCAAGCAAAAGGCTGCAAAAATTAGCAACCATGAATGAATAGAGAGGGATGGGGTAGGGAGGCAGGGTAGCTGGGTGAAAAGACTGGTGAGGTGACGACCTTTCCTTGGCTGCAGACTGCAGTAACGTGGAAAGAATCGCCTCTCTCTCTCTCTCTGACGACCCTACTGGCCACCGATGGATCGATCGATCTGCCATCACGCCCACGAGGTGGATGTCTACGTTCGGGTCCCATGGCCTCCTGTCTCCCCTACCCTCTTCGTCGCTTTCCTTTCTTTTTCTCAGATATTCGAAGCTGCGCGATCGATCGATCGCCCGGCCCGTACGTACTATGGGCCGTATCTGCTGTATGGATAAATACGGTATCCATCATACTCTCTGTAGGATACAGCGTCCCCCCCTCCCCCCCCCCCAAAAAAAAAAGATTAAAAAAGGAAAAATACATGTACCATAAAAAATGACAGAGTGAATGAGAAATCTATGTGATGACAAAAATTTCAAAAACAACATTTCTAAAACATATAACGGCAAAATTGTTAAACAATCAACATACGTTGCCGTGAGAGGATATGTTGTTGTCGAAATTAAAATACCGCCTACATACATTATAAAGTGCTTAATTGTTTTTCTAAACAAGTGCAGTTAACACAAGTCTTATCAACGTGTATTTCACCAAACACTCAAATCATCAATATATATAGAGATAGAATTTGAGGCTTAATATAGGTGATGCATAGTACATGATTATTAAATGTTAATTACTAGTTGATAATATTTGTGAAACTAATACTGACTTAACAGTTAACACATGCCGGTTGAATGAGACGTACTATACTACAAGCGTGCATCATGAGATGAACAGATACATAAGTTTCCTTTCTCCTTGACCAAACTGTCAATGGTTTAGGAATACAGGCGTTGCCGGATTCAACTGATTATACACATTTCCTTTCTTCTCATAACCTTTTTTTTTTTTACGTTACAAGACTAGAAAGTCTGCAGCAGAAATGTCCTTCACCCAACCAATAAAAGGAAAAAAGAAAAAGTCACTGCGCTCTCGCTACCTAGTCAAACATGGCGCGTTATGCAGTGGCGTGGCATCGATGCACGTATGGCGAACAGGAAGCCGCAGCATGCGGGAATACAGAGAGAGGGAAAGAGAGAGGACGACACAGATAAATACGAGCCCAACACTGTTGCACCTGCCGTGGCCTTAAATGATTGGGGTCACCGCGCGGTCGGCCTCGTCTTCCTCTTTCTTCCTTTCCTTTCCTTTCCTCTCCTCTCTCCCTCCACTACTACTACCACGCCGCAGCTCCGTCCTCTCCTCCTCAATGTCGTAGGCTGAGCTAGCAGCCTATATACGCCTCGCCCGTGCCCACCCTACTAGCACCACTGCCACTACTTCTCCCACCACCCGTGTCGTCCTCCTCTCGCTCTTCTTCTCGTCTTGCTTGCCTAGCTACTCCCGCTGCATCTCTCTCTCTCTCTTTCTCTCTCTCGCCCGAAAAGGGAGCAAGTAGCCTGCATCTCTATTCATCTCGGCCTTCGTGATAGTGGATCGATCGATCAGAGGAGGTGACAGGAGATCGGCGCCCAGGTGAGTGGTACCGCAACTTGTTCTTTCTGCAAAGATAGCCAGAGTGCGTCAGCTTCCTGGCTCCCGCTGCAGCTGCTGACCTCAGATCAGGAAATTCTCGGGATGCGGTGCCATCAGAGGCGCCGTACCAGTAGCTCTGCTCCTCGCCAGCAGCTGATTTTCGATTCCCCTCCTCCTCCATTGAAGCTGAAACCCTAGTATCTTTCCCCTTAAATTAAGCTCTACTCCTATATAGAAGCTTGGACCACGGAATCCCCCGGCTCTAGAATAGAATCCTTAAATAATTTGTTGCTCTTGCCGCGCTTTCCACCTGTATGCTCCTCCACGGTTTATTTGTTTCTTGTCTCTCCAAAGAGGCAAGAGCTGATTTGATCTTGATGACAGAGGGAGTAGCTGCTTTTTGCTGATTCCGTTTTGGTGCATGCAGATCTGAGGACGAAGCAGGAGGCATGCAGATGCAGGGCGGCGGCGGCGCGGGGGACAGCTCATCGGGCGCGGCGGCGGAGGCGCCTCGTCCGAGCCGGTACGAGTCGCAGAAGCGGCGCGACTGGCACACGTTCGGGCAGTACCTCCGCAACCACCGCCCGCCGCTGGAGCTGTCCCGCTGCAGCGGCGCGCACGTGCTGGAATTCCTGCGCTACCTCGACCAGTTCGGCAAGACCAAGGTCCACGCGCCCGGCTGCCCCTTCTTCGGCCACCCTTCGCCGCCGGCGCCATGCCCGTGCCCGCTCAGGCAGGCATGGGGCAGCCTCGACGCGCTCGTGGGCCGACTCCGGGCCGCCTACGAGGAGCACGGGGGCCGGCCCGAGGCAAACCCGTTCGGGGCCCGCGCCGTCAGGCTCTACCTCCGCGAGGTCCGCGACAGCCAGGCCAAGGCCCGCGGCATCGCGTACGAGAAGAAGCGACGGAAGCGCCCTTCTTCTTCTGCTGCTTCTTCCAAGCAGCAGCAGCAGCAGCAGGCGTCGACTGATCCGCCTCAGCCGCCGCCGCGCACCTCGTCGCCGGCGGTCTCCAGCGACAGGTCCGATAATCACGCGCAGCAGCAGCAGCACGCGGTGGAGCCGCCCGCGCACACGCACCACTTCTTCATCCCGCACCCGCAGTTCCTGCATCACCACGGCCACTTCAGCCTCGTGCCGGCGCCCAACGCCGTGTCTTCTGCTGCCATCAGTGGCGCCACCACTACCACCGTCAGCAGCAACAACGGCGACGAGATAGCGCTGGCCATGGCGGCGGCGGCGGAGGCGCACGCGGCGGGGTGCATGCTCCCTCTCTCCGTCTTCCACTAGACGTCGTCGTATAGCAAAGCGAGGTACTTATTAGGGTTTAATCAACCACATTCTCTGGTCAGTCGTGGGGTTTCTCTAGTCTTAAGATCCATGGCATCAAGATCAGCACACGCCGCACGTCAATTATTAGCGGCCGGCCAGTGTTCTTATGGTGGATTATTATTCTCTCTGCTCTCCTTTGTTCCTTACATTATTTCCTGTTGCGCTGCTGGATGTGGGAGCACTAGTACTAGTACTTGGTACTGTAGGGTTTATTTGCCAGTAACCTCCCTACACTTGGTCGTCGTTTGTGTATGAAATGATCAAGTTGATAATATAAACCAAGGCTTAAGTACCTTGCATGGCATGTCCATTCAATTATGCTGCTTAATTACTCTACTTGACCTTCTTTCTTCGTGTTTGCATAGTAATCCATGGTGATAATACATTAATACTTCTTTGGCTGATACATCTCTCGATCTCTACTTGCTGTTCTTCCTTTGTTTTTTTTTTCCTCCTACTATGCGCTGATCGTCCTTCTTTGTGGGACTGTGGGAGCATCTGATCTTGTTTTTAATTTTTTTATTATTCATAAAACTTGAATTAATTCACAAAGGCCATACACCTCACTTCGCGAAACTGAGTGTATGCTCATCACTAAATCATTCAGCCATATAATGGAAAAAAAAACAGCGCGTGAGGTAATTGAAGACTAACAACAAATATATATTTCTAATTCACAAGAATAACCATTCAACTAGTTCATCTTCACCGGCTTGCAATACTTTTGCATCAGTGTCAATTGCCCTCCAATAATATTATCTCAGACAAGAAGAAAGGAATAGTTCGCACTTGATGCCTATTAATCAGATTTAGAGCGAGCGAACTAATGACGGATGAAAATACATTGTGCTTGGAAATCGTTTTCATATGCAATTTCTACAATTATCATGGCATTATATTAACAGGAGGCATTATTTTAAGCATACCAAATCCTACTTGGTTCCCAGTTCACAACACAAAGTCCTATATATAATTGGACCATTATCTTTGTTTTATTATGCAACACACTTCAATTTCTCGGACACCACAGGTATATATACAAAGTGTAAACAATGATGTGGTTTATTGTATAAGTAATCATAAAGGGCAATAGACATAGTAGCTTAACATGATATCAAATCAGAGATCTTGAGTTCAATTTCTGTTAATTGTATGTTATATTGCGTCGTTTCTACTTTCATGTTTGTATCCCAAGGGAGAGTGTTGAACTATAAGTGAATTATCCACTCTTCCTTGTCAGCTTAATCTTTTTGTAAGCAACTGATTATTGCATAATAGTTTAACACTATCTGTTTTTCATAGTTCATGCACAATGCCTATTTATTCTAAGTCAGGATAATTAAAAATGCATAATTATAATAGTGAGAGAGAGTTCGGAATCCTGCTAATCATTTGTCATGAGAAAGAGTACGGAATTCTGCTAATCATTTGTTATCCGGTCATCGCTTTAAACAGTCCTCAATTTTATTCCCCAATAAAAAAACACACCACACTTTAGCAAGGTTATTAAACGGTTATCAAGATTACACTTGATTGAGAACAATATTGCTGATCTCTACACTCCATAGCGTTTGGATGGGAGAATCATTTTAGATTCTGACCTGAATCACTTGAATAGGTTTCAAAGGGTTAGAATCTGAAACGTTTCTCACCTGAATCACTCTGAAAAGTTTCTCAATTTTGAACTAGGATTGAAAATCACCTAAATAATTGTTTGAATTGATTCTAATTTATTTTATGAAACACTTCATCGATTTTGGATTAATGGCCAAATGTTTATAGTGATTCATGTTTTAGGTTATGAAATGTTACTGGCTTGAATCTGAAACGTTTTTTATTCTCGATGAATCTGAACTTATACCAAAAATGCACCCTAACGTTACTCCAGTTTCACTATCGTAAGCGACTTGATTTTGCTCCCTTTTTTTTGTCACATTTGTGTTTCATTTCTTTTTTACTTTATCTGAGGATGTTTTGCACGAATGTGTTGCAATATTCTTTTAGTAAGACAACAACAATGTGACCGACTAACCTACATGGTCAATATATATAAACCAAAATGCCACAAACGTACGCCCCGGGGAATCTCTGTTCTGTGATATGTGTTCTTCTGAAGAGGTTGTTCACTAGTGATGGTTCCTGTAGCCATCAGTTGTCTTATCCAGTTGTTAATTTGTGAAAGCCATGTTCACGCCCGTTCAAGTAGCCATTGACCTACTCCATAGTGTACAATCCAGAGTGGAGTACTAGTAGGAGAACATCGGTGACTACTAACTGTGACCTGAGCTCGCTGCCGGCAGAAGACGAATCAAATACTTGACTACCACAGACGCAAGCTTTCGGAGTGCACGAAAGCGTGGCAACGACGCGATAGATTGACATGCATGTATACGTGCTGCAGCCACCACTTCAGCTCAAGAGGAAACGTTTGGTCAATGGTCATGTTGAAAGGTTGGCGTGTGTTTTAATTTCTCCAAGCTCTTTCCAACCTCGAGGTGATGGAACGGCCATGGGTATCAGTGCCCTTTCTTGTGTTTGATGATTAGGGGCAATGGATTCCCAAGTCATTTGATTCCTGCAGCAGGCCACTGAAAAAGGAGCACTCATTGCCCAAAACGCCGATTGGCCAAGAATATATTGCCTCTTTTGCACATCTCTCGCGGCCTCTCTCAAAAGATTCATGAATTAGCGATTCATTCATTCTTTATACACACAGTGCATGGTACTAGTTCACATTGTTTCGGGTATTGACCTAAGAGTGTCAATCATGTGCTTCGCGCCAAGCTATGTTCATGAGCACGGTTATAGTATATCCAAACATAGCGAGGCCTCGCCCCTTTTCAAACAGTCCCAAAGGTCACAGCACAAGCAGTGTGCACATAACACCCATGCAGTACTAAACAACTTTAAAAGCTGGCTCACCTTGGTCATTGCCCAAATGCAAATGCATAATTGACCAAGCAAAAAGAATAAAATAATCAGATACCCCATTCGGAACCAATTGCACTGTTGTTAGTTTCTCCCCAGCACAGGAGCAAGTCCTGGCTCTTGTTGGGTTGACCATTGTGGTACGTGCAACTAGAGGCCATTGTGCACCATGCTTGCACACAAGGCAGTGGTCCTAGCTTGCAAAGCGCATCACTTAGAGGACGACAGCGCATAGTGGTGGTGTACCCATGGTAACATGCACACATATGCCATGTGTGTGAATATTGAGGACACTGCAAATTGTGCAATCGTTAGCAGCTTTTTACAGCATATGCAGCGCACCTTCCAGAATCCAAATGATGATGTATGCACATTGCAACCACAAAAAAGTGAGGAAAAAGAAATCGTGGAAGATCTTGATTATTGTTTTTTCTCATTTTGCCTTTGATCTTTGTCGTCACTCGATCAGAAATGCAGGGGGTATGGCCTGCTTAATTACGAAGTCTGTTGATATTATGTCATACTACCATGCATGGAATAGTGAACTGATTTGGATTATTTGTCGTGTTAAGTTCAGGAAAACCTGTCCAAAACGACTGGCGTGTGGGTCCAAAGCATGCATAGGTTAATCACTTTGACACATGGTAGGGCATGCTCTCTCCCACACAAACCATAGTGAATAGTCTTATGTCCTTCCATAAGCCACATGTCTTTAGATCCATGAATCTCCTGCTACCAGCACCAAGCAAGATACCTTTTGGGGTTCAAAGATCATCGATTATTGTATCATGATTTTCTTTTCCTTGTAGAATTTGTACGACATTTCAATATTCATTCAAGTGTACTACTACTCCGATCACCGACTTTTCAACTGATGAGCGGTGCAACAGGCCACACCAGAGATTGATGAAATTTTATCATCACATGTCACTTCGACCAACCACAGGTCTCACTCGAAAAGGTAAGATTTCTAGCGCCCCATTTAAAGGACCGGGGGAGTCGACTCGTCGATCACCACCACCGAACGTGACGAGCGGCGGCAGCTGCCCGGACCTGACCTGAGCTGAACTGATCTGACGTGCCGGAGAAAATTGACGTGAAAGGACGTATGGGCGATTGGGCTCTCGGCTCTTCATGGCAGAAGAAGATTTTGCGTTCAATTCGGTAAGAACACGACGGTTGGGGCTCGCTCCACCACAATAACTTTGGGCGAGACGGCAGGTAAATCCAGTCCATTGACCACCGGTCGCGAGTCATTCGACCGCTGCATCAATCGACGCGTAAATTCGGAACAGTGCCAGTCCGGCTGGAGCACAGTACTGTACTATGCAAGGACAAACCCGTCATACAATAAGAGTGATCACTTTATAGCGAAAAGGCTGGCTCCAATTGACGGCCGGTGATGCAAAGATAGATCGATTGCAGCGAGCTCAGGGCAATGTGTAGAAACTTTTAACCAAAAAACTTTGGCTGTGATATGTACAGTAAATTAGCTGTGGTTTGTCCGTGAGCATTTGATGTACACTAATGAGAGGGCCGGGGTTGATACATTTCGCTGGATGAACGAGAGGGAGACTAATTGTATGTATCACTACTAGCTAACGACAACTACTCCCAGAAATGTTGCTATCGGTAGTCCTTAAAAAAATAAAATAATGTTGCTGTCGGTAAGAGCTGTTATCACGGAAGAAAAAATGGCGACGGTGACATGGCAAGGAGGTTCATGCATGTGTCGACATCACAGAACCCAAACTCTTCTTGCTTCATCCAAGAAGTAGCTAGCGTCCATCATTGCCCAACCAAAGCAAGCATTGTCAACGTCAAAATTCCCCTCCTGAAGAAGAAACGCCCGCTTAATCAGTCCATTTAAAGATCTAACTGTGCTGTATAGAGTGTATTGTGCCACTACCCATTTACTACTAACTTCAAACGGCGTGATTTCATGGTGAGAAGGGATATTAGTGACCTGCTATTTTCATGCAAAATTAAATCATGGCGAAAAGAGAAAGTCGATGGTGCAAGAATTTTCATTCGCGTACTGTATATATGTATTGTACGTGCATGTCCGTGAAGCATCATCCCATCAGTATTTCGTCGCCGCTCACGGGATATTGATGGAGCTCAGAAGATCTCGGTCGTGTCGTTGTAGCTCGCTCTCGAAAATCGAACCCCGCGGTGCTGCGGTTGATCAGGTTAATTTTTTGATTGAATACGCGAGCTCCGGTGAGGTCGATCGAATAAAGAAGAAGAGAAAAAGCTCGGCGTCCGTTTCCGCTTGGCAGACGGAGGGGTCTTGTCAAGCTTGATGGTGATGTGATCGGTCGCCGCAGAGCTCTGCCGATTCAGCGCCTGACGCGTGGCCGCGGGCCCGCCGGTGTTCCTCGCCGCCCCGACATGGACTCCAGAGGGTAACATTGCGGTGGCGAAATTGCCCTCAAGATTTATCTCTTAATTACCCTCCTGCCATTATTGCTCTTCTTAGTCTTCACAGCGTTCCCTGCACAACTTTTTTTTTTTGGACTTATTAACTTTCAGTTGACTGAAGAAACTTTCGGTCATCTTCTAGAGCTATTAAATCCAGATTTAATAATTTATAATTATTACACAAATAATTATATAAAAAATAACTTTCAATTATCTTCTACAGCTATTAAATCTAGATCCAATAATTTATAATTGTTATATAAAAAAAATTAAAACATAAACAAACTATGAACTGAAATATTTCAGCTGATTGAAAACTAGAAAACATTTTTTTTTTACGGCAGCGTTCCTGCACCGCACCGCAACAAGCAATGAGCTAATGCGGGAAGTGCACATGTATATATACAGTCGTGTTTCTCAGAGATGTACGCTTGTGCTCCATGTTTTATGATGGGAGCATGCATATACTGGGATGGAGACGAAACTAACAAGGTCAGACAGGCGGGGCCCACTGGACAGCGAGCTTATCGTGCACACGAGGTCTGTCTCGTCGTGGAGTTACGTGGTGACATGGCGCGGTGACGTGCCGCGTCCCGTCAAGGGCTCCACTTGGCATCACCGTCGTCACGCGCCCGCGTTTCTCGGATCTGAATTCCACATTAGCGTCAGCAGAGCGATTTTCCAGGCTCGCTTTGGACCATCAGCCACTCGTGCTACGGAGAATTTTCCAGGCGCTTGCTACCTAATGCGTCCGATAACACCCATTTTCATTGCCCCCTAAATTACTTCTTAGATTCTAGTATACTCACCTAAAATTTTTTTTGAAGCGTTATTAATTTCTGTCAGTGGAGAATAGTGTTCATCTGTACACACAGCTGCCGCGTGTAATTGAAGCTAGCGATCGAGCTTTCTTAAGTAGCTAGGAGTACGTAGGTCAGCAGCAGGCCAAAACTGGAGCGTGCCTGCATTGGATCGGGCAAGTTAATAAAGTCCACAGTGCAGTGCTAAGTGGCTGCCAACATCACCGGCAGAACACAGAACAGATACAGGCAGAGACATCTATCTATGGACCAATGTTTCGACTTTCATCCGTCCGTGCAACTTGTTCGTCTATCTGCCCAGGCAGCCGTGCTCTCGCCAAATCGTATCAAAACGTTGAAATATTAATTTGAACCAAGGAAACCTCGACTGGTTAATTTTAGTATTAGTCTGAACCGAAATTAATGTGCTCCGAACAAACCACACATCCACGGATTTGTATTTGCTTTGTTACTAGTATATCAAAGGTTACCTTAAGTTTGCGCTCTTCTCAACGTTTGAACCTTCTATCAATTGAGATTGTTGAAACTTTTGTACTCATAGTAATGTGTCATGAATAAACTGGCATGGTAGTGTTTTGAGATAAAAGCTTGTTACAGTTCTAGTGCTAGTTGGTACTGTAGTAAGTTACAAATAAGGATAATTTGAGGAATTCGGTGAAGGAAAGTAGTCTTCACATGCTCTCGAGATATATAAATTCCGAGTTAATTAAAAAACTAAAATTATTCACCACTATCATTATGAAAAATTATGGTCAGAAATCTCTTTCATACACTTACCCATCATTGATATTATAAAATATGTCCAAATTACCATCGTTCCCAATACGTAAATAATCATTCAGAAATAAGTTATTTACTATAGATACTACAGACTATATAACGATATCTATTGCTAGATTATTGGTAATAGTCACAAAAATGTGCGAGTCATACACTACTAACTAGCTTTCTTCATTTTCTAGTGATAGATTTTTGTATATTTTCTTTTACAGCCAATGTGGTACAATACATAACTTTTTATGTTCTGTTGCTCAAATAGCCGGATATATAATTGACGGACATGAGAGGTTGTGATCCGAATGAGAAGACACGCCTGCAAACAAAAAGATTACGGGAGACAAGGGCTTATCTTTACATACAGGAACCAAAACGTGGCACTTAGTTGGCCCTAGGATGGAGCTAGCTAATAATGCTAACAACCCTACCGTATCAATAATTTATCATACCCTGGTTTGATTAGTTCATTATATATAATTCATTGGCTAGCTCCAGATACTATTTAGAAAATGTATCCATGATAGATTTTGCACGTTGTTGCGCTCTCTCTTTCTCTCAGGGCCACAGACTTTGTTCTTTTGCAAGAAAAGCAAGTAGCCAGCCACAAACTTGCAAGTTGTACGTTTTCATTCCAATAGTAAGGGTCCAAGTTGCTCACGCTGCAGGTGCATCTGGAAGCCCCGTGTGGGGGACATCATCTGAGAATGACCATTCAGCTCAAGGTGATATCACGGAGATCATGGTATACAGATCGCGTGCCTTTGCATCACGAGGAGCGTGACAGTTGACAACAACGTACGTCATTCTTCGACCTAACAAATTAAATGACAAGATATCGATTATCAAAACTATCATGCCGCCACTACTTTAACAAAAAAAAATGCCATCTACACTAAACACCTGGATATTACACTATGCGCTTACAACAATGCACTCGCCCGGGTCGTCCTATCCGCCTTTACGATGAAAGGCACGTGTGAGATTTAATTTCTCATTATTCCGCTCCGCTCTCACGTGAGCCGTTGGATGGATCAAGCGATTGATGGGTCACAGACCATATGATCAACAGTTTCAGCTCCGATAATTGATGGGTCACAGACCATATGATCAACAAGTGCCTTCTGCGACGAACACTCGTGGGTTGGCCCAGTTTGATCAAAGTTGCCTTGGAGTTAGACAAGACGGCTGTCTAATTGAGATACCCTACAATCTGACTTTGAGGCGCAGATACACACATGCCTGCCTCTCCATAAAAGTGTCCTGCAAGAACGCACCGCGACTTTGCTTTACTTGCTCGATACACACCACTATATCTCGATCTCTCCTGACCTAATCAACCTATGTCAGTGTGACAAGTGAGTACTTCCTTCGTTCATATTTAGATATTATTTTAGAATTGGGTACGAGAAATAAGAAAAAGTAAAAAGATAGGTGTATTAAAAACAAGAAGAAGAGAAATAAAAATAAAGATATAATAAGAAAAAAAAATATTGTATTAGAAAGAGAGAAAGATATATTAAAAAGCGAGAATAATATATAATTATAAAAAAGTTAAAAATTTTAAAATAACATTTAAATATAAATAGAGGGAATAGTAAGGAAAAGATCCTGCCCCGTATGTAGTGGAGTGGAGTTGGGGGGCAAGGGCAATTACGGAAGATAAGCGGAGGAGGGGTCATGTCCCGAATCATGGAGGCAGATCGCGGGGTGTCTAATCGCCGCTAAAAATATTCGGCAATCGGATGGCCGCCGTAAGGCCACATCGCCGGAAGACCAGCTCGGCCATAAACAAATGGTGCGTGCAGTGGCGGGTTTTCGTATCTTTCGGTTGGATTTCTTTGCTGGGTTGGGGTGAAACGCGAGGAGAGGGGTTTCTTGTTGTTTCCTGGTTCAGTTGTGCCGCACACGATGAAACGCGAGGAAGAGAGCTTGCTTCAGGATTCCTCCAGCGTGGTTGCGTGCGAGCTCAAGTAACGAGATGTGCATATGCATGTGGAGTGTTTCTATTTAATTTCTTCGCCTAACGGTACGGAGATGACTTTGATTTGTGTTTTGTTGGATTATATATACGGAGGAGGAAAGACCGACCTAACTCCGTGGCTTGACTAGATTCGCCTATAAGATTTTCATGTGCCTGCTGGTCGTCCTGCTAGTAGTGCAACTGATACTTTGAAAACAGAACCGTCAAGCCTTGTTTTGGCTTAAGCCTATGAAATGGATTTGGGTCTCTTGTTAATTAAACGTTTGTGTCAAAAAAAAAAAGATCTCGTGGTGGCAGGACGCAAAATATCACAGGAGACGAAACTTGAATTTAAAAAAGTTTGGGCACCAAAACTAAATTCTTGAATTTATCTGGGCCATGAAACAAAAGAAAAATCCATTACGGTTTTGGGCTCGCTCCCCCGTCCAATTGTTACATGTAACCACGGCCCACGCACTAGACTTAGATTAGGCCGTATTGGATCCAGCCTATCTGGCTCACGATCACGAACATGCCAAGCGAAGCAAATACTGTAACCCCACATGTATCAGACATCAGTTATAATCGAGTGGAACAACGAGTGAATGCCACGCCACCGCATTAACGCGCTCAAGAAACTGGAGTATTGCAACAAGCGTTTATTGAGTACTCGTCCTATAAAATCTGCATGTTTCATATACTCATATAATTCACCACAAGACACAGGTTACTCCTAGTAGTACCCATCCAGCGAAAAACAGGCGAGCTCTTCCACCAAGCGTCGCCTGACGATGGCACAGGCAGGGAGCCGCCGCGCCGCGGCAACAGTGGCCGTCCTCGTCGTCGTCCTGGCCGCGGCGGCGCTTCCGTCACCGGCACACGCGAACCGCCGTTTGAAGAAGGCGGATCTGTTCACCGGGAGCTCAGCTCCGGCGGACGCGCCGCTCAGCTCCGACCCGGAAGCTGAGGTCGTCGAAGTCGACCCGAGCCCGATCCTCCAAGAGGACGCGCCGAGCCCGTCGTCGTCGTCGTTCTACAGCACTGGCACGGGGTACGGCTTCTTTACACCGATTCAGTGGCAGTGGGCAAGGATGATATTGCCTTGAAGGCTACACCCTACACTACACGTCGTGAAATCCATCTGTTTATTTCTGATGCAATAAAATCGTTTCTCGTCTATATTCATGTGTCAGTGGCTTATATTGTGACTAAACGGAGTGCGTACTGCTATTTACCGATGTCTTCTGATTGCAACGTGCAATTTATAATACATTTCGCTACAAAAAAAAAAGTCAACCCAAATTTGTCAGTGAACCTACAATTTGCGCTACACAATGTACACTGACTTGCACACAGAATTCGTAATTGCACGGGGAGCGCCTAAAGAATAGTGCGAGGGTAGGGTCAGGCCTCACTGTGACATGGCTGCCTTCGCTCTTGGCGTTTGAGACCCGAGAAAACAAGCTGTGTTTCCTTTGTTTGAACGTCAGCAATTAGAATACTGCGGAAGTACTGATGTTGAATGTTGTTGATCTGGAATAGAAAGAAAAAAGGGTCACAAATTCACAATCAAAATAAGAAAACAATTTTCTTCACAGTCCACGCTGAGCCTATGCTATGATCAGGCGATGTTTCTATTTATTTTACTCCTGATTTATTTTGCTGAGGCTTTGATTCAGTGAAGCGTTTTTCTTCAGATTTATAATAAAGAAAGAAGAGGGCTGAGCTATGCCAGCTTGGGCGCCACCGGGTTGGGCCAATGACATGACCAGCCTGCGAAGAGCGAACATGGGCTGAAACGTTCGGTTCGGTCCAATTGCAGCATACCAGGGCCCAGTTAGCCTTAACCACAGCTCGCGCAAAATTTGGCGCGGACACACGCTCAAGCAAGACTCATCAGTCAATCAATCCATTTCCATTTGCTAGCAATGCTACATGCTCTCAGGTGATCTTCTTGCTACTGAGAACTACACAAACAACTTTATCTTTATATCGTTATTAATGTAAGCAGATCAAACTCGCGTTTATTTCGTCACGCGATCTCGGTGACCGATCTCCTCAGTGGTCCTTCCGTCTGTCGCCGGCGGGAGCCTCGTTGGCCCACTTGAACACGAACCACAGGATATCGGCGATGACGCTGCCGCCGCCGCCTGCCCCTCCTCCTAGTTCGCCGCCGGAGCAATGTCTCTGGAAGGCATCACGGCTCGCGGAGACTGGGCTGCAGGGACGACCTCTTCCAGACCGGCGCCGGACTCCTGAAGAATCTCGAGCTCGAACGCGCTTCGCCCGGCGTGGGCCAGCGCAAAGGCCGACGTGCACAGAACAAGCGCCATGAGCAGGATGATGACAGCGGCTCGGGCCATTTTCGAATTCGGATCGATTGATGAGCTTGCTCTCCTCGATCGACGTCGGCGCGCGGCTGGCTGGTCGAGACGAGCAAGTGGCGAGGAGGGATCCGCAGCAGTTGCTGTACGGGACAACGCAGGCAGTACATTGCGGCCGCCGGTTTATACCGTGCGTCTGGAGCATGCGTTGCTGTTGTGGGTGACGAAACGGAACCGAGAAATTCGCCAGTCAGTTACAGTAAAATTTCGTTCGAAAGAATTACCACAGGGGGGGGGGGGGGGGGGGGGAGGTGTTTTCAATGCTGGAACGGACACGGTCTGGATGCATTTGCCACAGTTTTGACCACCATTATTCACCCTATTATTAATCACACACTGTAATTTGCCGCTGCAAATTAGTAGTCCGTGATCAAGCACACACCTGCATATACAGGTATAGGTAGCTTAGCTTGGAATCCAATCCAAGTACTAGCAGGAGTATATACCTAACTTGCGAACGCAAAAATCCCGGTGAAGAAGACAGCTCACCGGCGGCGATACGACACATGCAGTCGCTCGGGTGTCCGCTTTCACGAGACACGTGATGCCGCCCCACGCTTTGTGGCGCGCAGCTCATGTGAAACTGCGACGCGAGCGATGATGCTTTGCGCCTTTCCAACAGTATGGCCGCTGCCAAGTCGCATCACACCGTCGGCTACACACATTTTGCTGCATTGTTAGTATATCACCAGCAAGAGGAAACAAAATCTGGGTCACCATCCAAAAGATGATGATGCAATCGCTTACAGTGACATTTTTCTTCAATTTCTAGTGTGAGGACTGAGGACAGTATATATACCTACCGTTCTGAAAATTACTGGTGTTCTCTAACAGTAACAGTGCACGTTTTCAACAGCAGCTGTCTTTTTTTTTTTTTGTAAAACTAACTGTACCGTTAATCGTGCCAGTGAAAATGCACGGAAAATCTCTCAAAGAAGAATGTAACGCTGACGTTTCGAGCTGATGGAAAGGTCGGATACTCCGATCCTGCAAGCGTAAGCAAAAATTCGCTCAATTCTATACGCCGAGCAAAGTCTAACTGCACTCTATATTGTGTCAATGAAAAATACGGGATACATATGTCATCAAAAGAAAACAAGACGGTGACATTTCCTTTTCTTTTTCTTTTTCTTTTTGATGACACAAGACGGTGACATTTCGAGCTGGAGCAGCAGAGCAATCCAGCAGCTCCAAACATTGGACAGTTTGTTTTCTCGGCCTAGTGAAATATACCTTTCCACAGGGACGTATCCGGAAACTGCACCGCGAAGAAGCGCGATTTCAAACGGCCCACCGCTCAGTACCCCACTCCTCCAATAAAAAGTCTCTCACACCTCTCCTCGCTCACTCCAACCTCCGCCGTTTCCCCATTCCCCCAAACCTCACCTCCTCGCCGACGGAACCCTAGTCCCCTTCGCCGCCGCTCCCCACCCGCCGCCATGAGAGAGATCCTCCACATCCAGGGCGGCCAGTGCGGCAACCAGATCGGGGCCAAGTTCTGGGAGGTGATCTGCGACGAGCATGGCATCGACCACACCGGCAAGTATGCCGGCGACTCCGACCTCCAGCTCGAGCGCATCAACGTCTACTACAACGAGGCCAGCGGCGGCCGCTTCGTCCCGCGTGCCGTGCTCATGGACCTCGAGCCCGGCACCATGGACTCGGTGCGCTCCGGCCCGTTCGGCCAGATCTTCCGCCCCGACAACTTCGTTTTCGGCCAGTCCGGCGCCGGGAACAACTGGGCCAAGGGACACTACACCGAGGGCGCGGAGCTCATCGACTCCGTCCTCGACGTCGTCCGCAAGGAGGCCGAGAACTGCGACTGCCTTCAAGGTACGCGTGCTGTAAGAGTAGATCTGATGGTCGTTTGCCTCTTCTGTGCTATTCGTCAATCCTTGTGGCTTCGGGATCTAGGGTTTATTTGGCATTAGTTGTGTCCCGAGTTCGTAGATCTGAACAATTTGGCTTAGATCTGTACGGTCCAAGAGATATTGGATGAATTAATGGGTTAATTTGTGGCTATTTCGTTGGTTCCTTGTAGTTCGAAGTGACTCTCGTAATCGGTTATGCATTCCTCCTTGCTGCAGGGTTCCAGGTCTGCCACTCGCTGGGAGGAGGCACGGGTTCAGGAATGGGCACCCTGCTCATCTCCAAGATCAGGGAGGAGTACCCGGACCGGATGATGTTGACGTTCTCCGTCTTCCCGTCGCCCAAGGTGTCTGACACTGTCGTGGAGCCCTACAACGCCACGCTCTCCGTTCACCAGCTTGTTGAGAACGCGGATGAGTGCATGGTGCTTGACAATGAAGCCCTCTACGACATCTGCTTCCGCACACTGAAGCTTGCAACACCAACCTGTAAGTCAAGAATGGTTTGTGTTTATGTTTCATGTTTGCTTACTCAGCTTTCATGGTAGAGTTATATCCTGTTAATGTATGGTTGGAATATCAACTCCCAGTAGTTTTATGAAGCCCATCGCGTTCATTTATCTTTGAACTGTATATGAGCAGAGTAATTGCTAAAGGTGCTTTCCAGAGATGCTTGTTGAATACTTTCTGTCACAGCATATGCATCATTGTATATCTGTTTAGTCAAGCTGGCTGACCTGTGTCATATGACGTTGTGGAACCTCATTGTTTGAAAAAAAAACGTTGTGGGACATCTGACGGGCACTGATTTTGACCTGATGCTTCCTAGTAGTGGGTGATGTTACTATCTTCTTAAAATTTGTTTGTTTTACAAATAGGCACAAAATAATGTCACTTTGATCTGATACTTGCTAGTATTTTGTGTCAACTATCCTATTAAAATTGTTTGTTATTTACAAATATAGGCATGAAATAATGTCATTACTAATAGTGTAATAATAAATGAGTGCTCTCAGAGTATATTTTAGCCTATTTGTTAGAAGTGCTTGTTTCTTGCATACAACCTTGTTTTGGCCGTTTATTTACACCCCCGCTCTTTTTCTTTTTGCAGTTGGTGATCTCAACCACCTCATCTCTGCAACCATGAGCGGTGTTACATGCTGCCTTCGCTTCCCTGGTCAACTGAACTCTGACCTCCGGAAGCTTGCTGTCAACTTGATCCCGTTCCCACGTCTTCACTTCTTCATGGTCGGATTTGCTCCTCTGACCTCACGTGGCTCCCAGCAGTACCGTGCCCTCACAGTGCCGGAGCTGACCCAGCAGATGTGGGATTCCAAGAACATGATGTGTGCTGCTGACCCTCGTCATGGCCGCTACCTCACAGCATCTGCCATGTTCCGTGGGAAGATGAGCACCAAGGAGGTGGATGAGCAGATGCTCAATGTGCAGAACAAGAACTCTTCATACTTTGTGGAATGGATCCCCAACAACGTTAAGTCGAGTGTGTGTGACATTCCGCCCAACGGCCTGAAGATGGCGTCCACATTCATTGGTAACTCTACCTCCATCCAGGAGATGTTCCGACGGGTTAGTGAGCAGTTCACAGCCATGTTCAGGAGGAAGGCTTTCTTGCATTGGTACACTGGTGAGGGCATGGACGAGATGGAGTTCACTGAGGCTGAGAGCAACATGAACGATCTGGTGGCTGAGTACCAGCAGTACCAGGATGCAACGGCTGAGGAGGAAGAGGAGTATGAGGACGAAGAAGAGGAGATGGCTCACTGAGGCTGAGGAAGAGGACTATGGAGGAAGAAGAGGAGATGGCTGCCTCGCAGTCGCCTTATCCTGAATATTTCTTACATATGTCAGTGCTAGTCGTGTTGATTGGGTTGCTTGTGGTGATGTTAGGTTCTAGTAGATGTTATTGTTTTCTTTAATGTTATGTTGTCGTGACAAATTGAGTTTTCTTTTGTTTAATGCTTGCTCAAATCGTTGTTACTGAGGTAGCTTAACTGATTGGGGTCATGACGTGTTGATTTTCCCAGAACATGTGGTATCTAGTAATGTCAGCCTAAATGTCATATACAATGGTCATGCATGTTTTTCAGTTTTGCATTCTCGCTGTACAGGTTTTGAGTTGGTTACTGTACATCCGTTGATGCTTATTGTATTGATAGGCAAATTCCACAGTGAGACATGCCTTGCCTCATTTTGTATCGCTTTATCTACAAGAGGCCATGTTTTTATGTTTTTTCTTCAGTCAATGATTTGTTTTAATTTTTTTTATAGGATTATCTAATAGCTCAGGACTGAAAGTTGCCCAAATTTTCAGTCAGCTGAAAATTAGCAAGTCCTTTTTTTTTTATACAACTAGGCCATGGTTTTAAGTTGTTTTTCTCGCTCAAAACGAGTATTCTATACCAAACGGTGTTGGTGAGCCCAAGCAGAGCGGTGAGCCGGTGATGAAAAAATGTTGGTTCAAAAGGCACACAGTGAAATCTTTGTAAAAATGTTGGTAATGAATGCCATGCCGCAACAACAATTGAAACAATCACCACTCAAACAATGTACTACTCTTCTCAGTTCTTACACGCAAAGAATGTAATGAATATTGGATCCACACAACTCTATCTCCCCTCAAATCACTCTCAGCCTCAAGAACATTCTGCAAAGTTTGGATCTCCCTCAGCACTTCTTGGCATAGGCGCTCTTGGCCTTGTGCCTGAACAGCACCTTCTTCTTTCTGTTGGACGCGTTCTCCACGGTGAGCACGACCTTGCCAGGCTCGCCGGCACGGAATGAGTTGCGGACAGCCTCCTCGCTGGATGCCATCTTCTTGCCCTTCCTGACGATGATGGTGTAGGAGCCCTCGTCGGTCGGCACAAACTCCTCCTTGTAGTTCACTTCCCAGCCCAGCACCGTCAGGTCCCATGTCAGGGTGGTGTCAGCCTGAAATTGGAAATAGATGATGTCAAATAAATTCTAATTATCAGGACTGTTTCCAGAAAATTCAATTAATATGAAGTGTGTACCTCAGTGGCTTCAATCTCAATGGTCTCGGTGGAGTTCGCCTTGACAATAACCTCAGTGACTTCGCTGTCTTCAGCAGAGAATTCAGTGTCGTTGTCACGCTTCAGGCCGCCGTACTTCACGGGGATCGCCTCAATCGGAATGTACCTTCAAGGATGTGCATGTTTGTCAATAAAATGTCCCAAAATTTTGCTCAAAGTCACATTGCCCTTCAAGAATGACAGTGAGATATGCTCTGGTACTTACTTGAGGAGGGTCTCAGTGACCTTGGACGGGCGAGCAATGACAAACTTGCTCTTGGTCCTCTGGGTCATGAAAGGGTAGAACAGGGTGCTGAAGGCGTAGTACCAGAACGGCACGTTAATCAAGATCTGCAAACAAAATCATACAATAACGAATTGTTAAAAACTTTCACATGCATCGACTAGCCATTCAAGAACGAATTCGTATAATTCGGTACTCACGTTTCTGGTGACGAGCTCGGGGTAGTTGTCCTGGAACAGGTCGAGCACCTGCTTGACGGCGACGCGGAGGTCCTTCTTGGCCGGCCCGGGGGAGTTCCTGAGGTCGGTGACCTGCAGCAGCGACGAGACGCCGCCGGGCTTGAGGTCGAGGTCGGCGACGTGGCGCTCCATGGCGCGCACCCGCCACTGGAGGAACCTCGCCTTGCCTTCCTCCGTGCCCAGCGCCTTCTTGTACACGGCCTCGTCGGCGAACACCCCCAGTGCGTTGTAGCACACCGGGTGGCCCTCCCGGTCGGCGCCGTCGAGGTAGCACGCGCCTTCCAGCTCCTCCGGGAGCTCCTCGCCGGCGGCGAAGCCCTTCCAGTCCCTGCGCCAGCGGAGCGTCTTGCGGAGCATCTCGAACGCCGCGCCGGCCTTGAAGTCGCGCGCGCGGAGGAACTTGAGGAGCACCACGTCGGTGGAGTCGTCGCCCTTGCTGGAGAGCAGGGGCACGCCCCACAGGGAGATGTCCTTGTCGATGACGACGGTCGCCGGCTTCTCCTCATCCGCCGTCGGCTTCTGAACGGCTTCCTCTTTCTTCTCTTCATTCTCCTTGGATTCCTCTTCTTTCTTCTCTTCCTTGCTTTCTTCCTCCTCTTTCTTTTCCTCGGCTTCAACCTCCTTGCTTTCCTCTTTCTTCTCCTCGGCTTCGGCTTCCTTGCTTTCCTCCTCCTCTTTCTTCTCCTCGGCGGCGGCCTCCTTCTTCACTTCCTTCTCGACGGGTGCCTCAGCCTTCTTCTTCTCCTCCGCCTTGCCGTCATCGAACAGCTTGCCCTCCACAATGGCCGCCTCGACCTTGTCGCGGAGCTCGGCGAGCGCTTTCCGCTCGCTCTCCTTGAGGTCGGCGAGGAAGTTGCTCTCCTCCCTGAACGACGCGTTCTTCGACACAGCGACCGCCGTCTCCTTGGCCTCCACCTTCGCAGCAGTCACCTCCTTGGCCTCGGCGCCATTCCCGGACACAGCCTCCACGCCCATGAATGGAGATTGCACAATTCACAGCAACCAGAGCAAAATCGGCAGGAGGTGGTGGGGTAGCGGTCAACGCAAAGAATGAATTGAGGAGGCGGCTGCGGCGGGCCACGATGGAGAGGAGTGGGGAGCGGAGGAGAGGAAGAGAAACGGCTATATAGTGAGGCAGCAACGGCTATGGGCGGCAGCCAATGGGGAGGTGACAGGTAGGCGGGTAGAGAGGGAGGAAAGCCGTTGGGCTCGTGGGGCCCGTGGCTGCCGCTGGGCTGACGAGGCGAAGGGTCGCTTTGCTTTTGCGGTGCTCGGCCAGCCCCAACCCAACCCAGCCAACGGCTAGCTTGTACCAGCAGCGGTTAGCTTTGTTTGCATATCACTAGTGCTATAAACAAAGCTGAGATGGCCTGTGCTGGCTTGTGCCTATGCTAGGCTGTTCTCTCAACCTTTTTCTGTGGGGCTTCATTTGTTAATGTGACAGGTTGGTAGTTTGACTCGACAGCTGTGCAATCCTTCTAGACCAGGTCGTATGTTCATCACTTCATTGTACTACTGAATTATTAGGAATTAGTGTCCAATCATGCAGTAATTTACAAGCTGGAAAAGGAAAATGGACAAGGTTTGGCAAAAGAACTAGTAGTGCACAATAAAGCCACACAGCTGGAACAGATGTAGGGTTACAAGTACAATGCAACAGATGCTATGCCAGTAGTATCCACACACATTTGCTGTTAGCATACACCCAGCTGGTTGTGTATCAGACACAGCAAAAATGACAAGGTGTAGATAAATGAGTAGAATCCACCATCATAAACAATGCAATTGGGGGGGAGGGGGAGGGGGGGGGGGGGGAGAAAGAGTCAATGCTTTCAGATTTTGGAAGCATTCATTCATTCATAGTCTCAACACCACGCCTGACTGCCAGAGCCAAGTTCTGAACAGATTGATGGGGAATTTGCCAATTTTTAATGCTCACCACATGATTCAGGGTTCTTATGCATGTGTTTGGTGACAGATGAAAACATCAGATTCCACAGTTCCAGACTTCCAGTACCTTAACACAGGTTTCTGGTCATTGGTGCAGAAGCTTGAATTTTCAAATACCGATGAATTGATGCCCTTCCAACTGCTACAAATTTTGGATGGGCGTACATCTTCCTGTGTCACCGTTCTTCCTAATTAGTTAATCAAACACCTATTTCCCTAAACCACCTAAATGTTCATAGCAGTAGCACCTGGTGTAACTTAATTACAAAGGGATTACTATACAGCACCCAGAAATGTGTTGCAGTCATAAGAGTGACCCTTAAACCTCATTTGCACCAGGAGTCCGTGGACACCTAGGGCTGCCCATCCAATTCACCAAGCCGGTCATTGGTCTTCATCACACATCAAGGTGCAACAAGCTATCCTTATCCCCCTTACAAACATGCTGTCTCACTGGATTGATCTGGGAATAAGTAGACCATATCAGCAAAAAAAAAAAAAAATGACAACACTCCTTATTAAGGAGTGCCCCTAATAACCTCTCACTGGAAAAGTTACAATATGGATGAAAGAGCCTGAGCTCTCCACTCTGCTATCTTCAGACTTAGTTTTAGTCAATCAGCTGCAAAGTAACCAAAAAAAAACATGCGTGGGTAAGGCAACCCCCGGGCATTTTGCTAAGAAGACCTTCATGCAGGTCGAGAAAACCCCCGAACCAAGTTGAAAACAAAAAGGATGAGATATCCCTGAGTTTTCCACTCCTGCTGTGTTCAGTTTTAATTTCAATTTTCGATTTTAAGGAACTGCAGTTACCAGAGTTGAGGCTCAAGACAACATTAAAGCAGAATTGAGAATGGTCTTAGCCGTCTGGCAGTTAAGGCTTCAGACAAAATCAGATCTAAAAGGAATTCTTAGCAGAACATGGTACCTTAGCAGCTATCACCGTGAATGTTTCTTTGACTGTGAGGCTATTACTGCATCAACAATATCTTTATCGGCATCCTTGAAATCACCAGTGACCCTGTGGGAGACAACGTCCAGTTTAGTGATTTTATTTAAACCATAAAACTGGAGACTATGTAAACAGCTTAAAGTTACAGATAACAAGTTTGGATTTGGTTTCGGAAAAATAAAGACAGAAAGAACATTCAAAGATCATACCGATTATAAGTTAAGAAAGCATCGCCTATCTGTCCAATCACTTTGTTCCGCACCTTCCTGACACAAACCTATGAAATCCACAACATGAATGAATAAAAGAATCAGTAGCAGAATTACATTTAGACATTTATGCATTGGATTTACATGCAAGGTAAAATGAAAAAAAAGAAGAAAACCTGAACGACATCAATAGGGCCACAATTCGGATCCCTGTTTCGATGGATGACAATTCCATTATCACATTTGTTGATAAAATGTGCACTTCCACTTATATCATACATATTAGGTGGGCCACCGGTCCAGTTATGAAGCTAGCAGAATAAAAACTCGAGATTATGTTAGAGATATATTGCAAATATCATTATGTGATTAGGGACAATTTAATTTACCTGTCTAGGATGCGCAACAAACCATACATGGCATGAATGATGCTGAGCAAATCGCTTAATCTTGGTAAGAATCTGACTGACATATTCTGTCTCAGTTCTGTTCAAGGGACAATAAAGAAGTGAGTTGGTCATCTTTGCAAATGTATGTGAATAACCGTATCAGTGAATTTGTAAATGTCCACCAAGCTATAAGAGGCAAAGGTGCTCACTGGCTTGAGGAGCGCTGATGGTCAAGTTCATTATAAGGATCAATTACAAGACCACGGACTCCATATCTAAGAACTGCAGCTTTAGCAAGGTCAAGAACCCAATTAATGGATGGAAGGCTATCGTCTTCACACCTGAATAATAAGAAGTCTAAATTTCAGAAAATGCAATTAAGCCTGAAGACAGCATATTACTATGTGATTAGACATAGTAGGCACTATTGCACTGCAGTAAGACTCAAGTAGTAGTCACAATGCTATCAAATTTACAAACCTGATTAGATGAAACGTCTCATTCAACCAATCTTTGCCTGCTTCGAATTCATCAGGAGTCATTCGTTCCTCAGACCCACCATATCTGCACCAACAAAAACAAATTTTTCTTAACCAATGAAACATAATCTTGAACCAATAGACAGCGCGAATACTAATCCTTGAAAAGATAGCTTCAGAGATCATATGAGACCAAAACTCAAAGGTATACTATTGTGTCCTCACCTAGCATTAAAGAATGGTTTCTTGGTGTGCTTCTCTAAGAGTTTCCTAGCATGCTCTCTGACCTAAACATTAAAAATAACCAGTATTTGAAACGTGTCCAGTGTAGATTGATAAGCTAACGGTATCAGCAACTACGTAAACGAATGATGCCTTTGCCTTGTTTTCCATGGAGCACAGAACAAATTTCCACCCACACTGGTCGTTTATATTGCACATTAAAGCATCAATCCACTCGCTTTTACCAGAATTAGGTACGCCAGTTACTACAGTCAATTCACCAGGAACAACCTGCAAAATAGAATACAGAACCACATGATATATTGCAATGATGAATAAAGACTGCAACTGCAACCCCCCATGCACGCCATGGGAGTTCATGCCATCATTCTAATGCTTCTTAGCCACGTACTTAAACTGGTGTCAGGTGATATTGATACTCAAGAACAAGAAAAGATAGCACCTCTCATTATATTGATTACAAGAAAAGGCATGCAAAAATGGATACACATGCAGATTCATGGCTATACAGCATACAGGGTTGGTCAATCCACCATGGCCTAAGCTAGTTCATTTGACAAAAACATACACAAACCAAGATACCAATTAGGAGGACCGTCTCTAAATTGAAATAAATAAGGTCCCAGGTCCAGCCATTTGCATCCCTATTTATGAGTGAAAAGGAAAATAACATTGGTCACATGAGAACCTTGGACAATGTTCACATGTGAAATCATTGAGAAAACAGTTCTTTCACAAAAAAATTGTCAAAAAAAAGTTGGTAGGTTTCTACAACAGGTTCCAGAAGTTGCAGTTTATTTGCTATTGGTGTCAAGATACTTGTAGCTTTTTTATGTTTACTTCAAATGAAACAAGCATTTCTAAATACAATTTAGGTCAGTAAACGATCTCCTGTGGTCAAATAAACAAAATAATGAAATAACAACATGCTTATCCTTCAAAATATAAAAGGAAGATGCCAACCTTAAATTCAGAAACAACCTTCAACAATAAGCTAAAGAAAATCTAACCTTGTAAATATCATCCATAGATTGCCAACCAGTACAAATGCCAAGCTCATCTCCATGGATTCCAATATAATAATTATCAATCTCAGGGAAGAAATCTCTGAAGGAGAAAAGGCCTCTTATAGGATACAGTTCTGCATCTTCTATAACTTTTCTCAATGCTTGTGGACCTAAAAACATCAGTACCTGTAGTTAAAATGAACATGTCACAAGGGTTAATTTCATAAATCATAAACAAGTTCCAGGTACTGATTCCCGAATATGTCAAACGACCATGTTACATAACCATAACAAACCTCATTCGCATCTTTGCAAATGTCTGTCTCATTCTTCTTTGGCCAGACAACTCTCCAACATCTGATTGCATCAAATTACAAAAATAGAAAGAAAAAAAAAGCGAGTAAGAGTTTGCAAAACCCCTTAATGTACACATTTGTTTGCAAAAGTTCATGCTTGCTGATGCACAAAAGGTACAAACCTTTCTTTGCCAAGTCGACGAGCAAGTTCCTCAGCCAGAGCCTGCCCAGGAGCATCGGCATCTGTTGCCAGAATTATCCTAGATGCCTATTAACATGTGCCAGAATAAATCTCAGAAGTGTGATACTTGTGCATCTCAGAGTTTATGAATGATTTGGATTCTGAGATAAGAAAATTCGCACCGAATCAAGATATTCTTTGCAGTTCCACAGATATTGGTACTTCTTATCCTAGCTTTACAGAGAACATAAACATGCGTTAGATAACCAAATAACAACAATCTGTATTAGCATGGTAGATAAGCAAGTATAAACTGCCGAGAGAAAACAACAACAAAGCCTTTTTATCCCAAGCAAGTTGGGGTAGGCTAAACTGCTGAGAGAAACAAAAAAAAATATTAAAAATCGTATGAAATAGTTCTAACCTGCTCTTTGTCCGGGAGTTTATTGGATACTCGTGGTGGTGCACCATCTGGCACACTGACACAGTTACGAAAGCCAGCCTCTTCCATGGAGAGCTTATCAATTTCACCCTCAACCTGTCAAGTCAAACAGGAAAAAGTAAAATAGCACCCCAAGGATATATTTTCTGGGGAACTCAATATAAAAGACAGCCCAATTGGAAATTGAACATACAATGATGACATCACGCGCACGCTTTATATCATCCAAACCATATAATATTTTCTCCGTGTTCGCCTCCTGATAGAAAAGAGAGAGAAAATTACTTTCAACAATAATATAACTAAATCAATATCTGGATAAGAATGACAAACACAAACCTGTGAAAATTTCTTCGAGACTTCCCTGTATTTACATCCAATAAGGATTCCATCACGTCTATAGGTGAAAGCAATAGCTATCTGAAATTGATACACCATACTTTCAATTTTACCATAATTTCTTGCTGTATCAAAGTAGAATCACCTCAACAGTACAGCTATACCTTATTGTTCCAGTTACGTTGCATTACTTTATTCCTTCGAAGTGTCTCCGCTGATATCATTCTTTCAGAAAAGTATGTTACAAGCTGCCGAAGTAATCGATTAGCAAAATGCTCATGTGCAAAAAACTTTTAGCAGCGTGTATCAATAAGTAAGCAAATGAAAGCCAAGAACTAGATTCAGCACTATTTTAAATATTTACAAAATACAAGTTCTCGTCAAGTAACAGTAGGTACCTCATCACAAAGTGGCTCAAGTCTGAGTTCCTCTTCGGTGGGTTTTCTGTAAACCTTATTCACCACTTGATTAGGTTCAACCTCCTGGTCAGATCCATTTGCTACGTTACCTTTTCCTTGAGATAACTCAGAAACTCCATCAGGCTGCAGATAAAACAATATTTGACATCAAGATGGCTCATTACTTCAGTTCTATGTCATTTGTTTTGCTATAATCACCTTGATAAAACCTCTCCAACCACATGTCGATCTGAAACAACTCCATGTCGCATTGAAACTAAAGAAACAACAGAGAATGAACATCAGAAGACAGAGAGAGCCTGATGTATACAACTGAAAAAACAATTGCAAACCAACTGGTCCAAATGATTTCCAAACTCACCCATCTCTTCTGATGTAGACACTAAGGCTCAATTCTTCAGTAGATCCACCCTTACACTAGTGAATAGAAGGAAATTAATAGATCATCATTTGTTGCATGATAGCTCGAGATACAATGGATGACCACAAAATCATTTATATAACTATGCCATATGTGGTGCGTAAAATTATTTGAAAACTCGGCATCACTCTTAGAGAAAACTTTTAGTGCAAAATAAGTAAATATATCAAACAGGAATAACAATTTAATGAAAATAGGCCTTTTTTTTTAGGTTTTGAGTTAGAATACAGGGCTCTGACATTCGTTCAAAAAAATACAGATGATTCATGCATTAAACCTTATCTAAAGAAATAATTCAAGAAAAGAAAGGAAAATGGTAATAATTTCACCAAACTACAAAAGGTCCCAAAAAATACCTTTGGGCACAGCAACTTTTGAAAAGTATCAAGCCTCCATTGCTTGGGATTAATCCCTTCATTCTTCAACTTCTGAACTACCTGTGCAAGCCTCTTCTCAGAACTCTTGTAGTCGTTCACAGAATGCACTGTCAAGCCACCATGGCAACTTATCAATGAAAAACAAATAAAAGTGATGTAGAACAGTTGCTTTAAGCAGCAAGCAAATTATTAAAGTTGTGAAAAGCTAGCATACTAACTAGAGCATGATAAATGCAGAAACAGTGTGAATTTGAGGCATAGTTTAAAAGAGCAAGTGCACTGAATTGTTCTGCTACAACTCCAATACTGATCATGGATACCTAAGAACAGCAGGAATGACACCAATATAAGCGAGGAAGTGGCATTACAAGCAGTAATTAGGCATATGGCGATGCGAGCTTTCTCAAATAATGACACAGCACACCAGACTAATCTAGAATGGAAAGTTACAAGATGGGCAAGGCACAAGGAGCAGAGTTTCCAGGTGCTGAACTCTCAAACCAAAGTAGCAGCACGGCGACTCCCGACAAGTGAAAAATTAACCGCGACACAGCGCGATAAGTGGTTCAGAGCTAGGACGGTGCATTACCTTTCCTGGAGCGCACGTCGACAGGGCCGGCGGGCCGCGCATCCGGGGTGCTCCAGACGCAGCAAGCCACCTCGGGCCGCCGGTGGAGGCGGCTCCCGGAGAAGGAGTGAAGCAGCCGGATGCGGTGGCCCCCTGCCGCGGCAGCGACTGGGAGGCGGCGGCGCGCGACGAGGAACAGGCCCGAGTCCCCGCCGGCCGCAGCCGCGGAAGAGGAGGCGGAGGCGGCCATGAGGAGGAGCGAGTGAAGGGACGGCCGCGGGGGCATCACGGAGCTGCCGCTAGGGTTTCGCCGGCCTCAGGGGCGAGGGCGCATGGAGCGGAGCGAAGCAGGGGAAGGAGGGGTTTGCAGAGGGGTCTTGGGGAGGAAGAAAGAGCGGAGCAGAGCAGAGGATTTTCGGATTGGGTTACGAGGGGTTTAGGGTTTTGGACATCGGCCGCCGCGCGGCGCGGCCGGGGTTCCCGGGGGTGTGCCGTGCCCGACCGGTGGGTCCCAAAGTTCTGTGGGCTGTAGTTCGCCGAAAAATTGAAAAGAAAGAAATTCTTCAGCGAGCAAGGGATGTGGCTATACATATGTTTGACTGAATCGTCGGGAAGTGATTTTACTTGGATGATTTGACTCAATGTAAAATGGAGCTGTAGGGGAAAAGAAACCAGAAAAAAAAATGCGTGGTGACTAATGAATGATCTTTCTAGTCATTTTTTATTTTTCTACTAATTTTCCTAATTTTTTCAGTTCTTTTGGGTGAACATTTGCTTTTAAAATTTTGAGAGGAATTCATTGCTTTCAGTTTCAGCCAGCCGGGCCCATTGACATAGAGCCCAAGGAATTTCCTTTCACACTGTAGAATGTAGAGCCTTGACACTGAACATGGGCTAAATTAAGATGGTCCATACCATCTTTAAGCAAGGCCCAAGCCTGGTAACACAGGCCACAGGAAAATTACGGCCTTATCCAGGCACGGCCACAATTCCAATCGACGCAGAACGGCAGAAGGTCGACGCGCGACGTTCCGCTCGAACTCGAAGAAACGCTCGCTAAAAAGGGCCATTTCAGTTCTCCGCAGAGATCGCCCGTGAGCCAAATAACTGTCGTTGCTCCCCTCAAAAAAAAAAAAAAAAAAAAAAAAAAAAAAAAAAAAACTGTCGTTGCTATCTCCTTGGTCTCGCAACGAAATCCTATTACTCCTACGTAATCTACAGTGTCGTCAGCTAGCTGCCGAGAGAGCAAGTGGTCACTGAAGCTGATTCTAACTTCGTCTCTCCATTATTTTCATCGTCGTCTTTGGGTCCTCGTCTTCCTTTTAGATCAAAGATTAGAACGTTGAACGTTCTAAAAACTGCTGAATCAAGCTGCAGAAAGAATCCGCGAGACAGGCACGTCTTCGTAACTCGTAAGCGTCTTCATCTAGAGCTTGACCCGTCGCAATCGCCAGCAGGATACCCAAACCTCCGCAGCTGCAGCTACGTCAATTCGAATTTCGAAACGTGCCTCTCTCGTGTACTTACTACTGTTTTTCTCGATCGCTCATGTCGTCTATGTCGTGCTCGATGGTCTCGGGATATTTGTCGTCCTCGTCGTCGCACGCAAGCCGATCCAATCGGGCGTGTGTCATACGCTTGAGACCGTGCAAACGTCACAGGTCATTCGTGCACACAGCTTTTTTTCTTTTCGTTCTTCCGAAAACTCGTAAAAGGTCTTTTTGTTCCCAAACCAATCGTTGAACTCCAACCTACTCCAAAAGCTCTTGTTGAATTGAAGAGTTATAGACCACAATATCACTAGACAAAAGGAGTACATACATATGCTCATACTAGAATTAAAATTTTCAAGAGATCAACTTCAAGACACATCATAATTCATATTTTAACACACAATCCACCATATCATGACATGAGCATACATGTGTAATTATATATAACTCCTTGTTTAGTGGTATAGACAGTCTAAAATCTTATATATGGACGCCCATGTCACATGCATAAGACTACTGACCATGTAAACACCGTGTGTCATAACGACAATTTGTCAAACTTTTTCCGTCTAGGCTTCCAATAATGTTCCCGAATGTAATCACTGTTGAATATTCTTACACTTCAAAACTGTTGACTGTCCTGTACTAGCACCGCATCTTCTTTTATTTACGAGAAGATACTTGTGCATCTTAAAATAACTGTTTTATATTTGTTGCAACATGCTCTTTGATTCCTTTTCGCAAAAAGAGAACTTGATATTTGTCTAGCCTTCATCGATTAAGTTATTACTCGAATACAAATACCTAGCCACATACTATTTAACTTGGGTATATTGAGATTCAGTTCTCCTATCCAAATCCTGATGATGGATAACCTTGGCGAGTTTGACCAAGTCCAAGTTCATGCCTGAATGCATCATCCAGGATAATTGAAGATATAATAACTAGAACAAAATGATGCTACATTTCACTAGTTCTTTCCTTCCAAAAGGAATCATCATTCACACACATGCGAAAACTGAATCCACAGTAACTTCTGACAGGAGTCCTAACTTTAATTACACGCGCATTGCAATGCGGCGACTTATACAGCAAATCCTCTCCGACCAGAATCCCAGAGAAATTGATAAGAAGAAAAGTAAATTGCTAACTATATACGTTAATCCAACCTTCATCATCACCGAGCTAATGCTAGCTATCTTGCCCAAATTAAGTTAACATGGACTGGATCATCTACTCTCGGCGCGCGGCGAGGAGTCGGGAACGGCGGCGAGGACGTCCCTGAACTGGTGGACGGCGCAGGGCACGCGGAGGACGCCCTCCTGGCTGTACCCGAACTCCTCCGCCGCTTCCTCCAGAAGCGCGGCGAACGACGGGTGCCGGAGCGCCTCGACGCGCACCACGAACCGCTCTCCGTCCTCGCCGTCGCCGCCGCACACCAGCACCGGCACGCAGCCGCGGGGCACGCCGGTGCTGCTGTCGCTGACGCGGTCCGAGAAGCTGAACCGCCGCATCAGCTCCTTCCTCACGGCGCCGCTGCCCTCGCGAACGCGGTCGGAGAAGCTCAACCGCCGCGCAAGTTGCTTCGTCATCGTCGTCGGCGGCGGCGGCGATGTATTGTATGATCTGGATAATGCACGATGTATTGTACTGATAGTATGATCGTCCGTGCGATGGATAGGTAGCTAGGTTTTGATGACCGGCATGCGTGTGAGTTGCGTTTTGTTGTCCTTGGCCGGCCTGGAGCTCCTTTTATATAGGCTGGGGTGCCACATGAGTATGAGAGAGAGGGACAAAGTCTTGCCGTGTCAACCTCCCAGTTGATTCAAAAATGTAGGCTACCATAAGCATCTTTTGAAATTTGAGAGGGCTTGGAATTTCCTTCGACGATATGCAGGCGAAAAAGATGGACTTGTGGAGGCTACCTACGGTCACCTGATCATATACTAGGTACTAGTTTGGGAGAATTATTTTCTCATGCAATCATAATATAAACACTATCATTATTTTATTTTTTTAAAAGAATAAGTCCATTTTACTACCTTGAATATGGATGTGTCTATATATATAGGGAAAATTCCTTAATGGCCATAAAAAAATTATGTTTCCTTATTGGTCATAAAAAAAAATCAACTTCCCAAGGGGCCATCAAGTTAATTCTTTTTGCGTTGTTAGCCATCATAGTGCTAAAGTTAAAGAAGAAAGACCACTTATCAGAAAAAAAAAAGTTAAAGAAGAAAGGTCATTTTTCCCCATGATAGCACCTTTATGTCTAATGATCCTTATTAACCATGAAACTAGAAAAAAATATTAGTTAATATGTAATCTGCAAATATATAAATCATGAGTATGTACTTTTAGAATTTTTGGTAGCAACAATGTGTATTTTTGACAATAGTAAAATATTGCTTCTACTAAAAAAATCCAAAAGTACACATTCATGTTTTGTTAATATTGAAAAATTATATTAACTAAATTATGTGACTAATAATGAACTTTGGTACAAAAATGTTGTGAGGGGTAAAAGTGACTTTTTGTTCTCCAATTTTAAGACTATGATGGTGAATAAGGAAAAAACAATTGAGTCCAATGGACACTAGGGAAGTTCAAAATTTTGAATTGCCAATGAAGAATAAAAAATATCTCTAATGACCACGAAGAAATTTTCCCCCATATACAACACTTGAACTAGAATTTGTTTTACTTAACCCCGTGACATTAAAAATGATTTATTTTTTCCCTTTAGATGCTTTAGTAACATGGTGGTCTTGCTGACTAATCATGACATATGGGCAGCCCAACGTGGCATTTTTCTAATTTTGCCATTTGAACTGATTATTTTGCCATTAAGTTCATCATCCTCGTGATAAAGATTGTTGCCACATCACTCTCCCGGGGGATGACCGAGAAGATATTTTCACATAGATAAAAAATAGATTACTGAAGCCCATTTTTCAACCATACAAAGAGATTCAGCTATTCGTATGAGCTATGACGCGAGATTTTATCTGTCTACTTTGACACACGGAGGGTGTAACAAGGATTTTTCCGTGAAAACAGATAGTCAAACTCCCATAGCCAGGCTATCACCCGCAAAGTTTTACCGTTGTGCTGAGCACTCGTAGGGTGCATCCACGTAGCATTGCGGAAGATATAGTTCCATATTTGGAGAACGATGTAGAGAAAAAGTATATGAAACCAACTTAGTAAGTTGAATAAGTATTACAACCCATAGTAAAACAAAACAAAATTTAATTCACAGGGTTAATTATGTGATTACAGACCATAGTTGAGTAGAGTAAAATTGGATTTTTCTCATTTTTTTACAACAAAACAAGAGGGTAATTAATAATTGTATAGAAAATATAAAACAAAAATATTGAACACAATCATAGATTTCCAATGTGGTATCAACAAACTTTCTAAAAAGGGCTAAGAACCCAACTTTCTAGCGAAGACCGACGAACCAAAGGGTTTGTGTGATGACTGGTCATAAGCTGTGTGGTAGGTGCACATATATTACAATCATTGAACACTTGTCGAAGTCAAATTCATTAGTGTAATAAGATAAAAAAAAAAACTCATCTTGCATGGATACATGTTGAGGAAAATTGTTTATCTTTCATTTCGGGCGTCCCATTTTGATGCATAGTAGTACCTCAATTTGTGATCGGAACCATATAAATTTCGACAAGCATGATATACTTAAAATAGTTTGTAGCCAACTATTCCATGATCGTGGTAGTATGAGCCTGTTTGTGCTCTTATATTTCACTCTCAGTTTAGACTTTTGAATATTGCAAGTTGATGTATATATATAATAGCTAAATATATATATTTCAGTGGATTTGAATTCATTCTAGACGCATGCAGCAGCTAAAGGACAAGAAACCCTCCTGCTCAATCTATGGGTCATTCCTTTTGGCTGGCGTCGTGGACTTGGCGGACTTTTGAACGCGTGCAAACTCTGGTAGTATTAGGCGGGCTTGAAATTGTTGTGGATCGGCCACAAATTAATCGCCTTCACCTAGTCTTAGTACATATTCGAGTTTATTTATCGAGCGCGGCGACTTGACCTGATGATGAGCGCGCGGCGCCGGAGTCTCGCCAGCGCGCAGCTCACGATGACCACACCACCGTAGCCGCTACCTGCCACTCGCCACCATCTGCGCGCGGCGGCGACCACGACGACGACCAGATCCACCGGCCCAGCTGCCGACGATCATCGATCGATACGAGCACCAACACCGCCAGCTAGCGCGGCCAGTCTCCTGCCTAACTTTGACATGGCTTTAATTTTGCTCGATTATTAGCTCGATCGATATCGTACGTCCTTTCGCGCGTACTCCTCACGGATCGAATTCCGTACATAAGTAAGTGGTAGCAAAATAACCTCACAGTTGACCCATTTTATATGTGTGGCCCGTGATATTTACCGGCCGGCTGGTTGTGGTTTTGGAGTTGGACTATTCTTCACACATCGGAGTCGGAGGTACTCGTCGCTCTCCTCCATTGATCGATGAACGGTCTCTTGCACTGCCGAAACTTCACGAGAGCTTCCTGGAGGAGAAACTGTGTTCATCTCCGAAAGCTTCGTCTTCTCGGATCCACATTGACCTGACATTTTTCTTCCTTGGGTGTACTGTAAAGCTTCGTCTTCTCGGATCCACATTGACCTGACATTTTTCTTCCTTGGGTGTACTGTACAGGTTTCTATTTTGGCAGGTGTGATGGTTTTACGCAGGTGCGCGATGCGTCGAGGACGTGAGACATTTCTTACTTTCTTGGCGTGGCAACGACTTCAGAGCTAGATTCTTGTGCTCTGAAGCGTTCAAATTAAAGTAACGACTCTACTAACCACGCACACCTTGCATGTTCAAGCTTGATCTTCTTAGTCGTCCAGCGACTGTACACCGCAGCAGTACATGGGAATTAATGTTCCTTCGGCCAGTCAGTCTTTTTTTAAAAAATAAAAAGAATCTTTCTATGCTATTGAAATTTTACCTGGTTCCTTATTTGCCATAAAATATTTGAGGTTCATTTTTTGTCATTGATCTTAACTTCTGATGCTTTCAATACCACTTTTTTTTTATCAATTTGTGTTTATGTATAACAGTAGAAGGTGGCATACTACTATTTTTTTTAGTTTTTTATTAGAGAACATTATCACATTTTATTGCTAATGTATATGTGCATTGATATCTTCATTTTGCTTTTGTTTTATTTGAGAAATTTTATGTAATGATCTTTCTCAAAATAACATATATGTGTTATTCTAAGGGTAATTTCATCTCTTTGCATATATCATTTAACACTATTTAGAGGATTAAATTAACAAAAGTGTCACTGGAGGAAATATAATTTTATATGGATGACAAATAAGGAAGTTCAAATATTTTCATGGCAAATAGGAAATAAAGTATATAAAAATTTAATGGTACAGAGGAAATTCTCTCTTTTTTCCCTACAACATAGTATATATATGGTTTGAACAGTCTTGCTATTGCAGTGACCAGTCAACTTGGATCAAGCATACAGTATGTTACAAGCACACATTCTCTATCTGCACAAAAAGGACTAGTGCTCGTCCATCGTCTTCATTTTGTCCATGAAACAAAGCGTCTTTCCCTCTTACTTTTCACGTTTCGACAAGACCTCTCCATCGTGCTTTAACCGTGCTCTCTGATATGATAGAGAGCGATCACTCGGCGACCGTTAATTTCCACAACAACCAGATGTGGCAATACTTAACATGCGTGCGCGCTGCTGCTTGCCGATATTGACCGGCAGGGCCTCTGAAATCCGAAACCAACGTGACGTTACGCATCCATCGACTTCTTCATCGGAGTCCAAGGGTAATCGTGCTTTTCAATATGCTTTGCATGGAAATGAGTGGACCAGGATATATGCAACTCTGGCGATTCTGATGGCCGCAAGCAAACCGGTGATCATCGATCATGCATCCACATGGAAATGAGTGATCAGTTAAACCATGCTTTTGCAATTTTTTAATTCTGGCAGCCACGACTGTCAAAGACTTCGGAATCAAAATGCGATTGTGGTAAACTTTTCTAACTGGCCATCGTCTCATTTCACTGAATCTGTGTGGCAATGAAAACGATGGAATGTTATTCTATCTCACATTACATGCATGCTGCAACGAATTTTGCAGATTGCCCATACATACATCGTGAAGCCTTTTCGAAGGCCAAAAGCGACTTTCCTAAATGGCTTATGATCGAGCCGGCACTTGGATTGGATCGACACCTTTCTTAATCCTTTCCTGCTTTTCGCAAGTAAAATCTTAACTTTTTTGTTTGTGATATGCTCGTATATAATTAACTTTCCAAGGCAGTTTATTATATATATATATATATTTTGTAGCACTTCTCCATCCTACTTTGAAACTCTTTCCTCTCTTCATGAAAAAGGTAGAGCAACTGCAATTTTTCATATAGAAAAACCTTAGTGCACACTACTTGGATTTGCACGTGCCCCTCCTGAAATTTTTTTATCAGGTTATTAATCTCAAGAGAATCTTAATTAGAAGGAACGAACTTTTGTATATTGCAGTACGTGCAGGTAATGTAGCATGACCTTTTTTTTTTTCCTTGGAAAAGTAGCATGCAAGACTTTTGAATGGACCGATTTGATGTGCTCGAAAGGGTTACGATGCTTTGATTCGCACGTCACTGTACTGCAAATATTTCTTGGTTTATATTTTTCAGATAACCTGAAAATGTGATTAATCAGATCCAGAGTAAAATAGGCCCAACTGGGTCTCATTGCTCTGTCGCTGTATGGGCCAAAAAATTTTCTAACTGGAACCTCTTGGACATTCAAGGCCAAGAGCATATGCGACGCCAGATTATATTAGAGCGAGTAGATTGCTTCAGGACAGACAGGTGTCATGCAGTAAAATGTCAAACTGAATGTCTTCCGACGCATCGACGAACGCCTATAAAATCATCGATTTTATATATCTATTTACAAAATGTACGGATTCGCAGGTTAGATTTATTTCATTATCCACCATCTACATTCCTCCTAAAATTTTCTAATCACCGTAATACGTCTATCCAGAACCGCAAAGCCGCCTTTCACACCTCCCGACTCGATTCACACCATACAGCTACCTCGACCGTTGCAGAATCTAGCCCATCATCCGCGTTTACTGATTCTGCCCACACATGCATGTTCATAAGTTTATAATTTCATTTTTTGATGAAAATTAAAGAAGGGTTTGTTAGGCAGGAGCCACGCATGTGCAAACGACGACGCAGCCGCACCAACGTCTGTCCGCCGCCGCGTGACGTTGGTTGTGCTGCTCTGCTGACTATTCGGCTGTCACCGTCTCCATTGTCAGAGTCGAAATGCAGATGAAGAATTCATTATTTTCATTCACTGGACATCTCCCGGTTCTCCGTGATTCCGTCTTGTTCTAATCCAGAAACCAAAGAAACGGAAGGCAAAATTATAACAAGAACGGGAAGAAGAAGAAGCAGGAAGTAGTTAATCCACAGCAACATCTTCATCTCAGGACTACTAAATAAGCTAAACTAATCGTCTAATGCTCCTGAACGAAATTAAAGCAGAGGTAGTTGATACGCTCCATATATAACTGCATGCATGGATCATCATCGATAGTTCCCGGCGGTGCGCGGCGATGAGACGACGGCGGAGAGGGCGTCCCTGAACTGGTGAACGGCGCAGGGGACGCGGAGCACGCCCTCCTGCTTGTACCCGAACTCCTGCGCCGCCATCTCCAGCAACGCCGCGAACGACGGGTGCCGGAGCGCCTCCACGCGCACCACGAACCGCTCGCCGTCGCCGTCGCCGCCGCACACCAGCACCGGCACGCAGCCGCGGGGCACGGAGCCGCCGTTGCCGTCGCTGACGCGGTCCGAGAAGCTGAAACGCCGCATCAATTCCCTCATCGTGTGTTTTCTGATGGGTACTGGCTAGTTTTCTGATGGGTTGATGGACGAGCTACCAATGCTCGATGATCTGCATGCTGCGGTTGCCCTTGTGCTTATTGAACTCCTTTTATAAGCGCTGCGCTTTTGTGACGGTGGAGAGAGAGAGAGAGAGAGATTGCCCTCTGAAGTCAAAGGACTTCCAGTGGGTTCAAAAGTTTTGGCTATCATAAGCATCTTTGAAAGTTAAGAGAGCCTGGAATTTCCTTGGATAGAATGCACGCGTATGATTTTTTGGACATTACGTGCAGGCTACTAGCTACAAGCATGTTATGTGAAAATTGACCATGTCAACCGTTCAATAGTAATTAGCTGTATTTGTACGCTTCTTTATACCTTACCTAGAAATACAGATACGTATTATCAAAATAATAATAATAATAACCATGTCAACTTTTGCGCCTTGAAAAAAAAAGATGCTTCATCTTTTTGGAGAAAATAGGGCCGAGCTTAATGCCAAAAGTATTATAGTACTACAAGTGCTAGAAATTTTAAATTCTAAAATTGTCGTTGGAAAATACTACATTTTAAGAAAGGCAGGAAACTGTAAAGAAGATAGCGTATTTAATAGTAGTACATGAATTGCGCTGAAACTAATCAAGAAAAATTATGCTGAAATGTAGAATTGGTGGTAGGCGCATGGATATTATTACCATCAATCGGTCAACTTCTCACTGTGTCTTGCATGGACGATACGGACATATGGTACCATATCGGTGTGTGTAGTGGGTTTGAAATCGACCTACCCACATGCAGCAGCTAAAGGACAACTGGTCGCACATCCTGGGCCGCCAAATTCGTCCTCCTAGTCTGCCGTGGGCGTGGACTTTTTTTTTTTTTAAGGTTTTGAGTGTGCAAACTGGTAATTGTAGGCGGGCTTGGAATTGTTGTCGGCTCGAGCAACGACGACCATGAATCGCTTTCATAATCATGCTTGAAGTCGTCCTATATACTTACATTCTTCCTTTTCATCGTCTGTGGTAGTAGCATGTAATGTTTAAAATGCATTTCGCCATCCGAACAATTGGATAATTGGATAGTTTATTTGTGGTAACCTTGTATAATGTTCAAAAAAATTAAAGTGATAGGCTACATGCTCATCAATTGTCGGCACATATGAACTTTGTCAACCATAATCTCTTTAAGGTCTAATGTGTTTTGGTTTCAAAATAACGATCATATGGGCCGGTGTGGGGGAGGGGGTTCCCCTACTGTACTGCCACTCACTGTCACATGGGGCTAGAGCCCACACATCAGTGACCTCAAGGCACCGGGCAGTAGGTAATGGATCCGGTTCATACGAGTGGCTTCTCTCTCTTTGACCAATGTTTCGCAAGAAAAAGAAAATCATCAAACTGGTTGAACCTATTTATTCACCGGTGGTACCATACATTCAAAAGGGTAAATGTACACAAAAGCAAGTCGCTAGCTAGCCACTTATGAATTGAATCGTCGCAAATAATCACTCGTGTGAACAGTACATTCCGTCCCTTCAGTCATAAGACTCACAACTGCGAGTGTCTGCCATCATTCGAGTCGCCATCATCGTCCAACCTCCCCACATCGAACGATCGACGCTGCTCGATCGGCTGGCTCCAGGCAGGCGCACACACGCGGCTCCGTCGACCTCGTCTCGACCGGCGACTTGACCTGAGATCTGCGGCGCCCGTGCGCAGCTCATGATGACCACACACCACCACCACCACGGATAGCTGCTGCCACTTGGGAGTATAGATGTCTAAATGGGTCTGACCAGGCGAGTGGACATCAAGCATGATTTTTTTGGGTCTGATCCAAACATGATATGGTCCGGTCCAATTCCGTGTCGTGCTGATCCTATCCGTACATGCGTGTTGTGCCTGGGTCAAAGGTGCGGTCCAATGGACAGCACGGCACGACACAAAATAGATAATAAATAAATTTTTATTTTATAATCATCTATATATAAGTGTGTAGTTTGATGATAAGGCTATTTTCTCACATCTTTGAGATTCTGAATTCAATTCTCCTTCTCACACCCCCTTATTTTGCTCTATTTCACATTAAAATTGATTAATTGAGCAAACTAGAATAGCCTTGTTACCGGACTATCGGACGAGTATGACCCGATAACACTTCAACGTGCCGTGCCATGAACCGATGCCCAGCCGAGACACATGGCCTGGCACGGCACGACCCGAAATAAATAGGGTGCCGTGCCGGTCCGTTTGGACATCTATACTTGGAACGACCAACCAGCACTGCAGCCCGTGCCCGTCGATCGAAGTGAGCAGAACCTAACTTATTTCACACGTTTTTGCATTGCTCGATTATTAGCTCGTACGCGATACGTCCTTCGCGCGTACGTACGTAGAGAGTCGTCGTCCTCGTGATTGGAACTGTACGCACGTAGCCGTATAGCTAGATTTTTCCAGCATCTGCGTGGCCGAGACGGTGATTTGATTATCGGTTGATTGGATTGGTTCTCTCGTCCGAGCTAACGAAACTTCACCTGAGCTTCCGACCAGAGGAGAACTCATAACTATTCCTTTCGACGGAGCTCGTGCTGTCTAGTCGAGACCTTTCTTGCATTGATGTACTAGTGCTACGCTGATTCGTGCACAGCACGTGTGGTGGTTATATACGCGCACGTGCACTGATGGGCAAGAGAGACCTTCTTGCCATGGCAACGATGACTTGAAACGTTCAAATTAATTAAGCAATTCTATCTCTACTACTAACCACCCAAATAATAAGCTAGTATCATCTTATTTGGTCATGTTTGTTAAAACACTGCCAATGTGCTTCAACAACCATTCAGGGCCTCTCTACCAATTTGCATTGGCTGGAAAAAGGGGGGAAATTAACTGTTAGTTAGCCTTGTGCGTGACACTGAAAAGCCCCTTTAGTTACCTTCCTTCAGTTTTCACTTTTCAAGAAGACCTACGTTGCGCGCACTTCCTCCCCAGACTTTCCAAATTAAAAACACCGGGCCAAGTGAATCCGCCCGACCGTTTCACCATTCTAGAAACCGTGCCTTATCCCGTTAATTTCCACAAAACCAGATGCCGCCTCTGATATCATATCATACAGATGCTGCAATTCCATGCATTCGTGCTCCTTGCGGATATTGACCGGGGCCTGTGAAACGAGTGGAAACTAATCCTGGGCTCGTGCTTCAATAATCTCGTGCATGGAAATGGGTGGAGCAGGATATATATGCAGCACTGCCAATTCTGATGGCGGCAAATAACTGGAGATCGATGGGCTGTGTTGGTTGGTCAAGTTGATGCGGCGGTCGTCAGTGAGAATCATCAGGCCTGCATTGTTTAATCGCTGTCTGTCACACTGTCAAGGTCTTTTTCTTCGTGTTTTGGGATAAGGCAAGCTTTGGTCAAGCTTTTCACCTGGCCGTCGTCGCTTTCTACTGACTGGTTAAAACTTGAGAGGACCGATTTCTTATCTTAGATGGTACATCAAAGATTTTTTTTGCAAAGTGTGGATACATTTTTTTTTTTTTGAAAGGAAGTGCGGATACATTGATCATGGAAGCCTTTCCGAAGAAGAGCAAGTCTTTTTCCAAGTGGCTTATGATCGAGTCGCCACTTGGATATGTTGATGTGCACGTTTCTTGCTCCATGCTGCTTTAATCTGGGTACGTAAAATCATCCCTTTTTCGGTGAGATAAAAACTCTTCAGCTTTCCAAGGGAATTGTCTTTAATTTGAAAAGTAACGTGACTTTGGAACTGAAAATTTGTGACTGTGATCCATTTTCCTTAATGTTCGATTGCGCAATTTAGTTTGCACGTGATGTTGCTCTCTTGCAATTTATTTTTGGAGGTTCGTCAATCTTTTTAGATGTAGCCCTTTAGAGAAGCTGAAAAGGTACCCTCTCGGAATCAGTCAGTGTAATCTAATTTTGGAAAATTATTAGTACCAATTTTACCAGGGACAATAGAATTCAGGCCCATAATAAAATGGGTTGACGTTTTACCTGTCCTCGGCTGTGGCGGCCCAACATTTTCCCCAGGCATTCAAGCCCAGGCACATGTGCATGTGCGAAACCTCTGGGCGCGAGATTATACTCAAATCCAGTTCATCTTTAAAAAGAAAAAAAAATGATTATGCGTTCATACGAAAAACAAATCACCAAATATTTTAAGCAATATACTTCTACATTTGTACCTGTATCAAATTCTTTATCCACCTCCACATTCCTCCCCAAATTTTCTAACTCGGACGCTGTTCACAACTTCAAAGTCGCCTTTCACACCTCTGCTAGCTAGAGAGAATCCCATCCTAACACATCGACGAACACAGCTAGACTGCTGGAGAATCCAAGCCAATCATCAAACGCTTACTGATTCCGCACACCGAGTGAGCCAATGGTATGGTATGGTTTTTTATGCCGAAAGAGAGGAGCTTTTTCTGGGTAAGATAGGCGAGCCGGTTGTGCCATGTGCAGCAGCGCAGCCATACAACTGTCCGTCACCGCGTTCGTTCGTTGTGCTGCTGACTTGGTATTTTGATCCGGGGGCAGTGAGTGCTCCACTCGCTTTCAGCCCCAGCAGATCGATGAGTGAGCAGCGAGTGGCTGGATTAGTTTGGGTTGGGGGGCCAATGATTCAGTTCAACGCGTTTGCATCAGCTTAGGCTCAGCAACAAGCTGCTGCTGCTGCTGCTCAGGACGAAATTAGGTGACGGTTTGGCCGTCTCCGCGTCTGCATGGAGGCGTGGAGCGCTAGCTGACAATGAAATGGGTCTCAGCTTTGCATTATTAGTGAGTGGGCGTCGTCTGATGTTGTCACGCTGATCGTCCCTTGTTTGTCTGAACGGGATGATTGGCAGTTATGTTAACGTCCTGCCATGTCAGCTAACATTATCCATGTGTAATTGGCACTGATTAGCGATGTTTATTAATTGGCAGCCCGATCACACCCTTGTTGCATATCTTCCTGGGTGTGCAAAGGTACAGTTGTATATCTGCACCTATATCATTTTGGTTGCACTAGCTCGGCATCTGTACGCTAGTACGTACTGAATATCGACAGGTACGTGGGCCGCTACATGTATACATGCCTTCTGCAGACCGGCAAACAGTACGTTGTGTGTTTATGCACGTTCTAGCAACGACTATTAGCACGTCAGTATGATTGTATGAAGAAGTGTTTGGATTGGAAAGGATTTGCTTGCATTGCTTGGAACTCCTACTGGTCCCTGTCACCACCAACTCTCACTGATGTTGTGGAAGCAAACTGTTGGTTGCAGTACAGCTCCGGTGCCCCACAAACCGATCTGAAAATACTGAACTTTCTTGTCTAGCCATAGATTGAGCCATGGAATTCTCAGTAAGCTGTTAAGTAGCTTAACATCGCCGTACCACGACAGGTACTACCCAGCGATTTTCCTCGTCCTTGTGATTGGAATTCTGACGGTATGCACACTCAGTATCTTGACTCCATGCGTGCCAGTGGTCACATATCGGGGCGAAACTTTTGACCAGCCTGCCCGCGCAACCACATCAAGAAAAGCAAAGCCAAATTCCCGTGAGAATGAGCCACGGATGATTAACGATTTTGCAAACAGAATAATGATCCGTATATAACTAAAGCTGATCAATAACCTCTGTGAGTTGAACACCTGCGCGTGATGCTTCCATCATCATCAGTGCCGCGACGGATAAACGCCGGCGGAGCCCGAATTTTCTAGAACCTGACCCACGCCACGGCGTCACCTGCTCACCTGCAAGTTTTCGTTGAAAATATCAAGTCGTGGAAAAGTATAAAATGTCGCCAGATCATGTGAGGTTAGTAGTAGTATAAGTAACGTACTAGAGTTGTATACAGATAGGAAGTATTAGTACTTGATTGGAATATTCACCGTCCACACACAACAGATCGCCCCAGGAGTAGAGCAGTATAGTACTAGTATACTACTGTATTTGTCAGCAACTGTAGCGAGGGTTCAACTGAACTTCTTGGAACTCACATACTAGCGCTCTCCCTGTCCGTGTCCGGACACTTCCAAATGGTCGTAGATCCAAGCCATTTCAAAATTTCTCTCTCGATGGAATGTTTTCCATTTCAATAGGGCAAAGATTCTCCCTGGAAATATACAAACTTGAACCCTCAATGTGGTGGTAGATCCGCCCATTGGTTACCTGCAGTTTAGCAGCAGCAGCCTCCGTACGTTGTCTCATTATGCTTTATTAACGTTCAATTTTGTTGGCAGTCTGTTTTTAGCCGCGATGCTCGTAACTGCTCTACTACGAGAGTGCAAATCCGTGGACCGCAGGAGCAGCAAAAGTTCGCGCACCGGTACGGTGGGGTGGTTGTATCGAAATAATTTGGACGGAAACGGAATCAACGAACGACGGCGGCCCGTGATTCCGGACAGTACGGAGCGGGGCCCACAACCGGTTTTGGCACAGCACCGGTCGCCCGTACCGCCGAGGTGGCAGGACTAGTACTCCTACTGTATGATGATGATTTTTTTACGTAACAAAAAAAAAAAAGGCGTGGCGTGACAGGTCAGCTCCCCGAGGCGAGGCGGCCCATGTGAGCACGCACCTGCACCGTACGCTCCAAAAGACAAAAAGAAATTCCTAGGAGGAGCGTGCGTACGTACGTACGTACGCGGCGCGCAACCGCCACGCCAATTAACGGCAATCTGGCTTGGCCGCCACCGGCCAGCGTATACGCGCTGCTACTGACTTGCGATTTCCAAATCTAGACCATGTTCCATTCGAGTGGAAAACAATTTGGTTGTACGCTATATGCAGTGTTTGGTCATAGTCATGTAAACGCTCGATCGATCCATTAATTTTGTTCTGGTTATTCTATTGTATAAGAAGGATGGTGTATTATTTCTCTGCACGGAGTGGAGAAACAAGCGCGTAGTACAGCTTATGTATGATGGAGCCATGCTAATTTAAGCAAGGAGGAGGTCGTTGGTTGCGATACGGTGCATAAAAAAAGTGTAGAGTCAATAACGCCGTTGAACGAGAGGAGTTGAAGGCTGGAGTTTTCAAATGGCTATATAGTCAAGGAGTCGTGACGAAGTCGTTGCATGCCATTGTTTTCCCACGCAACGACACGAGCAAGCTAGCTGATTTTTTTTTTTTGTTCCAATCAATCAATCATGATGTATACTCCATCTTTCAGTCACATTTTGAAATCCCACTTAATTTGAAAGGGGCATTGAATAAACAAGTACTCCTATAGAACAAAATCATCATCATCATCTCGTACTGTACTAGTAGAGCAAACAGTTGTATCTTGTGCCTCGAGTAGAGTACGTGCCGTACGCGTGGATTCGACATGCATACCGGTAGGAGTACTCCGTATTGTGGGTGTACGGCAAGATACGCTCTTGGATTTGACGCAGTTTATTGGCCGTGCTGGTACTACCACGGTGTGAGTGAGCCCCGCGGATTCGTAGTGGGGTACTAGCGGCCATGTGGGTTACGACTGCAGATTGTTTCCTGTTTCGATCAATGATCCGGGCAGGCTCAAAGATAATCTATCAGCTACTGACTGAGGAGAGAAAATGCCCGTGCTCGGCTCAAAAGGAAAGCTGGCCCAAGGATCCGCTTCAGAAAGTCGGTGAAGATCGATCAATTCTGTTGGTAAAAAGAAAACCTCCAACTACAGCTAGCAGTAGTATTGAAACGTACTGTACACGCAAGTACGTACGGGACGACAATGGTATCCTCGTCGTGATTGTGGTTGTGGCACCAAGAACAAGATCCAGTGGACTGGACTGGACTGGACCGGCGAGAGAGAGAGAGAGAGAGTACTGTAGCAAATGGTAGGCCTGAGGAGCTAGGAGTAGGCTAGGTTGTCTATCTCGCCGCACCGCATTGTCCTAGACGCCTGCAGCGTATCCGAGTGCCCCGACGAGAATCTTGCTTGGCCCTCCCTCGATCGGGGTCCGGACGAGATATATTTTTTTTTTCGAGAGATGCTCCCAAGACGGGGAGAGAGATAGCAGACCATGCATGTGGTGCCATCATGCCATCGCACCATCGATCATCCTTCTCCTTCGTACAAATAATAGATACTTCCTCCATATTTTAAAAAATATTATTTAGGACATGATTTAGCATACCAATGAGTCATTAATTAGAAGGTATTTTTTCTCTCTATTTTTATTAAAGATATCTTAGAACTAACAAAATCAATAATATGTACTCATCTAACTAGTTATTATTTATGGGTAAAAGTGCTCAATCTATAAGGTTGTTGGTTCAATTCTCCACAACAATAATATTTTTGTGATTTTTGAGAAAATGACTTGTTTTTATAAAATCAGCTATAGACCCAGAATGAATTTCTTTTGAAGTACGGAGGGAGTACTCGTCATATGTTTGGACTACGGTTAAGTGGTGCGTGCTGTGGACAAAAGAGGCTGGTAGGGTCACACATGTAGTTTTTAGGTGCATGCATTATTGGTGGAGTGGAGGTCCTCGCCGCCGTGCATGGCCACTTGATCCGGAACCCCGGCATCTGTACGGCCACGGGCGCACGAGCATCATCCAACGAGGTGGTAGTAGTACTTACATTGTCACCACGACAATGTGTTAGTTAGGCAGCAGTACAGGTGCTAAAAGATACCCTTAACCAACTGCTGTTTAGTTTAGTACTGTACTAATTAAACTCTTCTTTTTTGTGATCAACGTGGAGTATAGTACTAGTGTTTCTGGCTTTTGCACAGCACTGGTGTGTGGTTGAGTGAATGGTCCGAGCTTGCTTCTCACTTTGGCAGGCACCTGCACGGTCTTTGTTAGGCAGTGAATAAGTTTTGCAGTGTCTCGCTCTCAGTGTGGTGCTCTCTCATTGCCGTACAAACATGCAGTACTAGTAGTGCCCTGGTGCTTATACTGTTCTCGGATCGGATGCTACCCCCTCCGACGATGTTTACGTCGCGACTCTTCTAATACAGTATATGCGATGATCGAGTGCAGGAAACGCCAGAGTTGTGTATTGGTGCTGTTTAATATACTACTATGTGCTGGTCGGCCTTGCTTCGCGGCATGCCATGTGCCTGATCAACTTCTCTCTCTCGCTCCGTTGCGTCCCTTTTCCTCGGCCCTGTACACATGGGTGAAAAAAACGGACGGCATCGGCTGCGTGGCATCGTGTCATCTTTTTCTCGCTGTCGTCCCAGGCCAAACTTTTATCAAAGTCGTTGATTAGGTGGGCCACGCGAATTCGTCGCCCGTACATATATCGGTGACCGTACCTTCTCTGCTGCCCAACGAGTCAACATTTGAGAGTCCTGCCATTTGGAGTACCCAACAAACATTTACTGCAGTCCGACATATACTTAGCGCGCTGTTCCACGCTCTGTGGGCCATCGGTCATGACTTTATCAAAATATGATGTGTGACGACTCATCAGCGCGTCACCAACTGCCCTACATAGGCGGCACTACCTACGTGCACCAAAACCCGAAGCGATCCGTGAGCCGTGACGGTGCGAACGAGTCAACGGCTCTCTGGCCTCAGGCATGGCTATTAAAGGCTACCTAGCTTAACAAATTAAAGCTCGGAAAATCTTATCGTTTTCGTGACCTGGCTACTGCTTGCAGTTAACACATCGCACATGTTTTCAGTTGTCTCTGATCGATCCACGAGTATATGGATGCGCTCTTCCTTGATACTACATTCCGTGGCTCGGCTGGAGTTTGTAAGCACATCATCAACGTTTTTAAGTTTACAGCTTCTATCTTTCATACGAAAAATCTACAGCTAGTGCACATTTTATTCGACATTTGGGTTGCCTTTTTTTTTTCCAAAAATTTTGTTTTTTAATATATTTTTTATAATTCCTGAAATAATTTTTGTGTTCCAGTGGACCTTTTATCATAATATAGTACGTACTACGTACCTTGAGAGAAAAAAAAAAAGACAATTGCTTTAGGTCTCGTCCATGTGCCAGGTCAGTGGTGGGTCCCCCGACAGCGGTGTCCCGGCTTTCAATCCACGCCTTCTGGCGGACGGAACCGTACGAGCGGACTACGGAAACAGATGGTCCAGAGGGCGGTCCCAAAGTCCGATCGGTCGGGGTCCGGCCGGAGCTAAACCGGCTGCTCATTAAACCCGGTCCGGGTCCACCCCCCACCGTCTCCGTGCTCCCCCGTGCGTACCTTCCGCCCGGGTACTCCAAACAGTACCCGCACTTGTACCTCCCGCGTTCCCCACTCCCGAAAATGAATTCATTCATTCTCCTTTTCTGCTACGGCTACACACATTCTTTCTCCATATGTAGTGCTACATTCCGTAGGAGATAATTTAAGGGTGTTTGTTTAGCATAAAGAAAATGAATATGTCTGCTTAATTTTAATACAAAAGAGAAAAAGTGGTTGAAAAGAAGAGTTAAATTTTAGCCACCAGGAATTGTTAAAGTTTAGTTCAAACTTTAGTGTCAAAGTTAAACATCTTACGGAAACGAACACCCACTTAGTTGTCTAATGCATCATTTTAAATATATGTGCTTCCTTTGGTTTCTTTAATGATGTTAAGGACTAACAACTTGAAAAATGTTTTCTAGATGTGAAAGTAAATCGTCTATATAACGTTGTCTAATGTATCATTTTAAATATATTACGTTGGATAGAAAGGCTACGCCCATCCACACGATACTTTGTCAATTGATATCAAAACTATTCCATGTAGAGAGACATGGTGCTACTAGTGTTTTCAGGATTTACAAACATACAACTAGTACAAACGTGCATAACTGCCTACAGGTCCGAATTGTCAAAAAAAAAAAAACTGTCTACAGTTCCATCTTGCAAAACCTCTGCCTTTTACGTTTTTGCCTCATCTCTGAACACAACGTGGCAATATCTGGTGGAGAGTAGCAGGTGCACCCAGAGGGTACGCATTATTTTTGGTGCAGTATCAAGTGTCCCCAAAGCCAGCCCACCCTGAGGAAAGTATTTGCAAATGCCAAAGGAGAAAAATAAATAAAGCACAGAAAGACCTTTGCAAGCAACGCATCAACTCCCTCCTGTATCTCGTCCTCCATTATATAAGGAGGAGGCAGGTAGCCACATGGCCATCCAAGTACAAACGCTTTGTGTGCTGTTGTGTCCTCTCACATTCTCTCTCAGTCGCTCCTCACCTCCACCAAGGACGACCCCCGCGCCGCCACTGCCGCCGCCGCAATCCACTTCCACCGGTTGAGTTCCTCCACCACTCATCAAAGCCATGAAGCGCTTGCTCAGGCGACTCTCACGCGTGGCCGCGGCCGACGCCTGCGCCGCCGCCGCCGGCGGGTACCAGCCGCTCCGCCCGGCCGTGACCAAGTCGTCGTCCTTCCCCGGCGCCCGCCGCCTGTGCGGCAGCTCGCGCGTTCCTGAGGGCCACGTGCCCGTCTGCGTCGGCGAAGAGGGCGGGCCCGTGGAGCGCTACGCCGTGCGCGCCGAGCTCCTGGGCCGGCCGGCCTTCGCGGCGCTGCTCCGGCGCGCCGCCCAGGAGTACGGGTACGGCCACCCCGGCGCGCTACGCATCCCCTGCGCCGTCGCCGACTTCAACGCGCTCCTCGTCCACCTCTCCTCCTCCCCCGATGACGAGGCGGCGGGGATCTGCTACTACTAGGCGCCGTCATCCCCGGACCGCCGCCGCTCTCCGCTTCTCGCCGGCCACGGAGGGCGTAATTAAGATTCAGATTTGCCCCCTTGGTAACTGATGCCTTCTTTTTACCGATTTACCCCCCTGTACGCGGCGCTTGTACATACGGAGGATTAACTCTGCGGCGGAGGGCACCACGGGGATCCGGCCGCATTTCTTCTCCTGCAGCTCAACAGTTTTAGTACCTGCTGTTTGGTGGGAATTAGAGGAGTTTCCCTTTTTTTTTTTTGAGTTCTCCTGTGTTTTGGGGAGTTCGTCTAGATCTAGCTGTTCTGGCTCAAAAGTTCTAGTGCTGGTGGTTGTATTGGAGTAGTAGGACTACTTGCTTATCTTTTCCTAGGATTTTCAGATCTTAACAAATACTACTACATGTAAGCCGCAAGGTTGATGTGTTGAAATGCCAGTGCAAAATGCTCCAATTTCTTGCCATTTTCCAAGATCTGAGGATACAATGCAGTGTACTGTGCTTTCCATTGGTTCTTTTTTTGTGTGTGTGTGTTTATTTCCACATTTGTGATCTTGGCCAAGATATGCAACGGTAGCTGATCCTCATTCCTCACTCTCTGTGGTTTGCTGGGTGACGAGCTCGAGGAAGAATCAGGTGCTCTTGGAATGGTGGCGCCGAGCAGGGGAAAGCAGAGTCTCAGAATGCGGCAGTTGTGTCTGTACTCCGTACATCCATAGCAGTTTCTCGCCACCGCAAGCGAGCTTCTCGCCAGTGCAAAATCTCGTCGCCGGCAAGGCGTCAGTCCAACCGCCAACTGGTCGTCGGCGTCAGGCTTGTCGTGGAGATGGCACGCGCTGAGTTTCGACAGCAATTGCCAGATTCTGCTACTAGTAGTATCTAGTGAATGCCATCTTGCTAGATTCTGGAGCACTGCATCGCTGCCAGAATTGAGAATCGTTCAGGCAAAATGCTGCATCTTTTCTCGCCTACAAGTTTTGCCCGAAGTTTTGCGCTTGAATTGCTCACTGTTTCCGGTCGTAACGTGGATGTTCCATCCGAATGCAGTGACCGCGACGAGTTTGACATTTTTCTTTTGGCTAGGTGGCATATACTGACACGAGAAATGAGAGCGACTGAACCAATTTCACGGGCCATTGGGTGGTACCCGGATTCTGTCCTCTTGTACGTCCTTTATAAAAACTGTAGAACACCGCGAATTTATTAAAAACGGAGGAAGGGAAAGAAATGCTCGGAACAGCGGATTTCCCACCAAACTTCGCTATCAAATCTTTCTGCTTTGCCCCATCAGCTAAGCCGAAATAAAGATTGATAAAGGCGGAATTGACCCCTGAAATCTACATTTGAGGATACAATATTGCCACCAGAAAGCAAAGCAGAAAATTGTGGGCCGATCACTTTGTCAAGATGAGGGGAGCAGCCGCATGTGCAGAAATCTTGATGGCCAGTGCAGCTGACAACTGCACCTCACTGTTGCTGAGCTCACGGAGACCACGATGCTTACTTGTGCTTCAAAGCATCTAATTCTTTTTTTGTTTTTCGTTAATTTCTCCTGCCAACGTCAAAGCAACCAATTCTGGCATTACCACATTCTCGTTGGAATCTTCATGACAGATACCAGCTAATACATCATATCCGGAGCATATAAACGTTTAATCAGAAAGATTTGGCGTGTGTCATCGCTGACATAGATCATCGTACATGCATACTATGCATGTGCTGTCTAATAATCAGCACATTTGAATTTCTTGCGACGGTGATCCGATGGCTAATAAGTGCGCTGTCCATAGTTTGAACGCGTGTGAAAGCGCATAAGGATCTCACACCGGAAAACAGAAATGTGGGCGTATATTAAAAAAAGAAAATCATATTTCAGAGTACGTACTACGCAAGCTGGGTTCATAAATTCGTTGTCGAGAACGCAACTCGTTTTCCATTATAATTCGGAAGGATGCTGCGCAACTACTATATCGGAGTCAACCTTTCTCTAACGATTATTAGTACGCGAAGCTTAAAGTTTGAAAACGCCTCGTCACATGCCAAGTAGCTCTCTGTTCTCTCCAACCTTTCTCTCTAACGATTAGTATGCGAGAACCAAAAAAAAAAAAAAAAAAAAAAAAAACCTACAATGCAGCATGAAGAAAAGGTGCAGAAGCTAATGTTGATATCTTCCAGACCACAAAAATACAACGAAACTTGCAAGAATATAGAAATCATGTGGCTCAAACAAATAAGTAATTATCAATCTTTTTTTTTCCCCGGCCGGCTTCTTCGGAGGATGCCAGGAAGGAGTGAAAGCTGCTTCCATGACCATGAAGATTGAAGAAGCAGGCTGATAGTGATAAGGACCTGCGAGTCATCAGTCTCGTCGCATGCACGGCTGAAACTTGTGAAGCCATGCATGTGCAGGAAATGAAAGCCACATTGCAGCACGCGTGTCGGGTTGCCCAAACGAGGCCGAGACGCGCAAGCAATGCCACTCCATGCTCTGCCGCCCTCGAGCAATCGTGCTGAAACCATCGGGCAGCTGCTCGCATGGCACGTTGCCTCCGACGCCACCACATGTCGACGCACATGTAATGTAAAGGCGCGCAGTCCAGTGAAGTAATCCCTTCTCCTGCCGGTTGAGTTAAAGTCGCGTTGAAGAAGACGACGTCGTGCTCGCTGTCTGCGAGGCAGCAGAGCACTTTACTGTTGCAGATGGATAGCATTGTCTGATTTGATTTTGAAGACTGGATGGGAACACAAATGGTACTAGCTCGTGAATAGTAGAATTGTCTCATATGCAGGGTAATTATTTTTTTAGGCAAATGCAGAACGATTTGCAGGTAGAGGATGGGAGCAAAACGGCAGCCGGTGAATACTGGAGTCTGGAGAACAAGGCGATTTGTTAGGTCCAATTGACCCCGCAACAGACAACAGCCCGGCCAAGGTTGGGTCTCTTTGACAACAGACAACTGCAGCCCATTAGAAGTTTCGGCCATCATGCAACAAAGGAACACAAAGATCTTGCAGCAGCAACGTAGCCCATTTGAAGTTTCGGCCATGATGCAAAAAAAAGAACACAAAAGATCTCCAGCAGTTGTGAAATTCTTGTGTTTCAAACATGCCGTAGCTAGTCCCCGTGAACAGGAAAGGGAAAAGGAGTCTGAATTTTGTGCAGTTCAATCTGCATCCACCATGTTAATAACACTCTTAACGAATCTCTATTATTACCACCGTCAGAGTGAGATTGAGAACCACGAAGTCATTATTCTGTTGAAGCACGGCAATTATATTAGCAGGTGCCGGCGATTTTTTTGGTGGTTCTTCTGTATTCGCTACTGCGTGCTAAGTATCCTGCAACTAGTGTTGTCAGTGATGAATAACTCATACCCTGTACGTCATTCCCACCTCGATGAGCGAGGCGTGCGGGACGCCGAGCTCGACGGCGGGCCTCCGGGAGTTGCGGCGGAGGAAGCCGTATACGATGTTGACGGCGAACTTCTTCACCGCCGACGAGGACTCGTGGGCGAGCACGCAGGTGTGGCCGATCATGTACGACACGCCGGACTCCCGCTCCTCCAGCAGCGTCTTCACCTCGCCGCTCTTCTTCATCTCCTCGATCGTCCACGGCGCCTCGAACCGGACCCTCCTCCTGCTGAAGACGCCGGGCTCGATCTCCGCCGCCGCCGAGCCGCTGTTCGACGCCACCGGCGCAGCGTCCACGTCCACCGCCGCCGGGATGACCGACATCAGCTCGCCGCCGGCGTCGTCGTCCCCCTCCTCCTCCTGCAGGCGGAGGAACTCGACGACCTTCATCAGCAGCAGGTTCTCAAAGTTGAAGTGGTCCCACCTGCCCTCCTTATACCCGTACCGCACGACGCATCGGAAGAGCAGGTTCTCCGGCGGGCCCACCCGGCCGACGAGGAACCGGTCGCCGGGGCCCACCTTGGGCACGGTGAGCGTCTGCAGCGAGACGAAGATGAGCACGCGGTGGAAGGCCGGGAAGTTGGTGACGAAGTGGGCGAACATGGACGGAACGCCGTTGGCCGCGCTGGAGTAGACGAAGCCCACGCCCGGGACGCGGACCAGGCCCATCCCCGAGCTCAGGTTCAGGAACCGCTCCAGGCACACCTTGTTCTGCACCTCGAACTCCTGCTTCTTCTTCGTCCCGTAGTGCCACGTGGACATGGCCAGAAGCATCACCAGCGACAGGAGGAGAGGCAGCCAGCCTCCATGGGGGACCTTGGCGAGGCACGCCGAGAGGTACATGAGCTCGATGGATCCGAAGCCCACGGTGAAGAGCACGGCCCATACGACGTTCCGGTTCCACACGGTGGTGATGACCAGGAACATCAGGCATGTGGTTGCGAACATCACCAGGATCACAGCAAGCCCTGAAAAATTATTCCAGACATTCATCAAGCAACGGCGAACCATGAAGGAAGAAAATTTCTCAAGCATTAATTCATCATACCGTAGGCGTTTCCAATCATTTCGGTGTCACGGAAGCCGACCGTGACGGCCAGGCATAAGAACATGAGAACCCAGTTCACCTCCGGTATGTAGATCTGGCCGTGGACATGGCTCGAGGTGTGCACCACCTTTATCCTTGGGAAACACCCAAATGCCCTACACTGGCTTATGATGGAAAACGTGGCTGAGATGATAGCTTGGCTCCCTACAACTGTTGCCAGTGTTGCGATCATCAAAAGAGGCCAAAATACGTTGTCTGAAAAGCAAGAAGAAAACAAATTCAATTTGTGCGAAACATCAGTACAAAAGATAAAATGGCGGTAGTTTTGCGTACTATTAATGTATTTAGGAAAATAAAAGAATGATACATGTCCCAATTGTTACATGAAAATAAATGGGGAACTTTAAAGCACTCTAGCAAATAGTGCTAATACCCTCACCTGGGAGAGCTTTGTAAAAGCTGCTTTGCAGATCCTCCCTATGTTTTGATAGATAAGCCGCTTCACCCATGTAAGCCAGGACTAAGCAAGGATAAACAACTATTGTGAATCCAAGCTGCCATGACAAATCAACACAAAAGATTCAGGAACTGCATTTACCATAATATAACAAGGGAAAACTGATGTATCCAACTAATAAAGATAAACTACATTCATTAAAAAACATAAAGATATATTTACCCTTAGTGAAAGCTTCGAGAAATGGCCAAGATCAGCAAACATTGCTTCAGCACCTAAGAATCTAGCAGCTTTAGAGATGCCCAAGTATAGGGATCACTGTAAAACTTTACAACTAATTAAAGCAATTCAGAACGAATTGAATGCTCCTATCTGTTTTGCTTCAAAAAATTAGAAATAATGCAGACCTGTGATGCATAGAACAATCCCTCCAAGTGAGCTCCAGCCATCCTTGCCAGCCTTTCTGAAGAAGTTGTATATGTAGTACGGGGACAGAGCACGGACAACACTGGGGTTCCACTTAGAAATGTTGTAAATGCCAATACTACCTATGCAGCCGAGCCAGGCAAGCAAAATTGGAGCAAACAGGAACCCAATACGGTGTGTTCCATAGTGTTGCAATGCAAAAATGCCAACTAAAACGACACAGGCAATAAGCACGGTGTAATCTGTAAGGCAAACACAAAAAGGTCCATATATATATTTTGTTAATAATGTAAATAGACAAAGATTAAAAAAAAAGCTGGAAAAATATCAATTAGCATTGCTACTGAAAGGTGTATTCCTCATTAGAAGTTGCAATGAATACGAGCATCTTACTTTCATGTAGTTCTGGAAACTTAATCCTCAGACCAGAAACTGCTGATAACACTATAAAAGAAAATATATCATCCTGTCAGTTGTACATTGCTGGAATATATGACAAGCCAACTTTGTTAAGCATCCCTGGTGTCAATCTATTATCTATAGAACAAGTCATCTGATCCGACTATTTATTAAACCAAAGCTGCAAATTGTGGGGCCCAAACAATCTAATTTACTGAAAAGATTGTTCATAAATTTCATTAAGCAATAATCGTATAGTTTGGATCAGAAGGCCATATCCTGCATATATATCCTCTTGATAGAAACAAATAATCCTTAACCCAGCTTCATTACCTGACATAGTTGGGGTGAAAACGCCATCTCCAATAACCATACTAGTACCCATCAATACAAACAACAACAACACAACACGAAGCGAGTAATGTTTCTCGATGAAACTTTTGATTGCCAAACTACTCTTCAGATCCCCATAGGGTTCCTCATGGTGGTATGCTGACAGATATCCATGATCAACATGGATATTGTTTAGGAGCCCCATCCTGGAACGCCTACACATTAGCGAGTACAATGCAAATGTCCCACCTGCATATATAAAAAAAACATTTTTATTTTCATGATTGAAATATTTTTTCAGAATCCAATCTACATACACAGCCCCCTTTTCTCTTGAAGAATCAATTTTAAGCTGCAACAATAATCTAATAAACAATGCGCTGAAATCTGGACTTGTTAATTAACAAGAGTACCTTCGCCGTTGTCGTCTGCCCCAAGAACTAGAATGATGTATTTGAGAAGCGGTATTAGAGTAAGGCTCCATAAGACCAGAGACAACACCCCAAGGATCTCCTCATCTTCCTCGTGCAGGCGCAACTTTCCCGAAAATGTATTCTTGTACACATAGACAGGTGAAATGCAGAGATCGCCATACACAACTCCAAAGCTCTGGTATGCCAGTAAAAGCGTTGCTTTATGTAGTCCCTGCACCGGCAAAGACAGTAAAATAGTAAATGTATAAATATGTACTAGTGTTTTTACCAAGCACAACAGTTGTTCGTCATTTTTCCTCCGATATTTACCCAAACAAACGTGATCGTTTTCTTGTGCAGTAGAAATTAAACATGTCAAAAACTTACTAGGTAGGCTAGATACACAAAACCCAAACCTTGTAACTATCGTATTTAATTTAAGGTCAACGAGATAATAAGGAGCCAAATTAACTGCCACCTAAATTCACAACGAAGAAAGTGCTATTCTGAAAACTACCCCTGCAATTTTTCTTCGTCTGAAATTCATGAACCAAAAACACAAAGTCGTAGCAATTTGACGGCAAATTTTAAGCAACGAAGAATGATCTGACAAGCTGCATTTCAGAACTTCACATTTGACAGCAAATTTTAAGCAGAGGAATCGAAGAAATTAAATACTGCACTACTGATGAATTCGAGGCAACGTTCCAGAAAAATCGTAGCAACTCCTTTCTCAAAAGGCTTGGATTCCTCAGTTGCAGTACAGCGAGGAACCAAAAGTATCTCAAAAGGATCGAGTAACTTACCCATGAACTCCTCCTGGACTGTACCGATACGCCAACCTCCACATCCATCGCGCTGATCCCCGCTGCACGACGCCGAAACAGGATCAAAATCCAGTCTGTCTCCTGCTTCTGTCGCCTGATCAACTCCAGTCCCCTGATTAGGACCTCCCTTTTGGTGTGGGCTGCTGCCTGGGAGTTTGGCTGCGTGCAAGCACTGCGTAATGGAGGGTTGAGAGAGTGTGAGAGGCAAGCAGCAAGAGAAACTGATAAGGAAGGAATGGAGCGGTTAAGGAGACGGGAAAACGTGGTGACTCACGAAAAGAAGAGGGGGGAGAGGAGGGCGCCAAATTGTAAGGGATTGCGTTCATGAGTTATTATTTGGCATTTCTCTCTCTACTGCCTCTCTATCTTTTATGTCCCAGTCCAGGTTCCAGGCACACGTTGCACAAGTTGTGTGAATGTACACAGGGCCCCACCTTAGCTACCAAACAATGTTTAAATTTTTGGTGAAAAAAATTGGGAACCGCTCTTCTTTTGCTGTCACTCTAACACCTGCTTGTCTTCCTCATCAGCCTTTTGAGCTTTGGTTTTGGTGAAGCTTGAGTACTCTCTGGAAGACGAAGCCTCTTCTAGATATCTGGCAGCTAATATTCGTGGTAATACGTGATTTTTTTTTTCTTACAGCCAAACTGAGTTTTACTATATGGTGTGTTTGACTGTATACAGACATTGTCTGTATCTTTTTCGTGATTTACTATAGAGTGGTAAGATTTTGATACTCCATATCTTTGAATTTCATAACATTAATCATTGAACAAGAAATGTTGGTGTCATTATGGCTAGCAAATATTATATGATTTTTTGACTTGTTCTCTTTATTATCTCTTTTTGATCCAATGGTATAGATTTTATAATCTAAAATCATAATTATTGGCTAGTATTTTATCAGTTTGAGGGTAATATCAAAGAGTAGTAGATTTATAATAATTAATTTTTATTATTATAAATAAAATTAAACTAATAATATGATTAATAAGTGATGTTTTATATTTTAAAATAATTTGATATATTAATGATTTGATAGGGTTAATATTCTACCATGAAAATATACATAAATTTGTTAATTAATAATGTAATTATAAAATTAGCCTCAAACTATTGGCTAGTATTTTTGAGAAACTAGTAGCAAATAAATCTCTTCTAATTGCAGGGGATAACCACTGACTGATACGATCGACTTCGGAAATTGTTTTGTTCTTGGTCAATGGCTTTTACTGCTGGTGCTTTTGCACTGACACTAGTAAAGAAGAACACTGCTGCTACATCACCATGAAGAAAAACTAAAGTGTAGCGTAGTTCTCATGGTAATCTCATCGTATCATCACTATGACACATTCAATTCAGTAGAGCTCACATGGTAATGTTTGCTGAAGCCTGAAACTGTGACAGGGAATTTTGGCCCTGCTTGTGCAGATGTAATATTAATACTCGCTTTGGTCACTACAACAAGCGCACATTTATAGTACACCAAAACATTTTGTACGTTGGATTGTTTCATAAACAGTTATGCATATTTATGGGGTGAATATGGCCTGCCTAGACTTTTTTTTTAGCAATTAACGGCAGGTGTTCTGACTTTTCATTATAGAAGCGATTGAGTATTTACAGGGCTGCCCGACTTGTGTCGGCCTAGATTGTGAAAACGAAATTTTTGATAGGCATAGGTAAATTAGGTATATACAAAGCTACGCGAAGGCTGTTGTAGTTGCTACTCACCGTCTCTCCACGCTGTACTCCAGATTTGGATGTCTTGCTTGATGAGCATGGCGAGTTGTGGCTGGCTCTGTCGATCAGGTGGTAGATTTATACCCTGTATATTCAAATCATGTAATTCTGAACGACACATGGATCTGGAGAAGAAAACAAATAACTTACTGTCGATTTTTCTTTAAAAAGGAAGTACAGTTTTTGGACTCTCCTCTTCCTTTGTCATTTTACCTTGTTCTGTATTTTATCCACGTGTTCCATATCAGCATTCAGCAGCTCATAGACTGACATGCCAATTTCATTCTCTTGAAGAAAAAGCACAGCTAAGAGCACCCCTTATGTTCCGCCGAACCGAACAACATGGTTCGAGCTGCTAAAATCGATTTCTGAGATGGTTCGAGTCCAACAACGCTGGTTCGGTCAGCTAGGACCCACGTCAGAGTAAAAAAGTCTGTTTTTACTCATGGTTTCGGTGGCTGGGCCAGCTGCCGTGCAAGCAAATGAGTTTAGACGCCTTTTTTTATTCTCTATGGTTCGGTGTGATTCGAACCGAACAGATGGTTCGTTTTTTCCTCTCTCCATTCTCAATTCGATGTCCACAATGTTCAAGGTTCGATACTCGAACCGCCAGGTAGGACGACGGTTCGGTTCTCTCCAACGTTGCTGGTGCTCTAAAAGTCATTCTGTCCCGTGACTGAAACTGGAGACGCGAGAACACAGTGATAGACCGTTCTCGTCTGCAGCTACTCCCCATTGAATGCGTTTATCAGTTGATCGATCCGATCGATCCACTCAATTAAGCCATCAAATAAACTCGACAAGATCATCGTCCACACCTTTTCCCACTTCACTCTCAGCAGTTGGCTTCAAGTTGTACCTGCAACCATCAGTCCAAGGCGTGTCAAGGGCATCATGGAACGAAACTGAAGTGTTGGAGCGAGACAAGCAAGCAAATGTTCCGCGGGCTCAGCCTTGAGGACAGTGGACATTGCTGCCCTTTTTGGAGCATGCGTTATCTCACTGGTTATATCTAATGTTTTTGGTTACGGAGTATGGACAAACAACTGTGGGTAATAGGTTTGTGAAGAATATATTGTTGAAAAACTGTTAAAACTAGAAAGACACATGGGACAATATTTCAAAGAAATAGGAAGAAATACAGAGATCGCGGTATACTCTGGTAGTCTGGTGCACCAACAGACTGGGAGAGGCAAGATGGTAGACATGTGAAGCGACAAGAAGGGCAGACGATGTATCAGAAGTAGAGAACTCTGTAATACCTCGCTCAACCAATGTTTTATGTTGAACTTGGAGAAAAAATAAAATAGAAAGACATTAACTTAGATAATTCTCGTCCATTCAGAAAACAAAAAGACTGTAGGATATTGTGGGGAAAAGTTATTTTTCTTGTACTGAGAGCATCTCCAAAAACTTTCTAAAAAAATGATCTCAAAAGAGTGTTTTTGGGAGCAACCTAAAAATTATTAGGGAGAAATTTTCTTGTCTCCTCTAACAATTCTCTCTAAAAATAGAATAAAAAAACTTTTGATTAGGCCATATCAGCATCTGGGATCATAATAATATTAATTTCCTTCTAAATACAAGTATTGGGGTTCTCAATTTCTCCCTTGTTTCTAGCTACAAATAAAGAGAATTTAGAGAGAATAAATCTATGAGTTGTTTAGGGGAGTTGTTGGAGATATTTTTTTAGACTAAACCCCATTAATTTGATTTAAAAAGAGTTTTTGGAGATTCTCTGATGTTGATTAATTGGAACTTGGAAGCCTAAATGTGGCTGATGCTGATTAATTGGATCTTGAAAGCTTGGATTCTAGTTGGTGGGCTGCTGTTGTTGCGATGTTAGCCGTCATTGAAAAACAGTAGTGATGTCAATTGCCATTCCCTTCCGTTCACACTAACGGATGGATGGTTTTCTTTTAAAGCCACACTAATGGATAGATGAAGATGAAATGTGCACGAGTGCTTTGAAGTGAGAAGAATTTGGCGATCCAAATTATTTGTATTTTTCATTCAAATCCTCATATTACTTGTAATTTTCATTCAAAGAATATGATAATTTGAATTTGATTTGCTGGGCTCTCTCTAAGAGAGACCCTCCAAAAATTAGAGTATGCTGCTTATTATGACGAGCACACGGTATTCTTTAGTAAAAGGCGAAAGAATAGTTCGCTTTGTGCTCATCACGCAGCTGCTTGAGCTTGAAACATGCAGCTGCCCCTCTATATTATGTGCCACTGTTTGTTTATCTCGTTGATAATGAGCAGTGTGGGACTAAAGCCTTCGCCTGGCTATACTGCAACCTCGTGGCCTGTTCTAGTTGGAGTCCAGTACTCCAGTACGGTCCGGTGTAAACCGGTACATGATGCTAATGCGGCCCTACGGCTCAGACATAAGTTCCAACAAGCACTCAAGCAGCAACAGACACGTACCAGTCCAGACGAAACAAACAATTATCAAGACGCAGATAATGGATTGACAAATCTTGATGAGAAGAAAAGTATAATAATTGACCACACTGGCTTATCGCGTCAATATGCAAGAAAAAAATCGAACTAACAGTTACAAACAACACAACAAAATATGTTACACAGCAAAGACGGAAAAAGCTCGGTATGTAACCAAAATTCATTACACTCACGCCAATACATTCATGAAGAAGTTCTGAGTTACTAACACTTGTGTCAGTACATGGTAAAATCTCAACGCTGGCAAATGCAAAACTTAACAGTCGTGTACAGATCTATCTACCATCTTTGTGCCTTCTTTCCTTGTGGGACCTATCATCAGAATACTGGTTTCTGTCACGGTATCCACTGTCCTCTCTGCGATGTCTACTTTCTGGGCTCCTTTTCCTGTGACTGACTTCCTCTCTCTTGTGCCGCTCGCTCTTTTCGTAACCTTCATCTCTATGGCGCCGCTCCATATCAGATTTATCCCTTCGTTTGTAATCTTCATCCTCCTCCCTCTTTCTGCTTCTATTCTGGTGCCTGCTGTAATCACGATCATCATATCTAGCAGAGCTACGATCACCAGATCTGCTGTTACTATGGTAGTCATCATGTCTCCGACCTCGGTTCCTGTCGTCATCTTTACCACGCCTACTTCCCTTGTCATCACTGTGAGTTCTCTCATGGCTGTTCCTATCACGTTCACCCCGAGGTGGTAACTCTGATCTTTGATCGTCTACTCTTTGAATCTTTTTTCTGTTACCATTTTCATGATCTTTCTTATCGGGATAGTCAGCAACATCTTCGTCAAATACTAGATCATAGCTGCAAAACGATAAGATTATCAAAGCATGAGACAATGTGTATAAGATTCTCGTGCAAAAGGAGCAAAAAGGGTGGAGATTACCTTCTACGGTGATTCCCGCCACGCTGTGTATTTTCATCCTTCAAAACATAATTGGGACCTTTGTTTTTCTGGTCACCATCCTGATCGCAGTCTCTGGCTAGATGATCAGGAGCCCCACACTTGAAGCACCCATCTTCAATGAGGAAGCATTATATCAGTTATACAAGTATTATTAGAACGTTGGGACAAAAAAAAAAACTAAATCCAAGAGATACAGAAGAGAAAATATTGTTTAAGACATGTTACCTTTCTTTGCATTTTTTTTGCTTTGTCTAAATTGACCCCACAGTTTTGAAACACTCTGGCTGAAATCAACATGGATCCTCCGGTCATCAATCAGACAATTGTCCATCTACAACCATACCACTGAGTAAGCAACGTTCCTTGCAGATTATTCATGACGGAATTACCAAATCAGAAACAAAATATGATTCAATGAGCATAAAAGATAGCAAGGAAAAAATCTAGAGAAAATTCCTTACATGCCACTGAAAATTTTCCCTATTCCTTCTATGCTTCCTTACATGCCACTGAAAATTTTTCCTATTCCTTTTATGCCATTAAATAATTTATTTATCCCAAAAATTTTATACTGATAGAGAATCACATAAGAAAATGTTTTTGTTATTATCACATGTTTTTATTCTATTTCTTTTTTATGTTAAAATTAGCAAACATAGACAATGTTAAATGCTATTAAACCTTAACGTTTTGCCATGTTAACCAATTTCAAATTCAAAAATGTTATAGGACCAAAATATTTTCCAACAACCAAAAATGTTCCCCACGTTACTCTATAGATCTACAAATTTTCATAAATTTTGGAGTAAAGAAAATATCTTTTTCGAGCTAGCGAATAGCGAAAAATGTTAAGCATTGTCACCAATGGCATATAGGGCATAGAAATTTAAGTGGTTGGCACAGAGGGAACTTCGAAATTTTCAGCGGCACATAAGGAATTGCAAAAATTTTCAGTGGCATAGAGGGAATTGGCTCAAAAATCTATCACAGCACCAGCAACAATCGTGCATCCACTAGTGAAGAGTAACCAATAATTTGTGCTAGCAAACAACTACATTTTCTTGTTGGGTTTCATCTCTAGCTTACAACAACTTGTTTATAGGACCAAAATGCGATGTTGATGTTATGGGCAGGCCTTCGGGCCGTGGTACTGTAGCGCCGTGGTTACTGTAGCGCCGCCCTTACTTAGCCCTCAAGTTAGGTTAGTTAGAATTAGGGCCGGCTCTACCTCTATATAAGGAGAGGCACGACAGTCATTTGGAATCAACCAATGAATCAATAAAGAAACAATTCTCTCAATTCCCCCCAATGTCTCTCAAGCTCTTGGCATAGCATAAGGCCTAATTATCCACACCCATTACATCTAGTATCAGATTGCCAACAATCCCTTCCCATGGCTTCTGCTGCCAAATTCCCACAAAATCCGTACTCTGATATGAGCCTTAGAGATCTGATCGATCTGCTTACGGCGCGACTAGAAGCAAAGGAGGCTGCCAACCGTACTGCAGTGCTGGCCCAACCTGTTATGGTTGTGCCTGTAGCAGAAGAGAAGAAGCTAGAATGTTCGGCAGAGCTGGTCCAAACTGTTGTGCAGGTGCCAAAGGCGCCTATCTCTTCGACCTCGCTGTTCTTGTCTGTCCTAACTGTACCCTTGCTGAGGAAGAAGACACAAAAGAAGAAGAAGAAGGCTACTGCTGCACCGTTGTTACCATCTATACATCTTCGACCAATGGCTTGCCTTAAGCATTGCGGAATACGTCGGAAGTGCAAGGTATCTCGGTGTCTTCGCTGGCCAATCACTGATCATGCATGTGGTGTCAAGAAGAGTGCAGCTACTGCATCCTGCTGGTTCCTAAGGAAATTGACTACTTCGTTGACATCAAGCAATGTGAAGACCTCCCTTCCTTCACCATCTAATACCGTTCCTAGTCACCTACTGACTTTTCATCGATGCCAAGAAGCATGCTGGGTTGCTGCACGTGTTAGAGCTGACAGTTCTGAGAGTTTTCCATGGGAGCCTGGAGGAACTGTTGTCCATGTCTTGCTGCTGCAGTATGTGGTTACAAAGAGACCAGGATGACAAGAGTGTGGTACAGGGCTTAGCCATGGCCACCACCACAGCTCGAGGACGAGCTGTCTTAGAAGGAGGGATAGAGATGTTATGGGCAGGCATTCGGGCCGTGGTACTGTAGCGCCGTGGTCACTGTAGCACCACCCTTACTTAGCCCTCAAGTTAGGTTAGTTAGAATTAGGGCCGGCTCTACCTCTATATAAGGAGAGGCACGGCAGTCATTTGGAATCAACCAATGAATCAATAAAGAAACAATTCTCTCAATTCCCCCCAATGTCTCTCAAGCTCTTGGCATAGTATAAGGCCTAATTATCCACACCCATTATAGTTGATGTTGTTACTGTCATATGTCAGTTGCCAGCAAACAAAAGCTACAAGTGCCACTGTAAACACACATTAGATGGGAATGAGTTGCTGACCTTGAAAAATGCCCATTCACAAGCTTCCTTCGTCTCGAATTCTGACAAAAATTATCAATTGAAACTGTTAGCATGTCATATTAGGCCACTCAGCTAAATAATCAGGAGGGGGGGGGGGGGGGGGGGGGGGGGGGGGGGGGGGGGGGGGGGAGAAAAAAGGTTCTTTCAGATATTATCAACAAACAATATGGCTCACGAAGACTCGAACTATGGCTATTTACAAGTAAAGTACTTTTTCTCTATATTATTTGCTGTTCCTTCAAGTTCTGTTTATCCAATATACAATCAGCAATCCTTGTTCCTCTATAGATAACCGAATTAAAAGGGCTAACACCCATATGTGAAGCACAGCTGATGGGACAGATTACACAGTTCTGGGGCAACTACACAAGGCCATGCTACATCGTAGTGAACAAAAATAAACAAATAACCAAACAGCACTATTGTACTTACGAATTACTTACGAATTAAAATACTTCAATGCTTTCTTAAAATACACTAACATAGTAAGAAGTTTTCTAGGAATGGAATGTACCAATAAAAGCATAACATAAGCTATCTCCAGTCTTGTAGTCACGAATTATTTCAGCACTGCAAGCAAGAATAAGGAATATGAATTTGAAAGAAGGGAATATATGAGGAGATCCACACAGGAAGTAGCACTAAGAAAGACACTCACGATGTCACAGTTCCAAAACGAGAAAAGATTGTGTATAAATCTTCATCCTGCAAAACGATAATTACTTATTGAGCAAAATTATTGACACTAAAGGCAAGTGATAGTTTCAATTACAATTTTTAAAAATATTCAGAAATATAGCCACCACAGTAGAAAAATAATAATTTTCTAAAATCCAAACTGTTCAAATATAGATAATTTCACCAAATCAGAATGAATACATTGGAATAAAAAGGGTCCTAAGAAGCAGAAAGCTTAAGGGCAAATAATAAGGTAATGGTACTAACTTGTGTTACTGGGTTAAGTTTGCAAACAAATAAGACATTGTCTGGTGGTTTGATCTCAGCATCTGGAATATCTCCCACCTGCACAGAGATAAGACATTAATCAGCCATAAGCATGGATTCAGTACTAAACTATCAGCCATAAGCATGGATTCAGTACTAAACTACAGATGAATAAGACGTCGTTTTGATTTGGTATCAGAACATACACCCTCAAGAATGACTGCATTTGTATGTGCTTCTCTAGAACGAATCATCTCATCAAGTTCTTCAGGAGCCACAGTTTCATCCAAAGGGACCCAGCTATCCTCTAAGTGCTCTTCTGCAACCTGTGTATTCACAATGAAAAAGGGAGCATCATGACATATCCATGATGAAAAAACTGCTCAGCTTTCATACCAGGACCTTTTTTAGAGGGCTAAAACACGACCAATCTCTACTTCTGTAGCACAAACAGCATACAGAGAATAGGCAGGGAAAATTCAATCGTAAATGAAAAGAATGCAAAACGTGACATGCGTGTTTGGGTGGGGTGGGTGGGGGGGGGGGGGGGGGGGGGGGGGGGGTACGTGATTAATTTTGGTGACCTTTGACTGAAATGAACATGATTAGTCAGATTAGAATAGTCAAATCACCTCATCACGCGGCTTTCCTGTGGGAGAATTCTCAGGGACAAGTTCAGCAAGCTGAGGTGGATCATCAAAAGGATCATCCAATACATATGTATGTTTAATCCTGCCAACGATATGAAAGGTCAGAAAACAATAAAGAGAAAGCAACAAAGCAGGAAACTGATCCTAGAGACACAGATTTTGGTGTTTATTTTGTAACCGAGACGATAATGAACCTTATGTCTTTGAATGGTCTTCCATCATTGTCAACATAAGCTTCATTTATCTTTGTCAGTGTATCAAACCCTTCAGCGACCATCCCAAACACCTATGGTTTTACAAGAAAAATAAATGAATTATTGCAGATAAATGAATTTTGTTCATAAGAAAATATATCACTAAATGGAATAATGTACTACTTACGGTGTGTTTATCATCAAGGTAGTCCACATCATCCCGCAAGGTAATGTAGAACTAAAAGGAAATATAATATAATGGAAGGTTTAGAGCCACCAGAAGAACATGAAAATGATAACATTAATTATTGTTAACCAAACTAGGGTTTAGGAACTGTACTTGTGAGGCATTGCAATTTTCACCAGCACTTGCCATAGCAATTGTTCCAGTTTTTGAATGCCTCAACTCCGGACGGATCTCATCATCAAAGAACCGAGCTTGATCACCATAAAGAAATCTGAAGAAACAGTATACAGTTTTCAGGCTATACATGACATGACAAAAGGTAACAACGACAGAGACAACTTACCAAGTACTAAATAGGCAAAAGAAAGGAACAAATAAGAAAGGCTTATATCAAGACCATCAATGCATAGCAATTGACAAATAATTTAGTTAATCTATGATGCAGTGTGCAGCAGCTCAACAAACAAAACAAGGGGATGAAACTTTAGATGGGAAGTAAATGGACTGAATAAGACATTCTGAAAGTTAAAAATCAAGAGATATGCTTACTTGTATACAGAATCACCCCCGGTCCCGGTTCCAGTTGGGTCTCCAGTTTGTGCTATGAAATCTTTCTCCACTTTGTGGAAAAGACACCCATTGTAATACTTCATTCTGGTTGGCCAAAACATATGAGCAGAGAATAAGTCTCTGTATCATCTTAAATAATCATCACTCTCATGAACTAATGCTATCCATTATTCTCTGATTGCAAAATAGCAGCCAAGAAAAATTTAGGATCACTTCAGCAATGACATAAAAAGAAGATACAATGGAACAAAGCATGCAAGAAATTTTGCAAAAGAATATGCAGTAATCACAGAGCTACATTCAATTCCTGGAGTGTCATACAAACTAATGGCACAATGGAGCAAAGCATGCAGGGAATTTCTCAAAAGAACATGCAGTAATCACAGAGCTACATTCAATTCCTGGAGTGTCATACAAACTAATGGCACAATGGAGCAAAGCATGCAGGGAATTTCTCAAAAGAACATGCAGTAATCACAGAGCTACATTCAATTCCTAGAGTGTCATACGAACTAATGGCATATACTCAGGTATCACAAAACCTCTTGTGACAGGCTTAAAACTGTTAGCGTGACCATTTACTTCTATGCAGGAGCAGTAATCGAATCAAACAAACAAAAGTGTGGGCTAATAAGATATAGTTGAATTGGACTAACTTTAAATTGGCCTGAAAGCTGGAATTTCTAATACCAGTCATGAAACAGATAAGCAAAACTGGAACATTAAGCATCCAACGACGCTTGAATGTGTAAACACTACAAGTACTAGAGGTAATTTAGCAACAGATTCAGAATCTCGCTATCTAGAAGCAGCATCACCATTTTCAGAATAATCTAGTAGCTTCATCATAACAGCCAACCCACATCCGTTGCAACTACGAATACAATCAACTCTAGTTCATTCACCTACTCAGATAACTGATAGAGGATAATAATCCATGAATTAAGAAAAAAAGGGTTGCTCGGCCCAAATTATTCAGAAAAATAGAACAAGCCCTAGGCGCAGCGGAGTGCTTACTTGCAGAGCTTGAGGAAGTTCTTGGTGGTGAGCGGGCATTGGCTGGTGTGGAGATCCACCTCGATGTCGCCCACGCTGGTCACGATGAGCACCGACATCTCCGCCAAATTTGGCCCTCACCTCGGCAAACGAACGGCGGCGGAACAGTATCCGGGCGGAGACGAGGGAGAACGCGGCCTAGTGCGGCACCGGATGCTTCTGGAGCTTCCTCAGACTAGGAAGGGGCGCGAAGGCAGCCAGGACCGGCCGCCCGTGCGGTTGCGGCGAGTCTTCGCGGGGCAGTTTCAACGAGGACGGTGGATCGGTCCGGGACGAGGCAGCCTCAGAGGCGGAGCGACGTCGAGGAGCCGCGCCACCGCCCTGACCTAGCCTGGAGGAGTAAACCCGTCGCGGATGAGATGAGAGAAGGGAGGAGGGCAGAGAGGAAGCGTCGTGTCGGGGACGGGGAGGAAGGCGGCGGTGCAGTGGAACTGTGGCATGGGCGGTGGCCGCCTGTGCGCGAGGTTCCGGTGCTCGACGGGGCCCCGATCCAAGTTGGACCGGGCCCAACCCGGATCCAAGTAAATTTCCTCTCTTTTTTTTTTCTCAGATCCAAGTTAATGCTACGAACTGTAGTACTCAATTACTCCATCCTCTAAGAATATAAGCATTTTTAGCTTTAGTTAAAGTTAAATATTTTAAATTTTAATTAATAATATTTTTAAAAATAAATAGTTATAAATATAAAGAGTTGTATATTATGATAGTTGCTTTTAAAATAAATCTAGCAACATTTTTTATACTTGATTAATTATCATAACTTTTTCTCTATTAATAGTTGAAGTTAAAATTATTTGACTTTGATCAAACCCAGAAATGTTTATAATCTTGGACAAAGGTAGTAGTTTCAAAATATTTGACACTTTAGTTAACTCTATTTATATTAAAATAATTGGTATTTTAAGTTTTAATATAATTTATTTATTATACGTTCCTATCATTATCTCTTTCCTTTTTGTTTCATGTGCATCATCTTTTACACCTCGTTTTAATTTTTGTGTCTGAAATTAAAACATTAATTATTTTTCAATGGATAATATACTAAAATTTTAATTAATAATTAAATTTCTAAAATTTGTTTAAAATTACTAACCATCCAAATTTTTATTTTGAAAACTAGTTGCCCTTCGGCCGTTGGATGGACGGCGACAGAGCCCACGGGATCCTGTCAGATAATTTTTTGATAGTTTTCAGGATATAGTAAATTTAGATAATTTTTTATTATTTTTGGAGAAAGATAAATAATATAAAATTTCAACTAATTATTAACGACGAGTCTAATCTATGATTTGTAACTTATACTTCCTCCAGTTTTATTTTACTGATGTCCAGGCCAGCATATTAGTTAAAAAAAAAACTGACTTCCATGCCAAGATCTTAGTTAAAAAAAAAACTGACTTTCATGTCCTAATGACAAAAAAATACTAACGCTTTATGAACACTTCTATGATGAATGAGTGCTTCAATGTTTCACAAAAATCAGTACTTATAAGTTTTGTAAAGTTAGAAGTATTTCTAATTAAGATTTTGAAAGACTTACGTGTCAGGTAAAAAAAATAGAAAAAGAAACAACGTCCTTCAGTTTTGTCATAGAAAAAGAAACAATGTCTTCAGTTTTGTCTCCCACTGAATGGGCAGATTCTGGGTCCTATCGCTTTGTTGACCATCCAAATGGGCGATAGAATCATTAGTTGTCCAAAATTTAAATAGCGTGGTTAGCAATATTAAATAATTAAAAATTAAATCTATTATTAATTAAAAATTTCACGAACTACTAGTGGAGTCCAAAATTAAAAGGAAATCAGTAAAAAAACGGTGACTGCCACCGCTCCAACCTCATTCCAACAGAATAGTCGCGATATCTGCACAATGCTGATATTTGACCTGCAAAAATGATCCGCCATTCGTCTTGGTCTTCTCTTGGCTTCTTGGTCTCCATGTTTAGTCTTCTTCCGAAGCTGGCACGTCCTTGCGCAAACATCTTGTTCTGGGTGCAAGTGCAACAAAACCTGTTCCATTTTTTTTTAAAGAAACAAACCTGTTCCATTCTCAAGTTTGCTCGTTTGTCATCTCAGTATGTTTCTGATCAAAGCTATTTAGAAATGAGCAGATATAGTGTGAAGAAACTATTTCCACCACGTTGTCCCTTCTTTGCACAACTCTGCATTGCTGCTTAAATTTGTTGTATTGTGCTTTTAGACTGTTCGTTCCGAGTCAGGCGGTAACAATGACAACATTGATACGAGGATCATTCTGGACATGGGAGCATTTGTCCCTCCTCTCTTGATTTACAGGTGTTTAACATAGCAGCTTGCAATAGAGTTCGTATGTAGAGTTTTGACATGAATAAAGACACATTCGTTTGTTATGATGCTTGATTGAAAGGACGAACCTCCTGTCCCTTCCCTCTTGATTTATTCATTTAAAAGATGTTTCCAAATTCAGTTAATTGTAAATAAGAGGGGGCCTCCTCCTCCTCCCCTCCCCCCCCCCCCCCCCCCCCCCCCCTGCGGCAATGTTGTTGTGGTCTAAAGAGACCCTGCCATGTTCCCTCCCTCTCATAACTAACTGGGCCACAAGCCTTACCCTACAAGTGAATAAAAATATCCAATGGAGAGCAATTGACCTAGCGGCTAGACTCATCAAATATAGCGAACGTTTGTGAGATGAGATAGGCTTAACCTTACTAGGTCGAACGGCGCGCTATGCTGCGCCCGTAAATTTGAAAAAAAAAAGATACAAATAAAAGTTATAAATAACTAAAATGAATGCCAGTAATCTCACCATAATATGAACTAATATAAGATTTGAACTACAAAAAATAACAGGCTTCCACATTTATGAACCCAACCAAATATTATTAAGCAAATATATATATAAATGGGGGACTGAATTGAAAAAAGGATTGAGCCTGTCAATCTTATCCGGTCACCCATCGTCTCGCCTCCATTGTTCTGCCTCAACGCAAAGTTTCTCTCCCCATGGTCCGATTCTCCCTCTCCAAATTCATCTCAATAAGCAACGTCCAGCAATATACTATAGCAAAATTGAAAGCAGATGCCGCTCTCTCATCCCTGGCATCTTTCTTCTAGCTATTGCTCCTCCACGCAGCACGGTTATGTCCCAATCCTCCATGTGCCTCCATGGTCCTCTACTTCGATTTGGCTGTGATTCCATGCCTGGCGACCAACCAGAAGGGGCTCTAGCGGATCAGGGACGCCATCTTCCTGGACAGCCCAGTCTATTTTGTCACGCCCTTCACCTCTCTAAAAAGCTACCACCGTACCTCACCTAGTTGCTCCCATGCCGACGGTAGCAGGAACAAAAGGACAGGGAGATGATGCCTAGCCACCAAACAGTCAGTCCAACAGGTCAGGCCCAATTATGACGGTAACAGGCGCATGGACGATGCCTTCCGCATTGGGGCTCGTTGTGTGCGGGGGATTTTTAAGAATGTGTTGGTTGGGATTTGGTAGAAGCGACATGGCAGTGTAGGATTGGATGAGCCGGCATCGAAGCGCCGCTAGGGAGCGTAGCTCATGCCCTATATAATGATATAGATATTGACTCTTCACCTTCAAGTTCTATGTGTCAGCACAAGTGCAACAGCATCGAAAGGATGGACATCGCCACCTTGCTGGGAAACTGAGTAGGAGCAAAGGATAATTTCCCACAACCATTCATCATTTCAACCAACAAACTAGGACATGTGGTTTCTCCTTTTTTTTTTCTACTCTAATTCGAATTCAATCTGCAGATAGTTAATATGATGTTAATATGTGTGCCTTACCAAATGAAGAGGCAAAAGACTATGGAGTCTTTTTATAAGTGAGCTAATTCATGTTCCGATGTGAAGTTGTGAACATTGATGAAAATGCTAATCGGCAATGATACAAGACACTAATCAAGATCAGGCTAATTTGTAAAGTATGCACTCTAGTAGATTAATATTATCATGGTGATTTCTCAAGTCAAGAAAGAGCAGATTGGAGTGCGTTGGATTCTTGTCAACAAGAAGACGAATCAAAGGCACTAAGACCTCTGGATGGAGAACAAGAGCAACAATTGCTCTTAATGGGTGGCAAAACGTACCGTGCAGAAATCACTCTTCGTGAGTGAAATGGAAGAGAAAGAAGAGCCTCCAAATCCCGGGTAGTAACAATGATTCTTACCTTCAGGCCTAATTTGGCAGTAGGGACACCGCTGCCCCGGTGGGGGAATCCTCCTGCACCAGCCGGCCGGTCGACCCCGTGTGTGCGCTGCCCTGCGGGGCTCGGATTCTCTCGTTACGTTTGGGAGGAAATGGGAATCTCCCACAGGGAAAGTTTAGATAAATTCAAAAAAGAAAAAAGCTAGAACATCAGAAGAATAAAAATATTGCCATTTTTTTAGGGGACCTTTACAATGGACTGGAATTAATATGAGCCATTCATTTCTTTTAATCTGATGGTGTAGATATACTTATACTACATTGATCCTTTAAATAGTATGAAGTAGTATTTTGATGTAGTATCAAGTAGTATGGGTATTTGAGGAGAAAAAATAATACACTATAATTTTATTTATCATTTAGGATAATAAATTGAAACACTCACTTTTCTATTGTCCATCGCTGTCATGCATCCATCACTCACCTCTGTTCGGATGCACTCCGGCGTCTGCATCGTCCTTCACATGAAGCGACACCACATTCAGCGCAAACCTGAACCTGCTGTCAGCCCTCGCTATCCTCCCCACCGCCACCGCCTTCGCGCGGAAGGACTTTGCCACCATGAAGTCATCTCTGGTAAAGCGTTTGTCTTCATCTGTAAAACCAGCCGCGGTCCACCGCTGTAGAACCAGCCGTAGAACACAGTCGGCACGCGAGGACGTGTTCTGCGACCCATGCTTGCATCAAGAGGAGGACCTCATGGCACACCCGGACGGGGAACAAAGACGAAAATCAAATTGCTGCATGCTATAGTTTGATTGGGATACCTCACGATAGACATCCGTATAACAGCTCGCGCGATGCATGTTGATTGCCGGCAGTGCTGCGACGATGTTTCCCGCAGCAGTAGAGGAGGCGGCGGTGTTGGCATGGCGTTGTGCGAGGTGGCGGCGATGATCAAGCATCATGCGATTTCGTTTTTCCTGGCCATTTGCCGGCACTGCGATGGTTCTGGCAGCTGATGCGGCCGGCAGTGAGATCGATAATTGTTCAATGGAATATGCCAATAACATGCTATTCTTCGGTGGCAAAATATGTAAATTATTGGATTGGATAGTAAATTACAATTTCATCCCTCTAAATCAACGGTGGGATTAGATTTATACTACTTTGAAGTTTAAAGTAGTATAATCCACCGTAATGAGAGTCTTTTTTTATTTCTAGTAATTAATAATTCCAAAAAAATAGTAATTAAATTTCGAAATTTTAAAAATAGTATGGGCGCTAACGTCCCAGTTCGGACGTTGTTTTCGGTAGCGTCCCACAATGGCTGCTCTTGTCAACAGCGTCCAGAACATGGTTAAACCTACCCAGTTAAAATGTCCAGAGTGCGGTGATTCTCTTTCTATTTCCTCGTCCCCGTCTTGAGTTCTCGACCGCGGCCAGCGCCGCCGCCACTCGTTGCCACTGTACGTAGGCTGCCCCACTGGATCCGCCGGTAACAAAGACTGAAGCACCCTTCCGATCCTTGCCTGATCTGCTCGCGCGTTACTTACTGCCGGACGAATTTGCCATTGTATTTTGGTTTGGCAATTGTGGAGGAGCCCGAATCATCACCTGCGATCAGTGGGTAAGGAAGAGGTTGCTACTTGCTGGCTGCCGGCGGTCTACACGTGCTGATTCCGTTCCAATGCAAGCAAGGGCCCTGTTGGCCTGGAGTTGCAATCCGGACAACGCGATTTTAGGTGAAATATTGTACTCAACACCTGTATCTCGATAGTGGACTTCTCCATCGACATACATACACAAGAACAATAGTACTAGTCATTTTCTCACTTGCACGCCCAGCGGAGCGGTAATACACGTACGTGGACGCCGGCTCGGGATCACACACGCTACATCGCGGGCGGCTGACGTGGCCACCGTCGCATGTGCAGTAGGCAGCGCAGGATCCACATCCTGTCCCTATCATGCGAGTGTGCTCTCACTAGCTCACACGGCTACTGAGCATCTACCCTCTGAATTTTTCGTCGTCTGCCACCATTTTCACCGTCTTACTTTCTTCACAGAATGAACAGCACTTGTTTTAGCGCGAGACTAGATCACATCTCGAAAACTCGAGTTTGATTCTTATCAAATCGTGATATATAGTTGGAGCACCTTCATTCGACGGTGATATTGAAACCAGGCTGAGTATTTTTCAAATCAATTTTGTTAAGAACATAATTTCAGCCTTTGTTATTCTGCTCATCACCTGGGGCAAATTCTCCGCTCCTCGTTGTGCCTCGTGTCTCCTAGCAGCACACCCTCGTGTCTCCTAGCAGCACATCCGCCGCAGCTCTTGCTTGTCAAGTTGGGTCCCCTGGCGGCCAGAGGAGTAAATAAACTTCCAATTTAAAACCAAAACGATATACTAGTAGTCTGTAATAAATCTTTAATGAGACACAACCAAATTAATCATGCTCCCGTCAACTCGCTTCTGATCTTCTCCAAGCTGCAAACAACAGTACTTTATGCCACCCTGTTTAGATCCAAGCCCCTACTCTCCAACAAGTTTCTTTTTGTGTGTGTGAAAAGGACTCTTGAAGAAGTTGTATTGAGAGATATGTTGCTAGTCATAGAAGTATATATACCCTAAATGCACAGTCGTCTAAGCTGTTACATTCCTTTTCTTTCGCACGGCTATTCAATGTATCTCCATGATGAAAGTATCTCCATCAACATTAGCAAGAGTGGTACAGGAGCCAACTGTCATAACCAAAAAAAGTGTGGCGTGTTGGTAGGAACCAGGAGCCTCTTACTACTGGTACAAACTCGAAAAAACTAAGAATTCATTCGCAAAATCCCACGCTTTGCTTCCCGCACCACTGGAACGGTGGCACCTCGACATCCTACTCCTCCGTCCCTACACCCACCGGCTTCCACATTTTGCAGCAGGTAAACAACTACTCAACCTCTGTTCGCAATGGATTTCAATATTCACTACAGTGTCCCACACCCACTCCTCATCCCAGCGCCATCTGGAATGAAGAAGATCAGCCATGGCGCCACGGTTTTGTGCAATCGGCAGTATGGTTCCTAAAGGTACTATCGAGTACAAGCTCAAGGCGCCGAGAGCCATGACCACCCCTGCATCGCGCTCCCTCCATGTAGAACCATGGCTTATCTACCCTGCTTGTGTTTTCCAAGCCGCCATCACGTAGATGAACATGCCGAGTCAGGCAAGTCTACTGAGATGAACATGCCCAAAATGTAGATCAAGATTTGAAATGGAGGTTAAAACTTCACTAAAGTGCGCATGTAATTATATTAGTAGTATCGAACAAATCTAAACTGAGATTTCTTTTTTTTTAAGTAACTGGAGGGGCAAAAGCCCTTACAGAATTTTATTAACGGAAAAAGAAGTCAAATAGTTACAACAAAAAGAAATAAAAGAGAAAATGCAACTTGCATTACTTATTGATTTCTGACACAATGCACCAGCAAAAGAGATTATGGGTTCAAACAACACTACATGTTGGATGTAATGTAACTTTCGTATGTTGGTGGAGTGTGACTATTTGGGATTGTGTGGCTCAGTATTGAGGAATGGTACCAGATAGGTAGCATGGTATGGGTAAGAACAGTATAAGTAAAATATGTTGCATCCAACACTCAATGTTGGTCGTCATCCACAGGACCTGCGGTTTGACTTGGTTACTTCATGCATGTCTCAGATAGTATACTGCTAGATGGATGCAAACATTGGCACTATCAAAGTTCGTAAAACTATGTAATCGTATTATTGTTGTGTCTAGTCTCGTTTCCCCCAAAATGTGGATCAAGATTTGAAATGGAGGTTAAAACTTCACTAAAGTGCACATGTAATTATATTAGTAGTACCAAACAAATATGAACTGAGAGTTTTTTTTTTTTGAAGTAACTGGAGGGGCAAAAGCTCCTATAAAATTTTATTAACGGAAAAAGAAGTCAAATAGTTTCAACAAAAAGAAAAAAATAAAAGAAAAGAAGGTAGTCAAGAACTACACTCTCTGCAATCCATGAAGTTATCCTATTTGCAGTTTTAACATTGGTTCTATGGACTAGCATAACCAATTCCCTGAAAAACTTGTTTATGTAGTTTTGAACAGTTGGGTCCAGGTTATTGAAAATTCATTCATTTCTGACTGACCAAATACTCCAACACATCAGTATGATGATGTTCATATAGAAATGGATTTGTAGTTTGTCTTTTAGGAAACTGAAAATCTGATGCATAGTAAGGTCTACTGGGAGTTGGATGCCAATGGAGTCCCAGCACTGCTTTGCAAAGTTGCATCTTATGAACTGGGATTGGCCTAACTCATTTGAGATGCTTCCAGTTCCAGACGTGTGTAGACATGAAAGTTCAATTCCGTCATTTTTTTTTCACTTTCAAGGAACGAACTGATTGATCTCATCACAATAATGTTAGAACTGAATGGAATGGTTGAACTGAAGAAAACTGCACTTACACTGCTTAGTGCTTACACTGCAGAGTTAACAAAATAGAAAAAAAAATTGGAAACCTATGCGAATAGAGAGAAACCTTAGGTATTCGAAATTGGAAGCGAGTAAAAGCAGACATCTCCATGAAATAAGCTGCAGAGCCCTTCAATTGGATTCTAGGAGAAGTCATTGCTGGATTCAGGTCGGGTATGTGCTGTTGTCGGATTTTCTTCAGCAGTGAGTAGTTCATTGTATGGTGGTGGGTTTGTGGTCATGGTGAAGCGAAAGAAACCCGATTAGAGAAGGGGAGAAGAGGAGAGATATACAAAAATGATACCACATGGTGTTCAGGTGTATGTGGCTGAAATTCTTAAGACATATCCAGCTACTGCAGGGAGGGTGACGAGAGTAATTCAAAGATGGAAAAAACCAGAGGGAGATTGCCTGAAGGTTAACTGTGATGCTCGTTCTGTGCGGAATCATATTCGGGTGCATGGGGTTTTATCATTCGAGATTCATATGGAGATCTTATGGCTGCTAGCCATGGCCGAATTAACCATGTCCTAGATGCTTACTAAGCTGAAGTCATAGCTTGTCTCCAAGGTGTACAAGCGGCAATTGACCGGGGAATTGGCAATATTGAAGTTGAAACTGATGCACTCAGAGTACAACAAACTCTTGATGCTAAAGTGAATGAGATTCAGTTGTGGGTGGCCTCATTCTAAAGTTACGAGAATTGCTGGATGGTAAGTTTAATAGTAGCAAGTTTAACTTTGCTCCACGAAATTTTATTGTAGCCCATCAGTTAGCTGCTTCGGGTATGGCTGTAGGTGAAAGTGTTTATCCCGTTGTGGATACACTTCCAGTTTGTATTTTGAAACTTGTTGCTGATGATTTGTTGGCAGTTCAGCAATGGATGTTCCATCTAGTTTTTTTTAAAAAAGATATGTTTCTCAAAGAGGATCTTTAATGTCCAAAATATTGTCCAGTAGTTTTCCAAAACGACTGGCCACTAGTTTAAGAGCAGATTTGGAATTATAGTATTAATTCATAATAGTTAGAAATCCACTTTCGAAACATAAACAAGTAACTATGTTTTTGCTGTTCGTTCTCATTCAACACCGTGACCTAAGGTGAGTGAAGATCCATCAATGACGACAAGGTTAGATTGGATGAGTGCCACAGTATCAAAATGGATTCGTTGATAGGCATATAATGCTATAATCAATTTGGTCCAGATCACGGTATATTTTTTGAATTTTGTGATCTTGCTGCCATTGCCACCCGTGACCGCCTCCAAGAAGATTGCTCACTGACAAATGAAACTTGATATTTAGAGTGCCGATAACCTATAAAATGGATTCATATGGTAGTGTATACGAGTTTTGTGTGATTATTTTGATCTAATTTATAGTCATATTGGCGAATTTCATGGATTTCTTCCTAGGGTTTGGAAGGGCAGCCATGTTGCTTGAACTCCCCTTCTGCCTCTGGGGTCCGAGTCACCGACTGCCGTCCTTCTCCCTCCACAGTGTCTCACCTTCCATGAGCATTGACAACAAGTGTGAACAGGGTAGCGTGGTGTGGATCAACGATGACGAGCGTGGCGGAAAACGAAGGAATTAGACTGATCATCGTGACATACTAAGGAATAATGATAAAGTTGTTCATCATATTAACATTACAAATTTTTTAGATTCATAATTTTATTTATAAAATACTACTTACTAATTAACCACTCTTAATTATTTTTTCCTATATTACACTCAATCCAAGAAACTACTGACCAGTATTATTGGATTTCTAATATCAAACCTTTACCATCGGATCAAACTATTGCCAGTATTTTAGACATAAAAAGTCCTCTTCTCAAATGGACTCAAACCCATTTTGCCATAAAAACAAGAAATGAAATATCTATGTGAAAAATTCTTAGAAAAAAGCATGACACTGATGTTACCCTCTATCCAAGAAATTACTGGCTAGTATTAGTGGATTTCTAATATCAAATATATACCGTCGGATAAAACTACTGCCTAGTAGTTTTAGAAAACTACTTGCCAGTATTTTAGATATTAAAAGTCCTCTTCTCAAATGGACTCGAACCCATTTTGCTGTAAAAGCAAGAATTGAAATATCTATGTGATAAATTCTTAGAAGAAAAAGGATGACTCAAAATAATAAATAAAAAACAGCCCGCAATAGCTTTTAGTATATTATATTAACTCTGCCATTCACACAACTAATATCATCACTATGAATATAAGACCAATATATACCTCTTTGAAAAGTCTAAAGCCCAGATAAACCGATCAGAAATAGAACATAACAGACGATGACAGGTGAGGAATCGGGGTAACAGTCTCTCTTTTCCAGAGGTAACTAAAGGAAAAAGGTAGACAAGATTCCTCACCTATCCTCGTCTGAATCCGTCATCTCTAATCGATCGGACCAGAAAAATGTATAAAGATGGAAAGCTAAATGGAATGGCAAAGTATAGGACTCGAAAAATCAGATCAACCTAACAAGACTACCATGTAATGTACAGCCGCCTGAAGCCTCTTGTCGCACAATATATATCTGCTCAGCATGTGTCCATAACTGTATACGAGTGTTGTATACACTGATACTCGTATGTGCCACCATGCATAGGGCCGGACTCAGGCAAGCCAAGAGGACGAGATGGTCAGGTCCAGGTTCAGAGCCGGCATGCTCTCCTGCTTCACGGCAAAAAAGCGATCGCCTGTTGCCGGAGAGCCGAACGATTCGCCCATTGGCGGTGCGGCGAGCTCCTCGCTGATCGTGCTCGAGCCGTCGGCTTCGCTGCTCGCATCCTCCCATGGGCCGATCGACAGTGTCAGGTCGTAGCCTTTTTGCTTCTCAAGTTTCTTATCAAGAGTGTTAGTCGACCTGATGGCCTGCAACGTAAGCAGTGAGATGTAAGATTTAAGTACAAGAGAATAAACAGTCAATGCACGGCAGTATGGTATGAAGTTTGGCAGCCTGCCACCTAATGGCTAATGCACAGATACAACCAAACTGAAGCTTCTAGGGAATAGAACATCCATGCAAGGTATGCATGCTATGATTGAGGAAACTTTGTCTGCATCTGTTTATAGTTTTTCTTTATGGCCATATATAGGAAAATCCGTATTACCTTTTCTGTTGTAAGCGTGTTGTTGGAATGCGAAGAAGGAATTCGCCCTCTACCTTGTTCCCAATTACTGAATACTTGTTTCAGCGATGATCTGGATGTATAAATAGAAGTTAACTCAAAATAAAGAAAATATATTACAGATAACTAAGTTGATAATTATTGAGAAATGCGTGATTGATCAGTTCTTGTCTGAAATGCGTGATTTGATATGGTGATGAGTACCGGCTGCAATTACGAAGCATGGTGTAAATGTTCTTGTCTGAAGAAGCTGCTGCGTTTCCATCATGAGACGTGTAAACGCATTGATCTTCACGGTTCAAGAACACGCACTTGTTGTTGTTGTTGCTCGCAGCGGTTGATGTCAACTTCTGGTGGCTGGCCTGATGGCTACTGCTGTTGCTAGAAGAGCTTCTATACATCTGAATCATTTTTGTGAAGCAACATTGGGTCACTGACCAAATAGATAAAAATAGAATAAAGCTGAAAAAGTATTGTGCTTGCTACATATCATGTGGTACATAAAAAAGTACCTGAAGATGGCTCTTGATATGAGATATGCTAACTCCCTTCACGCCCATGAGCTGGAGAATTCGCTTCGGAGTTGCTTCTGCGCGAGACAAACAAAAAACGAGATCAGTTCCGCTGCAGCATAGCCCGTAATAATTCTGAAGAACGAAATCATCAAATTAAATTATGAGAGATGGAAGTTCCAACTTTCAATTGCACAGTGCAAAGCATATATGCCAGTATATTTATCATGTGGTCATCTCTTATCTAAAAAGACTCTAAGCTAATTGCGGTGGATCATGAATCCTTATGAATACCGTCGTTACTTTCAGTTACAATGCCCATACAACGAGATATATCCACAAATCTTAGCTCCGTAACCAAAGTACTACATTATGAAGTCATATTGCATTTTCTGATAATGCACGTGCTAGTCACTTATTATGTACCAGAAATATAATGAACACCAGTTGCTTCAGATACTATGTACGACAGGTGTGGTAACCATATTCACAACAATTAAGTAGCATACGATCAGAAAGATAAATATATATTTATTATTATCAAGTAGTTTTTAAAATAATAAAGTTAATTAAAGAATCTCTAGCAAAGTTGTTTAACTTACTAATGATGACCATTTATTTTTTTGTCAATGGAAAAGAATTAAATTCATATATCATGCACTAATTATAAAGTCGTTTATCCGGTGGCTATTGAATATTGAAAACTATCGCTCAAACATAAACAATAATCTGAAGCTTGCAGATCATGTGTTATTTCCTTTTCCCTAGTGGATTTCATCTATGGACTAAATAGCAGTCTCCAAACCAAATCAAAAGCTCAAACCCACAAAAACGATCAAGCAAAGCAAAAGCCATATATGCTTTAATCTCTCTGCCGCTGAGAAAAGAAAAGGAAAATATGGATCCGCGCAAAACTTTAAGCATCGATGTGATTAACAGCCTAACTCATCTCATGCATGCATGTGGAGAATAAGGGTGTTTTTTTAGAAAACAAAATCATGAGCATAAGGATTCTTAATTAAACTCACCTTCCTGTCCACCAAGGCACTCGACGGCCTCGACGAACTGCCGGTGCAGCTCCTCCGTCCACCGCATCCGCGGCACCTCCGACCGGTTGTACTGCCGGACTCCTTTCCTCTCATAACCTCTCATTCTCCTTTTCCTCTCTGGCCTGCAGCCTTCACAGTTCCTCTCAATAAGATCTCTAGCTTCGTACTTGAGATAGAGTTGGGCTATGATGAAATCGATGAACACCTCTCTTGCAATATTTAAGTACTTGTTTTCTGCCTAGCGTGCACAAATATGTACTATATATGGCCGATGGAATGTGAAGAAGGAGAGAGGGAGAAGGCGGCTGACGTTTCTGACCTAGTCCAGTCAAAGCTGCTCACTTAGCTCTCCTAAAAGGGCAGTACTGAGAAGAAAAATTAGTACTGCCGCAAGGTATAGCCACAGTTTGAGAAAAGCTGGGAGCTGTCCAGATTCACGAGACAAATCTAAGTATAATTCAGGTAGTGCTTGCATTTTTTTTTCCATAATTTTTTTAGCTCCATTTATTGTTTTGTTTGGGTCTACATGTACTGACTCGTGAACAGTTCTCCTGTTTGACTAATGTAAACAATGTCTGATATTTTCGTTGGTTATTCAGTTTGTTCAACGGGAACATTTAATAACAGTCCCTGTCTATGTGGATAGCAGGTCTGACAAATCCATTCGCTCCAGAAAACTAGCACTGTGGATCGAATAATAATGTCTCCATGTACGATTTTTCTCTTATTGATATACATACCAGGTTATATGGGGTTTAATTATTCAAAGGTAGACTTTAGGTTAAAGATATAAAGGTCAATTCAACCCTTGGTCCTGGATTTCCCCAAGAAATGGGAAACGAATGAGATAGGCATTGGTAATTCTTACACAGCTAACATGTCCAGCAAGTGGCTAGCACCGTACACTTGCATGTCAAAAGCATGTATGAAAGCATGGGGAAAGGAGCATATCCGATTCCCTGGAAAATTCGATACGATGTTTGTTTGTCAGTGATACAATTCAAATTGCTAACATATTTGTCTTGTAACGGAAAGAGAGCTAGCGGAGGAGACATAGCTAGGCAACGAAGAATTTTCACGGCAAACACAGGCCACCACAAGATGATGACTAGCCACAGAATTTGTGCCTACCACCTATAGCTAGCTATGTTGATTTAGACACGGTAAATTAACATCATGTATCTGACTTGACAAAATCGCAGCAGCGCATCATTCGAATGATTCAAGCGAGGTGCTCTTGGAAAAAAAATCTGCTATTACAATTGGATCATGTGCCAATTAATCTTGATGGATGATGATAAATTGATAACATGTGTTGTCTGGTCGATCAAGGCGTTAGCGACGAGGAGTTCTGTGGCTGGTAATGGAACCATGCGATATAAATTGCCTATGAAGTCAAGGTAGCAGTTTGCCATTACCTATCAACGTTACACCAGTGATGTCACGAGAAAATGATAGAACGAGCAGGGCCAGGCATTCTCTACGTACGGGAAATGAATTGTGGACTTTGGACCACATTCTTGTCTTAGGCAAAAAGGAGGAGGAGAGACAACTTGTGCATATATATCACACCCAATCCAAATTCATGGATGCATCCTCCTTGTTCACATGATACTCACATATAGATAGGGACGAGGGACGCAGTCTTCTGAAATTCTCTCTCTATTGGGATAATTCCTAGTAGGTGGTGTTGAATACAATGTGTACTCAAGTGTTAATCTGGGAAAAAATGATAAGTAGGCCGCAATATAAAAAATTTCATACAACAAAATAAAGTAATATCAATCTCATTTTCTCTTTGATTTATGGAGGAACTTGTTGAACAAACTTTTATCTGACTCTAACACCATTTAAATGTGAACTTTTGAACTTTATGGAGAAGGTTTCCAGGAAATAGTAGAAGATATAACTAATAAGTTGTGGGATTAGATATATTCTAAAACTTATTTTAGAAGGTTTTGGGAGATTATGCACATATTTTACATGTGAAAGATGGTGCTGGGGTGGCTGCAAATTTCAGATTTATAGTAATTTACTTACAGCATATGGGCTAGTGTTAACGTAGTAGGGAGAGCGAGGATTGTCCAGAATTGAGACAGAAGAATCCATATGGGCTATACGGGCAAAAATACAGCTACCTACATGCGTAGGCATTACATTCGTGATTGGAGTGGTACCTTTGCCGTAAGGAGCTTCGCCACGAAATGTTGCCGAAATGGTCGACATGCGTGTACACTTGTCGCCTCAACAATGACAGTTTGAATTCCGAGAGCATGCATCCATGCAGATATCTACGTACTTGCGACTTACGTACGAACACAAGACAAAGCAAGGAGTTTTCTAACCTCCTGGTCCTAGCTAGCTAGCATAGACCGTTCCAAGGTTCCATTTAAGCTCAGCCACTCAAGAAGTAAGGACGACGTGTTGCGACACGGACCAAATATGCCCAGCATAGCCGTAAACATATGTACGTATATGCAAGCAGACAGATTCTCCGTGTATGCGGAAACTTCTTCCTAGAATTTTTCAGAAGTTTTTAAACTTCAAATTATCGATAAACATTAAATTGCAGTTTAGGAAAAATGCATTTTAATATTGTAAAATCATACATATATATATAATCGTCTTGAAAATGCATTTTTAATATTGTACTTTTTGTAGATATTATAACTCTACTTTTAGTATATACAATGGTTAGAATTGCACAATGAGGATCAAGAAACTTGGCAGTTGACAGTGGCATGTGTTCAATTATGAAGGAAGCATATCACAATTCAAACGTTTAATTACCAGAACGAGGAAACGGAAGGATATCGTGAAGTCAAGGTTTAAGATTTGAAGCAAGCTGCCTTAGCTACTAGTGTGATCGTCGTCGGGTCATTAAAGACGGTGCCGACCTCTTCAAATTCTTTCAGCGACTTAGGCAAGCCCTTGCCTTTTCTGCCGTGTTCCACACTGCTAATATAATTGGGAGTTGGGACATGCTGCATGAGTACATACAGTATAATATAATTTTTTTTTGTAATTTTTTATTTTATAAGTTTACTTGATGGTTTAGACAAATTCTTAAGTGACCTAATTTATTTGTTGGACTGTCACTTTAAATTTTTTTTTTCCAAAAGCCACATGAACTTTAATTAATTCGAGTTGAAACAATTTCGTCAATCAATCATACCGTAACCAGCATACACCTTTTCAGCAAATGTGTTGTTTTACAGTTCATGCACAGTAGATCTAACTTTCAAATAAATAATGTAGTACCGTGTTACATTTTAAATATGGTGACATCAAAATAATATGATGGTTTATTTTGCTTGAAAAATCTCTTGAAAATATGGAAATGTCAAATTATCTAAGTAAAATTCTGTTCTCTTTTTGCGAAAGCCGGCACAGTCGTAATAAGTCACATAGATCCAAATGAAAGCCGTTTGGAAGAAAATAGAAGGCATGGGCTTTATGTCCATTTCCTTGACCGAAATATATATTCTTCCGTCTAAATATATGCATACAAAAAGTTGATGCGTGGCATGCTCAAAGGCAGATATTTTTCTGAACGGGATTGGATCGGAGGAATGCCTATGTCAGATCACATGCATGCAATACGTAAGTGAAAGAATTTGGAGAGAGTAGATAAGTTATTACTTTATCATCCAAGACGAAAACGACAGTACTGGCAAGAGAATCAAAGCCATATCACCTACAGATAAGACACCTCATCAGCATGTACAGCAAACCTAATATCTGCTAGACTCTATACTGATTATATTCAATTAGTTGTTAACATTCACATGGTTTCATCTTTACAGCGCTTTTCGGCCGTCACGCCCTTTTTTTCGCAAAGTCTGCTAACGTGTACCGCAATCTATCTCCTCTTGGTCATCAGGCTAGCTCGACGATTCCAGCGATTGGACGACGCATAGAAACTGCATGTGTCGTCCGTTGCCGTTGTCCAGTTCCTTATAGAAATTGCTTGCACTTGCTGGAAAGCTGAATCTGATGAGCTGATTGCTCGTGCACACACGTAACTTCATCGAGTTTGACAGCCGCTTTAACCTTTGTGAATGGTTTTTTATTTATTTTAGGTGCACGTGCTGTGTAGTTGTGTGTGGTATCTGAATTCTTCCAATCCTACCTACTCGTGACTTTATCCCGCCGAATCGAATGGAAAAGGTTGTCCATGACCCAAAAGCCAAAAGCGGTGAGTTCCCAAATTAGGCTCGCGTGTGCAGTATGTGCCGGCCGGGCATCGCAATATCCAAAAACTGGTGCGGCGCCGCATGAGATCACGCAGTGCATGCAGCTGCACTTCCGTGTGATTGATTTTTTTGATGGAACACTTCCGTGCGATTGATGGCCACACACGTTTTCATCGCGTGATTCATATGCGTTCTCTGTGCAAGAAAAGGCTTCAAAGGCAAATAGGGAGTCCCCCACCCCCTTAATCTTGTCTCTAGGATTCCCGTCAAAAAAATCTTGTCTCTAGGATGTACAGACATCTCTCACTTTTTTTTCTTCTTATTTATTTGTAGAAATTACACTACAGAAAACAGTTATTTACCGAGTGACTGAAGCACTTAGCAAATGGTTAAAAACACTCGGCAACCACTTTGTCTAACAATTTTGTCAAGTGTAACACTCGATAAAGAGCACATGATAATAAAAGTAACGACAAAACATTTTTTACCGAGTGTTATTCATCAGGCACTCGGCCAAGAGTTTGTCAAGTACCTCGTTGATACTCGACAAAAAAAGTGTTTTCAAACGACACCTTAAATCGTGTTAATGGTGACATTACCACTTTTATCGAGTGTCTGCCACCTAACACTCGATAAAGTGTGGGTCTCTTTGTCGAGTGTTTGGCGGCTAACACTTGTTAAAGTGTCGGTCACTTTTGTCGAGTGTATGTGTGAGACACTCGGTACAACATGGTCACTTTATCGAGTGTCAAACTTCATACACTCGACAAAGTGACCATCCAGAATCAATATTTTTTGTTGGGGTCATACAAATCAACACACATCATCATAGACAGTTCATATGTATAAATTCACAACTATAATCCACAATTAACATCACAAAGTCAAAAATCTGGAAAAAAAAAAGGAAGCACCTTGTTCTCCTAACATCAACTACGTTTACAATTAATTACCGCGTTACCGTATGGACCGTGAAAAAGAGTGGAATAACTGTTGATTCAGGAAAAAAAAAAGGAGTGGAATAACTGAACACGATGTACTGTAAAAAGGTACGGGCATCGTTTGCGACAGTTATCAGAAATTAACAGCCACCAGCGCGATCGCTCCAAGCTTTTTCCCCGAAACTACATACTGTGTGTTGTACTGCCCTTCGTTTACCAAGTATTTGTCAAACGAGAGAAGAAGCATCCTGTGGGCAGAACTGATCCAGTCGGTACCAAATCTTCAACCCCGGTTTGAACATTCGATCGCAGAGAATAGGTAACTGCATAGAGGAGGCGAAGTCAACTGGGCGTACGGCAAGGGGTACCATTGAAATTCCCCTTCGTTTACCTGTCACCCCATCTCGATCGATCGAGTTTTTTTTTTCTTCTCTCGAGCCAGTTATGACGCGCATGTGAAAACGGACAATTGAGTCCTTGACACTGGGGCGTTCTCGAAAATGTACTTGACTCTCGGAATTGGAATTCTTCGTCTGAAAATCGAGAAGTTCACAGAGCACTGCGATCGAGTGTCTCATAGAGATGAAACGCGGGGGGAGTTGCTGTCGTTCCCATTCCCAGCAGAGGGTGTAGAAATAGCACTCGCTAACGTAGAACGAACTCTTCAAGACTCGCCAACTGATGTGTGTTGAAGACGGCGACATATACAGTATGCGCGTGAGCTTTTTTCCGGACTGGTGATGAGGTTAGGGAGAAGCCGGACAAAGGTCCCGACTGCCGGCACACGCGACGCCGACGTTCGTGAACCAAATCTTCTTCCGTTTCGTTCTTCCCAGCGCCCGGCGGTCGGACAGGTAAAACAAGGATCGTGTGGAAGTGAATGATGCAGCAGCCCGCGTAGTCGTTCAAATTAAAGCAGTCATCATCCTCCATGGCTACGCTTGTCAAAGTGGCGGTGCCTTGCCTAGCTAGTTCAGTTGCTTGTCACAGAGATCCGCGTGAAATCTGATGGGCGAAAAGCTGTTCCTCAGAGTTTTCTGTGCCTAGCCAGCTCCCAAACTCACGCGGCTGGAAGAACTTTCTGCTCTCTGGTCTCAGTTCGCGACGCGCGAGTGTGATGCCGATGGCGATTTGCCGAGAATTCCAAACCGTCGTTTGCGGAGTTTCTGATGCCATTTTTTTTTCCTTACACAAAAAAATGCAGCACGTGAGTAAACAGGGCTAAAAATAACAAAGAATAAGCCCATATGAGTACACCTACAGGCCGAGAAAAATAACAAAGAATAGCCCATCAACATTTCCCTCGCCAACTCTCCAGTCTTCACTCACCTGCGTTGCAGAGTTCAGACTTTCAGACTCTGAATGGCATTTCAGGATTTCAGTTTCAGCAACTAGCGCTAGAACGTCCTTATCGTTAAAGAAGACAACAGTAAGGTCATATATATTGTTCTGCAATCACGTTCTCGCTGTTGCAGTTGACAATGTTGAGTGCTAATGAATTTTGTTTTCCTTCTCATATATTGTGCTGATTAAAATGGATTGACAGTGTTGAGTGCTCATTACTACATGATACAACGAACAGACGACCTGCTTGTCCCAATCAGTGTTTTTTTTTTTGGAAACATCCCAATCAGTTGTCGACATGGATTTTTTTTTTAATCAGCCGATTGCCATGTCCGAAACAGTGATAAGTGACTCTGATCGACCTGAAATGATGTGCTGCTGAGCATCTGGACGAAGACAAGCAGCATAGAGCCATAGACCCCAAAATTCTGCTCCGGACTATTATAACTGTCATTTCGTTTCAGTATTTTTCAACACGAAATTTCTGGTGTATTGCAACCACAATGTTTCTGGAATTTTTACAAGTCCAATTCTGCATACCGGGAACGCAGTCTGCATTCGAAGGATTGTCACTGTTAGATATAGAGTGAGTTTGTGAAATGAGGAGGAATTTGTGGACATCAGCATCCGGCAAGCATGCACAGGCCGCCGGGAAGCTAGCACATCATGATTCAGGGGACAGGCCGGAAGGTCGTGCCCACGGGCACGGTGAAAATGCTCTTTGGCTTTCTCTACAGCCGCGGTGATCATACTGGAGCGGCGTAGCTACTTCCCCTTCCCAGCGCCCGGTGGCCCTGGATAAATCAAGCGGGGGGCAGATCTGGAGGAGTGGCACATAGCGGTGACTGGAGACGGAGTAGAAAGGATCTCCGGCGGCGAAGACCACGAGGAAGGAGGAGCGGTTATTCGGAGGATGCGTGGGAGTCCATTCACCGCGACGCAGCAGCCGCCGCCGGACGGGAAGGGGAAGCGCCGAGGAGGCCAAAGGCTATTCTGAAGACGAGGGTTTTTTTGAAAATAGTTGGATCGCGATTAATAGTCGCGATCCGTTTTAGAAGGTTTTATATAAATATTTGGATCGCAATTATTAATTGCGATCTATTTTAGGTACTGGATCGTGATTAATAATTGCGATCTAATTTAGGGGGTTTTGTAAGAAATGTCAGAGGCAAATTTCGACCGTTAGAACAACTGTGTGCGGCCCAGATCAGGAGATGGATCGATGGTCATGGAGCTCGCTCTGCTTCCAGCCATGGCGCTCCCCGAGACACCCCGCACCGCACCCAAACGAGAAGAAAGTCGGATAGGAGGGAGATGCAGGCGGCTGCGGCGGTGGCGACGGACACTGCAGGATCCGGAACTAGATTCCGCCGCGCCTACCGGCTCAAGCCTCCGACGACGCCATAACCGAGGTCCTATTGGAGAGGTGTTCCTCTTGGTGCTGCATGCGTTTTCGTTGTCTTCTTGCTTGGTTTGTTCTGATTTCTTGGTCGAAAAGGTTCGTCATTTTGGTTCCCTTTCGGTGCTGGTAGGGATTGTCCTCCCAGTCTCCGTCGCCGCCGACATTTTGCCGATTCGCCCGTCGTGAGTTATTCTCTGACTGCATACGTCAATGCCGCGGCCGCAGCCGATGCATTGCGGCGCCTGCGGGAGGCATTACAGGCTACACACAATGTTTGATCTGATTTCTTTGTTAAAAAAGCTCGTCATTTTGTTTTCCCTTTTGCCGATTAGTCCGCCGTGGGTCATTCTCTGGTTCCAATTGCAGTCCATCAAAGCCGCGGCCGCAGCCGTACAGGGTACACACTGGATACAGCATACAGTTGCTTCTTCCATCGGATTTGATTGGTCCCATTTCAGATCTAGCCCACATTAGTTATAGCAAAAAAACATTCTGGCTCAAATGTTCCTCCCAGTTTATACAGCTGTCGTGTTCTTAGGAACATTTCAGAATTCAGACCCAGCAATCTTCAATTCAATCATTTGGTCTTTCCATATGCCTTCCAGAGGTGAGTTTTAGACAGTGGGGGTAACTGAACAATATATTTTCCTCTTTCATGATTTTCCAATTTGTCTTTCAATGTTAAGTTCTGAATATACGCTTCATTTTCATCTATAAAAATGAAGAACTGTATGATGCACATGTTTCCTTAAGACTAACAAAAGTACAAAACAATAAACTAATTTATGTGCTAACTAATCTGCAACCGGAATTCAAAGATTGACAAATGGAATATTCATAATATCCTAAACACTTGTTTGTTTCATCTGTTATCTGTCAAAATAAACACTGGGCATTGTGCATGTTTCCTGAAGACTGACATTAAAGTTAACCTGTGTTGGTTATTTGCCATCGGTTCAAAGATAAAGATGCCACTTTTAATTCATGATTTCCTATTAATTCAGGATAGCAGACATATGCTTTCCTTTCTTCTAGTAACAAATGCAGGTATAGCCACATAATATAAACTGCTGGATTTCAGCTCCATGTTTCACTTTTGTGAATTATCTTTGCTCAAATTACTCTCTCTTTTTTTCTCATCTCTTTCCCAATGTTGCTCCACTATTGTTGTTGCTATCTTGACTAGTGCAGATCATCCGTTAAGGATACACTGGACTGAATTGTTAGTCATGAAGAAATATATGTGGCCTATTGCTCATCTCAGGTTTATTAATTTTAGCCTATTCTTGGGAGCATTTCAGATGTGGTGCAATTTAACTGAACATGCCACCTTTCTAGTTTCTACATTCATTGAATGGGTGATCGTTGGATGGAGTAGTAACTGAACATATTTTTTTTCAAGCTTATGTTTCCACTCCTGCTGCAAAACATAGCTATAAGTACCTTCTTGCCATCTGTAATCTGGTGGAAACTTGATGTCCCCAACAACGAGAAAACTACATAATTGCGGAAGAAGAAGTAGTTGTAGACAATATATCCATAACCCAATTTGGCATATGCTTGCTATCATGTGCATTTCAGTTCTTGAATGCTGTTACTAATTTACTGACTTGCTTAACTGTTCCATTGTCTTCATGTTCAGAAAGTGAAGAAAACTATGATAAAGAAAAGACGGCAGTTCGCCCAGTTCAAAGCAAGGATTGACTAAGCATTTGCATCTTCCCACTTCAACTTCATTGATATGTGAAGTTAAAGTGTTTTCCTGAAGCATTGGTTGGTGCACAGAGCACGGTGCTTGAAGTTTGCACGATGCAGAGCTGTTTTCCTGAAACGGGGGGAACAACAAGGACACCTTCAGTAAGTTCAGTAAGGAGGACAGGTGTGTGATGCAGATCGATCGGCATCATCTGTGCCTCGTCAACTGCGTCATATTGACTAGTTTATACGTGTTATGTTTGGTTATAGCTCTAGAAAGGAACAGAAGTTGTTCTAAAGAATGAATGACAGTTTAGTGCAAATGTGTCAGTATAGTCACATCATGACAGATTTATTGTGCTAAGACAATTTTTCACTCCTGCTGTAGTAGTACGCAATAGGTTGTGGTGAAAGTTGGTGAGTTTTCTGTTAGGATTAGTTGAAGAAAATATACTGATGTGTTCACCAACTTCCGTGATGCAGAACTTATGACTTTTATAAACCGAACTACATTACATGCTTCAGAGAAAGTATACTGAACTCGAGTATACCAACACAGTACACATCTTGTTGAGACGAGACAAAGACAAAGCTTGACAAACAGACCAAGAACTAGTGCTTCACACAGACATCGTCGCCACGTGGCGTATGAGGTTGTCTCTGAGCCGCTGGAGCTCCCTGGCGAACTCCGGCAGCTCCTGCGGGCCGAGCTTCTCGACGTCAGCCTCCCACCACTTCCTCCCGCTCGCGGCCTGCATCACCTTGGCATCAATGGCGCGCATGCGAAGCTTCTCCGCGGCCACCAGCTCCTTGGTCTCCTCGAGCCGGCGCACCGTGGCCTCCACCCCGGCGCGGTCGGGGACGGCCGGGAGCAGCGCGTCGTCGTCGTCGTCGCCGGGGCGCGGGGCGACGGCGAGGCGGAGGACGTCGTCGACGGAGGGGCCGCCCAGCGCGTACGGCTTGCCGGCGTTGGAGAAGATGATGACGGCGACGTAGGCGTCGCAGCGCACGATGGTCTCGCTGACCTTCTTGAAGAGCCCGGTCTTGCGCTTCGAGAAGGTCACCTGGCAGCTATCCTTGTTCTGGATGCGCGCGATCGGGATCACCTTCCGCCCCTGGCTCTTCTTCTTCTTCACGGGCGTCGCTTCCTCGCTCGTCGTCGCCTTCGTCATCGCTTCCGGCCGCCACACCCTTTTGAGCGCTCTGTCCTTTCGGCCCTTTGCTGGTTGCTGCCTGCTCAGCAACAACAACAATGGCAATGCCGCAATGCGATGCGACGAGCAAGGAAGGAGGCGGCGTCGTATATAAAGGAAAGGAAGCAATGCTAAAAAATTGTTGCGAGAGGGATTGCGTGTGATTTACTTCCTTTTTTACTGCACACGGTAAAATCCCTGTGCGCTACGGCACCACCGGAAGCCGGCCGCGGCGGCCGTGTCGAGTCTGCCTCGGACGAGGTAAGTTTTTAGGAAAGGAACGCTCCGCAGGATCTTTCCGTATCAATCAGCGGACTTTAATTCTCGTCGAACAAAATCACCCGTATTAATTAACTGAGCAAGGTAAAAAGATCACGATTTTTGAAAATAATTACCCGCCTAATAAACCCGCCCGCGCCGCGCCTAATAATCGCTGTAGCCTGTTCCGGATTAATTTGCTGTAGCGGGCTTGTAGAATTCAGCCCACGCATACGCCGTGTCGAACCAAACACGGCCCAGCTCAAACCAACAACACCCTGCTCCGCTCCGCTGTGAGCTGTCGCTCCCACACTTTCTTCACATGCTCTGCCTGCCCCAACCCATTTCAAACGCTTGGCCTACTCGCGGACTCGCCTCGCCGCCGATCCCCCCCAGTCGCAAGCGCCGACGCCCCCCCAAACCCTCGTACCGCGATGCTCCGGTGCGCGGCGGCGATCGCGAGGGCGGTGGTGGCATTCCTCGACGCCGTCCTCGTCCGCTGTTTCCTCTCGTGCTTCCGCCTCCGGCCTCGACCTGGCTCCGCCGACTCCGGCTCCAGCTGCCGCGTAAGAGGATCCCTCAATAATCCCCCATCCCGCTTCCTTCCCGCTATCTGTTCGAATCTATATGCTGATACTTCTGGTGCCTTGGTGTAGGATGATGCGCTCGCGCTCAGGGATCGGGAGGTGCTTTCGGATGATGACCAAGGTACTGGGTTTGGTTATTTCTGGGTTTTGGATCGGATTTGCGGTGAAGTTTTGGTTAACCTGGGTGTTCTGCGCATGTTGTTGTCGTTTTGGAAGGATTAGGGAGGACTGGAAGATTGGGTAATGGTCTGGATGATGACGGCGGCATTGATGAGGAGGAGCTCAGACGTGAGGTATATACGTGCCAGATCAATGCTATTGGTTTATTGTGCTGAAGTGGGATGATATTGTGGCGCTGTTTATGCTTGTGTGTATATCGTGCCGCTCTAGTTCTAGGTTCATCTTCTCATTGTTTGTGTAGAGCATTTAGCTTACGACAGAAAACAAATCAGTGATAATGCTGTGCAATTTTGGGCACGTGGATAGATTACAACGAGATACTTTGATTTCTACAGCGTTGTTCTTGAGACATATTGGTTGGTAGGTCTACGTTGCTTTGCAAAGTTTTCTGTTATGCGCTGTCAATATGTAGCTGATGATGTTTTGCTGTGCTTTTATGATACATCCAGACAAGCGTATTTCTGAAATTTCGTGAAGTGAGTGTGGCATATGGTTCCAGAAGTTTTTTTCCTTGAAAATTGTTAGGGCAACCTTTTGACGTGCTCTGTTAAGATATCTTTCATCTTTCTGAAGTGGGGATGAAATTGTGGCGCCTGCTGCCACGTTCTAGTTCCAAGTTTTATCTTCTGATGTTTGAATCATACTAAGGTTTTGGCGAACTATAAGATTAGAGATTATATTGTACGGTGTTGCGTGCAAGGATAATTCAGGCTCAGATCTTCGGTTTTTGCAGTATTGCTCTTAAGACCAACAATTTGTTAAGTTACCTGTACTTTTTATGTTATGAAGACCCGAGTGGTTTATTTAGAAGAAAGGGGTCTTAAGATCTCTGCAGCTATTTTTTTTTATTTGGTTGTAATTGTGGTAGTTATTTTAAGCTCGGTGGGGTTGTTTGTGGCATGGTTCATGTGTATTGTCTTTACTAATTTGCAACTTCTGCATTACTTCAGTTTAATTGTTTTTTTTTGTTCTATTCATTAGACTCTGAAAAATATTAGGTGTCAATTTATAGGACTAATAAGATTTTAATCTATATACAGGCAAATTACCTCAAGTTATGCGGTTCAATTTCTGAGACCCCAGTTGAACTTCAAAAAAAGTCTTGTGAAATCAGTTTGGAAAATGTTGATGAGGTGGGAACAGTAGGGTTGCATTTATGAAACCTTCTTCGTGATTTGTTGATTATCTGATGCTTTCAGTTTTTACTTGTAGTGCAATAACATGGCCACCAATTCATCAGCAACAAACGGTACATTTCTATTGGAAGCTGCTTCATCTGAAGGGTAAGAACTTCCCTCATCTTTTTTTTAAGTTTTACAATTCTTTGTGTTACCATGAGATTAGAAAGTTGACTCCTGTTGTACCACGCAGCTGCAGCAGTGACAAGCATTACATCCTGAGCCCTGAACTGAACCTTAAATATACTCAGGATCTTCCAGGAGTTGAATCAGCTCCTCGTTCGGCTCTCCTGGATAAGACACCACTTACGAACAGCTGCAAACTCAAGCAGGTAGATCGCAGTGATTCACCCTTTCCAACCCCTTCAGTTCTTAGGGATGATATGCAGACACCTGGAACAATTTATGCTTCACATAGAGGGGCTCATGTGTCTGGAAAGCGTGTGCGAACCCAGAAACAGTTCATCTATCCAGTGCTCAGACCCATCGAGAATATAGTTGCAGACTCTATCAAGAAGTCAGAGCGAACATCTCAAACTTTAGTGGCTAAACCAGGATTTTCCAAATCCCCGCCATTTTCTTCACCCAACGAAAATGCGTCATACCAAGAAAGGGAAGCACAAGGTGATGTCAAGTGTGCAGCGGGGCAGCAATCATATGATGAGTTCAGTCTTCTGATCGAGAAGCCTGTTTTTATGGATTCTGACCTGAATCGGGATGTCGAGAACCCTACTCCATGTTTGCCCAAGACATGGGATGGCAACGGTATTCCGAACACAAACACGTGGCTCTATAGTTACACGGTATTCCGATACAAGGAGGTAAAACATTCGTTTCGCCCTCATATCTTTTATTCTTACACGTGGCTCTATAGTTATGTGAACTTCTGTTATTAAAACAAATGCTTTTAGGATAAAAAGGTCACGTGGCACGCCACACCTTTTGAGGAACGACTTCTGAAGGTTTTATCTGATGAGGAATTTTGCCCCGGAAGGTATTTTTCTTTGTACCCTCCTTGTCAAGCCATGGTGCACTGAACCTGAATCTTTGTTTTTCAAGGAAAGTTTAATCCAATTTTTGTATCCACTTTTTTGTTTCCTACTGCTTAATGCTACTTACTATCAATCCTTGTACATGTATTACTAAATGGTAACATCATGTATTGTGCGCAGTAGAGTCCGCGGGAAGCTATTCCGTGCTGAGGTGAAAGCAGAATAGAGCGGTGACTGGTGTAGAAGGAATTTCATTCAGATTGCAGTCCAACTATTTGGTACTGGTGTGGTCGACCTCTGAAGAACAATGGACCTGTCCCCGAGCTTTTATATGGTTTTTTTTCTTGTATCTGTATGATGTGCCGCAATGTACAAATGTTATAGGCAATAGGATATAGCTGTTATAAACGTCAATTGCTGTAAGATAACTTTCACTGATGCAGGGTAAAACTCTTTTTTTTTTTTTTGCAATAAAAGGTAAACTCTGTTGATGGCACCGACACTAGAATGTATCATTTTATTTTCCTTCGTTGCTTATTAAAGATTCAAGCTTGAATCTTTTTTTTTCTTTCTGAAAGTCTGTACCAGAATATTGATCAAACAGCAAGTCAGCAATGAAAACCTTGCTTCCAAATGTTCAATTATACATCAGGACTACAACGTGCAAAACAAGTACATTGATCACACATACGAACACAGTAATCACTTGACAATACATTCTTTTTTTCATATTTTCTAGCTCTCAATCAGCTAAAATCTTTCAGTCAATAGTTTGTTACTTTGTGTTTTAATTTTTCTTCTATAGGATTATTTGTGTAATAATTATAAATCATTAGATCTAGATCTAATGGCTCAAAGAGGTGACTGAAAATTACCCAAACTTTCAATCAGCTGAAAATTAGCAAGTCCCTTCTTTTTTCTCGTATTATATGCTTTTCACAAAGCAAACACAGTAACTACGTGATGTGATGCTATACATTCCTTTTCCCGTATTATATAGCCTTTTGCCTTTACACAGACCTCACGCCTTTGTGAATTAATTACATATAGCCATGGAAAAGAAAATTGTTCCGTATATGATATATCTCAAAACATCTCTATTTTCATGTATAGATGTACCAACTGCTACGCATCCACTGCTTATGAAAGTGAATCTGGTAGGTTACTGATAGCTATACACAAGTCATTCGGTGTAAGGGTACACCTCTTGCCCGACTTGGAGCCATCTCTCTACAACGGTATCATCTTCTCCATCCATTCCATCTTCATAGTTCAACAGTAAACCAAACAAAATCTTACCCTGCTCACAAGTAAAACTGTTAAGTTGTATTATTGAGAAACTAGAACAAGCTTAGCTCATGAATCCACCTTTTGTCGTCTATAAGACGCTAATGTTGCCAGTGGTTCCTTCGACTTGACTACCTGCCCTGAGTTTTGATATAGGTTGATCATCTGACAGCGGTTGCATCCTCCCATGGACTGCACGTGGAAGGTTCCAGAAAATGAAATAAGCAATTCGGTAATCAGAAAAAATACCAGTATCCGAAAGGCTATTTTAGGAGCAATTCAAGAATGATCTTGTGTTTTTGTAGGATTTACTATTTACAAAATTAGCTCTTAGAGACCATAATGCACCAAGATAGAACGAAAAATGTTAATGTTCTGGGAAATAGTGACCATTTTAAAGCATGTTGTGTTGATTAAAACTATTAATCTTTGGATATTTATGACAAAGTGAGCTGTGAAAATCCTGCTCCTCTTAGAATCAAATGAGGGCAGCTCTTACTACAGCCCCTATCACTTTTCATCTATTTCTCAATCCTTTTTTTTTCATGCCAAAAAGCAAGTAGAACTTTTCACCATCCAATCATCTTATTTTTTAGATGAAAAAATATATAACTGATTAACTATCATTTGTAGTGTGTCTCTGCAAATGCATCCAAAACTAGCTTTGCCTTTCATATAGTTACCATAACACATATGCCACATAGATGATAAGTTTCTATAAGTCTCTTCTGGCAATTGGAGCTAAGAGCAAAAACACACTTACTGTAAAATAGGCATTTCCAATCAGAAGCCTTTTCCAGTTATCCTCATTGTATGGTGTTGATCCAGAGGTAACAATGTTAGGACGAAATCTCATTGCATCAATAACCACCTGCTGCTTACCGTTTCCATTGCCTGGAAAGAACATTGCGACAATGTGAGCTGTCCCAATAAGGTTATAAAAAAAAATTATCCAGCTACACATTATGTTTGGTGGAAAGGGGTTACGAAAAATTTCATACTCAAACGTAGCCGACTGTTGAGATCAGAAATGCTTGCTTCGGATATTAGTAGCAGTTGTCCTTCATTGACAAAAGTAAGTTTGCTTCGAGTATCCCGACATAGGTTGTTTCTCCTGCCAGCAATTGTGCAGGAACGGTATTTGGAGCTGGAGCATCTCGTAAAGGTACAAGGACGTCCAATAGCTTCACTGAACCAAGTGTTTATCTTGTCACCGAAACTTTGTACCTCATACCTGAAGAAATTTGCCTCAATTTGTCATCATTGATCACCATAAATCTGAAGCTGTCTGTAAAACTAGACACCAAGTGAAAACACCCTAAATAAACTCCATACCAATTGGTAAAGCAACTGTAAAACCCAAAACCATTACTCAATATTTTTATTTGCTTGACATTTTTCAATACTGCAGGAGGAGTAGGATAAAAAAGATGGTGGTGGAACAGATGAATGTGAAAGCTGACATTGCACATCTGAACAGGTACACAATTACATGACCATACCTTTGACCATATACATCTAGCTCTGCACTTAGATGAGTCAAGGGTTCTAGAAGAGAAATTTGCAGTTTATCCTTGCATTTCGGTGACTCTATCAAGAGCTTCCCAAGTTCCAGGTCAATCAATGTGTGGATAGAGCTCAACTCTGGCACCTGGATATATGAAAGTAGAGTGGCATACACAAAAAAGAGCACCGGTACATATTTGAAAAAACAATATCAATCAGACTTTAGGAATTATTCTGTTCTATTGATGATTCATTAATAACTGAAATGCTTATAGCGTCATTCATGTCATGAATAAACAGCCTTTCTTTGTTTCATGCCAACTGTTTTGCTGGAGAGCATAAGACATCTAAGAAATAAAAGGACACCAGCAGTAACATAAAGGTAACAAACTGCTTTTGCAGAGAATATCCTAAAAAAAACATTTATTAGGCTATCCTAAAGCGATTCTACTCAGGTTAGTGAGTGGTGGCAAATATTGCCCTCACGTTTTCTTTTTAAAGTTGCATTGTCACATTTCAAGAGAGCACAGAACAATCATCTGCATTTACATGTTACCTTCTTTTGTGTCAAAATTTCACCTCCTGATCCTTGGAGAAGCCATTCTCTATCATACTTAAAGCCTGGATTAAAAGGGGGAACACAATTATGAAGTGAATATATTATGCCACTAAAATAATTGTAGTGAATGCTACACAAGCAACAAAGTTGAAGGTAAGAAATCTGTGCATACCACCAGCTGCCAATGGCCAACTCTGCACGCTAAATCCTTGGCAAGATTTCACAGGATAAATAGTTATCGATTTTAAGTGAATGTCTGAAACTGCTTGCTGGCTACAGTCATCTAGAATCGCAAAAAATGAATCAAAATGTTAAAATAAATATCAAAAGGGGATACAATATATCACATGTTTCATATTATAAGGTGATTATGAGATTACCAACTAAATTAAGAGCATTGATATTTAACATATGCCCGTTATTGAATGCTATTGCTTTGGACACAAAAGACGACCATAGGAACTTCAGAAACTCCTAGTAAAAAAACGAGAAGTAGAGACAGAGTTATGAAGTTGTAACAGCCAATAGATGACCGGTCAGAATAAAAATAGGATCAACCTTCAAAATAAAATAATGGAAGAAAATATCAAACCTCTGCATCTTCAAATGTGGACATATAGCCAAATGATATCCGGACAGCACCAGTTGGTTTTCCATTGATTATGTCATTATCATCCCAACAAACATGCCCAGCCTGACATGCAGGCAACACATTACATTAATTTAGATGTCAAATATTTTAACGTATAACATTATTACATATGGAAAATTTTGCTACAGGACACTCTGACTAGATAAGGCTGTATGCGGTACCTCAAAATTAGAAACTAGATCTGAATGAGATAAACCAAGATATTTAGCACAAGCTCCAGGATTACAGAAGCAGCCAGTCTGCAAAACAGCAGAGGAGTTAAGCCAAGTTCCAGGAAGCAATTAAAATTGTTTTGTGGTAACAGGGGAAGTTACAGATTTGAACACCTACGGTTCTTAGCCAAGGTCAGACATCCATAGATTTTCACAACCCAAGTATCACACATCACATCAAATATCCATATTTGTCACAAAGAGTTTTTAAAATATATACTCCATGGTTTTTATTTGTAAGCCTAAAAGTTAATGGTTGACTGAGCTCATTTTATAAATATATTTATAAGAAAGTGAATTATCTAAAATTCCCCAATAATGATTCCTGTAAGTCCAATTTTCATGTGACTGAGGTAAAAGGTCCTTGTACGCATTTCACAACATATTAAATAAGAGGACATTATAGTTCTCAAGTTTGCCCTTACACGCAAATGAATTCCTGACAAGGATGCAAGCTTCTCCACCTCACGGTATCCAAACCATGTGCCATCTTCTCTTTTCAAATTGAATGTGACTGTAGGACCCATCTTCAGATCTTTTACCTAAAACAATAGAAAATAGGAAACATAAATATACAGATTTAACATATTTCAGGTGATAAGTCCAGAACATCTTCATGATGAGATTCATATTGATTATAGCCAGTGTATAATAATGGTATAGGAGTATATTGTAGAGTCCTTTTCCTATTCTAGGGTTAAGTCATGTAACCTCTATATATTGTCCCCTTAGATCCATCAACAATACAAATCATATTCATAACAGCTATAGGACAAATGTGAATACTGTAACAATGATTATTGAGAGGACAGCAAAGTGAGATGAGAGATGGCAACAGTACCTTTGAAGCTTGCCGTCCATATATTATGCAAACATTCTTCTCATTGCTGTGCTTCAAGTCCAGCATTTTTGTTCTCACGTAAGCAGCAAGAGATGCAGTATGCCTAAAAGAGAATTACAGTTTTCAGAAATGCATCATAAGAAGAATATTAGGCACAGAAAATGTCACTGATAGATACCGTGCAATAGCTGAGATAGTAAGCGTATTGACTATCTTAAACCCATATCGAAGAGAAGATATGCTCAAGAATGAGACTGTTCCATCCTCAAGAACTTGTTCAATGTTTTTTCTTCTCTGAACGAAGTCAATGTCAGCAATTGAAGCAGCTACAGTTCCTAGAATGTCATAACAATTTCAAAAGGTAATAAAAAATCAAGACAGCAAACAGATGGCGACTAGGAGCTAAGGTGGGCATTACTAACCTCCACTGAAGTATGCCTTGTTCAGTACACTAGCAGCCTCTACCACAAAATCAAAATGGGTCATTAGAACTTGTTGCTTTCTAAGAAAGAGAATCATCAACACTTTGAAAGATTGATTATCAATTTTATATCTTATCCTTTATAGTGTAGTTTATATAGCCTATGGCATTAGAAATCAGGAGGAAAAGCTATCATGATAAGACAACTTGATAGCTGCTTGTTGCATACCATTTTTTACAATTAGGGCACCAAGGCCAGTGGGATAGCCAAATATCTGCATGTTCAACAAAGAATGTCAGTTTGTGACATCTCTAGGACCAGTATTCCCCCCCCCCCCCCCCCCCACCACACACACACAAACACACACAAAAAAAGTGCATATGGGTTACCTTATAAAATGAACACACAACAAAATCAGCAGGATACACGGTTAAATTTGGTGGTTCAGTCGTGCATCCTTTTGCAGCATCTATCAGAACCATCCACTGGCCTCTGCATATTACGAACTCAATAAGCATTCCAAAGACACCAAAGTATCAGAAATAGAGTGATGAATATGCTAGACTCCTGCGTAGTGTAGTGTTATATATTATATCCATCAAACACTTACTGTTGCTGAGATGGGAAATCCATAAATTTGCCTTCCTTAATGAACTTGACCAAGCTGAGATTGAACTTGTGTCCAGAAAAATTGCACTCTGAAGGAAATGCAAATAGATTCACATGGTTTCCTAGATCACAGAGAGAAATGAAATTATCACATCAGATCCATAGATATTCAGTTAGAAGAGAGAGAGAAAAAACAGTTATGTCTTTGTCTTATTATGTTGCTGTTAAGTAGCATTTCAAAATAGAATAACTTACCTTCTAGCTAAGGTACATCTAAAGCAGCAGATGGGAATCAGTACTAACCAGAAATAATAATTTATACAGTGTTAAAAACTATAAAAGCAGTCTTAACATTGGAAGTTTTACTTTTTGCAGTAATTAAACAAATATAACAATTTATCTTAGTCCTAAGAAGAGATCAGAACATGCTGATAATATGTTACAATTCTCTTCAAAAAAATCAGATTAAAATCACCATGATATTTGACGGGCAATAGATCACATCCTAAATGTCATTCAACGACTATGTCAATAGGTCACCACAACCAAAGAATCCTGAATTTGAGCTTACCTGAAGTAGCTGCCGGGCTTCCATTTTGATAATTGTGCAAAAGCACATCATCACATCTTCGTTGGTTTGAGTGTCTAGCGATCTTAAACCAATGATGATCACTTCCATCGTCCTTTGATGGATCACCTACCTCTTCAACATCAACTGCCAATACATTAGCCCCTTTGCCCAGAGCATATCTGTAAATATCTTTAAGGACACAAAATCTACATGATGTCCTACATCAATTTTCATTCACACTACCACAATGTGAACTTTAGATACAAACTACCAGGAAAATAACTCATTTCAAGATATTCAAATTTGAAAACTTTACAGACCCTACTGATTAACGAAACTAATAAGGAAAGAAATTGAGTCTCTATAGAACGGGTAAACCAGAATAACATTGCAATATGTTGCCTTAACTAGCCAGAAAACAGAGTTTAATTAGTGCTGAGCATGTCTTCATGGTAGGATACTCTCTTATCCCAAGCACACTATTATGATTTTCCATTGTGTGCATGTAATAGCTGTCTCTGCTCCATGGAAAACATTCACCAACAAGTTTCAGTGCTGCTGTTGCACCTGAAGTAAATACACATTTGTAGTCTCTCGGAGATGCATTAAAGTATTTTAGGACCTGTGAAGATAAAGCTTGCACCATGAGCAAGAATGAGTTGGTTGCAAGTTCTCTCTAGCATAAGATGTTGGCACCAATGTGCACTATCATAAATAAGAATAACACATGCACAATGTAGTAACAGGATTTTAAAAAGTTGATATTGTTGAGTATCTATTTTAAACAACAGAGAGAACAAACTACATGGTTATCACAATGAAATAAGAAAAATTGATAGCCCTAACCATCATTAGCTTTATATACAATTTTACATAGAAACAGCAATCCTTCCCTTTGATCCTAAAAGGGATTTCCTTGGTATATACTTTGTAAAAAAAAGACTGTCTTAATCTTGATGCAAACATAATCATAAGAAGGCACAAGGCCGGAAAATAACAAGGAGCAAAAATTGCATCGCTTCTAGCCATCGGAGATATATACATTACCTGATGCCGTGCAGCAGCAACAAGGTCGCTTGTGGCCACGCTTGAATCGCTCTGGCTATCTAGCACATGTCAAAGAACACAGCCCCAAAAATTTGACACATACATATATAAGGAAAAGCGGAACAAAAATCTCACGAGAAATTCGGCTTTGAGTAAAAGGATACGAGGATTCCCATATACATTGGCGGTAAGGTCTTTGGCGACATCTGCCATTTGTTCCTCTGAATACAGAGTAGCACCGGCATGATCTAGGTACACAGTACCTGCTATTCGAAACCAAAGCACCAATATACAGCATATAAGCAACGGTTCACAGGACATTCCATACCAGCAAAGAGGTAAGCTTATGCTGCAAAATTTGCATCACTTTCTAGCCACGGCAGTAGTACGGCAACGAACATGGAAGGTTTGATCGTTCCATTTAAGAGACACCAAAAGAATCAGCTTGCAAGTTGCAATTTCTCACAAATTAATGTATAAGTCTCGAATTAGCACCTTCTAGCCGCTTGAACTCGGTGGACCGCATCTCGTCGATGCCCCTGGGCGCGTTCGGGTAGCCGTAGTCCGCGCCGAACTGTTCCAAGAACTCCGCCTTGCTCTGCTCCATCTCCCTTTCGTCTCTCTTCAGCCACCCCACACTGAATCCTCGCCTCCAATTGCAATAGCAACTGAGCTAATAGGAGCAGTTCTAATAGCCCCTAGGACTGGCACCGGACCGGAGCACCTGATAAGCGATGACGGTGGGCAGCTCCGGAAGGCACCGAATGACCGAATTGGGTTCCGGATTGGTTGTTGGGATCGAGCTAGGCGATGTCTCCGCTTGTACTGGAAGAAGCGGAGTGGGGCACGAAAAAGCCGGGAAACAGATGGGGATCTCTTGACGGCGACGGACCGGCGGGAGGTGGATGACAGGATGCGACGTAATCGCTCACGCACCATCCGACGGCCCCATCCCCACGGTCAATGGAGGCACGAAGATTCTGTAAGCGTCAACAATGGCGTGGCGTGAGCGCTAGGACCGAGCTGGGCCTAGTTCGTTGTAGGTGCCAATGCCCGCCTCTTGTGGACCACGCCCAAAGCATGGAGCGCCGGTGACTGGCCATGCGGCAAATATTGGCAATTTGCCACTCTTATTATCTTCTCCATGACCATAGTACATGCCCAAACCTGATAGTGAAAGTTTTCTATCCTTTTTTTTTTTAGTTCCGGAAAAATGATTTTCACATGCTACTGCACCTGAGTTCTCATTTGGGCCAGGAATGCAGGACTGTTCTTGGAATTTCACAGTTTGGATTCGAATCATGTTTTACCTCGTAGGTTTGTGGCTATATACTGGTAGCCTATAAAAGCACCATAAGGATGCCAATTAAGCACCATCAGCACTGGATGGATAGAGAAGACAAAACAACGTATATTGCAAAGGAAGAACAATATTGCCGTGTAGAAGGAACACGAGACTCATGGACTCAAAGATTTGCAGTTCCATGCGTTGCTCCGTGAGAAAAATTTACAAGATTTAGGATTTTCGAGACTGTACATTAGCGCGTAAGCCTACACAGATTCAACTTGGGACACTACAATACTGACCAATGTCTCTCTCGCTGGAACAGAACAGAGGCTACTCAACGAAACTCCGGAACCATCCTAGAAAAGCCAATGCTTCTTCTTGGTTTTGCGAGCCAGGATATCTGCAGAGTGTACCAAATTATGAAATGGAGCTCATTAGAAGTAACAAGAAAAGTTACAATCCAACTATGTAAATACTTATTGCTCTGAAAAAATATGCAAGAACTTTCTGGAAGTAGTCAATGGTGTAAATGCTTTTATAAGGAAGTTTTTGTGCGGGCAAACATGCAAATTACTGGCTGCCATGTCTAAGAAAAATCCTCACCGTCAATTGCATACAAGGAATTATAGTGTACTTCGCACCAGAAGCTTAGCCAAAGCACTGCAGAGGTATGTAACCAAACAGATTAGGTGCCTTATTTTCTGCAGATCCCACATATACTGTCACGAATTGTAAAAATAAAATCTCTATAGAATGCAGAGTATTGTCAAGAGAGAATGGACACTGGTACACATAACGTCAGCATTAGAGCACCATGTTACTCGAGCTCTCACCATACTGCGAGAATTTAGAGATGCAAAAGGGAAAACAATGTTAGAAATTTACAGCATACAGAAATTAAGATGATGATGAATTCTGATGAGACAATTTAGTTCCAAGGGGGGATGAAAAGTATGAACAGAAACATGACTACTCAACTAAACAATGATGCTAAATTTGATAGTATATATTCAACGAATGAGAAATTCTGAGCATCTTTGACAAGGACTGCCAAAGAAATTGCCATCAAGAGTGATTTTGATAAGGATTGCCAAGCAAATTGTCGTCAAGAGGAAGTAGATAACATCAGCCACTTTTATTAGTTTCACGACTTGCAGTAGGATGTGTATATGCAAAAACATTTTCTTGTTCAAGCTATAGTAAGAATTTAAGAAACACAAGAAAATTTATACAGAAAAACATGCAGTCAAAAGGTTCTACTCAAAGAAACCAATCAACCATCTTGAAGCTAGAAGAGCTATGTTACCCGATCTGCTGCTGCTTGTAAGGTTAGATGATCTCCCCATTCCCCAGATCTGTAGAAAGGTGCATTCAGATATGCAGTTTTTTTTAGTCTGAAAAAGTATGAATATGTAACTCCTAAGCTAGTTCGGCATCTCCCGGTATAGTGAACATAATAAGCATCTCAAATTTGTTGTCAATACAGACCTTTTCATTTGCTTCAGGTACACCTTATATTCCATTGGTACGTAGCTTTCGTATTGTTTTCTGAATTCCTTCAGCTGAAAAACAGGGTGTTCCAGCACAATTGCGTATCACGAAACTATATGAAAAGAAATGTAGCGTGGTAAAGTATTTTACTATTTTCACAAAGAAAATCTGTGGGCTCAGGGCAAAAGAATTTAACCTGTTTCATGACTGCCTTTCTCACATGCTTGTGATAGGCAGGATTGCGAAATATCTGGTCTGCAAGAGCTCGGAACTGTAACAGCATGGCAATTAAAAAAGAGAAGACTTGAGTCTTGAGGGAGCATACTAGTAAATAAAGAAGTAACAGGGCCCAGTTTCACTAAATGGGCAAATAGCTTTGTAATTACGATAAAACATATTTTTAAGATATCATAGATAAGAGAAGCAAAATTTAAGAGAACAAAATCACAAGGAAGCTAGCAGACTCATTAATTAGAAATGGCAATTAACATTAAACACCAAACCTGACAATTCCCATCCCCCTCTATTTGAAATTCAGTCAAACCGTACGTGCCCAACCTGTCAAAAAGAAATGGTGATGGTGAATGAACTTAACATAGCCCCCAAAAAAAATCAGCGGTATGTAACATTTTAATTGAGGAAAACAGGTATAAGAAGAGAGGACTGATAAAATAACTCTTTAGTTTCTTGTGTTGTATTCATGGGGATGGCGTGAGCAAGGGAGAGGTGAATTTTACCTTTCAAGCAATATTTCATGGTCCAGTGTTGCATTATCAACATTAGGGATTTTTCCATTGACTCGGGGAGTGTGCTGCCATAAAGGAGAATGTCACTAACCCGGCTATGAAAGTAACAGAAAAGCATCCTTTATAAAGCTAAGGACACTATAATATTTGACTTAATAATGATCATATCAAAATTACATCAATTTTTTACTCGGTAGACTAACATATCATGCTTCCAGGAAACTAGAAAGCGACAGTTCGTTCATGAGATCATGAAGCAGAGCCATGATTATAAACACCAAAAAAACGTTCAAGTATAAATCTCACAGAACCACTGTATGTCTCTGAAACCTGTATATTGTTTGACTAATTGGTGCTTATAAGTCACATAGTTGACTCATGTCATTTTATAAATAACAGATGGAGTCCTAGGTACTATACTGACAAAGTAATGTTCAGTTGAGAGACAATCCATAGCAGAAAATAACTTATATAAAGAAATATATTGTTTCATCTTGATTACCGGTATTGATCCCAGATGGTAAAGGCGCTTCCCAAGACTATGTCCATTGTTGCCCTTTGATTGTGCAAGGAGGCTACCAATGGTTACACTTACTTCCTCCTCGCTCTCCTGAGTACTGCTGCTGATGCTTGAGCTAGAGCTTTTACTAACATTATCCTGCTCTCCAGACATGCTATCTCACAATGAACATTAACAGTATCTTAGACCAACGATAAGGTTCAGAGAAAACTGTAAGAGTCAAGAAACATACATGATGTCAAGAATGCTGGAAAACTCCAAGCGACTAATAACACGATCCAATTGCTTATTTTCCGAAGTAACACATCAATACATTTCACTGTTTGTTTTACTGGAACTTGGAAACATTAATGGTTCCTACTCTTACCATTGCCCCGTTTCCTTATATCGTTGTGGATAATGTCTAATGGGACTCCTCGGGTTCCGATCCCAACTAGAAGCAGACAGTGCAATAGTACAGCAAAAAAAGGTCCCCCAATTCAATCATCAGTGTGTATCTTCACTGCAATTCATTTGTCTGGTAGTTTCAGCCTTTCAGGCACTTCGGGCTTCTGATACCTCTCCACTACAAATCTAAGAATGGCATTTAAAGGATTAAAGAAAGAGGGCTGTGTTTTCAGAGGAACCGTATTGATCAACCAACTAATAAGCAAATAGAAAACAAAATGAATAGCTCTCAAGGAAGCTAAATTTCTCTTGACCTAGCATTCCAGAACCCAAGAGCCCACTTATTTGATTACTTCAACCAACAACCTTACTAGCGTAGATTAACTGGTTTTCAATACTAAGGTAACCAAGATTATTGGATACGCATCAAACAATCTAGAATATATAGATTTTTTCTTTCCCCTCTTTTTTGATGTCAGTCACAACCGTCTATAACTGTATCCGGCAACCTTAGCTCTGCAGTATAAATTGTTCAAAAAGAAAATTAAGAGACTGGAGCTAGTAATCGCAAAGATGTCCAGCACCAGGCACAGTAATCAAAGCGAAGAAGGCATCCAAGTAACGGGGGAGAAGAAAAACTTCACTAGGCGAAGGCGCGCCACTCACAGAGCCGAACAGCGATCGCGCGAAAACCCAGCCCACGAAACGGGTGAGGTGATTGGATTGAGGAGGGGAACTCACCAGTTCGCCGGATCGAGGCCGCGATGCGCGCGACAAGCGGCGCTCGAGTTCAGCAGCTTCGCACTCGCTGTCGGACGCGAGAACGAAGGAGGAGCAATGCCTTTCTCTTCTTTTCCCTGTCGGGCTTAATTTCGCGGAATTGTAAAGCTTTCCCCGCGAGTCAACCACATTGTCACAAACACCCATGTAAATTTTCGAAATGCAAATCCACTTGTGTCGTACGAGTTTCATCGAATCATATCAAGTTTTTTTTTATAAAAAGAAGGCAAACATCCCCAACTTCTTTGAAGGCCATGTAAGTGTCAGGGTTCGAACCCTGGTCGGGTTGCTCCCACCTTGAATTTTTGCCAACTGACTTAGGGTCAACTCCTAATCGTAGCAAGTTTCATCACCATATCCATGACCATGAGGATTTGAAGTTCTTACTAAGTTTCATCACTTTGAAATCAAGGCGACCTAGACATTTGCTTCGAGTAGAAAAACATACCAAACTCAAAAGGGTACCTTTTCCGCCACCACGAAGAAGATAAGAACCCAAATTATCAATATAGGTAACTAATGGATAAGAGTTTCAACGCGTCGACTACCTAATAAACATGAAGGTGAGCGAATGCATTTAGGACTCGGCACAATATCATTTGAAGGGCAAAGAACTTTGGCTTTTGGGTGGAAGTGAAACAAACGTGGGTACTATACTATAATCCAATGAAATGAAATGTTGGGAATGTCCTTTTGTTTTACTCATTGTACTAAACTTGTTGAAATTCGAATTATCGTAGTATTAGGTTGTTGACAGGACACAGTACAAAGAAAATATAGGACTTTTATGGATCTTGGACCAATCTGCATTTTCAGACATTCTTTAGGACTACAGCGCAGTGATCCACTTCTATATTGAAGCCCAAAAAAGTTGCCTTTTGTGCGCTCCATTTTCTGCGGCTCGACCACCAAAACCAAAGCTAGTAATAAAAAATAATGCAAATAACGCCAGCATGTGCAAAAGGTCTCGAAGCATTTCCGTGCTTATCCCCAACTTTACTGAAAAAAAGATCTGTCTGTTTCACCGTGCCTGCCTCAACAGGTTTACGTTCTGCTGGCCACTGCGCAGCACCACACAGCAGTAGTTTATTCTCGAGGTCAAGATTCAAGCGGCAGCTTTTGTTTGTTTTCCTCTTTTACCGCTTGCACTCACTCGGTCACTCCCCACTCTCTCTCACACACACACCGTCGCAGGCACAAACAGATCACCCTGGCCTGGACCAAGAGTCCGATGCAATTCTGTTGGTACTTTCCAGGGCCTGTCCCCCAAATAATAACGAATGAAACTTTGTGCTCGCCGGGGGGGGGGGGGGGGGGGGGGGGGGGGGGGGAGGTTAGGGGTGGGTGGAGCAAAAGTTCAGCTGTAATGATAGATGTTGCGGGTGGAAATCTTCACCCGTATCCGTATCCACGGGTAGAAATTCACACCCGCGCTCGCACCCGCCGGATTTCGGGTGGGTGACGGATCCCCTACGGGTTTTTGATATAAAAAAAATATGTTTTTAATTTAATTCATCATTATTTTAGTATATTTTACATAATAAAAAAATACTAACTCATTCATAACTTCAGTTAACATAATATGACAACACATATGTATAATAACATAATATGACAACACATATGTATAAACTAAGAATTATTATATACATAATTTTTATTCTTATAAAAAATATTTAACTAAAATTCTTGATGAGTCTTATTTTTCGGGTCACGCGGGGCACCCGCGGATAGGAGAAAAAACCCACATCCATCCCATGATTCTGCGGGACGGGTGTGGGTGAGCCCCGCGGGTGAAAAAGTGTATCCGCACCCACATCCGGTGAGTGCCAAACCTGACAGGGCCCCGTACCCAGAACCTGAATTACCATCCCTAGTTAAAAGGTGTCAACAACCGAAAAGATTCCCTGCCTTTTGCAGTGGAGGGGTATGCTCGTCGACGAGAGAACTGTGTGTTGTGTGTTTATGACCGTGACATCCGGTTGCCGACGGCGACGTACGGCCTGCAAGGCTGCAAGTTTCAGCTAACAATCACGCAGACCCCAGCGTTTCAGAGCAAATTGATTGTCAAAACAACTTCGTTTACTTGGCAACAAGCCAATAACTATGGCTTTGCAATTGCATCAAACGTGTAAGAAATATTGGTAGGCACTGGAAAATGTAAGAGTAATTACCTTGCAAGCTAATCCGTTGGAAATGGAATGTCGTTTTCTCTTTGCTAGTAACATGTCCATTTTTCTATGGCATAATCCCTACATTCCAAACTCGTAAGCTTCATAGTACCATTTTCATGCACTAGATTAAACTTTTTCTTATAAATTTAAATTATTGATGCAGTTGATTTTTTAGTTATGTTTGATCATTTATTTAAAATATTTATTTAAATACATAAAATTATATGGTAGATTTTAACTTTATTTAATGCTAAAATAAATTATAATAAAATATCTGATAAATTTTTAAATTTATTGAATAAAACAAATATTCAAATATAATAAAAAAATCAATTATGTCAATAATTTAAATCCGAAAGGAGTAGACAACTTCACCGCCAAAGGCCGAAAACATACATTGTGCGTCCATTTCTGTTGGTCAATCACCACCAAAACAACAACCAACAATAGAAAACGCAAACAACCGCTACCTGTCTTAGGCCCTGTTTAGATCCTCTAGTTGACTAAATTTTACCCTCCTAAAGTTTATTCAGCTAAAGTTTAGCCAACTAAATTTTAAAAGGTACTCCCTCAATTCCAAAATTATTATCGCTATTGACTTTTTTTTGTTATCTTTGATCATTCATCTTATCTAAAATATTTATTCAAATATAAAAAATTATAAGTTATATTTAAATTTTATCTAGTAATAAAACAAATTATTAAAAAATATATGATATTTTTTAAATAAGACGAATGGTCAAAATTGATGAACAAAGTCAATGACAATAACAATTTTGAAACAGATAGAGTACATATTTGGATCCATAGTTAAAATTATTGGCAAAACAAAAATAGACATGTCTATCCTTTATTAACTAACAAAAATTGGATGTATGTACGGGTTGAAAGAAAATATCATATGTGAGGAGAGATAGTTTTGAAAGAAAATATCACATGTGAGGAGGGTTAAGATAACTAAAGATCTAAAATTTAGAAGATATGCTTACTAAAGTTTAGAAGGTGGATCTAAACAACATCTTATTACCTCCTCCTGTAAAAGCCAGCCCCTGCAAGCAAAAGCCTGGAAGCTTATCCCAAACAGTTCACATTGCGGCTTCACACACCAAAAAAAAAAAAAAGCGTTCACATTGCCCATTGTCGTACGAACATTTTTGGTAAAATTTGCTCATAGACACTATTCGATGTTGATATTTGTTATAGGGTACTAATCAAATGTTATATTTGCTAGAGAACACTATTGAAGTATGATAATTGGCTAATAGATATTTAAATTATTAAAATATTGATTATCATATATAGACAAGAGAGAATTTCTTAAATGACTTTTTTCTTTTATAATCATTTTAAACATTTCTTATAACATAATCATATTTCTTAACATGTATAATTAACTATGAAAAAATAACATACATTCTTAACATAACCATATTTCAAATGATCTTTTTATCCTTACAACCAATTTAAATATGTCTTAACATAATAATATTTTTAAAATTATTATAGTTAATATAAATATAATTACTATTGTCAATATTTTTCTATAAAAATAATATTTTATTTAAAAATGTAAATATGATTTATTTTATCATTATAATTAACTATATGTCAAGAAATATATTTATGTTGTCAAATATACTAAAATTAATTTCAAGGGTAAAATAATTATTTTTAAAGCTCTCTCTCCTTCACGCAAAATAATTAATATTTTAATGATTGAAGTGTCTATTTCTAATTTCCACAATTCTATAGTATCTTCAGTAAATATAGAATTAAATAGTGTCTAAACAAATGACAACAGTGAAGGATGTTTATGGGCAAATTGTGCCAACAATTTTTCTATTTCACGGTGCTAGGGCTGACAGCTTCACGACGCTCTGCTCCCTGCTCAGCACCACGTTGATTGTTTATTCTTGAGCTCGGGATCCAACCAGCAGTATTCTTTTTACTACTCCGTCCGTTTAATAATATAAGATGTTTTGATTTTGGACACAAGAATTAAGGAGGGATAAAAAGGTATGCTATACAGAAAACGAGAAGGAGAAATATAGAAATAGAGATGTATTAGGAAGAGATAAACGTACATTAAAAAACGAGGATATCTTATAATTTAAAAAAACTTAAAAAAAATAAAGTATCTTATAATGTTGAACACAGTATGTTTTCTTTTCGTTTCTCTCACTCGCGTATGATCAATATGGAGCAGTCGACGTCGTTGCCTCATTTAGCAAGCTTCGTCGGCATTTATCTGGAGCTGTTCTGCAGCAACAGCAAACAGGGTTTACGATGGCAACAGCCGGTGGCCCGTGGCCGACGGCAACGGCCAGCAGCTTTCTAGTAATCATCATTTAGATCTCGGATCCCAGCCGCGTCACACTGTCATGGCAGCTTCATCGGCAAAGCAGGTTTATTACTGGATCACAGCGTCTGTATTGTGTCTTCTGGTTCTTCAATGATGTATCGCTTTAAAAAAAAAAGAAATTTAACCTGTTGGGGATAGAAGCCACCCCGACGGTATTATATTAAAGAGAAGAGTCTTTTTACGTCGGTCGAGAAAACTTCAGAACCCCCTCCCCATCTATATATAGGGACTTAGCTAGCCGTGTAAGTTGTGACACGAGTTTTTATCTATACTTTGATCTAAAAAAGACGATGAATGTTTTTTTTCCCAAACACTAAATAGGAGGGCTTTAGCGCTGCCACCGCTGCCAACCGAGCTGCTGCTCGGCTCCGATGTATCACTTTCAGAATTCAGTGAACTACTGGGATGGTGAGGTCCGATGATCCCGGGGTGAGTTGATCGTTTATGTTCGCTTCTATATGAATAATTATGAATCTGTACAAATTTTATGGCATAATCCATTTTGACTATAGAGCCCACGAGGTCTCATTGACTTTTCCATGATACGATTGAGAAGGAAGTTAAGGTAGGAACGTCGTTCTGACGTTCTCGTTACCTTTCATGTTGAGCTAAATGTCCAATTGCAATGCAATGTACTAGTGTACAACTACTAGTAGTTTTGCGCTGCACGTTTTTTTTTTTTTGATACTTTGTGTTGCATGTTGTGCTTGGGCATAGTTTTATGACTTTTGTAGCTCAACATAACTTGGTTCGTTTTCAGATTGATGAACATAACTAAAATATTGCTTGTTTTCTTTATGAGGTCACAGATCAGATTTAGCTCTGATTTGGTTGCATGATCTTGATCACCTTAGATGCCATGATAAAATAAATAAGCTGAGGCAAAGCCCAGTCGAGCCATCCACGGAGAGATGCGCTGTATACGTGTGCGCGGTCGACCGGCACGGGCGTCACGCAACACACTCCCTCCGACCAATCCACGGCAGCCAGGTAGCCGCATCGCGCGCGGCGCACCCGGACCCAGGAAACGCGAATGGCATGCCGCGTGCACCGTGCAGCAACGACTCATCATCACCACCCAGAGAGGACACGGAACCCAACCAACTTTGCGCCCCCCCGAGGCACCGACCACCGGACCCACGCGTCAGCCTCGCGACTGACCCTACGCGCCCCACGTGGGACCCGCACGTCAGCGTCCCCAGCCTTCTGTGGCCAGGGGCGAATCGACCGGAAGCGTAAAGAAACATCCACATCGCCCCGCGCGCGGCACATTTCGCATCGACACCCCCACACCCGCTCTTCGCTTCTCCTCCTCCTCCTCCTAACTCAACGAGCAAGCAGCCAAGCACCCGAGAGCGGAAGGTGAAAAAAAAAAGAACAACACGAGGGAAGGCAAAACCCTAGCCTGCAGCAAGCGAAGGCCCGGCCCCCACCGGCTGATGGTTTCGATGAGCACGACGCCGAAGCCGCTTGACGCCGCCAAATCCGCCGCGGTCGCGGGCGGGGGCGGAGGCGTGGACGAGGGAGGAGGCGGAGGCGGGAAGCAGCAGCTGATGCGGGGGGCGGTGCCGGCCATGACCCCGCCGCCGATGGCGGTTCCGGCCCCGGCCCCGGCCTCGGCCTCGGCTGGGGAGGAGGTGCGGAAGGTCAGGAAGCCGTACACCATCACCAAGTCGAGGGAGAGCTGGACGGAGCCGGAGCACGACAAGTTCCTCGAGGCCCTGCAGCTGTGAGTGCCCCGATTCCGCCCTCCCCGTTCCTGATTCCTTAATGATTGGTTGTATTATTTGACTAGATTAGTGCCGATTCCTTATTCTTCTCAGTCCCCCCTCTGCCCGCGGACTGTGCTGATGTGCAATTTGGTCTGTACAGCGCGCCGGGTCCGGCAAATGTCAATTGTAGGTAGTTTAGCAGCCATTGTTAGGTGGACGCGATCGATTCCACATAGGTTTTGCCTGTCGAGTTGAACTCAGATGGTGACTTTTGCTTGAATCTGTTAGATTGCAGAGTCGTGCTCATTACACATTTCCCTCGTATCCAATTTCCCAATTTCGGTGGCCTATAACCTTATATTTTCTGGGTTTGTTTGCTGAATTATGTGATGGTACATCTAGTTTGACACACATGCTTTTTTTTAGATATCTGTAGTGATTTAGTTGTTTCCAGCTTGTTCAGATGTTGTGTTTTTAGGCTGCATGTATTCACGTGGTTGGTATAGCGATGGAATTGGGTTCCGGTTTATTGAAATATGTAACTGTTTTGTGGTTGTCATGATTTTGCATAGGCATTTTGGCTACAATATGTTTAACGCACTTTACCTTTATCAGTTACTATAATGGGTGAGAAGGTAACTTGCTATTAATACTGGAGCTATGTTGCCATTAGTGTAAAGTATGTCAAGTTGCTTCCTGTTGTTTGCTGCTGCTGCTGCTGCCTAAGAGGACGTTACTCAAAATACCATTTTCTGTGTTTGGTTTCCTTTTCTCAATCTTATCTGGACTCCAGGAGTCTTATGATAACTCAATACACCGTTGTATGTCCTTTTGTCTGAGCAAATTATTTCCTTGGTTTACTATGATAATTAGAGACAAAATTTTGTTCTTTTGCACATGCAAATCCGTTTGCCATACTTAACTAGTTTCTTGATGGATGCCCTCAAAAAAAAAAAAACCTAGTTTCTTGATGGATTTAAATAAACATTTTATTCTTATATCTGAGCTATTTCTTCCTTGGGTCATGGGATACAAGAAACAACATCTTATTCTTATATGCCTGAGCAAAACCTACTGTGAAGTCATTTGTGAACTTGCCCAGGGTGGTGTGATCTTCTTTAAGTTTAAACGCAGTATTGAACTTTGAAGACCTACTGTGAGCAATGTGGATTTAGTAGTTATTTTGGAATTGCATTGTATGAGCTGAGATCCTTGAGCTATTCAATTTACTTGTTCTTTTGCCTGCTGTAGTTTTGATCATGATTGGAAAAAGATTGAGCTATTCAATTTACTTGTTCTTTTGCCTGCTGTAGTTTTGATCGTGATTGGAAAAAGATTGAAGCATATGTTGGCTCGAAGACTGTCATACAGGTACGGTCCATAGCCTGTCCGTAGTTCTTGAAGTGCACATGTTCTTTTTTTTTTTCTTACTTGAATCATCCCATGCTAGCTCCAAAGAGTAACAAAAATATTCTTTCGACAGATAAGGAGCCATGCACAGAAGTACTTTTTGAAGGTCCAGAAGAATGGTACAGGCGAGCATCTGCCTCCACCCCGGCCAAAGCGAAAGGCAGCTCATCCGTATCCACAAAAGGCCTCTAAAAATGGTTTGTATTGTTTGCAGCCTAGCTTATTGACATGACCTTTGTCTTCACACGTGATAACAAGAATTTACTTATTTCCTTCAGTGTCTCAAGCTGTTTTATCACAACAACTCCCTCCTCTGAGGGATCAAGGCTCTGTCATGTCAGTGGATACATCCAATGTTGTCAGGAACACGAATTCTAATGGGGCAGGGCCTTCCTTGGACAATGCTCTTGTTCAACCTTTCAGTGCAAGTCAAGGTTTGTTATTTACCATCTACAGAAGATTAATAACTTTTGGGGAAAATTCTAAGTTTTCACATATTTGGTGATGCAGGTGCTGTCACAACAAATAACTGTTCTAGTAGCATAGAGAGCCCATCTGGAACTTGGCCGGCCTCTGAAGCTGTTGAGCAAGAAAATGCGGTTCCACCACTCCGTGGTGAGCACTCCCTTCTCATCATACACTCTGCAGATTTACCTCGACAATTGCTTTGTATATGGCCTAGGTGTTATGATCTTAGATAAGTAGACATCATTGGCAACTGCATTTTCTTTACTTCCATCAGAATAAATAATGTTGCCTTTAGCCAAGGTGTGATTCCACAAGGGCATTTATATTCAATCATCCACATGGGACAGTCTGAAGATCAAATTTTAGCATACTCGCACATTTGGTGTTGCGTTCATATTCAAGTTCATTTCCCTTTAGATCTGCTATAATCTTGCATGCGGCTTTTATAGGAAACCTGTTTTTTTTAAAAAAAATAAATAGAAAATCCCTGAGGATCTGACATGTCAACTACTCATTTGTATATTAATGTTGAAGCAACTAATACGTAGCCTCATGTTCTTAATTGAGTCCAATTGCATCATCTCAAATCTAATTGAGTGACTCAAGAAATATGGCCAGTCTAATAACCTCAAACCTTTAGAAGAGTTGGAGTTTGGGTAGCTTGACCTTGTGATCATACAGGAGAAACATGAAAAGAAAATCATTTCAAATCTATCTGTATCTTTCAGATATTCTTCCTTGGACCAGAGCAATATCATGAATTTTGGCCTATATGCTAGTTATGTATCACCGTATCTTTAAAATGGACATATTGGTGTGGACACGTTTTGTTTTCCTGCCAGTGTATCCTTACTTTTGTTTCTCCTGATTACACATGCAGCGATGCCAGATTTCGCCCGTGTGTACAGCTTTCTGGGAAGCATATTTGATCCTGATACAAGCGGGCATTTGCAACGGTTAAAAGCGATGGATCCGATTGATGTCGAAACGGTAAATCGTATTTTAAGATCTAATTTATGGAATTGTTTTCTTCATTTCAGTCATGTGACCTATTTTTTTATTTGATGTGCTGCCATTTCAATAATTTACACTTTTCTATGCCTATTTTTTTTTATTTGCTAGCTTCTGCTGCATTCACGGGTAGAATCTTCATAGTGAAAATAGCTGGTGACTCAACAGGGTAGTTTAGTAATCATGTCTGCTGATTTAGGGCTTGTTCGGTTCCACCGGAATGGGCCGGAATTAAGCCCATTCCGGACGGAACTAATCGGCCCAGAATAAAACAACCTCCATGCAAAAAACATTGTTCGGTTCAGGCCGGTTTGGAACAAAGTAGGGTCTGTTTTGGCCATTTTGCGTTCTCAGTGGGCCGGTTTCATTCTTCACCTACATAGGTCCAGAACCAATCCAGCAAACGTCAGCTGGATCAAGTGAATCACCCGGATTCATTGGATCCAGGCCCAAAACCATTCTTGGCACAGAATGAATCATCTAGAAACGAACATGGCCTTATGTGGCCGTAAATTCAGTACATTTTTTATTTTGAGCTACAGTTCCTAAACTTTCTGAATCTAGAGTATTTATTAAAATCACTAACCATCAGCAATAGTGTTGGGAGGGTGACAATGTGTTAGTTTAACCAAAATTCTTTTTTTTTTTCCAGTTGTGTTGAATTAAGATATTTTATGTTGTTTAACTTTAAATTGCTCCAAACCTTCATTCTTATTGTCTTTCATTAATTATTTTTATCATGGTGGTCTTGATGGCTTTTCTTAATGTTATCTTAATTGCCCATGCAAATGTGGTTTGTGACTTACAATGAGCATTGATTGGTTGATTTACAGGTACTACTCCTTATGAGAAATTTATCAACAAACCTTACAAGCCCTGATTTCGAGGAACATGTAAGTTGCTTTATTAGTTATTCTCTGATATGCTCATGTTTCTCGTAAATGTTACAGTTTGTAGTTTGCCTGCATTTTAGAGTCATATGCCAGGTTTTTATTTTACTAGCATTACCATAATTTTGCCCAGCAGTGACATTCTGATGAATAGGATGTTTCTCAAACTAGTCACATTGGCCTCTGTGGGCAGTGTGTTTACATGCTAAGGTTTTCTCCTGCTGCCTGTATTCAAACATTGCTGATAGTGGTGTAGTTACTTCAGATCATGTGTTAGCCATTGTCATGGTTATGTTACTTCCAGTATGCTTCATGACAATGTCTTCCGTTACATAGCCCTTTGGCTGATGCGAAGCTTCTATTTCCATTGATGAGTTGATCTGTGCGGTATCAGTTGAGGGGCAAGGGCATGAACTGAATCACTTTCATGCTTTTTTAGAGCATTACATTGATGAGTTGGTCGTTACACAGGATAACAAGTATCTTAGTAATCATACATGAAACTTTATCACATGTAGTATATAGCTCATTTGGTGGTTCCTATAGATGGCGTAAAAGGCATATGTTGGTGAAGGGCATATCTTCTAGTTAACATGACTGCCTCGTAGTACTTGATTTACTCTTATGCTCCTTTCTGAACTCTTAACTTGCTTTGTTTTGATGCTTCTTTCTGAACTTCTGACTGATTTTTACTCCTTTTGCAGCGGAGATTGCTATCATCATATAGCTATGGTGGTGGAGACCACGTTAAATCTGAAGGCTTGGAAAATCTTGGTTCTCCTCAGAACTGCCATCTCCCATTCATGTAAATTACAGTTATCCTTCTCGTTCATGTGGTATTATGACCTGATATACACCATCTTTAACAATCTGAATTTGCAATTCCAGGGTAACGAGTGAATGAGAGCACAATGCCCGTTGCAGTCAAGGCTTCAGTTGTTTCCACGAGACGTTCGTGTGCTCCTTGTATTGGAGTTGTGGACGGCTGATGTGGCAGTTTAGAATGCTAGGAGCATGTCGCAGCGACATCCGTATAGCATTATCCAATAATGGTCTAACCCTAGTCTCTAGGCTAGTTTTGCTCATCATCGTCATGTAGATAGGCAGTTTTGTGTGCGCATGCAATTTTTTTTTTCATGGGTGGGGCCTAGATCGATATGTTTCTTTTTGTACACATCTGTGTATGCATGTATGTAAATATGTGTGATCATGTAATGGTTGAGGTACTGGAGTGTTTGATTAAAAGATAACGATATTATATACTGAATAAGCGAGGTCAGGGGTCGCCCTCGTCAACTTTATATGTATACATAATGGAGAGTTCTTCAGTTGTGGGTCTGCGTGAACCTTTGGTCAAATTAAGAAGTTGCATAATTGATGCTAGAGCAAATTTCTTATTTGCTGTTGGAAGCTATATTTATTTGCTATCAGAAATTTATATTTTCCTTGTTTGTTATTGAACTTAAATTTCAATCTTGTTTCTACCATGATTGTTATTTTTTGTTATATAAGTGACTTGAAAAAACAATAATAACTCGGGGGATGGAATGGTGCAAAATTTGGCTATTTTCTTTTTATGCCATTGAATCTGATTAGGATAGTAGTATGTATTTGAACTTTTTAATACCTAGAGTCGTAGGCAAATTTGAAAGTTTTGAATGAGTAGGAACCATGTAACCAAATGTGATTCTCATTACAACCATGCCTACAAAATGATTTCAAGGTCAGACCTTGATTGCATAAACGAGATGGAAAACTAAATTCAATGATGGATAAAATAGATTCTTTTATAGCAAATGAGAGATAAGTATAGCTTTAAATAGCAAATAATGAATTTGCTCTTAATATTAGTATCTTGACCATTAACTATTCTATTGTGAAATATTTCGCTTGAAAGTTCATCTAAACGCGGTGCCAGTGCAGACGACCTCATCGTGGGGAGTAGTGCTAGATGGAAGATGGTTCATGGCTCGGGGCCTCGGACACTCATGGCCATTGGCTCCTTCCTCATGCGATGAAAGCTTTTCAAAAGCTTAGAGTGCATTATTTCATTCCATTTCGTCTAGGAAAGAAAACCTTTTCCACAGATATTAGAAATTGAAAATCTTCTGTTCTAACCGGAGCTTAGTATGCGGTTAGACAACTTATGCAATGGTGATTTTTCAGTTGTGTCATAGTTTTCTTAAAAATTATATATGGTTATTTTGCAATTACCTATTTCAGTCACGTTCCCCTTCCATATCATTAAATATTCTAGTACGTTTCACAACCTATACGTAGCATTGTATTTTTAATATCAACTTGGATTGGGGAAATTTTATCGATTTCACTTCTTCGAACAGACGAATACGTCATATCCAACGGCGTTTGCCGGACGACCTGGGTGGCTGGGTCCGGGTGAATGCCATGTTCGTCATTGCGCCATGAGAGACTCGCACCCCGCCAACCAAGACAGTGCAAGTATTCAGCCATCGACTCTTGAGTCCAAGTATTCGCGGAGCTGAGGGTGAGAAGGGAGGATAGTGAACCCGCGCGGCTCGGATTGCGGCCGAAATGGTGGTGGTAGACGCGTCGGAGTTCGGGGCGGAGGGCTTCGACCCGAAACGGTGGATCAACGCGGCGCTGGACGCGCGGCACCCGTCGGAGCCGCTCGACCGCTTCCTCGCCGATGCCGAGGAGCGCCTCCGCGCGGCTGCTGATGATGCTGCGGCGTCGCTCGAGCGCGACAGCGGCGAGGCCCTCCGCCGCATCCCGCTCGCCTGCCGCGACGCGCTGCGGCTCCGCGAAGACGCCGTCGCGCTCCGCTCCCACCTCGCCTCCGTCCTCCAGTCCCTCTCTCAGGTGCCGCCCCATCCCCAGCTCGACCCTGATTGGATCTGGATCACGTATTCACGTACCGCACTTGATTGGTTTGCACGTATAGTTCAAATGGATCTGGATCTCACATTCCCTGCCGCACCATGTCTACCTGTCTGGTTTTGAACATTGCATACAAATTGTGCGAAAATCATGACAGACGTTAATTTGATCTGTTTGGGTTTAGGGTCGAATGTTTTCCATTGCTTTTTTTTTTTGCAACATGATATCTGATTTTGATGATGCCAAGCTGAATTCTGGCAGAGTTCCATAAAGCTTAGATGTTAGTTTGGAGGCGTTACCATTTTCCATGATGTATCTGTACGCTATGGTGCATGCAATTCACAAATTCAGAGCCGATGTCCTGAAAACTAGCTATAATCTTGAGTGATCCAGTTCTATTGTAGATTCATACTGCAGATGATAGAATCTTGTAGGAGATGCAACATCAAATTGCAAGTGAAATATTTTGTGCTGAAGTTTACTTCTTAGAATGTGACGTGTAATAGTTTTGCTCTCTCTCAAGTCTCAATACCATAACTGTAAAGTTCCAAAAAAAAAAAACCCCATAACTGTACAATTTATATATGTACCTGTATGACAGAATTGGTCTTGAAATAACTATAGCTTGAAATAAGGATTAGTGATTCCTTCTTTGTACTGGTAGAACTTAATCCTAGATTTTAACAAAACTACGTACACGACATTTCCTATGACAATCACACTAGACATTCACTTCCTGCTACATTTCGCCAAGGTGCTAACCTAAGTATTGATTGTTTTACCTTCAACCAGGCTGAGGGCTCCTCTGCTGAGTCAATAACTGCCCTTGCACGAATCGATACTGTCAAACAGCGCATGGAAGCGGCATATGCAACATTGCAGGTATGGTTTATGCAGATTGTCATTGTAGATTGTAGACTATGACATACATTGGAGTAACTGGTTATGCACAGTGATATGTTCTTGTTTATTGGTCCTGAAAGTAGATGTGATGGAATGGCAGGATGCAGCTGGTCTAGCTCAGTTGAGCCAGAGTGTTGAGGATGTATTTTCTAGTGGCAATCTTCCGAAAGCTGCTGAAACTCTGGCTACTATGAGACATTGCTTATCAGCAGTTGGCGAGGTATTGTACTCTGTGTGTGGGCTCATGGGTACTGTATACATAAGCTGTCATTTAGCTTATGAGAAAATTTTCTTTCAGGTTGCAGAGTTTGCAAATGTGAGAAAGCAGCTTGAAGTATTGGAAGAAAGGCTAGATGAAATGGTGCAGCCTCGTTTAGTGGATGCGCTTTCTAATCGCAAGGTTTTTATTCTAATGAAACTAGTTTGCTCTTGTGCTTGGGTTCTTCGGGGTTTCATCTGTAGCCTACCCCAATGCTTGGGATTAAAGGCTTAGTTGTTGTTGGAGCATTTCTATCTTACTTAGAACTTGTTCTGCAAATTTTGTTTAAAAGGTTGATGCTGTGCAAGATCTTCGTGGTATACTGATACGTATTGGGAGATTTAAGTCACTGGAGGTGCAATACACCAAGATCCATGTTAAGCCTCTAAAGAAACTTTGGGAGGATTTTGACCTAAAGCAAAGAGCCAGCAGGATGGAAATGGAGAAGCATGGTGGCGACAGCATAAGTAGTCTCTCATTCTCTAGCTGGCTGCCAAATTTCTATGACGAGACACTACTTTATCTTGAACAGGAATGGAAGTGGTATGTTTTAGGATTCCTTTTTTTCTGTTCCGAGTTAACATATGCAATCTTGTAAATTGATTAACTAGAAGCCAATTTGGTGAAAGAGCATTTATTTTGCTCCGTTAGAATCAGAATTTTATTGTTTAAAATCCCAATGCTTGCAGGTGCTTGACAGCTTTCCCTGAAGAATACAAATCACTAGTCCCAAAAGTACTTGTTGAGACCATGAGTGAGCTGAACTTAAGCTTTGTCTCTCGTGTCAACGTAGCAACCGGAGATGTTGTTCCCGAAACCAGATCGGTTGCAAAAGGTAATGCAGAAAGTGCTCATTGGTCATTGATGTCATGTTAATATATAATACCTTCATCTGTTTCACGGTTGTATTATATACTATTTCTCTACTTTGCCAAGTTATTAGTTGCTTGTTGCGTAGTAACATCTACCATAAATTGAGGTTAATCTTCTTTATGCCTAGGTATAATGGATGTTCTATCAGGGGACTTGCCAAAAAGTACCAAGTTGCAGAATAAGCATCTGCAAGCACTAATTGAACTGCACAACATGACTGGCACTTTTGCTAGGAACATTCAGCACTTATTTTCAGAATCAGATATTGCAGTCGTGCTGAATACATTGAAAGCTATATATTCCCCATATGAAATCTTTAAATCAAGGTAAAACAGTTAAAAGGAACTTTTGTGGCACCCTACTCATTTATGGCAATTATTTGATGTGAAGGATGTATGATATGATATTAAGCATTTGCTGCTGCCTTTTTCCTCGTCTCCTGTGTAGGTATGGGCAGATGGAGCGTGCTATCCTGTCTGCTGAGATGGCAGGAATAGATATCCGTGGGGCTGTCTCTCGTGGTGTTGGTGCACAGGGTATAGAGCTGAGTGAAACTGTCCGCAGAATGGAGGAATCCATCCCACAAATGATTGTGCTTCTTGAAGCAGCTGTGGAGAGATGCATTAGTTTTACTGGTGGTTCTGAGGCAGATGAATTGGTGGTGGCTCTTGATGATATTATGCTGCAGTACATATCTAACCTACAAGAAACTTTGAAGTCCCTTAGAATAGTATGTGGGCTGGATAGTACTGTGCATAGTGATGCATTGAAAAAGGATGCGGGGTTAGAGAAAAATGACGCACAACGATTGGTGGATGTTTCTGAAGAGGAAGAGTGGGCTATAGTCCAAGGTGCTTTGCAGATTCTTACAGTTGCTGACTGCCTAACTAGCCGAACCTCAGTTTTCGAAGCTTCTTTAAGAGCTACACTTGCCAGGATTGGGACAAACTTTTCACTTTCTGGTTTTGGCAATAACCTGGATAAATCACCATTGACGACTGCTGATGAGACTGCAGAAATGCCTCTGGGAGGGAGGGCTGCACTTGATATTGCAGCTATTCGCCTCAGTGATCTACCAGACAAGTCTAAGAAGCTTTTCACTGTACTAGAACAGGTAAGTTTTATGTTCTAACTTCTCTTTGTAATTAATGTTACAGCAGAAGATCATTACTTTTTTTTTCTCGATTGAAACTTTACATCTGAATAAGCTAGTGATTGGACTTGCAAAGTGATTGATATTCTACAGTGTTTACTGGGTGGAACTTGACTTATGAAATCTGTTCATATTTCCGTAACATTCTAAGACCTGAGCTATTTGATCTCTGGTTTGACGGTGCACATTACACTATTTCACGTGGCTTGAGTCACTATGCGTCTATTCTGCAAATAGCAGATTCACTGTGTTGAATATGCTATATATACTTGATCATGTGATACTACTATGCTTACTGTATTCTTATGATCGTGAGCAAGTCCATGGCCTTTTTGAAGCCAGTTTTGGAATATGGATTGCTATTTTTGTATTTCATCTAAAGTACCTGGCTTGAAAGAATCTGATTATCATCACGTTTTATTTGACTTTTCTGTTCTGCACACTAAGACAATCATATGTATCCAATAGCCTATGCAAAGGGCTGCAGAATTTCAACATATTTTCCCTCATGTTTTATTATTAGCATTTAAATAAATTTATTTCTGTTTACAGTCAAAAGATCCAAGGTTCCATGCTCTTCCGCATACATCACAGAGAGTTGCGGCCTTCTCAGACACTGTAAATGAACTAGTCTACGATGTTCTCATATCGAAAGTTCGGCATCGCCTCAGTGAGGTTGCTCGTCTCCCGATCTGGTCATCTGTGGAGGAACAGGGTGGCCTTCCTCTTCCAAGCTTCAGTGCCTATCCACAAGCATATGTGACCAGCGTTGGGGAGTATCTCCTCACGCTACCACAGCAGTTGGAGCCCCTTGCTGAAGGAATATCAGGCAATGAGGCTGGAAATGATGAGGCTCAATTCTTTGCTACTGAGTGGATATTTAAGGTAATGGATGCAAGCACTGCTTTCATACTATGCATGTGAGTTATATTAAATGATCTTGAAGGAAACAGTCTGTAAAAGTTAAAAACGATCATGCTTCAGTCTTATATTTTGAAGCCATAAAGAAGTAAATCACCTATCACAGCTGAATAGAGCACTAGAACAGTACACTCAATCTCAGAAAACTCTTGTAACTTTCCCTTCTGATGATTCGAAAATATAGTCTTGATTCTCATATCTGCTTTCATGTATCAGGTTGCGGAGGGTGCCACTGCTTTGTTCGTGGAGCAGCTTCGTGGAATCCAGTATATTACGGATCGGGGCGCACAGCAGCTTGCCGCGGACATCGAGTACCTAAACAATGTCCTCTCTGCGCTCTCAATGCCGATCCCTCCGTTCCTGTCGACATTCCACACCTGCGTCTCCACCCCGAAGGACCAGGTACGTGGTATGATCAAATCAGACGGTGGAAGCCAGCTCGACCTCCCTACGGCTCATCTGGTGTGCAAGATCCGGCGCATCTCATTAGATTAGTGTAACATGACGTCACTCCCTCGCCTTGCAAATTTTACCTCTGTAAAAGCATGCATTCTCAAATGATGATTAACTGTACTGTACCGCTTGCAGATAGTGAGAGCTATCGTTCAATATAGAAGAGTTCATTACTTGGAGTTTATGAATGATTGAATTATCTATCATCTCAGTTTTTTGAGAAAACACAAACATGAGGATTGCCCTTTTGATGTGCAGTTTGAATAGCTATTTACATATATATACTAATGCTTTCACTGACATATGGCTCTAAGACCTACATGCGCGCTCCCAAGATGTATGTGCGGCGATGGCTGAAATATTGACATTGCAATGTCGAACCAGGATTACCCTGGTCGGCACAAGAAACGGACGGCCAGGCTGCCATCAACACACTTCCAGTCTCGCAATGTGGAACCAGGATTTTACCCTGGTCGGCACAAGAAATGGACGGCCAGCCGCCATCAACACTCTTCCAGTCTCCGAGTCCTTCCAATCTTACGTGAGTTCGGCGGCCACGACAGTGGAAAATCGAATCGAATTGTTGTGCCACACAATATGAAAGAATGAAAAAGCCTGAAAAAAGCGAGATTTTTTCATTTGGACAACTATCACCCGTGCTGCTATTGCTGCTGCTAGTTCGGTCTATGTGGGCTCATCTCTTCCTTATCGACGCTGTGGCCGCCGAGCCGCCCACGTCGCCCCTCCCTCACCCCACCCCCTTCCTCCCGAGACAATCCCCGCGCACCGGAGCCGGACGAACGGGAACAGACGTCGGGGGGAGAAAAATCTGAGCCCGTCGCCTCGGCCAGTGTCGTCGCCTACTTATACACCCTGCTCGCCCACTGCCTCACCTAGCCCCTTTCTTCCCCTCCCCCGCCCCTTCCGGCTCCGCTCTGCATATACAGGTGCGTGCTCGTGTTGATTCCGCCAGCTATTATGCGTTGCGCGCGTCTGCTGACTTGTGTAGTGTGAGATTTGGTTTCTGAAGCTGCTTTAATCCTCTTTTCCCTTCTAAGTTTTTGTGCTTTTGAAGCATGTGAGTGGTTAGTGTTCGTGTAAATTGAGACAGGGGCAGATGGTTGGGCTGCTGTAGGTGGTTCTGTGATGTATGGTGCTATGGTAATTCAGATTTCGCAAGCGGGATACTTAAATTTATGCTTGTGTTTTCGAATTAGTCGGCCTATTAGCAAGGAGAAGAAACTGTGGTGGTTTTACACTGTATGCGATGATCACACAATAGGCTAATAGGAAACCATGCTTGCTAGCCGGTAAATTTACGCTTATACTTTCAATGATTGCTATATTGATGCTATAGGAAACCACTTGGATGAATTAACTTTTGCTTTGCACCACTTTTTATTTTCACTGGTTGATGAGATCTCCTGTGATTTCTCAGTGACCAAAGATGGCACCGCCAACAATGAGACTTGCTGCAAAGGCCATCTCGGCGCTACCTTCAAGCGGCGTTGCTCAAAGGCCAGTATCCGTGACTGCTTCCCTGGAGCACAAGACCAGTGATGCCCGAAGGAAGTTCCTGAAACTGGCGCTTGGGAACCTTGGAGTTGGGCTGCCCACTTTGTTGGGCGCTAAGAAAGCTCTTGCTGATGAGCAAGGTGTCTCTTCGTCAAGGATGTCTTACTCGAGGTTCCTTGAGTATCTTGACAAGGATAGAGTGAAGAAGGTTGATCTGTTTGAGAATGGCACCATTGCCATCGTGGAGGCTATTTCACCTGAGCTTGGCAATCGTGTACAGAGAGTCCGTGTGCAGCTTCCCGGCCTGAGCCAGGAGCTTCTTCAGAAGCTGAGGGAGAAGAACATCGATTTTGCTGCACACAACAACCAGGAGGACTCTGGCTCTCTTCTGTTCAACCTTATTGGGAATTTGGCATTCCCACTTATCTTGATTGGTGGTCTATTCTTACTGTCAAGAAGGGCACAAGGTGGCCTTGGTGGGCCTAACGGTCCTGGCTTTCCCCTTGGTTTTGGTCAATCTAAGGCCAAGTTTCAGATGGAACCCAACACTGGTGTTACATTTGATGATGTTGCTGGTGTCGATGAGGCGAAGCAAGACTTCATGGAAGTCGTTGAGTTCTTGAAGAAACCAGAAAGGTTCACTGCTGTCGGTGCTCGCATTCCTAAAGGTGTTCTGCTTGTTGGTCCTCCTGGGACTGGTAAGACTTTGCTTGCCAAGGCCATTGCAGGAGAAGCTGGAGTACCTTTCTTCTCAATATCGGGATCTGAGTTTGTGGAGATGTTTGTCGGTGTTGGTGCATCCCGGGTTCGCGATCTTTTCAAGAAGGCTAAGGAGAATGCCCCTTGCATAGTGTTTGTTGATGAAATTGATGCTGTTGGAAGGCAAAGAGGAACAGGTATTGGTGGTGGAAATGATGAAAGGGAGCAGACCCTGAATCAACTTTTGACTGAGATGGATGGTTTTGAGGGGAACACTGGAATCATTGTAATTGCTGCCACTAACCGAGCTGATATTCTGGATTCTGCTTTACTTAGACCTGGACGTTTTGACAGACAGGTTAGTTTTTATTTGACTGCTAACGTTTGTTTGGATCCTATTTATCAGTACATTTCTGTTGGAGCAAAATCATGTGAAGGCATGTGCAGTATTTGTTTTCTTTCTTCATTTCTTAGTGAAGTTATTGTATTGGTGCATGCAAAACTTAAAATTAGCTGAACGTTTTATCGCCAAAAGTTGAATATCCAACTTGTTCGTTCACATCTACTCCACTGATCCATTTAAGTTATCTGGATCTTATCTTGAAATATCGATGGCCTATAATTGACACTTTGGATATACCTTGTAACTTGTTTAACAGGTATCTGTCGATGTACCTGATGTACGTGGAAGGACAGAGATTCTTAAAGTGCATGGTGGCAACAAGAAGTTTGACTCTGATGTTTCTCTTGATGTCATAGCAATGAGAACACCTGGATTTAGTGGAGCAGACTTGGCAAATCTTCTGAATGAAGCAGCCATATTGGCAGGCCGACGAGGGAAGACTGCAATTTCTTCTAAAGAGATTGATGATTCCATTGACAGAATTGTAGCTGGTATGGAGGGAACTGTGATGACTGATGGGAAGAGCAAAAGCCTTGTTGCTTACCATGAAGTTGGACATGCAATTTGCGGGTAAGAGATGCCATGAACTGTAAATCTGTGCCTTTCCATATCATGTCTCGTTTTTTAACATTACCTTAGGATTTGGTTATCTCAGTATCCGATGTAGTGCATTTCCAATATATTTTAGTTTGTCGGTTGTACTTGTGAGTTACTGATGACGTGGCTTTTGTATTTCATGTTTATTTGGAGTTCCATGTCATATTTTGATACAACCTCATTCATTTATGTAAATCCTTTTGCAGAACTTTGACGCCTGGCCATGACCCTGTCCAAAAGGTTACCTTAGTTCCAAGAGGCCAAGCTCGTGGTCTCACATGGTTTATTCCGATGGATGACCCGACACTCATCTCCAGGCAGCAACTCTTTGCTAGAATTGTCGGTGGTCTTGGTGGTAGAGCTGCTGAGGAGGTCATATTTGGAGAGCCTGAGGTGACCACAGGAGCTGCTGGTGACTTGCAGCAAATTACTGGCTTAGCCAAGCAGGTATAGTTTATTTATATTGAAGGTTTATACCAGTATAAACTGGAAACAGTACAAGAACTTTGCAATTCCCCTTAACCATTCTGGCTTATGACTGAAAAGTATTTTATGGATCCTTAAATAAAATCTATACAATATGCTGAAAAGCAATCCTGCCAGAATTGACATAAATCTGTAGACACTTTCTTCTAATCATTTAACTATTGGTCTTTGCTGCTGATTACATTGAAATCATCGTGGTTCTGCAGATGGTGGTAACATTTGGCATGTCAGAGATTGGCCCTTGGTCTCTGATGGAGGGAGGAGCACAGAGTGGGGATGTCATCATGAGAATGATGGCAAGGAACTCCATGTCAGAGAAGCTAGCAGAGGACATTGATTCGGCTGTGAAGCGGTTGTCAGATGAGGCGTATGAGATCGCTCTGAGCCACATTAGAAACAACAGGGAGGCCATTGACAAGATCGTTGAGGTGCTCCTTGAGAAGGAGACAATTAATGGAGATGAATTCCGGGCAATTCTTTCTGAGTTTGTGGAGATCCCTGTCGAGAACCGGGTTCCCCCAGCCACGCCTGCAGCTCTCCCCGCCTAAACTCTTTTAGCTTTGTAGGGGTGGAATTTGTTGTTGTAAGATGTTCATATTTTTTATTCTTGGTGTACACTAACTCTACGTCACCCGCTGGATTTTTGGTATACCGAAATGTAACATACTCATGGGTAATTATAAATTGTAATTAGCTAAAAAAGGCTCGCTGCGGACTGCTTTAAGTTCTAGCTTCTGATTTAAGCGAAATCTCTCGCTCGTTGATTAAGGAAATTTAGTTTCCCATCCTAGTATCCTACTGCATTACATGGAGTTGTGGCTTTTGCATTTCTTAATCTGGACATCAGGATACGATAGTTTAACTGAAAGTTATTTTGCCCCTTGAACTCTAATCACAATTTCATCTTTTGTATACATCCCTATTCCCTGGATCGTATGCACATTTAAACTGCGTTTGCTACAGTGCTTGGTTACCCAGGCTATTTTTATTTGTGGGCATTAACCGGGTGAAAATTGACCGCTTGTCATTTTTGAACAGATTTGCAGTAAAGCTATGCTGACACCAAGCACTTAACATAGACCAAATGTGATGCAAACTTATGATTCCGCTTGCCGTTCTTTGATGCAGTCTCCACCGGTTTAGATCATCCTAGACGCCTCAGCGCATAAGGTTACTCCTTTTTTTTTTTCCGGCAAAGCTTATATAAGGTAATACTAAGTCGCAATGAAATGATGAGCTCGAAAGAGGAGAGACATGTTGTGAGACAGCCACTATATGAAGATGGCAATAAACTGAATGAGACAACATGAAATATTTAGTTTGAAAATTTAGACTAATGAACTGGACCTTTTGTTTTCAGATTGGTAATAATCAAAAGTAATAAAAGTACAGATTTAGGTAATGGTTGGAGATGCTATAAGCAATGCAAAACTGTCACAGATCACATGGCAATCGCAAGATTATAAGGATGAACAGGGAAGGCCACACTTTGACACTTGTCAGTGTGAGGCACACATGTATGTAAAATCGAAGAAACATAGGGTTCCATCTGCAAAGTTCTCTCCTCCGCAAACCAAGACCGGACCAGACCAGACCGGCATCCAGGCCCACCACGGCAGCGGCCACTCCTCCCCATTTCCGACCAACCACCGACGCGTTGCTCCCACCATGGCGTTCGCCTCCGCCTCGCCGCGCACCACGCGGGAGCTCCTCGACGCCCTCACCGCGCACCTCTCCCTCTACCACGCCGCGAACCCTAGCCCCGCCGCGTCCTCCTCCTCCTCCCCCTCGACGTCGCCGCGCGCCGCGATCCTCCGGTGGCTTGGCTCCCTCTCCCCGACCGCGCGCGCCGCCGCCGCCACCTCGCTCCTCTCCCCCTCGGCTGCCGCTGCGCTTCTCTCCATGCTCCGCCGCCTCCGCCTCCGGGGCCACTCCTCCTTCTTCGTCCTCCACCCGCCGTCCTCGCGCGAGGACGAGCCCACCGTGCTCTCGCGCCTCTCCCGTGGCCTCCTGGCTCGCGCTGCCGCGGGCTCCCGGGCGCGTGCGCTCGTATTCTCCAACATCCTCCTCTTTCCTTCCTCCCCTGCGTTGTCGCGGTGCCCCGACGCGATCACCGTCGCTGAGGCCCTCTTCGCCGACCTTGACGGCTTTGTTGCAGCAATGGACGAGATCTCCGGCGGGAGGTTCCTCTGCTGCGGGGAAGGGGAGGTGGACCTTCTCGCGCTGGCGTGCGAGGATTTCCCGGAGCTACCCTGGCTAAATGCGAAGGGGTACTACGCGATCGAGGAGTTTGTGGCCAACAGAGTGGAGATCGCTCTGCGAATGTCGTGGGCGGCGGCGGGGGGAGGTGCAGGTGGGGGGAGAAAGACGGCGAGGGTTGGGAAGGGTGTGAAGGAGAAGGCTGGGTTGGCTACAAACGCATTCTGGAGGGAGAAGGGGTATGTTGACTGGTGGATGAAGCTCGAGCCTCGGGTCAGAGCAAGGATCACGGGGGCATTCTTTGGGAAAGGTGCAATGACGCTGGTAACATTCCTGCTCACGCTGGATTTTGAAACAATCACTTCAATGGATCTCAATTGATATGATATATGTGTGCTTTTTTGTCGTATGTATACGATTTTATGCCTAGTAGTTAATATAAGTGAAGTGCAGAATCTGATGTAATGCGATGTAAGAAAGGAAAATGTGAGGAAACTAACCTGACAAGATATGTAGTTAACACCTATCTATGTTATGATTCTATGGAAAGGAAGTGACAGTGGATTGTTTTCTCTTGTACTAACATTGTATTTTTCAAATGTACATAAAATAGCTAGAAAATCTAGAGAGATCTGAATAAAACTTTGTAAGTATGATGGCATCCGTGCTTATACCAATAAATAAATTTAGCATTTTACCTCCAGAACTCCGTAAGGCTTTTAGATCTTTTATTAGGTTGGTTGATATGTTCTTTATGTGCAGACTGAAAATCCCCTGATTGTTGAAGTATGTACACTATTGTAGCATGATTAAAGTATCTATCAATTGAAATACCTTGCTGAAATCTGCATTCTCTGACTAATTAAACCCTAATTACAATCAATGAGTACTGTGTGGTTTTTATGTGGTGATCTCCAATTTTTCCTGTTTTTTCTCTTAATGTTGGAGAAACTGAAGATCATATTGCAGTGTGGACTTTGTTGACATGGATGTACAGTGAAGATCTTGAGCATTGCAGAGCCAACTGTTTAACTTGTCCTTTTAGTATTGCTTTTATACAACAATCACCACAGTATCTTAATACATGCAGTTCATTACGGGAATAATTATAGCAAATATGTGAATCTTATGTTGGCCAGCCATGCTGGCGTGGATTCTACAAATAATCAGCTCTTTGTCACCCCATACAGGCTTGTTTTAATACTGAAAATGATTGGGAAGAGAGTCATTAAAGTTGGTGTGCAGTTATGCTGAGAAAGTTGCTATGCCTCGAGCACATCTATTATGCTAATAACTCAAGTTTGCAGGCTAATGAGATCGTTGAAGAATCAGATATTGCTTCAAGGAACAAATCCTGCTTTTCCCTAGGTGAACCTGGATCATTTGTTGCAGACACTTCTTGTGAACACACATGGCAGTCCTTTTTCAGGAAGAATTGTCCTGGTTCCATTTGTATTGCGAACATTCTGTCTTGTAAGAGACCTATTTTTGCTAAAGAGTTGAGAAGACTGCAACTAGTTCAGGAAATAGTGTGTTTGAAAAGAAGCATTGCTTGCTGCTGTGGCGATGCCATCTTCTTCACTTCTTTAACGTCAACTGCTACTGTTGCTGACTATATACTCATGAAGCTACGAGGGCTCCTCATGGTGGTGTCGACAGAAAGTATAAATCTTGAACTTATTGAGGATGGAGTTTCAAAGGCTCCAAAAAAGAAGGATGTTGAAAAGACCAGTGGAGGTTCTCGAAAAGGAAAGAAGAAGTCTAACAGTTCAAAGAAGCTAACAGTGTCTTCTAAGCCAAACAAGGTATAGTGATTTAATTCTGTACTTAACTCAGTATTACTACAGGCATATGCCTATATTCTTCATCAGTAGATCTTCTTTTCAGGATGATGGATGCAGTATTTCGGAAATACGCAATCATAAGGTCTTACCAAACCAGTATGCTTCATCTGTTGGATGCACTACCGCTGGACCTGCTTCAGAAGAAACTCCTTACAAGATAACTACACCAACGATAAAGACGGTGAGGATTATTTTGCGCTGCCAGTTTTTGTTTGTTTCTTCATTAATTCATGACTTACTAGTAAAATCTTTCATGCTTTAGGATCAATCTGTCGGGTGCAATGACCACAAGAACCATTGTAACAAAAAGAAGAGCAAACGTAAAGGGAAAACAAAACCATCAAATCTTATGAGACCTGAGAATCTTGGATCAAACAAATTGAAGAAAGGTGCTTCTCATGCTGCTGTAGAAGCCTCACATAAACCAATTGAAGAATTTGTTGAATCACCTCATCTCCCATCTCATGTCTCTCCTTTCAGGAGTGAGATCCCTGAGGGAGTTAGTTGCCTTGACTCTTCCATTTTACTCAACAAAATGAAGGAAAAAGCCTGCAGAAACAGCACAAAACAGGAAGACACATTGTATTCTCCTAGAGTTGACTCATCAGCTGTTACAAAACAGTATACAAGTGTTCATGAATCTGATGCCTTCGACATGAATGAACAGACAACATCAAATGTTAGCCATAATGACTCTGTGGTTCAATCATCTTCATGTTCGCTATCAAAAAATGACAATGTTTCTTCCAATAAGCTTTACAGAGACTCCATCAACTCCTTGGAAAGCTCAGCACAGGATAAAAATGGCAGTGATGATAAACATGTGGACCATAAATCTATTATGGCAATGGACAAAGTATTACCTTCTGTTCCTGCTTCTGTCAGCACACTTAAAAGTTCTTTGAGCAACAACGGTGCAGTAGTGAAAAATAATGGAGGTGAATATTATGTGTACAACAGAGGCCTACCTGGAGGAACATCATATGAATGGCCTAGTGTAACACCATCTCATTGTATATCTCCCGAACTGCAACATCGCCCAGCCGCAGCGGACAGGTTGCATCTTGATGTTGGTTACAAATGGCCAACCCAATTCAACCAACCTTTTCTTCCCCCAAACCATCAGATCAGAAATCCACCAGTTGAAGCTGGATGCAATCAAATTTTACCTTCTTTAGCAGTGCCATTAAGTTTTGATTGGCCTCCTGCTTTTAGGGGTTACAGTAAACTGAGCCATGACGCTGCTTTAAGTTACGATCAGTTGTATACCCCGCAGTTGCAATCTTCCCCTTGGTCAGGAATTCCTGCTCAGCTAATGCAAAGAGGTGGTATTTGCAGTGATAAGGATAGGAAATATTTTGGTGATAGTGATGTTGGGGAAGATGCTGAAAGCTTCTGGTTTTCTGAAGAAGAATCAGATGCCCGCGCACATTCTGGAAGAGATATTAATCAATATTTTGGTGGAGGCGTGATGTATTGGAGCCCTGCAGAGCACGCAGGAACTGGGTTTTCTAGGCCACCATCTCTTAGTTCAGATGATAGTGCTTGGGCTTGGCATGAGGCAGATGTTATTCGGGTTGTTGACGACGTGGCTAATGGAATTCCATCGACATTAAATGGTGTATCATCATCGCCACCATCCACTCCATCCTGTTCCCAAAATGAGTCTTTGGATCCTGTTACTCAGTCAATAACAGGAACAGACATCAATAATGAAGCTTTGCCTTCTGCATCACCCATGCACGATAGCCCTGAAGATAAAACTGCTTCAATTGTAAAGAGTCCACCTTGTGGCAGTGAAGTTGTCAAGGGGGATACATTGCCGTATGCAATGTTGAGGCCAATAGTTGTTCCTAGTATATCAAGAAGATCATCAAGATCTGACGTCAAGGGTAGCCATGATCACAGGAGCCCGTGTGTGCCTTCAAATAGGAGGGACATACCTGTTTTAAGAAGACCTCCATCACCGGTAGTACTTAGTGTTCCTCGTGTGCCTCGGCCGCCACCTCCTTCTCCTGCTGGAGAGTCTAGAAAACGAGGATTCCCTATTGTTAGATCTGGAAGCTCAAGTCCTAGACATTGGGGGATGAGAGGTTTATTTGCTGAAGATAAAATTTTCCATAGGGCTCAGTTTTGTTTGGATGGTCCTGAAGTTGTATGGCCTTCATGGGGAAACAAGGGCACTTCTCCTGGTACACTGGTGCAATCAATTGAAGATACCGTTTTGCAGGACCACCTCGTTAAGATATCACAGATGTCCCGTGATCAACATGTAAGGATGTTATTTCCTATCTTCTGTCATTGTGGGCATGATTTTTTTATGCTACTTTTAGGCCATTCTAACATATTTTTTTGCAGCCAGATATGGCATTGCCTGTGCAACCAGCAGATATGCTGAACGGTTCATCTCATAAGGTTCCCCTATCTTTGATGCACAATGTTCTACATGAAGAGATTAATCAATTCTGCAAGCAGGTACATCCCCTTCTTTTCCGCCTTTTGCATCACAGCCTTCATCTATTGTGCCATTGTATTTTTATTCATTACACTGATGCTTTGTGAATTGTATGCAAATGTCATGAACTTTGAATTTTATAGATGAAAGTACCTTTATTTGAATCACCTCTTCATTCCATCTGTAACACTTGTAGGTTGCTTCTGGGAATCTGGTGAGGAGGCCCTATATAAACTGGGCAGTCAAAAGAGTCACGCGGTGCTTGCAGGACCTCTGGCCTCGCTCCCGTACAAATCTTTTTGGCTCAAATGCCACTGGTTTGGCTCTTCCGACTAGTGATGTAGATCTTGTGGTTTCTCTTCCTCCTGTTCGAAATCTGGTGAGTTACATGACTGCCAAGGGTGTGACAAATTAGTTCAAAACTTCAAGTACATCTAGCTTCATATTGTTTTTTTTTTTTGAAGAAAAGCTTCATATTGTTATGGATACTTTAAGCTATATTTGCTTTCAGGAACCTATTAAAGAAGCTGGAATTTTGGAAGGACGGAATGGCATCAAGGAAACATGCCTACAGGTAATGCACCTATCAGCTATGTTATTTATTCTCTGCATTGCACAAAAGGTGAAGTCCTTACTCCTTATTGGCAATTGAATATAAATATTTCTGAATGAACTTTTAAATGCTAACAGTTATTGGTTTATCCTCTTGAGGGCTCGTTTGGATAGAGGTGAATCTACTCCAATCCATGTGTATTGGGAGGGGTTGAAGTGAAAATTATTTCATTTTTCACTCCATTCCCATCCAATCCATGTGGATTCATTTTATCCAAACAAACAAGCCCTTAGGGCTAAATGGCTTTTAAGCTATTAGCTCACCAGAAATTGGGTGTAATGTTCAGAGCAGTCAGAATGCAACCATATAACTCCATTTAGGATTGAGCCACACTAGGCCCGTCTACAGTAGTTGAAAGGGACTGTAATTTCATTCTCTGTATCTAGAGCCAGAGAGTCCTCCTCAAAGGCACGCTAGAGCACTGTACACTACAGGGTATGTCCCTGCGTGGACAGTTAACTGTTTGAGGAACTTAGGCATGCGGAGCTGGGCAGGCTGCATCTTTCTGCTATGGTTGACTGGTGTGGTTTATTCCCAGGCAAGAAACACATCAAGGGTAATTGGAGAACTTTAGTCTAGGATAAATGAAAAAAGGGAAATATATGGGAATAATGTTGAAGACTTAAGAGATTCTAGGATTCACGAAGAAAGTAGGAACAAGTGTCACAAGTGGCATTCTGTAAATTACCATATCTTAGTGTGCCATGTATCAGTTTCACTGGGTTTCTATATTACATGCATAACTGTGTATGAGTATTTATTTTGGAGGTGAAATAGACATGGTCGCACATGCACACTGGCCAAATAATTTTGTATGGGTTTTCACCCAGATATTTCTTTTCTTTTCAGCATGCAGCAAGGTGCCTTACAAATCAAGACTGGGTTAGAAGCGATTCCCTCAAAACAATTGAAAACACAGCTGTAAGTTCCTTCCTCTTGCAGATAGTTCGCCAGCTATTTCAGTTTCCTCATTCTTATATCATTTGCAGATACCTGTCATCATGCTTGTAGCGGATGTACCTTGTGACACAAATACATCCAGTGAGTATCCTTCTGTTCTGGATAGTTCACAGGAATATCCAGTTAATATGATTGGAGAACAAGGGAGCCCTCCTCGTTCTGATACCTCTAGCTCAGAAGGCAGCAACATGCTGGCGTGTTCAAAAATGAATAAGGACGATTGTGATACTGTGCAGTCAATTCGTCTCGATATAAGCTTCAAATCGGCATCCCATACAGGATTGCAAACTACTGAGTTGGTAAATCACAAGTTTGCTATCTACCTGACTACCTGAGTATCTTGAAAGAAATAAATTCCTTTTCATTTCCATTTTTAACTCTTGATCCAGCCTTCATGCAAAGATTTTGTTTAGGGGTAAAGTTTGGTAATCGATTCATGGTCATGTGCTCTTACAATCTGTTGTTAAACACATCGAACTTGCTTCACAAAATTGAATATTTTGGACAATTAGTAATAAAAACGGTATATGAATCAATTACCAGAAGCAGATATTACGACATAGTACTAAATAAACATGAACAAGTACCATCCTATCTAGCATACCTTGTGTTGTACATTTAATATTGTCACCATTCTAAACCATGACTCCTTCATTGTATTCTTTTTTTATATATATTCTTTTTTTTGCTGAAACAATGTTAATAATGCAAATTATGATTCATACAAAAATTATTGCAATACATATCCATCATGCATTCATTGATGCAGTTTAAATCTTACCAGGATCTTGATTCTGGTCAGTTGTCTTGTGCGAATGGAGTGTCCATGTTGTTTCTTGTGTGCACATTTGAATGTTCCGCCCTAACAGATTCTTAGGACGGATGAAAAAAAATTTTATAAGCAGCATACTACTTTTAGAATGATTTATGTTTGATAACATTGCCATTTTTTACTTTTGAAGCAGTTTCAGGCTCTAAATGTTCATGTAGCTTTTAAAATTTAAAGCCCTTGTTTCTTTTCGTATCATAAGCCTTGTACGTATATACGACTTAGCAGCCAGCTAGCTTCTTGGTTGGTTAAATTGGAAGTCCATGCCTAGTTATTCTACATACCCAGTGCCACACACCTTTTTGCTGATGATATTGTGCTTACAAACATGCAGAACTCTTCGAGATAGAATACTAATTAATGAGCAGGTTTCTTCTGTGTATTTGGTCGCCTCATGTTTTTATTATTGATTCCACAGGTTCGTGAGTTAACTCAGCAGTTTCCTGCAGTTGTACCTCTTGCATTAATTCTTAAGAAATTTTTGGCTGATCGGAGTCTGGACCACCCCTATTCAGGTGGTCTAAGCTCTTACTGTCTGGTATGTATCTGTTCCTAACACTTGCATTTCCTTAATTGCAATTTGTGGATTTTTGAGTTTCTTTGGACCAGATCAGTTCTTTATTACCCATATATGGAACATATGCAGAACTATGTAGTATATACCTGCCCTGTTGCTATAAACAATAAGAATTTAGGCCAACAGTTAAACTCTTCATCCATAAGTTCTATAATTTTGACTGTGAATTTATTGATGGTCGAATTTATTTGTTTGAAATCTGGATTAGCTATTTTCAAGCAAATGGTTTTCCACTTATACAGTGATTAGTGACATATTGGCTAACAATAGAATGAGTGAAGCTCAATCCAGCAAAAAGTCATAGGATATTGCAGTTCAAACTTGCTGTACTTTCTTAATTTCCCTTTTAGCATATTATGTCAATAGATGGCATTTCAACACGGTCTGAAAAATAAGATCCAATTTTAATATCCTTTACAGGTACTTTTAATTGTTCGTTTTCTCCAGCATGAGCATCATCTTGGTCGTCCTATCAACCAAGTGAGTTGCAAATCTTGAATGCTCTTGCTTCTTTTATTAATTATGTTTTTTCTTAGTTTTGATCATTTTAATCATGTCTACATTTTTTTTCTGATTTTCTTAGCAGAATCTGGGCAGCCTTTTGATGGATTTCCTGTACTTTTTTGGGTAAGGATACACCCTTAACACTTCAATATTATTATTTAACACATAAGTGGTAAGGACACACATAAATGAGGAACAAATACACATAATTGGGTCTGATTGCCAAAGGATTCGTCGTTCCATTTCCTCTGGAGTTAATATTGTGTATCTTGTATCTAATTAGCAGAATCTCAATGGCAGGAATATATTTGATCCACGACATATGCGTATTTCCATCCAAGGAAGCGGGATTTATTTGAATAGAGAAAGAGGACACAGGTGATGTCATTGTTGTTGTTTTAGGTTGCCTGCTCCTGTCACATACTGACTGATTATTTCTGTTTGCTCTATTTGTAGCATTGATCCCATTCATATTGATGACCCACTTTGCCCTGCAAACAATGTGGGTAGAAATTGTTTCCGGATCCACCAGTGTATCAAGGTTAGTTATAATGTGTTTCATCAAACGCTCAGTCGACCCATCTTTTACTGTCAAGAAATTTTGATGTCCAGTGCATCACTATTGTTTTCTTGGATCAGCCAATTGCCTGTTATTGCAAAAGATCTCAAGTAAAGAATTATTCTATACCCTAAATTTTGCCCAAGGCCAGTTCATCAATCACAAAGAAAGTATACTTAAATGTAAAAATTATATGTAAAACTCCCAACTGACACTCAATGTGCAGTGTCATGAATTGCCATTATCTTTAATTATATTGTGTATGTGGTTCTTTCTCTGATTGGAGGAATTTGATTTTCAGTGTCGTCATGCATGATTAAGAATAACGTGCCACTTTGTTATGTCTTTGAACAGTAAATTTTGTGGCAATAAACTGCAGGTTTGAGAACTTACTGTTTGATAATGTGTATGGCAGGCTTTTGCTGATGCTTTTGCTGTGTTAGAGAATGAGCTCATGCTGTTCAGTGCAGAATGCAGCACGCCCACCTCATCATTCAATATTCTAAAGAAAATAATCCCAAGTATTGATTCTGATGAGTTGTAGTGACAAAAGAGGAGGGAGGATTGCACATGTTCCTTTTAGAATTGGATTGGAATGACCTGTACTTTAATACTCTGATGGCTATGTAGCTATTCGAAAGAGAAGGTAATACCACACTTAAGTATCGACTATATGTTATCTACATTTGCTGATTTGAATTTTGATTTTAGCCATGTTACAGCCTCATGCACTGTGAGTTTGCAACCCCTGGTATGGACGAAAAGGTTGCTCTGCGAAATGGCCATATTGAAGTGTATTACCAAAGATGTCCTCAGGTAGGACGCTGGTTCACATGTGATGTTCTGAATGCTGAGACCTCTGAATCTATGTGGATAAGCTTACAGAAGCTTGTTCATCTAATACATGGTAAGTGTATGTGTATATCTTATCTATCCGCTTGATACCACGAATAATAAATGCTTCACCTACCAGTGTTACATACCATGATACCAATGAAAAATGCAAGGGTTTTGGCCTTTCAGTGATGAAACCTTTATCTATTCACTATCAAACGAGACTTATAGTGACTATTTGAAAGCAGAAATGAACTCAGTAAAGGACGGAGTGGAGTTGCAGATCTGGAACTTGCAAACCTGAGCAGGGCATCAAATGATGAATGTTTTCACACGGAAGAAGATCCCTTGTGGAGAGACAAGACGGTAATATTTTGGCAGTCAAAAACTGAAGATGGGCTCGTTTAGAGGAAACTTGGAATGGTGTGAGGAAAGCTGCTCCGATGTATACCAGCTGTGAAATCTCATTTGGCATCGCAACGAGTCCAGGGGGGGGGGACTTCTCCAGATCGCCTTGCAGAGAACTTTCTGGAGTCTAGCAACGAGGTATCGGAACGGAAAGATTGTTCCTTGTACATCTTGAATGGTAGACAGCAAGAACACTGTCGACTCTAGCATCATTATCACAGCACTCTTGATTGTCAAATGCTCAGGTTGCCTTTTGCAGTTATTCGATATTTATTTGATGCCCTCGTGACTTCGTACTATTCGGAGGTACAATATACTTCCGGTGCTTGCTACAGGAGTAAGCGACATCGCCGTGCCGTTTGGAAACCATGGTGATGGAAATATTAAGTGACAAACTACTGTATATGTTAGCCTTGTTAGGCGTTGAGACCTTTTCTCCTGTTTGTCGTATTTGCTGTGTAATAATGAATGGCTATGTGCCCATGTGACTCAACTCGTATTCTATTATTTCCTCCGGATTTAAATTATTGATGCAGTTGACTTTTTTAACTATGTTTGATCATTTGTTTTATTTAAAAAATTTAAAAAATTATCAAATATGTTATTGCAATTTGTTTTATCATTAAAGAAAGTTTAAACCTATTTTATAATATTTTATATTTGAATAAATATTTTGAATAAGACGAATAGTTAAACATAGCTACAAAAGTCAATTATGTCAATAATTAAAATCTGGAGAGAATATTAAATAAAAAATCAATAATTCATGGAAACAATGTTGTTCTATGCTTTGTAGTGATTTTTTACGATCAACAGAAAAATACTTTGAAACATAGGTAATCTTATTTCCTTATGCTCAAACTCACGACGAATCAATCTGCCCAGATAGTTGAATAAGTAAATATTCCTCTTACCAATTATTTACTATTTAGAAGAATGAAGTGTGCATGCAAAATCGTGGTGGGTATAGTATATGTCATTTGGCGTTTTTTAGCTATGCGCTTTAACTGTTGTTGTGATCAGCTAGCAATAATGCATGACTATATTTTTCAAGTGGTGAAAAAAAAAAGCAGTTCTCATGGATAGAATGAACGGAAGAATTGAACTCTATTATGTGTAATTACTAAGTGGCTTCACAAAATTAACTTTCTGTCTGTGCATGTTTAGTCTACGAGCCTGATTGTAATGGTATAGGAATCACAGTGCTTTTGCTTTCGAAAAGAAAAAGAATCAGTCCTTTTGTTATCATACTAATATAGAGAAAAAGATAACAGAAAGGGAAACTAATAAACAAAGAAAAAGGGAAAATTCCCTCTCTCCTTGCCAATCTCACCCCGTGCCTGTCTTGCTTGGTTGTCTCCCCTCCCTTCCCAATCGCTTCCTCCTAAGCCTCCGTCCTCCGATCCACTCCTCCCCTGTCACGCCTACCGCCGCTGCCGCCTCATCCCGCCCCCGCCCTCAGCCACCGCTACCGCCTCCGCTGTTGTGAAAGGGGTAGCGAAGGTCAACTCGGGGGTTGGTGCGAAGGTGACAACTTCGGCTGCCGGTCTTCTCTGCAGCGGCTCGGTCCCTGTGTCTAGCCGCTCTGCCGCCCCTTCCTCTACACCGCTCCGCCGTCCACCGTTGGACGGATCTGGAGTCGCCTGACTGCTAGGATTCCTTCCCCGGCCTCCAGGTGGCGGCACCATTCCGCGCCGCTGAGAGCAACGGCGATTCCCGGTAGGTTCATTTTAGCGCACCAGCTAGCTAGTAATCAATCCATCATGCTGGCTCGTGTCGAGTGGAGTTATTTCATAGGAGTATATGTTGGAGCCGAATATGAGACATGTGTTTGTTGCTCCCCATTTCCTTTGAATCGATGAGTCCCCCCATATTTTGTTAAGCCAATTTCATGGTGCCGTTATGACATTGCTGATGCTTTTACACTTGTTACAAGAGAGCAATGCTTTAGGTATGCCCAGTTGGAGCTTTGTTCGGCACAATATTTCAGCCACTATGCCAGAAAAGACTTGCTCTCCAGATTCATGTTGGTAAACCGCCTTTTTAGAAAGAAACAATGCACGGTGGTTCATCAGACTAGTGAGCCGGAACCATCAAACTCATTTGTAGTGCTCTTTACAAAACATGAATACATACTTCCACCCCTACTTTTTGATAAAACCAGCTAACTCATGATATTTCCTGGGGACATTACTCTGTAAATCATTGGAGGATTATCTAATAGAACTGTTAATCCGACTTACTATTTTATTGCATATGAGGTGCTCATTTTCTTGTGAAAAAATTGATTATGTAAATATCTTACAGGAATCCCAATAAGTGTACTGCTGCTTCATTAAGTCGGGAATTTCCTATCTTCAAGACTTGATTACTTCTGATCTCCCACGTCAGTCATCCTTGGAAAAAATGCCATCGGTTTATCTTTACATCCCTAATATTATTGGTACGCCACTGGATTTTTACCGTCTGCTACTATTTTGTTGGTCCTAAGCGCATGTTATAATATTTTTTTTAACCTAGGTGATTGTTAATGGCTTGTGAAACTAGAGATATTTACCTACGTTTTCTCACTGTTAGCAGTTCTAGTTTTGTTTTAGCCATATTATTCTGTATTCTGGCTGTTACCACTTTACTGACATAGTGGCCGAGAATAGCAACACGAAAGAAACTTAGAAATTCAATGTTGTGTATACTGACCATAAAGCAGTATGTTTATTTATTAATAACTGCTTTTAGTATAGATGACAAGTGGAAGCCTATGTAATTAAATTCAGGACATGTTGTGCAGGGTATTTCAGGATCATCATAAATTTCATTGCATTTGCGGTTTGCTTTTCCAACAGGGCGCTTTTTGCTGTCCTGTACTTCTTCAGGTGAGCGCCTTTTATTTACCTGGTGACTACTTTTGTTCATTGTGCCATGTAAAAGGTTCGTGTATATGGTTCTAAAATCCTCACAAACATATCAGCTTTGTCCTTGATGGGGTGGATGGTTGGTTCGCGCGGAAGTTTAATCAAGGTAAGAATCTACGTTCTTTGTGTTCATGTCATTGCACATGATAAGAAGGTTAACTTTTAACTTCTTTGCTTTAGTGGAGTATCATTGCATTGTATGTTCTGAAATACTAATCTCAGCTAATTCTTCTTAATTCTATTATTTTTCCATTATATAGCTATGAAATTATCTGATCATTTTGTCTCATTGTCAGCATCAACATTTGGAGCTGTGTTGGACATGGTTACAGATAGGTACCCCTTTAATAGAATTTTAAATTCTGGATATGCCTAGTGATTCCTGAAATAACTTTTACAGCTCACATTGCTCTTCATTAGGGTTAGCACTGCTTGTTTGTTGGCCCTTCTCTCCCAGTTCTACAGGTATTTGAAATTTGAAACGAATAATGCTTCTATCAATCTGTCTTGAATCTCAATGCCTGGTACAAAATCTAATTGCAAATATTTTTACAGACCTGGCTTAGTTTTCTTGATGCTGCTTGGATTGGATATTACAAGCCACTGGTTTCAAATGTACAGGTTAGTTTGATCTACCATTTTGTTCAGTTCATGCAAATCCCCATTTTGTTTTTCTAGTAGGCGTGTAATCTTATTCATAGGACTGTCGAGAATAAATCTTAATGCCAGTTGTTTTCAACAATTTTCCAATTATTTCATAATTCCAATTTTCTATGCAATGCATGCTTATTGTTTAAACTTTAAGGTTTCTTATGTTTAAAGAAATTTTATATCTGTCATTTTCTAATTATCTAGTAACATTCTTTCTGTACCAGTTCTTTCTTGTCAGGTAAGACTAGCCACAAGGATGTAAAACACACAGGCAATTGGCTTCTGAAGTTATATTACGGGTATAGACCATTCATGGCCTTCTGTTGTGTTTCTTGTGAGGTATGTAATTGTTCATATATCATACTATCCTTAGGTTTTGTGATCTCTTGTCCACTTTCAATTCATGCAAATGTAGCAGTGGACAAAACAATATCTCAACACATCCGACAAACTTTTGATCAGCTAATGAACAATACACGCATGTTATAACCCTCTTAATTTGTTTCTTTTGCTTTTGTTTGTAGGTTTTATATATCATGCTCTTTCTCTTTGCTGATGAGAAGTCAACAAGCTTAATTAGTGTAAGGCAACATCATTTCTGTAGTTGACTTGTCCAATCGACATGTCGGTTGTTTAGACATGCGAGTTGTTTAGCATCTGACATTCCAAATTAAATATTTTGATAGGTATGCAGAGGTGTCTTTAGTAAAAGTCCTCTCATTGTCTTGGTGTTCATTTCCACTCTTGTTGGCTGGGCAGTGAAACAAATTACCAATGTCATCCAGGTATTTATGCTTGAATTTTCCTGAAGCTTATCGATATTTGCACATCTGCATCTATTAGCTGAAATTAGGCATTACATGAGTCTATCTAGATAGGTCAAAAAGGGAAAAAATTATTTGACCTACAATTTTCATTGTCAAGCATCCATGATTACTGAGGGTCCGTTTGGTTGCTTTTATGAGCCTATACTGGCTCGTATCAGTGAGTCTGGTCCCCTTGAGCCAGGTTGAACGTATGCAGCAGTCTCACTATGGGCTGTCTGCATGTATGTAGCCTGGCTGGGAAGAGATGGGTGTTCGGTAGTGTGCATGAGACCATATTGTACGAGACAAAAAGTAAAAAAAATCTTATATGGGACTTAATCTACTTTAAAATATGCTAAAATCTCTTGATAGGTGCTAACTATGTGCTAATAACATCATTAAGAAGCTACGCCATGCCAAGCCGAGCCGCAACCAGGCAACCAAGGCTTCCATAACTCAACTGTCATAGCATCCAAGTTTTAGGTCTGGTTATGGTGCTACAACAGTTGCATACTTGTACATGGTTTACAAAGTGCAATTCAATAATAATATTCATTGAGAAGTTCAAAATTTTGACATGCATGTACTTTCCTGAATACAGATGAAAACAGCAGCAGATGCATGTGTTGTGTATGATCTGAAGCGAAGCAAGTGAAGGTTTCGATTCTTTTCATTTTTGTATTGACACATTTCAAGGAAACACTTCGTGAGGCTTGTACACCATGGTTCGTACAGTGGCTAGGTCTTATATGCCATGACATCTTTCTGACTATGCTTTCTGAGACGACAACATGCTGTGGGAAGGGCAGCATAAAGAAGACGATAGGAGATAAAAAAAAAATGTTTTATGAAAGGAGAAACAGCTGCTTAGTTTGTTGTCATTGTGTGTTCATTGTACAACATTGATGCTATCATGATCTTCGTTATCTAGAGTACTAGCGTTTTGAGTTGGCCTGAACAATGTTTACAAGCCACATTATAAAAAATAAATCTCTGCAATGTATTAATTGAGGTACGGTCATCCACTTCGTGTCTACAAAGTTAGAGATTGAATTCAAATCGATTTCGTACCTTCTATATAAAGTATCGAATTTCAAAAATCATAACTTTTATGTCCGGAGCTTAAATGAGGCAAACTCGGACTCTATCTTGTAGCTCTTAAAAAGTTCTACAACTTTGGTATTTAATGGAAGTCTAGATCCCGCAGTTTTGGTTTCTAAATATGCGATGCAAAAATATTTATTCTGATTTGGACTCCTCTGCGCAGGTTCCTGTGCGGGGTCCATATCTCCTAGCTCTCTAGTCCAAATAATATGATCCATATATATTTCGAAAAGAACTCGACGAGATCGACAACATTCGTGTTTTAACTTTTTTCATTAGAGCAAGTTTTTAATTTTAAAATCACGTTATAATACAGTGCTATTTCTGAACTCCGTGAATTGATTTTTCCTTCAAGATAAAGCTTCTAGAATATGGTAAAAAATAATGATAAAATTGTTACTTTTAACATATAAAATAGTATATTAATAAGCACCAATGGTAATACAAATATAATCTTTCATGTAAAAAATGTCAATAGTATATATCTAATATTTATATTATGTAAATAATTTATATTTAAATTATAAAAAGTATTTTATTTTTTTAAGTTTGTAGTAATGTACATACACTTTGCTAGTGTATTTATAAGTTCAGCCAGATCGTGTTAGAGATCGTGTTAGGGCGTGCTCCGGATGGCACGAGTATGGAACGGGGAGCTGCGCCCGCGGGGCACCGGATTAGAGCTACGGCGTTTCGGGAGAAGGGTATATGAACGCGCATAACCTTTGTGATCGGACTGGAGAAGTCAGTCAACATGGTCAGTGTTGACGGAAGTAGTACTATTCTTGCTGCATTAACGGACGCCTGTTGGTTCCCAAAGTTTAGCGTCGATTCTTAGGCGCTTCTCCACCCGAGGAGTCTCCAGATGTAAATGCAGCTTTGTATATAAATTGGGGCTACGGAGGTGTGCGTCTCCACTCTCCTCCACGGCTCCACCCCGTCCAATCCTCCTGCCTCCACCGTTTCCACCATCACTCACTCCTGAGGGTGGCCTTCACCATGGAAAATGCCTGCACGAACCTCACGGAGACTGCACGCTCAGTGCAGTTGCTCAAGATCAATGGCTGGTCAATGACCAGCTTCATAATTATAACACACTCGGAGCACATCACGTCCAGTTGGAACGTCGGTGGGTATAAGTGGGAAGTCCAACTATTTCCCGCCTTTCGGAATGGATGTGATTCTTTCTCGGTGAAGTTGGCCCGTCTGGAGTAGCGAGGACGAAGGTAATATGCCGGCTTGTCGATCCATCAGGGAACATGGAGCCATCTGAAGAAAAGGGTGTGTTCAAAGAGTATTATCGTTCTGGTATATGTTTGGCTCATCAAATCGCGTGATGTGCCGGCATCGGAGTATCTCATAGATGATCCCATCTCAGGAGGAGGAGCCCCTGCCAATGCCGCCCTCTGACATGCACAAACATTTCGGTGATCTCTTGCAGAGCCAGACGGGAGCCGACGTCACATTCACTGTGTCCGGCGAGTCCTTCGCCGCGCACAAGCTCGTACTCGCTGCAAGGTCCCCGGTTTTCATGGCCGAGTTCTTCGGGAACATGGAGGAGATATGCTACTAATTAATATTGTAACTAATAATTTATTAATATATGTGCTACCAATTTTTTAGCATGAAATAAAAAATGCATGTATACATTGCATCTATATGCCTATGGGTAATATGGACATTTACTTCTTTCTTCTATAAAGCTATCAAAGAAGCTAGCTATTTGAGAAGCTGTTTTACCAAACAATTTTAAATATAACTACAGCCGCAGTCAGCACAGCTGAATTTTCAAAAAAATCACAGCCACAGCCGAAGCCGGCACAGCCAAAACCCTACCAAACAGGCCCTTACGTTTCCCTCTCGCCCGTGCCCGTGGACGATCCAAAACAATGGCCTCCAGTCGTGCACGCTGGACCTGCACCGTAGAGCGCCTCTCCGATCGACCTGGAAAAGACCACGATCTCCGTGCAGCAGTTCAAGATCAGCGGGTTCTCGACAATTCCGCGGGCGAAGGAGTACATGTTGTAGAACATCGCGCCGACGACGAGAGATGGCGCACTGGCGAGCACAACATGGATGTCCAATTCGACGTCCTCTTTCCTTCGGACAGGCATTACAAACCGGCCGGGCATCATGACTCGCATCGACCTGGCTACGGACGCGAGCGTCGCGGAGGCATCGTTCACCTGCCGCGTGCTGGACCAAACCGGGCAGTTCAACCTTTGGTCCGAGAAACAGATTGCCACGTCGGATAAACAAGGGCACGCGCACGATACGACGTTGATCATGTATGGGTTCGTTCATTTCCATCCCGACTGCGACTCAATTATCGTGGAGTACGTGATTACCATCCAACACCAAAAAGGTAATAATGGCATAGCATCTGCTCGCCGCGGCAGATCAGTACGGGATGGAGAGGCTTTTTTTTAGAAATTAAGACAGAAGCATTGCCATTCATTAAGGTAGAATGAGAAAATTACAACCTACAGGTACAAGTTCTAAGCCCAACAGAATGGACATGCAGAACCTGACAATAAAAAAAAACATGGAACCATTTAGACAACACAACCACCTGAAATTTAACTCACACATAAACTACACCCGAAGAAGCATCTTTTTTGTGGCAACAAGCGTGCTCCCAGGATGGAGAGGCTCAAGCGCGTCTGCGAAGAGTAGTGACATTAGCGTGTGCACCGCCGCAACAGCGTTGGTTTTGGCAGAGCAGCATGGGTGCTCCAAGCTCAAGGCAAGATGCATGGAGTTCATCGTGGCTAATCCTACTGGTATCCAAGCAATCACGGCGACAGATGGTTACAAGCACAAGATGGAAAGCTGCCCCTCGCTCGCATCGGAACTTCTCGTGGCTGCTGTGAAGAGAGGTACAAGTAGCCGTGCTACTACTAGGAGTTGAACAACAAACAAATGCGTTTCAGTTTACTTCTATATATATATGACCTAAATTAAGGATCTGTTCTGCAATTGGAGTGCCGGTCAGCCGCTGGTTCCGAGCGCTATGATAATGTGGTAGAGGACTACGTGTCCTCAATCTTACCAGTTGGTGCTATATATATATGGACGTGAATCAAATTAGAGGAGTAGTACTGTCTAAAATATTGGTCACTCTTTTGAAAAACTACTGGCTAGTAGTTTGAGGATAATTTTATAATTGTATTTTTAATTAATATACTTATATTAATTTTCATAATAGAATATTAAGTCTATCAAATCATTAAAACGGTAGTTCATCTTTAAAAAATAGTATTAAACATTAGTTATTAATCAAATTACTAATATAACTTTATTTATAACAATAGCAACTAATTATTATAAATCTACAACTCCTCTCAAATTATTGTAGTTTTAATATTTTGGACAGCTAACAGTTTTAATATTTTGGATAGTAAAACTCATCTCAAATTAATGTACTCCTGTTCAACAATAGATGTTATTTTAGAGTTCTCAACTTTGATAAAATTATATGTCATTCTCGCTTTCCAATGCACCTTTCTCTCTTCCCAATACAATATTCTCTCTTCTCACTACATCTCTTTCTCTATCTCTCTCCTTCTCGTTTTTAATACATCCATCTTTTTACTTCTTCTTATTTTTCGTACCCAACTCTAAAACGACATCTAATTCTGAACGAAGAGAGTAGTTGTTACTAGCATTTGAATAATTTGAGAGGAGTATTCAAATGCTAGTAACAAAAAAATGCGTCAACGTACCTCTGACGAACAAAACGCTGTGGAATGGTCCATCCCTCGTGGACGAACGCGACCGCCACCCAGGTACTACTCGTTTTCGGTCTTGGGCAATGAAACGCACGAGCACACGAGTCGTTCCGCTATTAACATTGGAATAATGCCTGTCGACGGATGGCGTTCTGATGCTGCATTGACTGAAAACCGTTCGTTTCGCGTGGCTCTCCACTCGAGCAGTCGCCGCCGCCGGGGTCTTAATAAGTGCGGCCCAGTATAAAAGGAACAGTACTAGTGATCATCGTCCGTCGCACCAGTGAAGAAGAAATTAAACACCAGAACAACCCTTTCTCCATACTCCGATAGATCTCCTTTACTTCCACCACCAGTTAAGCCTTCGCCATGGAAAAAGGCAGCACGAAACTCACCGAGGTTGCGCGATCGGTGCAGCTGCTCAAGATCGAAGGGTTCTCCTTGACCAGTACCATGAGCGAAACGGATCACATCAAATCCGGATGGAACGTCAATGGCTACGACTGGGAAGTCCGTCTCTATCCTTCCGAGGCATTAGGCATCCTCGCCAGTTCTTATCGTTACGTGCTACTAAAGCTCTTGTTGCTCAGTGAAGCCCGCGTGGACAATGTGAGAGCGAGTCTAACATGTCGGCTAGTACATCCAAGAGGGAAGCGTGAACCATCTCAAGAAAGGAGCGTGTCCAATATGTTCAGTCTTTCCCAAGCTAGCTCACCTGAAGTTTCTATTGCGCTTATAAGCAGACAGGACGTTCCTGGATCAGGTTATCTCTTGAAAGATTCCTTGACTGTGGAATGCACCGTCACCGTGCTCAAAGAACGGAAAGATATAATCTTCACATCAATGAAGGATGTCTCCCTGCAAACGCCACCCTCAGACATGCCCCAGCACTTCGGCAAACTCCTGCAGAGTCAGATGGGAGCGGATGTTACATTCACTGTGTCCGGCGAGACCTTCGCGGCGCACAAAAACATTCTCGCTGCCAGGTCACCAGTCTTCATGGCCGAGTTCTTCGGCCACATGAAGGAGACGCGCTCTTGGCGTGTCAATAAGGTCATGGACATAGAGGCTCCCGTCTTCAGCGCCATGCTCCACTTCATTTACACCGACACGGTGCCGGAGCTCGATCTTTCGGGGGAAGAGGTGATGGTGATGGCGCAGCACCTGCTCGCGGCTGCAGACAGGTACGGACTCGACAGGCTCAAGCTGATATGCGAAGGCAAGCTCTCCGGTGGCATCAGTGTCGACACGGCGGCGGAGACTCTGGCTCTCGCGGAGCAGCGCAACTGCTCGCTGCTCAAGGCCAAGTGCGTCGAGTTCGTCACTGCGTCGCCTGAGAAGCTTGATGCCGTCCTGGCAACGGAGGGGTACAAGCATCTGGTGGCGAGCTGCCCCTTGGTGCTCACTGAACTTCTCAAGGCTGCACGTGGGAGGAACAACTGATGAGCCAGATAGATTGGTTCCTCGTGGTGATCCTAGATTTGGTGCTCCATATCTCTATCCATAGTATTTCTGAGTTGCTTTTACGTTATGATGATTGCTATTCTATTAGAAACAATATTCCCTCTATGTATGTCAAATCATCGTCAGAAAACATGTGAAGAGTAATTCGTGGGTTCATGTTAGCTTGTCTGTTTTGTTTGCGCCCAAAATCTACACCGTAACTTGTGGCGATGCCGTACCTTGAGTGTGATGGACAGCAACCAAACACCCCTCTAATAGAAAAATAATACTCCCCCGGGAGTACATAGCTTTCTTGTGTATATATTCTCTAAAAAAACTGTGTTCTAAACCACTAGCACTGCATCGTAAAACACATTTTTTATCTTTGGTCATAGCCTCATAGCGTTAAAATGAAACACATTTGTTGTTCGAGTATTGATAATGCAACTACTTGACTCTGTACCTCTCTAGCTTAACGGCAGCCACGAGAAATTCCGATGCAAGGGAGGAGGCCATCAGGTGCTTGTAACCATCTGTTGCCGTGATTGCTTGGATACCAGTAGGATTAGTGATGATGAACTCCATGCACCTTGCCTTGAGCTTGGAGCACCCATGCTGGTCTGCTAAAACCAACGCTGTTGCGGCGGTGCTCACGCTGATGTCACTACAGATTTTGTCTTACACACACGAGCTTGAGCCTCCATCGCGCACCGGTCCGCGGCGAGCAGATGTTGCGCCATCGATTGGGAATCCTGCTCCTGGTCCTCCTGGCTATCTACTAACTATGGCAACGTGTCGGTGTAGATGAACTTGATCAGCGACCGGAATACACGACCGCCTCCATGTCCTCGATTTTGATCTCCAGCGCGGCATTCTCCTTCATATCACCGAAGAGCTCGGCCATGAACACCGTTGATCGCGCCGCGAGCACGCACTTGCTTGTGCGCGGTGATGTGCTCACCGGAGACGAGGAACGTGACGTCGGTCCCCTTCTGACTCCGCAGCATCTCGCCCAAGTGCTCGTGCAGGTCGGAGGAAGGCGTCGCAGCGCTGGCCGGCAAAACTCCCCGGTTTGGTCCAGCACTTGGCAGGTGAAGACACCTCCGCGACGGTCGCGTCGGTAGCCAAAGCGATGATGTGGAATTGTCTAGAGCCCGCTGATATTGAACAGCTGCACGGTGCAGGTCCGGTGTCCGCGTGAAGGAGGACTGGACTGGACTGGACGTACGCCATTTCTTTAGCATCGGCGGCGGGCAAGGGTGCCCTGTGACTCCGTAAGTCGGCGGCTGCTTCTGGGAAAAAGAAAATTCTGTGAAAAAAAATCCGAGCTGTGGTCATTCCGAATAAAGCGCAACAGGATAGATTCCGAGCGTCTGATTTGCACAAGTGCGTTTGATTTTCACAAAGGTATTAATTAACATCACTAATTTGCTAGTATTTGATTTTCTATAAATCTTGCACAACACAACCAGTTTTCATGCTCGGCCGTCGTGGAACATTTTGTTTCCGCTCCACGCCGGTGTCAGGGGCGGCGCGTGCACGAGAAAAGAGGCAGCCACCCGCGTCGGCGTCGCCTATCCACGGGCGCGTCTCGAAATAAATTTCGAAAACGGTCGATGCGTAGCAAGCACCAATTGTCGATCGAGTCGAGAGAGCGTTTTGGGAAATGAAATACGGGAGCACAGGAGTCGTTCCGCTATTAACATTGGAATGATGGCGACGGATGATGCTGCATTGACTGAAAACCGGTTCGGTTCGTTTCGTTTCGTGTGGCTGGCTCTCCACTCTAGCAGTCGCCGCCGCCGGAGCTTTTAAGGGTGGCCCTGTATAAAAGGAACGGTACTAGCAAGCCCGTTCTCAACACTCCGATCTTCCTTGCTTCCACTCCACCTCCTGTTAGGCCTTGATGACCATGGAAAAAGGAAGCACCAACCTCACTCATGCTGCGCGCTCGGTACAGCTTCTCAAGATCGACGGGTTCTACGTCACCAGTTCCATGACCTCCGACGATTACATCAAATCCAGATGGAACGTTGATGGCTTCGAATGGGAAGTCCGTCTCTACCCTCGACACTACATAGACTATCTGAACAATTTTGTGGTACTAAAGCTCTTCTTGCTCAGTGAAGTAGGCGTTAACAAGGTGAGGGCGAGGCTAAGCTGTCGGCTAGTAGATCCAAGGGGGAAGCGTGGACCTTCTAAAAAAAAGGGAATGTCCAAAATATTCAGTCGTCCCCGACCGTGCTCATCAGAGGTTCGGATTATAAGCAGAAGCGATGTATCTGCATCGTGTTATCTCTGGAGGGACTCCTTGACGCTGGAATGCACCATCACGGTGCTCAAAGAACAGAAGGATATAACCTTCCCTTCAACGAAGGACGTGCCCCTGCCAATGCCACCCTCAGACATGCCCCAGCACTTCGATAAACTTCTGCAGAGCCAGGTTGGAGCGGACGTCACGTTCACCGTGTCCGGCGAGTCATTCTCTGCGCACAAAACCATTCTCGCAGCCAGGTCTCCAATCTTCATGGCCGAGTTCTTCGGCCACATGAAGGAGGCACGCTCATCGTGCGTCGAGGTCAAGGACATGGAGGCTCCGCTCTTCAACGCCATGCTCCACTTCATCTACACCGACACGGTGCCGGAGCTGGATCGCCAGACAGAGGAGGCGATGGCGATGGCGCAGCATCTTGTTGCGGCTGCCGACAGGTACGGCCTCGACAGGCTCAGGCTGATCTGCGAGAGCAAGCTTTCCGGCGGCATTTGTGTCGACACGGCGGCGGCGACACTGGCTCTGGCGGAGCAGCACGGCTGCTCGGAACTCAAGGCCAAGTGTTTCGACTTCATCTCTAGATCTCGTGAAAATCTTGATGCGGTCCTGGCAACTGAAGGGTACAAGAACCTGGAGGCGAGCTGCCCCTACGTGCTGACTGAACTCCTCAAGGCGACGCATGGAAGGAAGAATTGACGCCGGGTGGCCGATGATGCATGGTTGCTCTTCAGCGGTCCAACATTTGCTGCATCTTATTTATCTAATAAATACTGGTTTCTCATGTTATGACCTTATATTATCGTCCTTAAAAGACTCGTTATAATCAATCGCATCTCCCCCTTTTCTAAGGTTTTACTTGCCTTGAATTTGACTCGTCCTTTTTCTTTTTGCAATGTGTTGCAAACATTCGATTGGTATTCTCATCGGCGGATTCAAATCGTTTAATGTATATGCCACTCTTAACTTGGTGATAAAAGTCATATTGCCCCGTCGTATTCTAGAGGATGTGCATATAAAACACGTGCTGGGAAGTTTGCCTGAACGATGCATGCCTTCGTTGGCATTCTTATTTGTGTGTCAGAATCTAAGCGATCAAAAAGGTTAAACGCTTCTATTGTTCAATCTTGATATAGTACTTAGAGTTAATCATGGCTAATCCCACTAATCTCTCAGCAATTGTGGCAAAATGGTTTAGACCTTCTCGAAGTTCTAGGAACCGGATCCAAATGTTTTTCTAGCTGTAAATTGTAAGGGTTTCAAAAAGAAAAATCACCATTCCAAAACAAAACTAACCACTTCCAAAAATATATTGGTCCCTGTTTCAAAGATAAAAACAAAACCGACTAAGTTACTCCATGCCTATAATCATACAGTTGTAAAGTATTCAATTAGCAATGCCCAACTGTGTAGAAGTAAATATTCTCATTTGAGCCAAAACCCAACTAGTGCATTGAAGGTATCCACTGAATATAACTAAGGACAACCAACAATTTTTAATATTTGTCTTACCTAAAGGTTAAAATAAATCTAACTATTTTTTTTCTTCAGACGTAAATTGTAATTATTTAAAAAAAAAGATCACCAAACAAAACAAAACTAACCACTTCATAAATATTGATCCCTGTTTCGAAGATAAAAACAAACCCAGTTAAGTTACTCAAAGCTCATAAATATGCTTATGCAGTTCTAAAGTATTCAACTATCAACATCCAACTACATAGAAGTTAATATTTTCATAATGTACTTGAGCCAAAACCCAACTGTGACATTGAATCTATTCATCGAACATAACCAAATACGTCTAATATTCTTTAATATTTGTTTTCAACCTATAGGTTAAAGCAAAACCAACTAAATATTTTCAGAGCCTAACATACACATTTTTAGTCTGTTCAACAGACAACCCTCAACAACATTTGTTTCATCCTTATGTAAGTAGGTCCATAAATGTCTAGACTTTGAACATGCCAGCCCAACTCTGCATCTGACTTTTTATTATAGTTGTAACTCAACAATGCTTTTCATATAAATATTAACATATATGGAAATTTCCAATTTATCAGAAGAAACCATACCACTCATTTTATAAGCTTAAGATAGTTTTAGTGTTATCCATAACATGGGCTCTAATTTTAGTAAAAAATACTATGAATCATAATTTACTTGGCAAATCAAACATATTTATTGGTTCAATTTAAACCTATTACTAAATACTTATAAGTTGTCCAAACAAACAAACACCCAATTTATCTATATATAACACAATTTCAAGAATTTGTATATACACTAATATTATAAATGTCTGCAATATACATGCATGGGAAAGGTGATAGCCAAAATGCTATGAGGTGAATTTGTTTTAACCCAGCCATCTAGTAGTAAATATTTTCATAACTTACTTCAGACAAAATCCAACCATGACATTGAATTCGTTCAATGGACATAACCCAATGTGTAGAAAGGTTAAAACAAATTCACCTAAATACTTCTAATGCCATGAATGTGCAACAAAAATTCAAAAGTATTCAACCAACAACTCTCAACTACATTTGTTTGTTCAATGGATATAACCCAATGTGTAGAAAGGTTAAAACAAATTCACCTAAATACTTCTAATGCCATGAATGTGCAACAAAAATTCAAAAGTATTCAACCAACAACTCTCAACTACATTTGTTTCTAGTACAATAAGAAAGATCATTACTTTGTACTACTTCAGCAAGGCAAAGCCAATTGTGCCTCTAATTTTACCAATCAATAATTATTTGTCTCATGTAAATAAATATTTACGAGGCCTTGAAGTTGGCAAACTAAATTGTACCTCTAATATTATAATATCAAAATAGTTTTAATATTTCTACTTGGAGAATCATACCTGATTATTGGTTTGATTCAAAAACAAATTCTAAATTATCTAGAACAATAAATATAAATACTCTAATTTGTTTTAAGTATTTTTAGAATGTATATTTTATTATAAATGCCTACAATATTAGTAGATTTTCAATGTGATAAACCAAATTTCTATATATCTAGTCATGAATGGAAAAATATTTGTGTGATATTAGAATTAATACCTATTAATTAGAAGCAATTCTTTTTCTAGCGGCCTATATAAATATGCCTGCATCCTAACATTCTACACACAACACATAGCTTCTCCAATCTTGCATAGCCATGGATCTATATGCTAGACTCCTCTTGACTTCCCTTGTTCTTCTAGGTATGGTATCTCATAGCATTTTGGCTATTACCCCTTGTGAAGGATATAGCAGATGCAGATATATTGTTCGTGTTCGTCCTCCTCCCAACTTTTCTGTTGATAACAGCCCTGCAAACCTTGAAAGTTGGTATAGATCATTCCTCCCACCCCGACTAGCTGAATCCAAGATTCAACCACCATTCATCCACACCTACAAAGAAGCCATTCTTGGGTTTGCTGTGAACCTCACAAAAGATAAGCAGATTACATTAAGAAGAAAGATGGGGTCCTTATGGTATACCAAGACAGATCTATTCCCCTCCACACCACCCACACACCTGATTTCCTTGGTCTACGGTCAAATGTAGGGGCTTGGAAAAGCTTAGGCATGGGTGAAGGAAGCATCATAGGCCTCTTAGACACAGGAATAGACTTTGCACACACATCCTTTGATGATGGTGGTATGTCCTCTCCACCTGCAAAATGGCGGGGGTCTTGCAAGTTTGAAAGTGTTAAATGTAACAACAAGATCATCGGTGCAAGGTCATTGATTGGAGGCCAGGGACCTGACCCTCCTTCAGACAATATTGGTCACGGGACACACACATCAAGCACAGCCGCTGGAAGATTTGTACAGGGTGCTAGTGTTCTTGGCAGTGGAAAGGGTACTGCAGCAGGCATGGCACCTCGTGCTCACCTAGCCATGTACCAGGTGTGCAATGAACAAGGATGTTATGGATCGGATATTCTTGCCGGAGTGGAAGCTGCAATCACTGATGGTGTTGATGTCTTGTCCATATCACTTGGTGGTCGTTCACAACCATTTCATGAAGACATTCTTGCCATCGGAACCTTTTCTGCAACACAGAAGGGAATATTTGTTAACTGTTCTGCAGGAAATTCTGGTCCATTTCCTGGGTCCCTTAGCAATGAGGCACCATGGATATTAACTGTTGGTGCAAGCACAATTGATCGACAGATGAAAGCCATTGTAAAGCTTGGAGATGGCAGCTTTTATATTGGAGAGTCAGCCTACCAACCATCCAATCTTGGATCTTTACCAGTGGTTTTTGATGTTGATGCTTCTGGAAACATCACAGGAAAGGTTGTTTCTACAAAGGTTGAAGGTTCTCTTGTTGAATTTGGAGAAGTTGTCAAGAATGCCGGTGGTTCTGGGATAATACTACTAGGACCGGATGATAGTGGCTACACGACATTTGCTGAAGCACATGTCTTACCAGCGTCATATGTGAACTCTCCAGATGGGGAAAAAATCAGACAATACATTGTGAAGTCTGACAAGCCGACCGCTTCGATTCTATTCAATGGTACTTCACTTGGCAGTTCTATTGCTCCTGTAGTTGCTTACTTCTCATCTCGTGGACCAAGTACTGCAAGCCCTGGTATTCTTAAGCCTGATATCATGGGGCCTGGAGTGAACATCATTGCAGCTTGGCCATTTAAAGTTGGGCCAACAAAAGTTGATGAACAAGGCATATTCAATTCCATATCAGGAACATCGATGGCTGCACCACATCTTAGTGGCATTGCGGCAATTATTAGGAGCGCGCATCCAGATTGGTCGCCAGCAGCCATCAAATCAGCAATCATGACAACAGCATATGTGGCATATGACAACAATAAGCCAATCCTTGACGAGAAACTTAATCCGGCTGGACACTTCAGTATAGGAGCCGGACATGTCAACCCTTCTAAAGCTGTCAATCCCGGTTTAATATACGACACTGATGAGGGGCAATACATTTTGTATTTGTGCGGCTTAGGCTATTCGGATTCTGAAGTTGAGACAATTACCCATCAGAAGGATGCCTGCAAAAATGGAAGAAAGATCAACGAAGCTGAGTTGAACTATCCTTCAATTGCCGTAAGGTCAAGCGCTGGGAAAATTGTGGTGAACAGGACCGTTACTAATGTTGGAGATATAAGGTCGTTCTACAGCATTAATATTGACATGCCCAAGGAAGTTGAGGTTGTTGTGTCACCAACAACGCTAGAGTTTACCAGCGCCAAGGAGAAGAAAACATTTACTGTGAGCTTGAGCTGGGACCCTAGCAAAACTAAGAATGCGGAAGGTAGTTTCAAGTGGGTCTCTGGAAAGCAAGTTGTTAGGAGCCCCATTGCAATATTCTAATGTAATATGGTGAAGCTATTCTCTGAAAGTCTAATGCTTAGTTATCTTAAATAAATAATATATCTTCACCATGATGTTTGATGTGATCGGACCTGTTGGCATAGAGTATTTTCATTTTGTGGGCTTTTTAAGCGAAATAGTGTGTGTTTGTCTCTTACAAAAGGAAAAAAAAAACAAGCAGCTTGTTAAAAAAAAGATTGTCTAACAAATTAATTGTACTAGTAAACAACAATAATAATACCTGTAAGAAATTCATTTGTACTGTAGTTCGTATTACCCTGGTCCCTTCACATTTGCCAGCTCTTACGCTTCACTCACCAGTCACCAGCGACGCCGCTCGTCAGCAGTCAGCACGGCCTCCTCCTGAAGCCGCCGCTGCGGCTTTCTCTGTCCCCTAGCGCTGCCACTTGAGGACTGCAACATTCTTGTTGAGCTGCAGCTATACCTCCTCAGCTCTGTTCTGTTCCACCACGGAAGCAGAGGATACAGCGCATCCATCCTGCACGACATTTTGTTCACACGTCGATTAGATCGTGGGCAATGTAGGGCGCAGCGGATAACAAGATCAGTCCTTGAACTAAAGGATCGCATAGTTTGGATCCATCTGACGGTTTTAGTGGAAACTTTTCGCAATCTCCGAAACGAAAGGAAATAGGCTGAGGGGAAAAAAAAAACAGAATGAGGACTCCGGCCTTAAACCAGACGAATCCTGATAGGCTGATCCTTATATGTCTCTCCGCGTCGACGTTGACGCAACAGAAGTCAGAAGCTGATTGATTCTCCAGGGGAGGTCGCGGACGCACGATGCACGGCCCCTGCATCGAGCTGAACTCGGCGGCACGGTCCGTGCTGCTGTTGAGGATGAACGGCAACTCGGCGACCAAAGAGAAAAGGCCAGTCCAGGGACATCCTGGTGATGCAGAGGAACAGGCTGGCCGCTTCCGGCTACGTCAATAAGAGAAGACTCCTTCGTCGTCAGTTGCACAATCACCGTCCTGCTTGATGAGCAACCGGAGATCAAGGAACAGGTCGCCGCTCCGCCGGTGCCGCTGTCGTCGTCGTACGACCTCAGCAAGCACTTGTGGGCGTTCGTCGTCTCCGGCGAGCGCACAGGTGCGTGCTGGCGGCGCGGTCGCCGGTGTTCATGGCCGAGCTCTTGGGCGACATGAGGGAGACGGCGGCGCGGGAGGTCGAGGTCGAGGACGTGTTCAGGGCGCTGGTCCAGTTCATCTACACCGACGCGTTCGACGAGTACTAGTAAGGCGATGGCGCGGCGGACTGGTACGGGGTGGAGAGGCTCAAGGGGTTGTGCGAAGACACATTAGCGTGGCCACCGCCGCGGCGTCGTTGGCTTTGGCGGAGCAGCACGGGTGCCACAAGCTCAAGGCCAAGTGCATGGACTTCATCGTGGCGAACCTCCGGGCCGTCGTTGTGACGGAGGCGTACAATACAAGCATCTCATGGAGAGCTGCCCCTCGGTCATCTCTATCTCTGACCTCCTCGTAGCCGTTATGCAGAGGTACAAGTGCAACTGAACAGCACAAAAAATACGTATTTCGTCATGAAACAAGTGACTAGTCTCGACGCGTATTTTTAGTCAAAACTTTGAAATGGAATTTTCTGTGCTCTTTCTGGATTCATGAATTATCGAACAAATCGAAACGTTGCCCACGCTGTACAAAGACTTGTGCCCGTGAGAGAGTCCAAACAAGAATCTGGCTGGCCCACAGCGTGAGAATTATATAATATGACGAGATATGTGGATTAAAAAAGGACTGCACAGGAGCGTTGCTTTCCCCTTCCTCCAGTCCTCTCGCTCTCCCGAGTCTCGATTCACCTCCCTCTGCAGAAGAAGGAGGTCGAGGGCCGGCGCCGTACGTACGTAGGATCCCCGCTGCCGGCCGGCGTCTCCAGGTTCTACCTCGTACTCCCTATGATTACTCCCTATGATAATACTCCATGCTTTAGTGCGATGTACGTAGGATCCCCGCTGCCCCTTGTGCTGACTGAACTCCTGAAAGCTGCAGCACATGAGAGGAAGAACTGACGAGGTAGAGCCATGCTGTCTTGTTATCTCAAGATTTGGTGCTTCGTATGTCTATCTATCTACTAGTATTAGGTTGAGATCTCTATTATATTATGATTTCGCTATGAGAGACGTTTGCACGCCTACTTATTGTATGACGATGAACTTGTATCATGGTGAACTTGTGCTTCAGTATTCCTTCTTTGTGCGCTTTCCTTCATTTAAGCTAAAAATGCAACGAACCTTTGTGCAGAGGTACCAGTAATTAATTGAACAGCACAAATATTTTCATCCTATATTTTCATAGTATGGTATGTTACTCTCTTTGTAGATTAAACAAAGGGAGTACCCTTAGAGTACCCTTTAGATTTAGATCCAATGAATAAAAAAAATCATAGTTTAGTCATAACACTATTAATACAAATAATCTTATAAATAAATAAATAACAAAAAGCCACGCAGGCGACTTGCACGTCGACTGAAGGCCCTCCTGGTTTTCAGTCTGACTGAACAGGAGCATTCCTGTTAAACAAATGAATGAAAGAATCTCAAACAAATTTTGCTAATTATATGTTCGCTCCTGATGTAAATTAGTTGGTCCAGAGGTAATTTAGGGTGCGATTGATTGTATGTATGAGTCTAGTCTGGATCTTATTGGTGAGCTAGGCTTAACTGAACTAGTCTGGGTCCCTTCGGACTAGTATTGTATTGATATATCGAGTCCGTATCGTATAGTCGTTGCTCAGGACGTGATGGAATGATCTTTGACATGGGCTACAGGGGAACATTTATAGCCCTATACTCACCTGCCCCCTCTACCGTGTTTACATGTTTGCCCTAATGCTCATAATACATGTATAGCACTCCTACTCGAGGGTATTCTGTTATTTTTACCGCCATCTGGTACATGACTTCGGGAGTCAAACTCTGATGCTTGTGTTGTGCCCTTGGGTCCACCTCGCCCATATGCCCTCCGGCCATACAATGCCATGCACGTACACTCTTCGGTTCTACAACATGAGTGGGTGAGTGTTGGGCCGAAGAACCCCCTTTGGGCCGCGAGTCCATCTTCAGCCTTGGCTCTCGTTAATGGGCTCCAATTAGATCCAGGGGGGACTAGGAGGTGAGCTCTCCCCCAGCGTTACATATATAACTCATCCGTATATAATAGCTTAACATGATATTAAAGACAATAATATTAAGTTCAATTCCTGATGACTGACATTTGTGCCTTGAGAAAGAACCTTAAATTATAAATAAATTGTGCATACTTTCTCATCAGTTTATATTTTTGGATGCAACTGATCTCAGTACATATAGTATCTAAATAGACATAAACTAGGGTTAAAGCGTACGGTGTGGTCGAGGGAGAATGATGTGGCCCTGCTAGAGTCCTCGAGAAAAGGACAAGGGCCTTTTTTTTCTTTATTTTGTTTTCCTTCATTTTTCTCGCTCAAACATGTTTTTTTCTTAAGTTGTTTCATCATGATTTATAATTTTACATCTAGTTTTTTTACATTTTTTTAAATTTTGTTTGGACGGAAACCGGTCTTGACGAAACCGGACTGGACCATTGTATTGAAAACCGTAAAAATAGACCTTCTATAATGGTTTTATAAACCATGAGCGGGTGCATATGTCATGTAATTCAGGTAAGGTCCAAATGACCATGGCGACGAGCCTGCCAAGGTCAGCAGACGGTCCATAGGCCCGGCGGCTGAGCACTGCATGAAGTTCTGTGGTGAAGTGGATGTCAAATGACTGCGAAGGGTCTATTCCCAAAAATAGTTTTTAAGAATCTAAATGTTAAAACGTTTTTAAGAACATATAGTAAAAATTCCGAGCTGTGAAGCCGCACCTAATACACACGCAAACCTGCTCTTGCGCTACGATCTCGCTCGGTTCATCCCACTAGTTTCAACTTTTAAGAATGACACTTCGATCGAACGGTGTTTCAGGGAAGGGGAAACGAAAGGCCGGAGCAGTGGTTAACAGGCGAGTAGTGTAACTGGTGATATTCTGCTGCAATTATAGTCGGCCGGATCACCTCCCCTGTTCATTTGAAACTTCCGATGCTATGCGTGGCTCTTCACCGTACCCGAGCAGTCGCCGTCACTGTATAAATAAATAGTCGGGACGCGTACACGGCCATAGTACGCACATATCGCTCATTGCATTCTCACAGCTCCCTGGTTTGTCCAGATCCGCGCCAACCCGGAGGCTTCAACAATGGAGCCTGGCCGCACGAACGTCACCGAGGCTGTGCGCTCAGTGCAGCACCTCAAGATCGAAGGCTACTCCGCAACCAGAACAGGGTACAGCTCCGAGCACTGCATCAAATCCACGTGGAACGTCAGTGGGTACGATTGGGAGGTACACATCTATCATGCAGACATCAACAAGCATGATTATACGGATCCAGTGGAGTCATGGATGACACTAAAGCTCGTGTTTCTCGGTCCATGTCGTGGATCTAGGGTGAGGGCCAATTTAGGCTGTCGGCTTGTGGATCCAAGCCGGACCCTCGAGCCATCTGAAACGAAGAATGTGTGCAGTGCCTTTCTCAAAAAAGGGAAATGTTCGTCCGAACTTTTGCTTCTGAGATCGGATGATGTGCCATCATCAGGCTATCTCAAGAGTGATTCTTTGATTATCGAATGCACCATCACGGTGCTCAAAGAACTGCCGAAAATTGTGGTCCCGGCTCAGAAGGATGTGCCCCTGCCGGTGCCACCCTCTGACTTGCACCAGCACCTCGGTGCACTCTTGCAGAGCCACAAGGGAGGGGACGTCACGCTTGTTCTTGTGCCCTCAGGCGAGCGTTTTCTCGCGCACAAGTGCATTCTCGCAGCAAGGTCACCTGTTTTCATGGCTGAGTTCTTCGGGGAAATGAATGAGAGGAGCTCGCAGTCTGTCCAGATCGAGGGGGTGCAGCCTGCAGCCTTCAAGGCCATGCTTCACTTCATCTAGACCGACACGGTGCCAGAGCTTGATGATGAGGAGACGAAGAGCTTCGGTGAGTATGGCGCAGCACCTGCTCGCAGCTGCTGACAGGTACGGCCTCGACAGGCTCAAGCTGATATGTGAAGGCAAGCTCTCCGGTTGCATTGACATTGACACTGCAGCGACGACGTTGGCTCTCGCAGAGCAGCACAACTGCTCGCTGCTCAAGGCCAAGTGCGTCGAGTTCATCACTGCATCCCCTGAGAAGCTTGATGCAGTCGTGGCGACGGAGGGGTACAAGCATCTGGTGGCAAGCTGTCCCTTGGTGCTGACTGAACTCCTCAAAGCTGCACATGAGAGGAACAACTGATCGAGGTAGAGCCATGCTATGTTATCTCAAGATTTGGTGCTTCGTATATCTATCTATCTACTAGCTAGTATTGGTTGAGCTCTCTATTATATTATGATTTCGTTATGGGAGACGTATGCACGCCTACTTATTGTATGACGATGAACTTGTATCATGGTGAACTTGTGCTGCTTTCCTTCATTTAAGCAAAAAATGCGACGAACCTTTGTGCAGAGGTACAAGTAATTAATTGAACAGCACAAAGAGTTTCATCATCCTATATTTTCATAGTATAATATGTTATTCTCTCTTTGGATTGAACAAATGAATGAAAGAATCTCAAACAAATTCCGCTAATTCTCTTATATGTTCGCTCCTGAGGTAATTTGGTTGGACTCCTCTATGTGGACTGGACCTACTCCGTGGGTACAAATGGGCTTGAGAAGGTTTTAATTCTGACGGCCCACATATCTTCTTCTGGGCTACGGCATCAACACCACCACCGAAGCAGTCACCAGTTCTAACGTAACTCAACTCAAAAGCCTCTCGTCTAACACCAGAGCTATAGATCGTCTCGTACAAGTGAAATAACGCCTCAGGCGATTCCACCGTTCCGACGCCTTGAAGCCCCCTCCCTTTGTAGGTCTGGACATGGACATGGACATGGAGGAGACCCTTACCGATGTTGTTCAATCGACGAAGCAGTTCAAGATCGGTGGTTTTTCTGTGACATCGACTATGACCAACGTCGAGATCATCAGATCCAAGAGATGGAACGTTGCAGGATACGACTGGGAGGTTCGAGTGCTTCCAAAGTACTTCTCCACGGTTCAAAGATGCGATTGCGTCGCGCTTTATCTGCACCTCTGTAGTGAAGCGCCGACACACAGCACTGTGAAGGCGAAGATCAGCTGTCGGTTAATAGATTCGAGCGGCAAGCTTAAGCCGTATCAAGGCGCTGTCGAGCCATGTGTCGTCTTCAAGCATTCGGGCGAGGTTAAATACTTGGTTTTTCTAGTGGAGAGAGACACGATACATTCATCAGGCTATCTCCAGCAAGATGATTCTTTGATTGTCGAATGCACACTCACGGTGCTCAGGGTAGTCTCAGACAGGTCATGTGCCGCCGGCCGCCCTGAAAATGATCTGACCCTGTCCTCTGGCTTGCACAATCACCTTGGTGAGCTCCTGCAGAAAGGAACGGGAGCAGACGTCACGTTCCTCGTTTCCGGAGAGTCGTTCAGAGCACATAAGGCCATACTGGCTTCGAGGTCTCCCGTTTTCATGGCCGAGTTCTTTGGGCACAAGAAGGAGGAGAGCTCGCACCAAGTCGAGATCAACAACATGGAACCTTCGGTGTTTGAGGCCACGCTTCGTTTCATCTACACCGACTCGGCGCCGGCTCTCGACCGGCGAGAGGACGGAGTGGCCGTTGCACAGCACTTGCTTGTGGCGGCAGACAGGTACGGGATTGACAGGCTCAAGATAATCTGCGAGCAGAAGCTCTATGACGGCATCGGCGTTGAGACAGCAGCATCAACCCTGGCATTAGCGGAGCAGCACACCTGTTCGCGTCTGAAATCAAAGTGCCTAGAGCTCATCTCTACAAAGTTTGAAGCTTTCATGTCGACCGAGGGGTACAAGAATATTCTCATGGCGAGCTGCCCATCGTTTCTGACTGACCTTCTCAAGGCCGTCCATGGAAAAAGAAACTGAAGTTGTACCTCAAGTCCTCCCTCAACATGCTTGAAAAATGCAAGCCTTTGCGTGCAAGAAAAATAGGAAATTCCGTTGATTTGAGGGTGACAATAATAGATAGAAAAAAAAAGATGGAACACTTTTTTGTTTTTTGCACATACTATTTTTTCACTTAGAGATGTACACACATTATTGCTTCGAAATTGAATCTGACTCTGTACACACAATGTTTGTGCTCTTTGTGGATTGAAGTATCGAATGTATCAGTGTCTAAAAATAATTCCAGTGACTCCATAGCTCAAAAATAAGATGGAACACTTTTTTTTTGCAGCAGTAATAATTTTGTATAGTACCGAATTGCTTAGTGGCAAAGCTCTTTGTTCCAACACTAGACCGCTCTGGTTCAAGCGCTTACTGCAAGCTGTTTTTTTTTTCAAAAAAATACCGCAAGCTGTTTTTTCAAAAAAAAATTAGTAATTATTTTTTCACTTAGAGATGTACACACATTATTGTTTGGAAATTGAATCGACTTTGTCCCGTGAAGGCAATGTTAATTGTGCTCTTTGTGGATTGAAGTATCGAACATACCATAGTTCAACACCGTGCAAAGACCGTTCTGCCGGCAGCAGCATCAAGAAGTCTGACGCCACCGTAGATATCTCTTTGCTCAACTCTAATTACCACTTCGTCCATAGTTCCATCTTCTATGTTGGTTGCAGCACGCCTAACCTCGTGTTGCTTCCTACCGCTGAACACTAGCTTCCCTGTTCCGACGCCGTCGACGAACGAACGGTGGCGGCCGCAACAGCCGATGCTGGGCCCAATTGGGAAGCGTCAGTTAGGACCAAGCCCTGAGCATGGGCTCGGTTGGTTTGAGTCTCCAGCTAGTCCTGGCCAAATGGGCCGTGCCTGTTGTGCTGGTCCAAGGCCCGCAAAATTTGGTCCGGCCCAAGTCCGGCATGGCACGGCACATTTCATGCTCCGGCTGGTCCGGCACGTGCCTTCGTGCTGTGCTTGGCTGAGGAAGCGGCCCGATGGGCGGCACGAGCATGGCCCAATTAGCCTTGGCACAAAAAAGCCCAGTGGGGGACATGAAAATACGGTCCATTTAAAGCCCGTCAACACGCATAGCCCACCAAATGTTAGAAAATAGCCCATCAGGCCGGAGCTAAGCAGGCCAACGCAACTAACCCATCCTCCTCGACTTCTCCCGTACGGCGTCAACCCTAGCAACCGACCGCACCCTCCCTTCTTCGCTTCTCTCGTGCGATGCCGCCGCCAGTCCGCCTTATCGCCGCCTTCCGCCTTCTCCACCGCGCGCCCGAGCCTGATTCTATCCCGTGGTGCGCACGATTCCCTCCGCCAGTCCGTCACTGCCGTCGGCGTGCCACATCCATATTGGCGCCCTAGCCGTGTCGCCTCTGCTCGTCGAGCTCATGCTGACGCCGGATCCTTCTCCCCTTCGCGACGCGGCTCCTCCCCTAGCGTCGCTCGTCTGCTCACGCCACCGCGAGCTCGCGTGCCTGACGTGCTCTAACGTGCCCACGGGCCTAACGGGCTGGCCCGGCATAGCTAGCCTATTTTGTGCCGTGTCGTGGGCCGGCACGGCACGACCTAAAATAAATTCCGTGCCATGTCGATCCGAAACTAAATAGACCGTGTCATTTCGTGCCTGGGTCGGGTCGTGCCGGACAGCCCGTTTGTCCAGGACTATCTCTGGCTATGAGTAGAGTTGTCTAAATGGGCGGCCCGGCCCAACACGGTCCGAGTCTTAAAAGGTCTGGCATATTTATTATAGGGACGGCATGGCCCACGGGCCATATCGAGACGGCCTTAGGGCTCAGCGATCGGTCCATGGCACGATCCTAAAATATAAATTCGTGTCGGGCCAGCCCACTAGGCACACGATTACACATGGTCTAATAACTCAATTACAGCCCATTAACACTTAAAAGTGATAAAAAAATAAATAGAAAAAAAGTGGGTGGTGGATTTGAACTCAAAACCTCCACCAAAACAATAAGATAACTTATCAGTATACTAAGAAACTCTTTTTTAACTATAACATAAATATAGTTATACTTAAACAAACTTTATCAGATCGTGCCATGCCGGTCCTCGGGCCTGACCATCGACCCAAACACGGCCCTTACCATAGAACCGTACCGATACGGGCCCAAAAATTGAGTGGGCCATGCCGTACTCGGGTCGTGCTTTTTTTGGCATGCTTCGTGCCGAGGCATAGCCCATAGCCCATGTCCATAGCAGAAGCTGGGAGCTCAATCACCCAGGTTCGATCCCTACATGGTGTATGGGACACATGGGCCTTTAGCCTCCAATGAAGGTTAGGGTTAAAGTCCCTATTTTTCTTTTAAAAAATTGAGAAGCATCGGTCAGTCTGACTTCTTCCCTTATTATTATAAATAAAGTTATATTAATAATCTAATTAATAACTAATAATGTTTTTTATTTTTTTAAGATAAACTACATTTTAATAATTTGGTATACTTAATATTTTATTATGAAAATAAACATAAATTTACTAATTAATATTACAATTACGAAATTATTCTTAAACTAATAGTTAATAGTTTTTTAAAACTACTATTCAGTATTTTAGACAATAAAAACTTCTCTCAAATTAACGGGCATGTATGGCGGCTGCTGGGCGAAGAATTAAAACCGCATCGTCACCACGACGAATCTACACGCACACAAGCAAACCAGTGCATTTCCTTGAAAAACAAAAATAAAACAATGCATAGAACACAAAAATATCTACGGTAAAGTGAGATCTGACGCTTTGGTTTCTGGAAGCCAAAAGGAAACAAGGCAATCAAGATCATACGTGGAACGGAAGGTCGCACAAGTTTCAACATTCAAGGTTGCCGGTGTTATTTTTCATTTACGAGTTCACTTTGACCGTCGGCGGAGCGCTTCGCCCGAGTAGTACTGATTCTGATCGAAGTTGAAAGTCTCAGATCTGCTGGTTGCCCCAGCCTTATATAAATGAGGTTTGCTACTACTCATCTGATCGTCACGAACGAGAGAAGAAAACAAAACGCCGCTGCGCGTCCAGCCACTTCTACGCTCTCACTCTCGCATTGCCATATCGCCTCCCGGCCTTTTAGCATGGAAGTCCTCACCGAGGTTTTTCACTCGACGAAGCAGATTAAAATCGTAGGTTTCTCTGTGACGTCCACCATGGGCACCGACGAGGTCTTCAAATCGAGGACCTGGAGCGTCGGCGGATATGTTTAGGAGGTTAAAGTGCATCCTAATAAGCGCTTCCGCGACGCGTACAATAATCTCGAGGGTTGTATTGCACTTAATCTCTACTTACATAGTGAAGTGCCCAAAAATAGCAATGTGAAGGCCACGTTCAGCTGTCGGTTTATAGATCCGAGTGGGAAACTCAAGCCATCTCCAGAGGCGACAAAAACATCTAAGTTCACGAGTTCTGGGGAACCTATATCTTCCTTTGGTGTGAACCTCCAGCCAAGATTTGCTCTACTGGTATCAGGCTATCTCAAAGATGATGCCTTCGTTGTGGAATGCACCATCACGGTGCTCAGAGAACTCACAGACAAGACAGCTACCCGTCGCCCAGCAAATGATCTCGTCCCGTCCTCCGGCTTGCACCATCACCTTGGTGACCTACTGGACAAGGGGACAGGAGCAGACGTCACGTTCCTGGTATGCGGGGAGTCCTTCATGGCGCACAAGGTCATACTGGCTTCATGGTCCCCGGTTTTCATGGCCGAGTTCTTCGGCTACATGGAGGAGATGCGCTCAAAGTGTATCGCGATCAATGACATGGGACCAGCAGTGTTCGCAGCCATGCTGGGTTTCATTTACACTGACTGGGCACCGGCAGCTCTCGATCGGCCGGAGGATGGGATGGCCCTTGCGCAGCACTTGCTTGTTGCAGCGGACAGGTATGCGATTGACAGGCTCAAGTTAATTTGCGAGGACAAGCTCTATGATGGCGTCGGCGTCAAGACAGCGGCGGCGACTCTAGCTTTAGCGGAGCAGCACAGTTGCCCGTATCTGAAATCCAAGTGCCTAGACCTCATCTCTGCAAACCTTGAAGCTGTCATGGAGACCGAAGGGTACAAAAATCTTGTGGCGAGCTGCCCATCGGCTATGAACGACCTTCTCAAGTTCATCCATGGAACAAAGAAGTGAAGTGACTTTTCTGTGCTAGACTATAGTATATGGTCTATTTGGCAGTGCTATCTGTTAATTCTCCGTTACTATATTTTGGGGGGAACTGATTATATTTGTCGCTAAATCGTTTCTTTGTTACTATTTGGCCGATCAATATATGAATATGAATGCCAGGAATGGACTGGACCTGTTCGGTGGGTTCAAATTATAGGGCCTGCGCTAGTATTAGCCGCTGGGCTATACTGCATCGATACAAACTGGGCCGTGAACCTGACTAAAACTCTCGTCATAATAATAAACAAATAAATTAAAGGAAACCAGCAGTGCCGAATAAATAAAAGGAAACCAGTGTCGAGTAAACCCCCTCCCCCCCCCCCCCCCCCCAAAAAAAAAATCAACTGCGGCGATAAAAACACCAGCTTGGAGTAGGGATGGCAATTTGGGGTCGGGTATCCGAAACTCGGCGGTACCTGATCCGATGGGTTCAGGCATGGGTCATATTTTTTACCCATGGGTCGTACCCATGCCTAACCCGAAATGAGTCGGGTTCGGAGCGGGGTTTTTTATTTAACCCATGGGTCATCCGTTGGGTACCCGATTTTAGCTTGTTACTAGATTTGTTCCAGCCCATTTGAGCCTGGCTAACTTAACCCATTTCACTCCCCTCAATCCCAAAACCTAATCTTCTCCTTTCTCTCCCTACCTCCCATCTTGCTTCCCAACCGGTAGCCAGCCACCAGCTAGCAACGTCGGCTGCCGCGCACTCGCCAGCCCCTCGCCCGTGTCACCTTCCTTCTGTAGTAGAGGGCAGGGAGGTCGTGCTCCTAGCCGCGCCATAAAGCGTCAGCCAGGTTGGCATCCAACACTTTGTGCTCCACATCTAGGCCTTTCGTCGCATCGACGTCACCTTCCACCTCATGCTCGAACAGGTTGTCCGCGGAGGTTGTTGCGGTGACGGTGGAGGTGGTGCGTGTGAAGGATGTGAAAGAGATCGAGGAAGCGGACGCTGCGCTGCTCGACGGGGGAGTCCCCCGCCCGTCGCTAAAGGCAGCCGAATGTTGTGCACCCCGCGCCTCCTGGCCACACTCTGTCGCGCGTCGTCTTCTCCGATCAGACCCCCCCCCCCCCCCTCTCCTCGCGTGATGCAAACATGGCGCTGCACCCCTGTGTCGCTCTCTGTTGTGACCCAGCACCGTGCCACGGCCTCCAGGCCCCACGACACATGCCGACCCACGGGTTACCCGAAACCCGTCCGATATCCGACGGACACGGACACAAGCAAGGATTTTGACCCGTGGGTACGGGGTCGGGTCAGGATTTCGACACGACACTTATGTCGGGGTGGGTGTGGGATTAATCAACCCGCCTCGAATCCAACCCATTGCCATCCCTAGCTTGGAGAGCTTTGATGATGGGACCCATGAATGTTTAATGCTCTTTGTGGTCCAGTGACAAGACATAGCCAATGAAAAACGGGAGAGTGGCGATTACGGTTCTAGAGCAAGCACTTCGCCCGCTTCAGCTGGCGCTTGGCAAGTCGTTCGTTTTCTTCTCTCTCCTATTTTCTCTCTCTCCCACGTCAGATTATGCTGATGTGTCGTTGCATTTCGCCTGCTGAGTCAGGTCCATAATACTTGCTCTAAGCCTTGCTCTGATCGTGGTTCGAGAGGAAGCCGATCAGTTTCCCCGCCTGGCGAATCCATGGACAACTCTCTATAAGTAGCTGCTCTGGTTAATTACTACTCGAGCTCCTCCTCTTTAGAAATCAGAATCGACGTTGCATCAGTAATCTCCACCACCATCCCATCCATGGGGACGTCGTTCTCCTGCAACCTCACCGAGGCCTCATGCGCCGTGCACCTCTTCAAGATCAACGGCTACTCGGCCACCAGGGCCATGGGCAAGTCTGACACCATCCCGTCGAAGCGGCTGGCCGTGGGCGGCTACGAGTGGGAAATCCACTACACGCCTAGCCACGACAGCGAGTGGCATTACTGGATCGCCTTCAAGCTCGTGCTCCTTGGCGCGCCTCGCCGGAGCGACGTCAAGGCCGCGCTCCGGTGCCGTCTGATGCACCGCTTCTCCTCCGTCGGCTCCGACGGCCGCCGTGGTCAGGAGTACGGGTACGGCATGTGTTTCCGAGACGCGGACGGCGGCGACGTCGACGCCCAGGTGTCGCACGCGTTCAAGCGCACCGACGAGAGTTCCGGGTGGGCCCGGCTCCGTAAGAGGAATGTTCTGGAAGCTTCTGGAGTCATCGTGGACGATTCGTTCACCGTGGAATGCACCATCACGGTGATGACGGAGCTACCGGCTGACGCGGCGACTGGTCTCTTGCCGCCTTGCTCCGGACTGAACCATCACCTCGGCGAGCTCTTGCATAAAGGGACCGGAGCTGACGTCACGCTCGTCGTGTCAGCCGAGTCCTTCGCAGCGCACAAGGCCATCCTCGCGTCGAGGTCCCCTGTTTTCATGGCCGAGTTCTTCGGCCACATGAAGGAGAACCGGTCCCAGTCCGTGGAGATCAAGGACATGGACCCGGCGGTGTTCAGGGCGATGCTCCACTTCATCTACACTGACTTGATCCCAGAGCTTGACCACCAGGAGCAGGACGGCATCAACGCCATGGTGCAGCATCTGCTTGCGGCTGCAGACAGGTACGGAATTCAAAGACTCAAGTTGATCTGTGAAGAAAAGCTGATGTACGACGATGTCAGCATCGACACGGTAGCGATGACTCTGGTTTTAGCCGAGCAGCACGGGTGTTCCCGACTCAAGGCTCAGTGTGTCGACCTCATTGCCGCAAACCTTGAAGCCGTCATGGCGACCAAAGGGTACAAGCATCTCATGGCCAGCTGCCCCTCCGTTATGAATGATCTTCTGAAGGCGATGCGTGGTAAAATGAATTTGAGCACGGAAGTGATCGATGGTCTGAAGATTTAGGGTATGTTCGTTTCCATTTCTCTGATTTTTAGATCTGTCACATCGAATATTATGATATTAATTAGGAGTATAAAATATAGATTACTGACAAAACCCAGTCCATAACCCTCCCTTTAAATGACGAGACAAATCTATTAAAACTAATTAAGTCATGATTAGATAATGTGATGCTACAGGAAATATCTCTTAATAATGACTTAATTAAGCTTAATAAATTTATCACACTGATATATATTTAACTCTATAATTAGTTTTATATTTAATATATATTTAATAATCATATTTAGCGTTTTAATGATTAATGTGACCCCACTAAAATTTAGACCCCAGGAAACGAACACACTCTTAGTAGTGGAGTAATTGTATATCTGCAGCTCCGTGTTGCCTGCACTGCATCAGTATACATGATCTAACTACTTTGCTGCATTTCCAAACTATAGATGTGCCTGACTTCTCCAGTACCTAAATCACTTCGTTATATTGGTCATCAAAAAAGATGTATTTTTTGCCCGCTTCATGCATGCTAGTGAAATTCTTCTGAAATCCACATACCACTCATCTGCAGGAGCCCTTCATATTCATGCAAATTTTGTACAGGCCAACAAAAATTGCATACGCAATGGAGAACTATTTCTCTTTGCCTCCTGCCAATAAATTAGTCAGTTTACAATTTTGAAATTTTAACAGGTTATTCGTTTTATGCAAGTAGCTAATTTTTCAACCAACACTGGACACTGGTTGCAGAAGATTTTTCTTCTGCCATGCAATTTAGTACTACTAATAGTCTTGTACTAAGTTCATTCTCCTTTATTTTTTTTATGCAACAATGACGATGACCATATTAATCCGACTTCGTTTATTTTAGAAACAGTTTGACCGAACATCGTGCAGCATTCATCCTTACATCCATTTTATTATCAACACCCTATGTACAACGATCTTTCGAAAAAAAAAAACACACCCTATGTTATGCAGTCCCTTCCAAGTGCAACATATTTTATATGTATATTTAAATTCTTCATTGCTCCTGCATGGACCAAATACTGCTTAGGCTTTATGCCTTTATAGTTCACGCATACTCGATGGTGAGAGCAATATATGAAAATACTCGAAAAAATTGTGCGCCCGTTTTTTGTCGCACGCTTGTGTGTATTCATTTTTAACCTTTTGATTTTTAGATCTGTCCTATCAAATATTATAATATTAATTAGTAGTATTAAAGATAGATTACTGATAAAATCCAGTCCATAATCCTCCCTCTGAATAACGAGACAAATCTATTAAAATTACTTAGGTCATAATTAGATAATATGATGCTATAGTAAATATCTCTTAATAATGACTTAATTAAGTTTAATAAATTTATCATGCTGATATATATTTAACTCTGTAATTAGTTTTATATTTAATAATTATATATAGTATTTTAATAATTGATATGACCCCACTAAAATTTAAACAACACACTCATACACTTCGGAACAATAATTTGGCTGGCCAACAGCGTGTGGATGATGAGAACAATATAGTACTAGTACGACCTACGACGAGAGATGAGGAAGCATACTGTGTCACTTTCCCCTTCCTCCAGCTCCACTGTTTCTTGCTCTCTCTCGCTCTCCCGATTCAGATTCTTGTACATAGATTTTTCAGAAGGAAGTCGGCGGGCCGGCGCCGTACGTGAGGTCCCCGCCGCCTTCGGCAGCGCCTCCCAGGTTGCATCTTATACATCCTATATGTTATGACTTATGAGCTTGCAGTTCTTCTGTTAAGTGCAAAGTTCTCCGATTGGAGCCAACAGTTCTGTGTTTGAAGCCCCAAGTCCGATTTTGTGTTCAAAGTCCTTCATTTTGAATGAATGATTTGACGTTCAGGCCTGCGACTTTTATTCGCGGTGTCTTTGATTTGTGCCCAAATCTGAAGATCTGCTGCTGTTCTTTGCTTTTCTCTGTCTACATAGGTCTCCATTAATCTTTCTGAATCCTACATTGGTACATTGCATCTACTAATCGACTCGCTCCTACAGGCTAGTACAGTGCAAGTCCATCCATGGGGGGTGTCTTCTCCTCGAACCTCACCGAGGCCGCACGGTTCGTCCACCTGTTCAAGATCAACGGGTACTCGGCCACCAGAGCCATGGGCAGGGCGGATTCCCTCCCTTCGAAGCGACTGGACGTTGGCGGGTACGAGTGGGAGGTCCACTACACCCCGAGCCTGTTCAACGACGGCCACTACCTGATCGTCTTCAAGCTCGTCCTCCTCAACTCACCGCGCTGGAGCAACGTGAAGGCGGCGCTCAGATGCCGGCTGGTGTCTCTTCCTTCTGCCAATAGTAACTCCAATCAGCAACGCCGTGATGCAAACCGGTTCCAAGGCCAAACTTTACACGCGTTCACGCAGGCCAAGGAGAGCTCCGGGTGGGCTGTGCTCTGCAATAGGAGCGCCCTGGAGGCGTCAGGAGCCGTCAAGGAGGATTCTTTCACCGTGGAATGCACCATCACGGTGATCACTGAAGTGGCCGACAGCACGGCACCACCTAATAACGATGTTCGTGTTCTGCTGCCGTCCTCCTCCGGCTTGCACCATCACCTCGGCCAGCTCCTACAGAACGGGACCGGAGCTGACGTCAGCTTCGTCGTGTCGGGAGAGTCCTTCTCGGCGCACAAAGCTATACTCGCCTCAAGGTCCCCTGTTTTCATGGCGCAGTTCTTCGGGCGCATGAAGGAGGACCGCTCGGAGCGCATCGAGATCAGGGACATGGAGCCGGCGGTGTTCAGAGCCATGCTCCATTTCATCTACACCGACTCGGCGCCCGAACTCGCTGAGCAACCGGACTGCACCGTCGTTGCGCAACATCTGCTCGCAGCTGCTGACAGGTATGGGATTGATAAGCTCAAGCTGGTGTGCGAGTACAAGCTGTTAGATGGCATCAGCGTCGACACGGCGGCGACGACTCTGGCTTTGGCCGAGCAGCACAACTGCCTGCATCTCAAGGCCAAGTGTGTCGAGTTCATCGTTGCGAACCTTGATGCCGTCATGGCCACCGAGGGGTACAGGCATCTCATGGCAAGCTGCCCGGCGACTATGAATGACCTTCTTCTGATTGCTGTGCGTGGAAGAAACAACTGAACTGGTACTCTACCTAGTATTTGTTGGTTGTACCAGCATTATCAGGTCAGCTGTATCTCGTCTGCTGCCTCAAACTTTATGAACTAGTACGTACTTGTCACCGTAAATTTCCGCATTGAAACTATTCTTTTCCTCTTTTGTGGTCAACTGATTCTTATGTGAGAGATCGATCAGCTTGAGAACATCAGAGTCTGAAACTCTGAATCCTGTCTTTTTTTTTTCTAACAATATCTGAACAAAGAAGGCACCAAATCTGAACAGAATATCGATGCACACGGTAGTTTTGCCCCAGAAGACCCCAAAATTTTCGGAAGACCCGGCTGCCGGTGCCGATCTCCACCGCGCCGGCCTCTGCCGACCTCCTCATCCGCATCCACCACCATGCCAAACACCTGCACTGACCTAACGGAGGCCGTGCGCTCCGTGCAGCTGTTCAAAATCAACGGCTTCACGGCGACCAAGGAAAAATCAGGGTTCATCGCGTCGACGATCTGGACTGTCGGCGGGCACGACTGGCAGATGGAGTTCGAACCAAACAACGAGGGGTGGATGAAGATGCGTCTCAGCCTGGTCAGCGAAGCCAGCAGCGAAGTCCCGGCGTCCTTCAGCTGCCGCCTTGTGCATCCTGCAGAATCACCATCGCAGGAGAAGACGGTGTCCTCCCTGTTCCATCGAAACAACACGTCCGTGGATCTCCCTCTTACGAAACGTGTCGATCTGGAGGCGTCAGGCTACGTGAAGGACGAGTCCTTTCTTGTGCACTGCGCCATTAACGTTCTGGTCGGCGACGAACCAGCTGCGGCTGCGGCTACAGTCACGGAGACCTGTCCCTGCACGGACCTGCAGAACGACTTGGGTGAGCTGCTGCGTTGCCAGAAGGGCGCAGACATCAACTTCTTCCTCGTTTCCGGCGGCGAGTCCGTCGCTGCGCACCGGTGCGTGCTCGTGGCGAGGTCGCCGGTTTTTGCAGCAGAGCTCTTGGGCGAGACGACGAAGGAGAAGACATCGCAATGCATCGAGATCAGGGACATGGAGGCGGAAGTATTCAAGGCCATGCTGCATTTCATCTACACTGACACTTCGCCGGAGCTGGAAACGAAGGGGACGTCAATAGCGCGACGTTTGCTTGAAGCCGCGGATCGGTACGGGCTGGAGAGGCTCAAGGGGTTATGCGTCGAGAAGTTGTGCACCAGCATTAGCATGGACACGGTTGCAACGACACTGGCTTTAGCTGAGCAGCACGGATGCTCCAAGCTAAAGGCCAACTGCATGAATTTTATCTTGGCCGACATAACAAAGTTCCATGAGATATCTGCAACAGAGGGGTACATGCATCTGGAGGCAAGGTGTCCCTCGGTTTTGACTGAAGTTCTCAAGCTCATGGTTCATCAGAGGCAAGTGATTCTGATAGTAGCCATAGAATAGCTGAGGGTCCTTTTTTTTTTCTTTGTAGAAGTCCACTTTACTCCTTTCGAACAATCCACGTTGTTCAATTTAGTCCCCGAATAAAATATTAGCTTAATTTACTCCTCCAAACAATTCAAGTTGGTATGTAATTTTTATTTTTTATTTTTTATATGATTTGAATTTAGTGCTAAAATTTTGCGTAAAGATGTATGCCATAAACCCCTACACTAAAAAAATATAATATATATTTTTAGAATATTTTTTATAGGTTAAAATCATATAATAATATCTTAACTATATAATTTTAAAATCATATAGAAATTATTTATGAAAAATATAAACCATATTCTTTTGTATAGATAGATATCATCTATGATTATACAAAATTTTAGCTTCAAATTCAAATGGTACAAAGAACAAAAAAAAATTGCATAAGGGGGTAAATTACACCAACTTGAATTATTTAGGGGGACTAAATTGAGTCAAGATTTTATTTAGGGACTAATATGAACAAAGTGAATTGTTCGGGTAGTACAATGGACTTTCTTCTTTTTCTATTCATTTCTTTTATTAAAAAATGGACAATAGTCTGACCTCTACCAAAATACGCAACCTTTACATTATTATACAAAAAAGGATCAGCCACAAATTGCTAATTGAATAGGAGAACAAAACGAAAGATGATTAGCAGTCTATTATTATGCTTCTATATATTATTTGTAATTTCCAAGCGATGATCTCTAACATGATGCTTGCATTTTGGAATTTGATTCTCTTTTCCTCATGCTGCAACCGCACCCAGAACCCTATCCAGTATGTTGAAACGTTAACATATATACATGAACAATGAGTATTTAGTCATGTTAAAAATAATATCATCTCTAAATAGTCCAACTTGTGCCAACCTTGGTTAAAAATTTATTCATTTCTTGACCTTCCAATGTATCTTCTCCGGGGTTTTCTCTGTTTATTTCAATAAAAACTCTGTTTTGATTGTTTGAAACGATTGTGCAGGGTTACCGTACCATGACGCCTAATTCAACATTGTAAAGCTGCTTTAACAAATTTTATTTCACATCGCTTAACAATTTCGAAGCAGATAGAAGATTTTGTTCGAAACCAAAGCAATCCATGCAAAGGCAAAACCATGGATGGAAACACAAAACCGTGGAAGGAAAGCCAGGCCATTTTGCCTGTGGAGAACCATATATATATATATGCTTGTGGCTCCAACGCCTGAATCCTGATTGTCGTACGAGGGGAACGGACGCAAAAGATTTGGCATTACGGCAATAATGTTAAAATTTCGAAGGAGAAAAACTGTATTCATATTTCTAGATAGATAGCCGAGCGATACAAAAATCGCGTACGCGGGCATCTAAGCATGCATGTCCTATTACATGGTGTCTTAATGCAAAAATGTTGTACGCGACTGCGACTGCTTGTTTGCAGGCGCATGGTGGTGGTGGTGCGCCGTGGTATGGTGGTGGTGGTGCGTGACACCGGAGGAGGACGAGTCGTCGCTGCTGGAGGTGACGCTGCTGTGGCTATCGTCCATGACGATGTGCCCTCCGTCGTGCCTGCCGCCTTTGACGATACTCGCCGGCGGCGGCCTCATCTTATTAGGGACCACGTGCCTGCCGCTGTTGATGGTACGCGGCGGCGGCGGAGGCGAGTTGTTGCCGACGATGTGCCTGACGCCGCCAATCTCCATCACGTCGTGGGGAGGACGGTCCACGTGGTCGTCGCCGTCGCCGTTGCAGCGGCAGTTGAAGACCAAGCAGACCAGCAGCAGCAGCACCATCGCTACGACCACCAAGGCCGCGGTAACAGTCCCGGGGTCAGCGTTAATACCGAGCACATTCATGTCTCTTTCTCTCTTGTTGTGCCTGTATGTATATACTGCCAAAGCCAAAGAGGTTTCTCTGCATCAAAGCTGCGTCCATCCAGTCCAGTTTATATAAGCCTGCTGCTTGTACTACGGCATTGAACGCGAATAATAATAAGTCAATTTGGAAACATATCTGCATGTAGTGTAGCCACGTGAAGAGGGGAGGGAAAATGGAAGCAAAAATCAAGGAGCAAGGATCTGTGTGTACACACCAAGAGACAAAATTTCTTTTATTTCCATAGAAAAGAATGATACTATAGGATAGGATATCGTCGATGCGATCTGCTATGTTATTTCCTCCACAATATCAGGAGGGATAATCACCAACTGTTTCCGTGGCGCATCCCACGCCCGAATCCTCCTGATCGTCCGTTGTGTTTCTATTAGCGTATAGTAGACAAATAGGAGTAGAATTAGAAAACAACCCCGCCGGCTGGCGCCGTCCTCTCGCGATCTGCCGTGCTCCATCATCAGTCCTCTCCGGGTTCCGCCATGCCGGACGCCTGCATAAACCTCACGGAGGCGGCGCGCTCCGTGCAGACGTTCAGGATCAATGCCTTCACAGCGACCAAGGACATGGGTCCGTGGTACACCGCGTCCAGGGTTTGGCCCGTCGGCGGCCTGGACTGGCAGGTCGAATTCCAACCAAACAAAAGACTCCCCGGCGGTTACTTGAGCAGGGATGATGATTGGATCAAGTTCTGTGTCACCTTGATCAGCGACGCGAGCCAAGTGGCCGGATCCTTCACCTGCTTCCTGGTGGATCAAAGCACCACGCCACGCCACTCCTCGCAGTCGTCTCGAAGGTGATCACCAACAAGTCCTCGACCTTCTCCCGGGAGAGCTCATCATCGTCGTCGCTGGAGGTGTTCCTCGTCACGAGGAGCGAGCTGGACGGATCAGGGTACATCAAAGACGACCAGATCCTGGTCCAATGCGAAATCACCGTGCCGTCGTGTTCGTGCGGCGGCGCGTTCCGACCTGCAGAAGCATCTCGGCGAGCTGCTCCGGAGCCAGACCGCCACCGACATCACCTTCCTCGTCGCCGGCGAGTCGTTCCCCGCGCACAGGTGCGTGCTCGCGGCGAGGTCGCCGGTATTCATGGCCGGGCTCTTCGGGGACATGAAGGAGAACGCCTCGCCGACCGTCCTGATCGACGACATGGACGCCCAGGCGTTCAAGGCCATGCTCTGCTACATCTACACCGACACGTTGCCCGATGAGCTGGAGGAGGAGCAGGCGACGCTGATGGCGCAGCACCTGCTCGACGCGGCCGACCGGTACGGGATGGAGAGGCTCAAGGCGTTGTGCGTCGATAAGGTGTGTCAAGGCATCAGTGCCGAGACTGTTGCCACGACGTTGGCGTTGGCTGACCAGCATGGGTGTTCCAGGCTCAAGGATAGGTACATGGAGTTCATCCTGTCTACTCCGGCGAGTCTTTGCGCTGTTGCTGCGACTGAAGGGTACAAGCATCTTGAGGCGAGCTGTCCCTCCGTTCTGACGGACCTTCTTAAGCTCGCTGCTGCTCAGGGTCGCAAGTGACAACAAATGATGTGTTTAATGTTCTTACTTTCTCTGTTTTAAAATTATTATAGGACTTAGTTGACTGAAAATTTAGGTAATTTTTAGTCACTTGTTTAAGAGATTAGATCTAGATACAATAGTTTATAATTATTATACAGATAATCCTATAACAGAAAAATTAAAACACAAAGTAACAAATCATTGACTGAAAAATTTCAGCTGATTAAAAGTTGGGAAATATGAATTATTATGATTATTAATATTTATCTTTAATTATTCATCTTATTCAAAAAAAAATTAGTTCAAATATGTAAAATTATTATTTGTGTTTTAAATTTCTCTGGTAATAAAATAAATCATAAAAACATATATGATAATTTTTAAAAATCTTTTAAATGAAATAAACGATTCAAAGTAACCAAAAAAATCAATAATAACAATAATTTTAGAACGAAAAGAGTAATTTGTAACATGCTGCATTTCCCAAGTAAACACGATCAAATCATGGTGAATAGAGAGACCATTTTAATTTGGTTACGAGCAAATTTGTCACACCCATCTCTTATCTCTGTTAAGCAATTTTGAACAGTTTAACATGTGTTTTCGTTCCTACCATAGGTTAGGTTCCACATATCGTACGGTCGCACTTGGAAACAGTACTAGTACATTAGGGCAAGTTAATGAAAAAATAGAGAAAGTCCTCGCAGGAATAAATAAAAAAAGAAAAGAAAAACAAAGAGAAGAAAGATTCTTCGCATCAATTCCATAAAAGAAAAGGGTTCTCCATGCTAGTATTAAGTAAGGAAAATGCGCATAAATTAAAAAAATTCAATTAAACCGAATAACTTGTAACGACCATAAACACGTCAAAGCCACACGCATCACATTCCTGAAGCATTCGAACAATCACAAAAGAAAAGAAAAAGGGAAAATACCTTTTGAGTCGCAACAATCTGGACCGTACATATTCCTCCCAGGCCACGCCGCTTCCAGATAACACTTCTTTTTTCCGTAGGCGCACCACGTTATTCCGCGTGTACAAACCCACGGCGGCGCACACATAAACCCCTCATCCCCTGGCCAGACATGAACATCACCACTGACTATCGGGTCCCACCTGATTTAGGCCCACTTGCCAGTGAGCACACCGCTCGGCCACTTCAGAGACGCGCGCGTTACAATTCCACCACGCTATAAAGAAAGCTGAGCACCTTCCCGTGGCTTCCTCAGTTCCTCGTACCCAAATCCTGCTTCCCTCTGTTCTTCACACCTCGCACCCAAATCGCCCGCTGAGAATTCGATCAATTTTCTCCTGGTAGGGGCTCTCCTTCTCCTTGCCAGCACAATTTTCTGATGCCCAGCTCCGTGTTTTTTTTTTTTTGACCTTCGGCGTCGAATTGGGTGCAGGGTTTAGGGAGAATGGCGACCAAGAGGAGCGTCGGCACCCTGACGGAGGCGGATCTGAAGGGGAAGAAAGTGTTTCTTCGAGCTGATCTCAACGTGCCACTGGATGACAACCAGAAGATCACTGACGACAACCGCATCCGCGCGTCCGTGCCTACCATCAAGTTCCTCATGGAGAAGGGCGCCAAGGTCATCCTGGCCAGCCACCTGGTGAGACAGTCGTTTCTTTTATCTGTGCCTGCTAGCTTGCTTTTAGAGGTAGTTATTATCAGCGTAAAAATTGGTAAATTGTAAATTGAATATTAGTCGGTGTTGGATTCACAGAACTTGGGATTATTTTGGTTCATCATATGGTCCATGAGGCCATGACGCTATTTGTTCCTGAATATTTCCAAGTCATGGACATGCAGAATCAAATCTAACTTGTTCTTTTTTTTTTACTACTGCTACAATACACAGGTCTTTAAAATGGTAGCAAGTTGTCAGTTGTTCAATTTTTTGAGTGGTTGTCAAAGCCATATCTGCGGCTTAGCAATAAAAAAATCGTGAGAGTTAATCCCAGAAAATTCACAATAAACCTATCCTTATAGTAGGATAAGGATCGTAACCGTTAGGCCCAACCCAAAAACTCTGAGGGGTATTGGTGCCCACTATGGAATTAACCACTGGTTAGCAAACTGATGTGAATTCTAAAAGCCAACCTGAATTTTGCATTACAAGAAAAATTATAAAAGCATAGCAAATGGAACATTTTTTTCTTGTATAGCGTTCTTCATCGTGTGTATTCTCAATTCTGTCATTGTCATTATGTGTTGTTGTTTCAGGGCCGTCCAAAAGGTGTCACCCCCAAGTATAGTTTGAAGCCTCTTGTCCCACGCTTGACAGAGCTTCTGGGAGCTCAAGTATGTTATCAAAAGCTGTCTTAATTTAATAAAAAAAATGTAGCGTGAATCATGGAAACGAATAGTATCTCATATCTCTTTTATTTGTAAATACAAGGTTGTGATGGCCAATGACTGCATTGGTGAGGAAGTTGAGAAGTTGGCGGCTTCTTTACCAAATGGTGGTGTTCTACTTCTAGAAAATGTGAGGTTCTACAAGGAGGAGGAGAAGAACGATCCTGAGTTTGCCAAGAAGCTGGCATCTGTAGCTGACCTCTATGTAAATGATGCCTTTGGCACAGCACACAGAGCCCATGCTTCAACTGAGGGAGTTACAAAGTATTTGAAGCCTGCTGTTGCTGGTTTCCTTATGCAGAAGGTATTACTGAACTTCCCATGCCTCTGGACTTGCCAGTTATGGCGTATGTTGATTGCAGCATAGATGCAATTTCTTATAGTAGTATTTATTTATGAACTTAACTGTTCGAGATCCTTATATCCTGCTATGAAGAACCAATACACCCTTTTCTCTTCCCGCAAATTGCAAGCATGAGATGGCCGTTGTAGTAGCTAATAGTACTTCTAATTCTAATGAATCCAACTTGATTTCCTGGAGATGCTTCACTTTACAGTTTTCAGTTAATAAGAGTTCTGACTGCTGTAGGAATTGGACTATCTTGTTGGTGCTGTTGCCAACCCAAAAAAGCCATTCGCTGCAATTGTTGGTGGATCCAAGGTGTCAACTAAGATTGGGGTGATTGAATCTCTCTTGGCGAAGGTTGACATCCTCATCCTTGGTGGTGGTATGATTTTCACGTTCTACAAGGCTCAGGGTTATGCTGTTGGAAAATCTCTTGTTGAGGAAGACAAGCTTGAACTGGCAACTTCGCTTATTCAAAAAGCCAAGTCGAAAGGAGTATCCCTCTTATTTCCCACTGATGTTGTAGTGGCTGACAAGTTTGCTGCGGACGCTGAGAGCAAGGTATGTTCATTCACATAAAAACGTCCCTTGAGAGTTTTAATTCATTGCCAGTATCACAGGAGCTAAATATAATGTCTCATTTATCCACAACAACAATTACTACTACTAAACCTTTATTCCCAAACAAGTTGGGTTATATCATATTGTGGAACATGCAACATGGATATTCTGTTGAAATACAACACATAGCTTATAACCTTGGATATGCATGATTCTCAAATTATATATTGTCTGTGCCAAAATGCTTGACCCTGACATCATCTGCAGATTGTTCCTGCATCTTCTATCCCTGATGGTTGGATGGGCCTTGATATTGGCCCTGACTCCATCAAGAGTTTCAGCCAAACTTTGGACACTACCAAGACTGTCATCTGGAACGGGCCTATGGGAGTCTTTGAGTTTGAGAAGTTTGCAGCTGGCACTGATGTGAGTTATCTTGCATGTGTAAATGTAGTTATTGAATGCCTATCTTCTATATCTAACATTACTCTCTTCGTTAGGCAATTGCCAAGAAATTGGCAGAACTCACTGCTAAGGGCGTCACAACCATTATTGGCGGCGGTGACTCTGTTGCTGCTGTTGAGAAGGCTGGGTTGGCCGACAAGATGAGCCACATCTCAACCGGTGGTGGTGCGAGCTTGGAGCTCTTGGAAGGCAAGACTCTCCCTGGTGTCCTGGCTCTTGACGATGCATAGGCTGGTGCTGCCATAGTGTAAAAATGCGAGGCCTCGCCTGCTGTGCAGGACTTGCAATAGAGAGGCTTATCGTCAGAGTTTTGCTAGATGAGGGAGGTGAATAAATTCGACTTGCATGGGCATGGGAGACGTGCCTGGAACCAACAGACATGACTTGGTTGTGTGTTTGGCCGTATAGTTGAAGCCTCTTTGCAGTATATATTTGGTTTTGTGGTGATTATTATGTTGTCATGTACTTCGGTCGCTGAGTTGAGTGGGCACTTGCAGCTGTGAAAATATTAGAATTCAAGTGACGAATGAGAGCTCTGTTAAGAAAACGTACACGCTGCAGCAAAGCTGGGGAGAACAGAATAAGTATACTGAATATGTAGAACAGAGAAGTGACTAATTGGTAGTGCAAAGGAAATAAAAGAAAACGTTGCATGCTGGTTTGTTTTACCAATTTATTGCGTTTTCAGATCTTATTACAACCATGTACGAAATATGTGTTTTGTTTAGGAGAGCCAGAACTAATTTTTAAGATTGGATCGAAGCATGCAACATACAGTGTCTCTGCTTATCCTAATGCCTAGATAAGAAAACTGCAACAATATAATGCGCACAGACAACAACATATCAAGTTCAACTACGAAATTGTATGAGAAACCGGGAACACACCAGCATCTCACTTTCATGTATAATGGGATTTTTTGGATAATAAACAGCACTGGAAAGTAATGAGAATCCAGAGGCATTATATGATTGTTCGAAGAAACATGCACTAATACTTTGAAGATCAAACAAGCACAAACCAGTGACGAAGCTTACTAGCCGCCTCCACGAGAGATGGTTTGCTGGTTGCGAGAGAGTGAAGCTGCAATTGCTGGTTGCGAGAGAGTGAAGCTGCAACATGACCTGGTGAAAGCACCTGCGATCCAAGCACTTCATGAACAGAGGCCGTCGTCGCGCAACCAGATCATGCTGGCAGCTTCAGCCTCTCACACCAGCAAAATCTTCTTCCAAACCAGATTTGGGGTGCCGCCCAAAACTAGCAGGGAGTAAAAGGAAAATCCGGGATAATTATGGCATGTGTGAATCGAATCTATGTCTATTCCTTTCTCCGACTCGATGCTGACGGTGCTGGGAGCCGAAGGATGGTGAGGCGAAAGCAAGACGAAATCAGAGCACCCCTCCATTAGCCATGCATGGAGGTTGTTAAAGCTTCAGACACGACACACGAGCATGGTCCCTCGTGCGGCCAGCCCTTGTGACGCTGCCGTTTCGCCCTCAGCGCTGTCCTCCCTACTGCATCTGGCGTATTTGTGTCATCGTGTGTGTCTGTCTGTGGCCTGTCCTTGGTTTATCAGAATCGGCACTATCTGCTCTATACCCTCTTCCAGATGACCATGTCTTGGTTATATACTGCTGCTCGAAGAGACGGAACTGATAGAGAAGACCTTGACAGCATAAATGAGCTGTGCTTGACTAGAAAAATTGGTGTTTAGTATGCAATGATTCCATTAGATTGATGATGATGGCCTAACCACCTGATAACACCTTTGGTTTGTTTAGTATAAGCACTGGAAATGATTGTTTGCTGTGCTAGTTACTGCTCTTCCGGAATTCAGAATAGTTGTGGTTCCTATCAATCATTCTTCCAACATATATAGAAACATAACTATGGGCTTGGTGAATCATACTGTCAGGTTTCTAGCACAGTTGAATCCATTTTTGAAGTAGCATAGTTGAATCTAGGAATCAATTACCAGGACATCACTTCTGCATCTTGTCAAATAAGGTTTACTGAAACTTTTTTTTTTAAGATGCATTCAGTGCATAAGTACATGGGATGCACAATTGACACAGTGATTCCCAAGACAATATCTGGACATGTTTAATGTTCTAGCGCAGAATGTTGCAAAAGTTCACTCTTTATTACTATTAATTTGCTCGGTGCTGCAAAGTTGAGACCAGTACAAGTGCAGATAGCATAACATCAGCAGTACACTATTTGCAGCAGCAATTAGAGTAAGTAAATTCAGAAACAGGCAATCGATCATACAAAAGTAAGCAAACATGTTTGTTCTGTGCTTTAACCAGGAGGCCACTTCATCTGCCTTCCACCAAGTACATGCACGTGCAAATGATAAACAGATTGACCTGTGGACAGATGGGTGATACATCATTAGCATAAAAATGGAAATACTATGGTGGAAGAATCTGAGACAAGTAGAGCCGATAAAAACTGCAGCATGGACTTTCTTACATCCTTCAGCCCCATTGTTTATGACAACACGGTACCCATTTGCTAAACCTTCCTTCTCAGCCACAACTTTCGCTGCATAAAGAAGCTGGCCAAGAATTTCAGCATGCCTTGGCTCAGCCTAAGAACAAATGATGCAGTCATAAGATTTGTGAAATAATGTTTCACAATCACAGGTTGAACTCCTTTCACATACGTAGTATAAGAATTACCGCATACCTTATCTAATCCAGTTAGTCCATCTCTCACTTTTGGAATGACCAGAACGTGCACAGGGGCTTGCGGATTAATATCTCTAAATGCCAAGACTTTTTCATCTTCGTAGACAATGCTTGAAGGAATTTCCTTTGCAATGATCTTGTCAAAACTGATAAAAGTAAACAAATGGGTGATTGTTCACTGCCACAAAACATTATACAAATTGTATTCTAAAGTAAGCCAGCAGAGGAGGTCTACATGGTTGGTCCCCCGGTATCAGCAGTGTCTGCGGCTGCTTTGGCAGCAGCTTCCTCGTTTATTGACGAAGCAATGTGGCGCACAAATCTTGAATAGCAGGGAAATGTATGAGAAATCAATATTATGTTAATAGTTACAAAAAAGAATATAAGTGTCAAATGCTTAAAGAGATGGTTCTACAAAACCAAAGGTTCTGTAATCAGGTAAAGATGATGAATGACATAAACTAGACCAGTTCATGCCTGGGACCTTGTTGAATTTGAATTCAAGTAATTTGCAAAGACAGCCAGATTGCATTTTGCATGTGACAACTGTGACAAATTGAAGGGGGGGTGGGGAAGGGGGGGATTCCATAATGACCATTTTTCAGGGATCGCATAATGACGCTAGGTTATGAGTCTTCCTTCCTCGCACTTCACTACCAATTGATGTAAATAAAAATGCAGGAGATTAAAATACTTGGGATACGAAAACGGAATCCAAGAAACAGTTCTTAACTTACACTCATGTTGATTTTCCTGTGAACTTAGATGTTTATTTATCATTAGCCCTGCACCAAGTTTATGAAAGTGATGCATATTCACATTGTCCATTCTAACTTCTAAGTATGATACGAAGGAGCTGCTCTAGCGTCCATAAATAACTATATGCTCCTCAGAAGACAATTAAACAGGTAATATCAGCAACCAAACAGTGCAAATAATTACGTACTATGAAATCCTCTCTTACTGTTATCAACAAGCAGGTAAATGCAACCGGTAATAGGCCACGATACCTCAAAACTAAGAGTCTAACAAAAATCAAACTGGCTTGCTTCACAACACAAACGGCTTAAATTTAATAAAATTACAATACCACCTTTGAGGAGGGAGGCGGCGGGGGATCCGGAGACCGTGCGGCCGCAGCAAGGCAGAGCGCCTGTGACAAGAGCGAGAAGCCCGCGTTGGATTAGACAGGACTGGGTGCAGTTCCTCCGCGACCGTACTGATGGAGAGTGGAATCGAAGAGGTTACCTGAGGAGAGAGGACGTGGCAGCCGTAAGCGTGGCCGCCGCGGCCATGGCCGCCATGGAGGCAGCAGCTGGGGAGTAGTGGTGGCTGGTGGGGTGGAGGCCGTGCGAGGAGACGCTCCCGTGGCCGTGACGGGCTGCCTGGTGCCTTCTGGTCCTTGCACGAGATGTCGTGGTGAGAATTGGCAGGCCCATTGAACGGAGCCCAAAAGGCTAAGGTTAATTGCTACTCCTACTCTGTTGCGTTATGATCTATGAACCGGCCCATGATCTTCAAAGGCCTTGATTCGTCAAAATTAGCCGAATGGGTCTATAACAGGCTTTAATTCACCAAAATGGGCGCCATGAAAATGAATAGTAGATAAGAACATTTAGTTGCCAGGTTAGCTAGCTGGGGCGCTCCATTTGTTTTTGTTTTTCTGGCCAACCATGCGAGTCTTTACTCTTTGCAACAAATGTGGAAGTCCATCTCAGCGACCATAGCCACAAAAATGGAGCAGCTCACCCAATGTGGCTGGTAAAATGTAACCAAGACATTATGGTGTCTATACTAGTAATAATAATGAAGTTGTCTGGTGCAATCTTTAGTCTTTGTAAAATGTAACCAAGACAAAACAAAATTATAGTCACAAAAATCATTAGACAACCCCATTATGCTAAAGTAAACTTAGTAAATCTTCCATTGTCCGTCCAACTTGAGGCGACCAGTCCGGCCAGACGACCCAAAATTGGCGATCTTCAATATGCAACGAAAGGAAGATGATGAGAGAGCTTTTCTCTAGATCCGGAAGTACTGACGCAGCGACAGTGCCATGGCCCATGCCTGATCACTGATCACGAACAATGCCGCACCTAGAAATTAGAGAGGGAATAGATCAACTACAATGGATTGGAGCCAGGAGAGAAGCAGCAGCGAGACGTCCACCATCAAAGGAAACCGGCGAGGAGGAAGGGTGCCACACTGCCACTACCTACGCGGACGTCTGCTACGGTTCGTGTGCCGCTTTGGCTCGAGTAGCTTTCTTACTTTTTTTTTTTGTTTTGTTTTGAACAGAGAGTAGCTTTCCTACCTGTCGCCTTTGCAGTGGGCATCACCGTATCACAGTCACGGGTTGGTGTCTTTCACTGGCCCCGCAGCGAGAGAAGGAACACATTTGTAATGGTGTTCTCCCATGCTTTGGGAGCTTTCGACAAGATTTAATGATTGCGCAATATCAACAGTTGAACCACCTGGTAAATATCATGTCAAAAGAAACCAACTGGACTCCAAAGTTCAGAAGTCCTTGGAACATCAGGTCAAAATAAGGTAATGGAGAGATCAAGCTATGAACATTCTGTGATCTTTAACTCTGACAATAACCGGATAAAAAATTAGCAAAAGTTACGAAGCTTAAAATTAGTTTTGCCTATACATATTAGGATAGTTCCTCGTTTCAGCCTTTACCCTCCTGCCTCCTTGCTACGACAGAGATAAGCCAAAGGTCGACGTTAAATCAAGGCCCAAAATGACATTACATGTGACCAAGGTGAGACAAAATTATGGCCACATGATTCAACATTAGACAGCCCCTCTCATAAAAAAAACATTAGACATCCCCGTACCACTTAAGCAAAGTCTCTTTAAACCTAATGCTTAAGCTAAATTAGTAAATCTACTACTAGTGGTATCTAGTATGTCCATTGTTCACTTCCTGATAACCAGTTCAGCCAGGCAAGAGGCAACCCAAAATGCCAACCAATCATCATCTATGATCTATCTTCTTGTACTGATCAATCTAACTACTTCCCATCTGCAAAGAAATTACCGTGCAACTGATCAGGCAGATGAGTTGAAAGAAGGCAAGAAGAACAACTGAAGAATCAGTAGTAATAACCAGCTGGGTTGGCACGTACGTTTTTTCCCCTTTCAGTTTTTACCATAGCTGCAGGCCGCAGCCGGGCGATGCACGTGTCTTACAGGAACTTGCGCCGCGTGGACTGGAGCTGCCGGAGCCGCCGACGCCGCCGCTATCCGTCTGCGGCCACAGCTGCAGCACCGTGCTCGACGCCGGCAGGGGCTCCATAGGGAAGGAGCTTCCAGACAGCGCCGACGACGACATCCCCTCCATCTCCACGACAGTCTCCTCCGTCTGAGGCAAATTGCAATTAGGTGATCAATGACAGCCGATTGGTCAACACGTCTATGTCACTTACATGGTTCTGTTCATGAGTGATAATTACCTTGCGCCGCAAATCGTCCAGCAGTTGAGTATGCAGTTCATGCTGCCGCAAACAAGGTGTGGCGTTAGACTATGCCAAACTCAAAATTCTAGATGCTGGATTGACAGATTTGTGTAATTGAGTTCCTGGGCAGCTAGTAGGAGTACCTTTCTTGCACGCACTTTACTGAGGACCGACTGGAGGTGCTGCTCGAGGTCGCTGAGATCATCCACTGAAAGAGTAGACAAGTCTTCTCCCATACAGATTCTAAGGTTGGACTCGAGCTGTTCCTTTTCGTTCGCCAGCCTCCCCATCTCCACCATCATTTGCTGCCATCAATGGATTCAACATTGTCAGTAAAGATCGAAGCATATGAGTGTTTCTGTTTCCTCTAAAAAAAAATATCTAAGCGGAAGTTCTGAAATTGAATTGGTTACCTACCTGATCATTGCGGTTTGCCTTGTGGAGTTGTGCTTCTGTGTTGCTGGTGATCTCGTACTGACGAATCAAATCACCCATGCTTAAAAACCGGTAAACAGAAGCATGTTAACACATTGAAACAGGGATGGTAAACAACCAAATTATTGAAGCTTAATCAACCCAATTGTATGGCCAAAAGATTAGGACCACGTTATTCAGAGATGTTAGGAAAACCAGCAGGCGAGAGCAGACCTGCAAGGTGGGTTGGAGTACTCGAACAGCTTGCCGTTCTCGGAGAAGATGACGACGCCGACCGCGACATCGCAGAGAACGGCTAGCTCGTGGGCTTTCTTGAGCAGCCCCCTGCGGCGCTTGGAGAAGGTCACCTGCCGACTCACCCGGTTCTCGATCTTCTTCATCTCCACCCTCCCGCGCCCCATTTCGGACCTGACCAGATGCAAAACGAGCCATCCATTAAAACCCCAAACAAAGGTGTTCTTGGTTCTACCTTTTGCTTTCCTTTTTTGACCCAAAATTGCTGTTCGCAAATCAAAGCGCACACAAGAAAGTTTGATGAAGAAAACATAGGGTTCTCTGAGGAAATCGTGTCCTTAAACTGAATTGCTGAAATAGAGAGGATCTAATCATACGAACAACAACGGACTACAATTAATAAAATTTTCAAGACGGAGAAGTACAGCCCAAAATGAGTGAAAGAGCCTGGAGAAATTAGTAGCACTTACTGCGGCTTCCTTGTTGGAGGTTAAGCCCAGGCAAAGTGAACAGGGAGCCGTCGAAGCGAAGAGAGATCGAGTGTGGGAGAAGGAATGAGATATATAAGAGGCACCCAAGCCAAAAGAATCTGAGGAGGTGCTACCTGCTAGGACAAGCCGGGACAATGCTGGGAAGGAACTTGGCCCAGTTCGACGGTTGAATGAAGTACCGACGTCTCAGATCAACGAGCAGCTATTTTCTTTTCTGAAAGGAAAATAAAACTCCAATACCGCTTTATTCTCAGCCGTTAGTTCCCCCAAAAGGCACCAACTAACTATCCAAGGGCTACAAATGCACGCGGTTGCTTAGCGGCCACCGCGCAGCACACCTTCTTGGAAGGTTCAGCGCAGAGAACCCCTCCCTGTGGTCTTGAGTTGAATTGACCGCGACCACGGCACGGGGGAGAGAAGGCTTGACCCACGCAATGATGAACACGGCACGTTGCCTGTTCTTCGTTCTCAGACTGCAGAAGATGCAGCAGCAGCCGCGCTTCTCCCAACCTCAGCACCTGCTGATTTGTTGCGCAAGATTTGGGGAGCATACGCGTCCTATGTGTGCTGTGCAATCCGGCAACGAAAATTCAGTAGCCTAGTATGTGGCTGTCTATTTCGCTCCCAAGATTTCAGGGACCGTGTTGTGGACTGCTGACTGCTCAAAACCCCCAGTGGACCACCCAAAGCAATGAAGCAAGCAACAATGGACTGCTCAACCTAGTCCTGCTGCAGTCAGCGTTGGGCGACCACATCAGTCAATGTACCGTCATACAGTGGTGGTTACCTGGTGAATTCACTGTCCATACCGTCATACAGTAGCATCCTATTTATAGGATGTCATGACAACAGTAGAAACTACCCGACAGAAATTATACTGGTTATTACTTCAATACTAGTACAAACAGAGGCATAGAAGCAGCAAATCAATAGCATGTGAAATGTAAACAGAACAGCAACCAGAGCAGACGGACATTAACACACGGCAACATCAATGGCTAGAAGGAGCCGAATATTGGAATGGTAAAGGAAACTGTATAAGATTTAATCCACTAGTCACTAGTCATAATCCATTTTTCATGCAGAGGTTGGGCAACCTGTTTCAATTGGTAACCAACGATATTAGCTAACAAAAATCGGAAGTTTAGGCAATCTAAAATGAAAAGTCTCCAAACAGGCGATGAGCTTCTGTGGGCGATATCTCAGCCTTTTTCATGCAGAGATCGCTGGTCTTCAGTACCCTGCTGATCCTGCTGTTCATGAGGCTCCGGCCACATATACGTCACTGGATGACCTTGCTGGCCACCATACACCATCCCTGCACCTGCTATCTGCTGCTGCGGCACGTAGTAGTATGGATACGCATCCGTAGGGCCTCCAATGGGTGGCACCCCAGCCCTAGGAAGCCCAACTCCCTCCTTCATATCGTCGTCCCTGGGAACAATGTCCACCAAGAAGTCGTAAATGTCGGTCCTAGTGATAGCAGCAGCAATATCATTCTTCTGTAAGGTCCTCCGCTTATTCTCTTCAGTATGCATCCATGACCTCAGTGTCAGCTCCAGTATGAAGATCTCGCAAGCTTTCGCAAAGACAACAGGAGCTTCAGCTGAGATCATGCGGACATCCTCATCAGCCTTCATAATCTTCTTTATCCTTGCAAGTGGCAAACTGTGGTTCTTGAAGTCAGTGGTCTGCTCAATGTCAGCCAGACGTTCAGCCCAGAACTGCTGCAGTTGCCTCTGTTGCTGCTGCTGGAGCTGTTGGTGAAATTGCTGAGCTTGCTGGTAGACAAGCTGATGCTGAGAGCTCATTTGAGCCGGGTTGGCTGGGAATGGCGGTACTGGCTGTGAACCGGAGGGTGCAACTGCAGGAGCTGCGGCTATTGTTGCTGCAGGTGGATACGCAGAAGAAGGATACACTTGTGATCCACCAGCAGCAACACCCATCGCAGGCTGAGGTTGAGAGGATGGTTCCATCTCAGCTCTTGCTTGTCCTATAATCTATTATCTTTCCAGCACTGCAAGAGAAAAATATGATGAATTTATCAGTTCAAATGTCTAGCAGGAAAATTTCTGTCAACCTAGAATCCTATGTAATACGTTGACAAGGCATTTTGGAATACATAGACTTATTGCAGTTCTATTTTAATTGCCTTTCAAACTTTATATAGAGATCCTTACTTAAGTGTACCTCAACAATATCATGAATCAGATACTAATATCAATAAGGCTAGTGTACAGAACTGCATAAGCATAACTTAGCCTCTGTAAAGTGATACAGCGTGAGTTATTCAACAACAACAAAGCCTTTTAGTCCCAAGAAAGTTGGGGTAGGCTAGAGATGACACCCACAAGAGCCAATACACATGAACAAATATGCATATACAATAAAACTAAGTGTGTGTCACGGGCACTAACACTGAACTAGGAATGTGTGCAGTTCATGAATGTGAGAAAAACGAATAAACTAAACGTTTAGGGTCAGAAAGCAACAGTTTGCAGCCAACTTGGCACATTTTATCTGTCGATGCAGAGCAATGCCGTTTTTATTATTATTCATATGTTTCATCTTTGTGCAATGGTCTAATGAAAGCTTAATGGTTACATAGTAAATAAAAATGAGCATGCATCACTTCAGCTCAGGAGAAAATATCCATCACAAAGCTCAAGATCTATGCTATGGTATATAAAATGCTAGGTTATAATTAGTACTATCAGTTAGTAGTCACTAAGCCTGCTCGATCAGATATGAAGCACATAATCATAATTCTGCTTGTAAACATGCTACCAAAAAAATCTGATCCATGTGAATTCCAGACCAGCCAAATGAGGAACCGTTTAAATATATACAGCAAATAGAGAGAACAGATGAGGAGCCATCCACAAGAAAAGGTACTCCTACGTACTAAAAATTAAAAAATGGATCTGATAGAAACTGGTGACAATCAGAGCTGGAGTCAATGGTCTAGTCGAGGTACTCTGTTTCGTAGCAAATCCCATGCCGATCAGTATTGCTAGAGCTATCAAAATTTAATTGTGACCCAGATGTTAGGATCCTAGGGTTATCACCTTTAACTCAAAAATTGACATATCCAAGACCACAATATTGACAAATCTTATTTGCCAGATTACAAAACTATCAGAAAATGAAGTGAGCAGATCTGACCCTTTTTTCCAGCAGCAACACCAGCAAATTTTTATTGTACCTATGTACTACTAGTTGAAAGGGAATGACGATTTGCATCCAAATAAAAGAAAACACATAATCAAGAATCAGACCTCATAGAACCAAATGAAGAGGCATTCGTGAAGTCAAAATATTGCACAGCTATATTGACATGTTTAAAAAAATGTCCAACAACCTTGTACTCACCAATTATTATGACATAGGAGGATACAGCTGTCATATAAGCATGACGTGCCACTAATCCAACAAGCAATGAAGCTATGTAATCATCTTCTCTTTTCGCATTTTTTTTTCACTTAGCTGTTTCTAAGCTAGTGAAATTATTATGTACACACACTGAGGAAGCATTAATTAAGTCGCAAGACCTCTTTTGTTTAACGCTTTGATTGCTGGTTTCAAACTTTCAAGGTATTCATTTCCCATTTCAGCATGATGAAAGAGAGTATTCCTACCATAGGCTTTTATGAACTAACCGTAAATGTCAGGTTGTGTGAAACTTAAAAGATGGGCTACCAAGGAGGAATTAGAGCAACCAAATTTTGACCCCAAAAAAAAAAAGAGAAACCAAATTTTGACAACCCCCCCCCCCCCCCAAAAAAAAAAAAAAAAAGAGTCCAACCAAACTGTCCTGAGTTGGGCTATCGTCTCTTGTCATCTTCGGCCTAGCCCTAGCTACCTTCAAATGAAACAAATCCAACAAGGAATTGTGTGGTTAGACCTGTACCAAAGTCTACAGGCTCAAGGGATAGTTGGGCTAGGAGAGATCATCATAGCTACTTAACCAGTGGATCTTTAGAGTTAACTCAATTTAGAGAACTAACCTTAAATTCTCATTTGAAAATATTGTTGATATCAAGGCTGTCACGTTAGACATCATTAATAGATTCACCCAAGCCATGAAGAATCCATTCACTAATGCAGTCTCACATGATCCTACAAATAGTTGCTTATATATCCTTGCCACATAGAGAATAACATGTTCAAGTTGATTTCATACCTAATTAGTTTGATAAATGATTATTATATTCTCATGCATAATCTAGTTAAAAGGTTTATTGTGAAACTTGTAGAGTGATTCAAATTATACTTTGAAAGCATGTTCTGCACAAGATGTAATGTAAATGAAAAACAAATGTTTTCTTATACAAAAAATACTTTACGAATCATGATGAAGTGTGATAGAGTGGCATGTGCAAAGTTTAAAGCCATAATCAATTACTGGAATCAATAGTTCAGTACCATCGGTACTGCAGCATGCAAATTAATGATGCTATAAATTATTTAGCTAGACTTGTAATCTTACGAAGATTCTGCCTAGGACCGAATTGAACCAGTCAACCTACGATTGCGGAAGCTGAAGAATATAAGGGTAAAAAGAATGAGATTATGAAACCTTGCTAGAAATTGAAACTTTTCTTTGATTAATTTATGCAAACATGACACAAGTTGCTGGCAAAAATGCCCTTAACTGAACAGCGGAAGGACGTATACCATCAGAACTAGAAATAGGTGCTAAAGTCCGTACTTTTATCCAAAAGAAATCCATAGCGAGTTCTGAAAAATGGTATGTTCTTGCCAATTTAGCAGTTGGCAAAGGTGGATAACTTGAAGAGATTCAAATGTTGTTACTAAACTTTCTGAACATTTAGAAAACAAATACAGTGAACTGTATTCTCAACTTTTAGAAACCAGGGGAGGTACAGCTCTTTTTAAGAGAATCTGACACTGCAAGTTTCCTTTCTTTGTGCTTTTTGGTAGGCCCCTGATCCTTTTTTTGTGTTTCTACCCGTTTCTTAACCGAAACAAAATTGCAAATCACAGTTTGAGATAGGTACCCACATATAACCAAATTAATAACGACATTAAAATGGAGGGCAGGCGATTTATCTTCCGGGGATCAAAATTTCCAGACGAGAACACGAGAAGGTTTGCAAGCAGATCCCCACGTCCAATTTAACCAGGTGCTGAAGGACGAAGGACACACAGCTTTAAGAACACTATTTTTAGTAGTCAATCCATCTTCAGATAAAATAAAAAGTACTTTTTTTAGCAAATGCAGAAAGTACTGTATGCTTCTGTAAACCACGCAGAAAAACTGTACTACTCAAACCGACTAAACAGCTTAAAAAATAGATCAAGCAGGGCAAGCAAATCACTCCAAACAACTTCATAGAAGTGGAATCTACCGCCGCGGCAAGAGGTGAAACTACTGCTACTTAGAGATGAGTTCTTTACTAGTGCCGAATTTTGCACCCAGGAACCGCTTTACAGCGATCACAGTCCCCATATCCCCAATTCCACATCAAGAACTGGTAGGAACGGAAAAAGTTCGGCAAAGATGGCCGCGAGGGTCCTAGAAAACCCCGGATCACACGAATCAGGAAGCGAAATTTAGAGACTCACTTGCAGAGGCACGCATCCAAAGTTCCACAGCTCCGCAGGCGAGAGAGACGGCGGCGCTGGACTCAGAGGACTGGACTGCGGCACGGGTTGGAGAATGGGGAGAGGTCTGTTGCCTGCTCTTTCTCTCTCTCTCTCTCTCCCTCTCTTTCTCTCTCCGCTCTCTGTCTTCTCGGTTCTTAAATTCTCTTGGGAGCAAGAGCTTGCGTCCCATTGGCAGAACCACCTGGCGCAGACGGGTCTCGGGTCCAGGCCCGAGAATTTTCCGTGACCGGTAACGGTAAGTGGCGCGGTCCCCCTGGGGTCTTCACGCCCCCGGCCCAGGTGGGGCGCCCGTTAGTTCCGGCTGGTGACGCGGGGCCCACGCGTCGGTGGAAGATGCTTGGCTCGTGGAACGGATGGTTGCGCGGTTTGATGATGAGTTGCTAATGGATTAATGGTACAGAGTTGGTTAAGTATAGTACTCTGCCGTTGTTTGCATCGAAAGCTCCAATAATTGTAACCTACGGACATGGCAGGAGCTCATGATTAAACAAGCATCAGTAGAGAGTGTGTGCGCGCGCGCGAGACAGGCTGACAGCTGGTTCTGTGTTTTGGTGTTATGCATTGACCGTTAGATGCTCTCCGTAGTAGTACCAAAAGAATCATACGGTGATTCGTTCCATCAAAGAATCATATAGTGATTCCAAGTTCAACATAGGTTGCTAGTGTTACTTTTTTTTCGAAAGTTCTGAACTTACCCGACATATAATAAGAAGAAGAATCCCTTGGCCGGTCAGACCGAAGGACGCCCTTTGTTAGTGTTGTGGACTGCTTCCTCCATTCTAAAATATTTGATATTTTAGCTAATTTTATTTGTTTTATTAAAATACTTATCATTTTTATTTTTTGATGTAATTTTTTCTTTTTTAAATACGTTCTTATTTTTATTTTTTTCTTCTTATTTTTTATGCACATATCTTTTATACTTTTTCTTACTTCTCATGTCCGGAGCTAAAACGTCAAGTATTTTAGGACGGATAAAGTATTACTTTCATCTTAAAATAATGAATATTTTTAGCTCCAAACACGAGAATTAAAAAGAAGTAAAAAATATGGGTGCACAGAAACTGAGAATGAAAGAGAAAGAAATAGAAAATGCATTGAAAAAAGATAAAGTTAAATCGAGAATAAGAATGTCAAATTTTTTAAAAAAAACTGTAGAGTGATACAGTATCAAATATTTTAATACAAATTGAATAGTACTTTTGTCTAGTCCATGGTGCTCTGTCCCCTTTTGAGTCATTTGCTAACATGATCGTTTCACATCAATTATTATGAAATCAAGCATCGCTTATTGGTCAGGTTTCTTTCCATCCAGGGTGAAGTTTCTAACTAAACATCAACGATGAATGATATGTTTGTCGATGGTTTTATTTACGTGGTTAGAATGATAAGTGTGTATGTGCTTATTAGATAATTGGTGTGGATTAGAGGGTGTTGTCAGGCATCATGTCCACTCGAGGCTTAAACATCATCTCTTACCACAAAATCTTTCATTGGCCCCTTGAGATAGTTGACATCAAAGGTGTTTGCAAATGACAGATTTGAACAAGAATCCGTATCAGACGTACCTAACACTGACAGAACACGCTTGATCTTCGTCATAGGATAAGGAGGAGACAAAATGCTAGTCCTAGTAATCAAGCAGATCAAAATCACATGACGTGGCCCCGCCACTGGGATGGAAGCTTTTTGACCTTTTGGCCACTGAAAAATCCTGTAACAAATGCCACGTCACCCCACGAATGCAGATTGCGTACGCACGGCTTGTTGCTTCTCGTACTGGAAAGAGAGTTTAAATGAGAGTTGGAATAATTTTGCCAAAATTTTGAAGCAAATCAAATATGTATCAGACAATTACTGAAAGTACAATTTTGAGACGTTGACTCAAGACCTGCTTGCTGCTCTTAACTCGATCAGCAGCAGTAGCCCGGGCAAACAACTTATATTTGGTTTCTTAAAAAAAACAACTTATATTTGGGTGATCTGGGAAAATCAGCATGAACAAGTGCTGCATGACCTGCACCTGGATGATTAATGTGTTTCACTGGCCGCAAGCACGAAGACAAGCATCTCTGATGAGTCGCAGCTCTACTGCCGCATCCCTCATGGACATTCTTTGGTACGGCGTCTGCCTGCAGCAAGCGAGGCCGACACTTATGGCAGAAACCAAGCAGTCCCGCACCGTAACACACGCCTGGCTCTCTTCTGAAACTGAAATCGATGCGTCCGATGAGTCTGGAATCGGTAGCAGAGCCGGGTCAAGAATCTGCTCGATCTTGTCCGGGAATGCCGCGCCGACAAATTCCGGCAGTGTCAGGCCGTCTCCGAACGCATCAGGATCCGTTGGCGCCTTTCCTAGGAAGATCTCAAGAATCACGATCCCGAAGCTGTATACGTCACCATTGGTAGAAACGTTCCCCGACGTGCCGTACTCTGAAACAGAGAGTAGTACTATCGGTCAGACATGGTTAGATATATCGAACGCAGGAATGCACAATGGTGGGAAAAGAAATACTAGTAGAAATCAGTGAGATTACTACCTGGTGCGACATAACCAACCGTGCCTCTTATCCCGATGGTGCTTTCACTGCTTTGGACAGCGTGGCAGCCCGGATCCAGAATGAGCTTGGCAAGTCCAAAGTCGCCGATACATGCCGTCATGTCGTCGGCAAGGAGAACATTGCTGGGCTTGAGATCGCAGTGGATGATCGGCGGCGTGCAGCTGTTATGGAGATAGTTGAGAGCGTCTGCAACGTCCACGGCGATGTCGAACCTCTGGACCATGGTGAGGACGCGCCCTTTCTTGACGTCCACAAAGCTCGGGTGCAGCCACCGGTCTAGGCTGTAGTTGGGCATGAAGTCGAAGACGAGGGCCCTGAAGTCGTTCCCGTCCGCGTCGATGCTGGAGCAGCATGTGACGATGTTGATCAGGTTTCGGTGCTTGACGCTGCGCAGCGCCTCGATCTCCGAAACAAAAGTGTTGCACGCGCCGAGCTGTGCGAGGTCGAACACCTTCACCGCCACCACCACGTCCTCGTGCACGGAGCTCCCCTTCGTCTTGAGCGACAGCGTGCCACGGTACACGGACCCGTACTTCCCCGCGCCGACGAGGTTGTCGTGCGCGAAGTTGTCGGTGGCTCGTGCCAGGTCGGCGTACGACACCCTCGGGTAGCTGTTGCAGTTGAGCACGCTTCGCGCCGCGGTGTCTGCGATTCTCGATCTCCTCCTCCTCTTATTACGGCGGCGGTAGAGCAGAGCGAGTAGCGCGGCGGCGACGCACAGCGCCGCGCCGGCGATGACGGGCAGCACGATCTTGATGAGGAACACGTGGTGACGGCGTCGTGTGGAATTCTCAGTAGATGATGATGGTGGCGGGCACGGCGGCAGGCGGAGACTTTTCGCGCCGCCGCAGAGCGCGCCGTTGCCGGCGACCCGAAACCCGGTGGCGTTCGCGAACACGCCGCGCGCCGCCGGGACAGGCCCGTCGAGGTGGTTGTAGGAGAGGTCGAGCTCCGTGAGGGAGCTCATGTTCCCCAGCTCTGCCGGAATTGCGCCGGACAGGTCGTTCCGTGACAGGTACAGCTCCTGCAGGCCCGACATCTGGGCGAGCTCCGCCGGGATGGTTCCTGACAGCCTGTTGCTCGTGAGGTTCAGCTTCCTGAGCCCCTTGAGCCTTTGGAGAGACGACGGGATGGTTCCGGTGAAGAGGTTGCTGTCCAGGTCAAGGAACTCCAAGCTCGCGCAGTTGCCCAGCTCCGACGGCACCTCGCCGGAGAACCGGTTCCCGGAGAGTGCCAACAGCGCGAGTTTCACGAGCCGGCCGACGCCTGCCGGGATCACGCCGTCCAGCCGGTTATTCGACAGGTCCATCGCCGACGACAGCGTCGACAGGCTGAACAGTTCTCCGGGGACGTGGCCGGTGAGCTCGTTGCCGGAGAGGTTGAGCAGATTGAGCTGCTGCAGCTTGCCGAGGCTCGGAGGAATGGAGCCGTTCAGAAAGTTGTCGCTGAGGTCTAGCCGTAGCAGTTGACCGAGCTTGCCGATGGAGGATGGAATAGGTCCGGCCAGGTTGTTCTGCTGCAACCGTAATCCCTGCAGGTTCTCGAGCTTCCCGATGCCGTCCGGGATCACGCCGGAGAGGAGATTCGACCCCAAGTCCAACGTCTGTAACCCGACGATGTTGCCGATCCCGGGCGGGATAGCTCCGGAAATGCCGTTTCCGCCGAGGACGAGCACCCCGAGCTGCGGCGAGAGGCGCGCGATGGAGCCCGGCATTGCGCCAGAAAACCTGTTGCCGTCGAGGGAGATCTCGAACGTCGCGCTGCAGTTGGTCAGCCCCTCCAAGAACTCCCACCCGCCGCCGGCGTCATCGGCCTCGAGGTCGTTGTTGGAGAGCTGCAGCACCTCCAAGCAGAGCCTCCCGATCGCGGGAGGCACACGCCCGGTGAAGCTGTTGTTGGCCAAGCTGAGCACCGTCAGATTCGACGCCTGCGCCAGCGACGCCGGGATCGGGCCCGTCAGCCTGTTCCCGCCGAGGATGAGGTACTGGAGGTTGGGCCAGCCGGCGCCGGCGTCGGCGGGGAGCTCCCCCTCGAACGCGTTGTCGGCGAGGGACAGGCCTACCAGCGACGACATGTTGGTGAAGAGGAACGGCGGGATCGCGCCGGAGAGGCGGTTCTGGTAGACGGCGAAGAAGCCGAGGTCGGCGAGCCGCGCGAGGTCGGCGGGGACCGTGCCTTCCAGGAGGTTCTGGTCGAGCTCCAGGCGGTAGAGCTGCGTGAGGTTGGCGAGCGACGCCGGGATGCGGCCGGAGAGCTGGTTCGTGCCGAGGCGGAGGACGGCGAGGTTCGGCCACGCGCCGCCGATCCAGTCCGGGACGACGCCGGTGAATTCGTTGTTGTTGAGGAACGCGACGGAGAGGCTCGTGCAGTTACGGAGCGCGTCGGGGAGCGCACCGGAGAAGGCGTTGTCGCAGAGGCTGAGGTACGAGAGGCGATGCAGCCGGCCCAGGCTCGCCGGGACGCGGCCCGAGACGCCGTTTCGGGTGAGGTTGAGAACCTCGAGCTGAGTCAGGTTGCCGATGGCGGGGGAGAGCGTCCCGGTGAGCCGCCGCTCCGAGACGTCCAGCGACGTCACGCGGCCCGAGGTGCACGTCACGCCGGCCCACCGGCAGAAGGGAGTCGTGGCGTTCCACGAGGCCAGCGCGTCGGTCGGGTCCGTCACGCCGGCCTTGAACGCTAGCAGGGCGTCACCGTCGGTGTCCGCCGCCGCCGGTTGCATGCACAAGAGCAGCGCCGCCATGAATATTAATCCTACTACTGCTCTAGTAGTTACCGGTGGCGCCATGCTCGCATGTACTTTGTGGCCTTTTCCGTTGTGCAACTAAACTAGCTGTACTATGTTGCACGGCTACGCTTGCAAACCTGAGCTACTATTAATAGTGACTTGAGCATCTGTCCGTATGTGGTCATACATTCGGAAGTCAGAGGGCAGAATTCTCAATTCTCATGCGATGAGGTGCTAGATTGCTGGCGCCAGAGCACTGCAGACGTGTCACTGTTAGGACTGAACGCAAGTGGCGGTTTGAAGATGTTAGCCGACACAATTGGGAACATGGAATTCAGGTTTAATCTTGTTAATTGACTTCACATAAAAAAGAACAGATGATTAACATTCTTCCAGGGAGGTCGTAGACCGGCGGCTAAGCCATCTGTGCTGTCTGTTCATCGATGAGGTGTGTTTGACTTATGATTATATATATACGGGCATGTTAATGCCAATCATTTTCAAAAATGGGGCAGGAAATTTCCTATTAGCACACTTGCCACGCCTAGTAGATTCTTTAATTAGACAGTTTGAGAATAGAAAACAGGACTGGCTTATCTGTGGAACAGCTCGGAAATGGAAGCGAGTCGTGGAAACAAAAACAAAGGCGCCATTGACGAGGAGGAAAGTGTTCGGAGCCAGACCCAACAAATACCGTACAGAAAAAAAAAGATGGATTTCTAGTTCATCTTTGGGCCAATATTGGCTCAACACATGGGTGCGTTAGATTTTGGACTTATTTGGGCTGAATTTTGGGTGGAATGACAAAGGACCTGATTTACAGGGCCCAACGATCAAACCCGAATGGCGTTTAGGAAGCCCATTAATCGAGGCCCATCTCATGCTTTCCATGTCCCTGCTACAGTCACTCTATCACTCAGTATGAAATTTTTTCCCTAAAAAAAAAAAAAACTCAGTATGAAATTTTGTCAACTGAACTAGTAGTACCCACCTAAAAAAAAACTGAAATACTATCTATACAGAAGAGGAAGAAAAAAGATACAAATTGCCTTATATACTCAATAACTATATTTGGTGGAGTAATCCTTGTGAGCAACTCTAGTCCACGGCGCTTCGGCCTGTACACCGACCGTGTCCACCACGATTTCGGCAAACTCCAGCTTGTGGTGGTAGTCCCCTGTCCAAAATTCGACCATGATGCCCTTCCTCCGGAAGACGAGTACATGACCATCGACGGGTAGTACAGACAGCTCGTACTTGGCGTTGACGTTGGGAACATGGGGCGGTACGTCGACGGCCCGGTTCCGCACCGTGTCGGCAATAATGCAGGAGCGGTGAAGATTAACCAGACCTACCACCGGGGCGAACAGTGCACGCATCACCGCTTTGCAGCGGTGGTGACCGTGACAGCAGTGAGGTAGTACTAGCAATAATTGTAGTTGCGCCAACTACTCTTTCAGTGGATGTGGGTGCAATCAAAACCTCTCATCTCGCAGCTTCCTCCTACTCCTACTAGTGGAAGAGATTCTCGCGTAGCTTGTGCTGTCATTTTAGACTACTAATGTCTGTGAGTGACAAGCAGCTTTGTGACCAGCAGGTTTTTGCTAATCTGGAAATGGGGCAGGGATCTGCCACATAAAGCACGCGGCCTGAACTGTTTTGTTTGTTCCCGTGAGATTACTTTTTACTGCTTTTCTTTCTCGGTCATTGACTAGACACATTATCTCTTACCGTTACCGATTTCAGCAGTTAGTTTTAGGAGATATTCACAAAATACATAAATAAAAAAAATCCCAAACATCCATCACACAGACACAGCAAGATATGAATCAAAAACTAAAAATTGAAGTTCCTTGTAATCCTGAACGGAACATTTCCACTTGGCGAATTGCTCCACTGGCTCCCCCCAAAAGTACAGTAGAGGAAAAGGAGCCAAGGATGCTGGGAAATCCTTACTAGTACAATCATGTCTTATGAACAACATCCTCTACTTCATTAAGCTCTAGCTAATGCCCCAATGGCTACCTATACACCGATTGACATCATCCCTCCACTAGTAGGTGTCTACTGCTGCTGTCGCGCGGAGGTGGCGAGCACGAACCGGGAAGCGAAGGAGTAACCGTCGAGCGCGGTGCCGAAGTCGAAGTTGCGCGCGTAGCTGAGCGGGTCGTACTGGCACCTTCTTGCTGATGATGATGACGGCCGCGCGCTGGGAGACGCCGTGCACAGCATCGTCCTGCTCTGCCGTCGCAGCTTCCGCACCAGCCGACCCAGCGCCAGACCGCACCCCCTGCTCCCCCGCGCCGCCGGAGCCGGAGCCCGAGCGCCGCCGCCGTTGCACTCTGCCATCTCGAATTATCGATCGATCGATCGGCACTGCACACTCTTCTACTGACTACTGCGGCGGGTTGGATTGGAACTGTGAGTGTGAGTGGTGTTGGTGGCGGCGTGTGTGGCCGCGCTCTCGATTTATAGGAACTCGCACAGTGCGAAACCGGGAACGGGGGGCGTGAATGATGCTCGCTGGTTTCCCGTTGCCCATGTGGTCCGGACAATAAAATACGGTACGGCAACAAGCGTAGCGTAGAGTAGAGTATTAGGTGAGGACATTGTTTTGGTTGGTTCCTTTTTCTGTCGCAGCATAAAGTTGAAGAAAATTGGCTTCAACCACAAGGATAAGCTGTGAACCACTCCTCGTCCAAAGACATATGATTAGGGAGCAGGGGGAAAAAAAAGAGAAACATGATTAGCTAGGGAGCAGTTTCGTCATCAAAGGCAAAATGAGCTCGCTCCAGGAATCTAAGGAAAAAAAAAATTGAGCGATCTGAAATCCACCTGTCCATCAACTGGCAGATGATCGGCAGGCGTGATCGAGACAGAAGAGTACGCGTGCAAAGAACGAGTTCGAGGTTTCAGGGGTGGGGCGAAGAATCTCGGCAGCCGGCCGGCAGTGGGCGGTGCACGCCTCGCCGTGTTCCGGGGGCCGATGCAACGGGCGTCGTTCTTGGTGCGATACACAAGTACCGTGGACGACGACGTGGCGACGCGGCCCAATAACCAGCCTGCATGTGCCCGGTCACCGGCTTCACCTACTCTATCGTTGCTCACTCGATTTGCATACACAATTTCTGATGAGTTGGATGATGGCATCTCAGTTCAGTTCATGTTCGTATGGTGCTGGAACAGTAGAAGCAGTCTTTTTTCTCACATATTTTATAGTTTTTAATCAGCTAAAAGTTTTCAGTCAATAATTTATTACTTTGTGTTTTAATTTTTCTTTTATATATAAACTATTAAATCTACATCTAATGATCCAAAGAGATGAATAAAAGTTATCCAAACCTTCAATCGGCTGAAAATTAGCAAGTTTTTTTTTTACTCAGAAATATAGTAGTGGCAGTTTTTTTTTATGCGAAAATCCGGGTATACTTTTCATCTTTGCGCCCCCAAGGGAATAAGCCATCGAGGCCCGCAACGGTCGGAATACACATAGGGATACAATCGGTGGTGAGTCAGCAAGTGAGCTCGGACCAACATTCCACCCGACACTGAGGAGCAGCTATTTGCACGATTTAAACAACAGTTTCATGCACGAGGCACCCACGCAGCTCCCAGGAATTTTACTTCGTCGCCGTACAATTTGACTGGTCAGCGCGACGACATGCTACTAGCTCGTCAGTTGGTTGCCACAGAGCATATAGAGTTCAGAGGTGTAGTGGTATCCGTCAAATATGAATCGATCAGAGCTTTTCAAGTTAGCTGCGTGCTCACCATGTGGAATCACACATGGTTTTGGAGATTCCATCACATGCTTCCACAGGATCGCTGATGGCGGCTGCTGACCCAAGTCAACATCCTAATCCCTTTCCTGATTCACTCCTCTCTCTGTTTCCAGTTCCTCTTTTTCACCGGCCAGTGCCATGAGCCCATGACATTACAACGTGATGTCATGGAGACGTCTCTGCCAATAGTCATCTTCTCACGTTTACAACGTACTCCCTCTATTCACTAATTCCTATCGTTTTCGACAGGCTGTTAGAACTAAAAAAATAACTAGCTCTTGATGTCCGAACGACATCATTTACAAAAAAGAGAGAGTATCGGATTATATCGATTGATCTATCATGGGACTATGTTACACATTTGTACTACAATTCCATCAACGACGCTCCGCTCCATTGGTCCCGTGGCATGCCGCCCCGGTCTGCTCCCTCAGATCCTACACCATAGATGATGCATGATGAGACTTATTGATTCCGTTTGGACCAGCTCATGGCTTCAGCAAGAATCAGTGGATGGAGGAGTGAGCACGCAACAGGTTATATGGAACTGTTAACTGTGTACATTCACTAGGGAGTACTACTGCAATAGGTAATGACTGGCGATAATGCAAAACCAAAAGGCCAGTAGTTTGCTGAGGTACACATGGATGCCAACATGCTGCATGTGAGCTCTATCGAAATGGCCAAAGCCCTTAACGACCTAAATCTAGAGAGAAAAATACTGCTTATAAAGTTAAAAGCTGCGTCGTTAGTAAACTACTCCGATGCATCATTGGTACCCTGATGAGCCAGTGGAATCAACAACGAGTATACTAATGACGGTCTCACGGATGGTCCCAGTATATATACACAGAGAGAAGAGGGAAAAAAAAAGTTACTAAATTTGTCTGACACTGTTTATCCTTTTCTATTTGCAGGCTACACTCATCATGCAGCAGGATGCTTTAGTGCTTTCGGTGCCTTGCGATCGCAGGGTCAGTCAGTGGTCACGCTGCATGTGAGTATGTGACGGCGCGAACGCTCTCATCAGATGCGTCAGTAATTTGTGCCGTAGCTACAGATGATTCTTCTTCATTCAGGTCAAGATACATATATACACCAGCTTCTTGTCCTGCTCAGCGTCTCCAAATGTGTATCGCATATGGATGGCTGTTGTAGTTGTTGGTTTTGTTAATGGTCAGATGAGGTCAAATGCCTGAGTATGTTTATCGCAAGATTCGTCAGTTAGAGACTAGGGACTTGTGTCTTTTATTCGTCTTTAGCTTTGCATCGCTCTGAAGCCCGACATGGCTTGATAAAACTTGAATGTAGGGAAGTTACAACTCCCTTCTTTATAAAGAAGTCAAGTTATAGTCATGACACATAACTCCAACACAGAAAAAAACGATTTGCTCAACTGTAATAATACTGGACAACAGCAGTTTGTTTTGTCATCAAGTTCTAGACTTCTAGTAAAAAAAACTGAGAAAGTTGGGAGTGTAAAAAAAAAAAGTGAGAAAACTGGCGCCTCGCTGACGCCCCAAAACTTTTCGAAGCCGACTGTCGCAAAACTGGCGACTTTCGGCTTGATCAAGGAAAAGGAAAGGGATTCAGTGCGTGGGCTGTGATGTGAATTCGTTTCTGGGCTGAATTTGAAATGCTAGCTTGTCAGGGCCACAAACAATGCCCTTCAAGTCGAAGCAGCCAGTGTTTCTCCGCCCCGAGCCACGGCCAGCTGCCTCCGTGCCCCGGCGCCCGCCCCAACCGATCACTTGTTTCGCCATTCCCCAATCCTGCGCATTCAATCGATAAAAAAGAAGAAGAAGGTTCGATAAGTGAAGGATGCAAGCTGCTGCGCTGCCGTGGACTTCCCCGCCGTGAGCTCTCAGGGGCTCCGGAAGGTGGTGTCGGGGGCAGGCAGTGACCAGTGAGAACGGTGAAGCTGCGGTGCGAGTCCGCTCGACGATATGGCACTCGCGATAACAGACCACACGAAAGCAAGTCTTGCAGTTTCAGGCGTCCGGCAATTCGGTTCAAGGACACGACCGGAAAAAAGGATGGCACGACACGAGTTGGTCTCGCCATGACAGGTACAGGGATCTGTCGTCGACCCTGCAAGCCTGCCACAAAAAGACATACTAGTACTACATACTCGTACCAACAGGTGACAAAATGTCTTTGCTTGGCCACCGAGCAACGATTTTGCGCCGAATCAAAATGGTTTCAATCATTCACTGTCGACAGAGCCTTCCTGGACATATTCTCCCAATCTCCCTTGCGTGAAAGCTTAGGCGGGCTGGGCCAGCTTTTTCGGTGGACGCATCTAGGCATCTAGCTCACGTGCTAGCTAGGGCCTAGGGCCCGGCACCTTCCCGAAACCGAACAAACCACAGATACGCGATTCCTTTTCCCTGTATAAACTCACAGTTCGGTTTCCGTCTCCATCCCCAGCATTCCAGTGTCTTTTGTGCAAGGTATTTTTTGTGATTTTTTTTTTTTACTACTGGAATGGTTTTAGAAGATGTTTACACTGACTAGAATAGCAAATAAAAAATTTCTTATTCTATGTGTAAAAATGCGAAAATACACATAGTAATAAACTTTTAAAAAGAAGAAGGCATAAACAGCTCCGCCCAAATTAACGACACGCAGAAGACGAGAGCGAAGGGCGGCACAACTGCATTTGTCCTCTCCTCCGACTCCACTCCGCCACCGTTCCTTCGAAGGCGAGGGCTCAGGTCAGGTACTGCCGGATCGATGGCGTCACTCTCCGTCTCCCTCCGCGCCTCTGCCTCCCCGGCCGCCGCTGCCGGATCCCGCGCCGCCAACCCTATCAAGGTCCCATTTCCCGAACTGATCTCACTGTTTTTCTTTTCCGTTGTTTTGTCCTCAGTGGCCTAGTCCTCGTCCTGCTCCATGTTTGTGCCGTAAGTAAACTCTGTTTTTCTATAGGAAAAGTTCTAGCCAACTTATCTGTTGCTACGGTTGTAATTGCATTTCCATGTGTCATTTTTTGTTGCCTGTGATTTTCCACTAGACACAATGGTTTCTTAAAAAAAAAAAATCTGGTGTGGATTAGTTTCTGTTGTTTTTTCCCCTAAGTTTTGCAACTCCTGTGATCCATTTACGAAAAATCTCCCGATTGGAATTCAATGTGGCTGATGTGGTGGGTGCAGGTGTCGTGTGTGAGGAGCAAGATCAGGTGCAACTTTCCTTCCATAGGAGCTTCCTCTTCGAAGTGAGTAGCTTTCTCTCACCCTCATTCATCCTACCTGTTTAAATTACACTGAGATTTTCATTCCATGGTTACAAAATTGGACACCTGTGGCACAAGTATCGAATAAATTAGGAATGGAATCCCTACATATTAGTTGTTAAACAATCCATTTTCAACACTTTGTGAATTACAGTGCTAGGGGGCTGGAGCCTGTAAGAGCCACTGCCACACAGGCTCCCTCTGCCACTCCCGGTAAGTTGCTCCATTCATCAAGTTTTTTTAGGAGATCTTGGCATTGTGATTTATACAATTTATAATATTGTTTGTTTCTGTAGGATCTTCCAGTGGAGAAAAGACAAAGGTCGGCATCAATGGTGAGTTCCTCCCTTAAACTGAGAAACCAATGCTTTTAAATTAATAAATAAACCAATGCGCCCAATTTCGAGTGTGAACCAAACTCTTGCTCACTTTTACAATTCCTATAGTAGATGTTAATTGATGCGGCCTCTAAATTTAGCCCTGTCGCTTCTAAAAAATTGCTATCCCTAAAACCAGTCCTTAGTTCCTATTCTTCTGTTCTTCTTCCAGGATTTGGACGAATCGGAAGGCTGGTTCTACGAATTGCAACCAGTAGAGATGATATAGAAGTTGTGGCCGTCAATGATCCATTCATTGATGCTAAGTACATGGTAATAAAGCTATGCAGCCTGGTATCATTCCCGTTTTATATTTTGAAGGGCACCTTGCTTTCTAGTTTTGACATTGTGAGTTTGTAATTTTCTGTCAGGCTCTCAAACCAGAACAATTATTTCTCTGTCTTAATGAAAACAATTTACAGATTCACTTGTTCTGTTGTACTCAGTTCCCTTTCGCTTCACCTTATAAACTTATATAGCTTCGTTATGCTTTAAAAACTATTATTTCATCTGGTGGCTTCTCATTAGTTTGTTCATGATATCTGTCCTGTTTCAGGCTTATATGTTCAAGTATGATTCCACACATGGTCCATTTAGAGGCACCATAAAAGTTGTGGACGCATCAACCTTGGAGATTAATGGGAAGAAAATCTCAGTTACGAGCAAAAGGTATGAACATATAGGCTTCAGGCTTTACTGAATATATATTGTGACGATTATTTGTTACTCAGTATGACTGGTTTCTGAATGCTTCTGCTTGTTTATTGATTGGCAAGTAAGCTTGGGCTCTGGGAAAAATTATTTTCAGTGTCAACTTACATTGTATTGTGATAATGTCTGTTTCCCAACTAATCCCAATGCTAAATATCTGGACATGTATTGCATTGTTTGTATTGTCGGTATCCTAAATTTCTTGAAAGAAGGACACGCGCTGCTTTGTACCTATGTGCTACTGTGCATTTAAGTATGGTAGTGTTGTCCAAGAATACTGTAAAAGAAAAGAAGATGCCTAGCTCTTTGCACCTAATCACCACTGGGATAAAATAACAGTTGTACACACTGACCAAAATTGTACCCATAGTTTTTTCCTATAATTTAATACTTTTGACACAGTTCTCTTTTGGTCATATCAACTCTGCAAGTGATTCTTTTCGTTTTGTTTTGTTGACTTGCACCTATCCATTTCAGAGATCCCTCGGAGATTCCTTGGGGTACCTATGGAGCTGAATATGTTGTTGAATCATCTGGAGTTTTTACAACAATAAAAAAAGCATCGGCTCATTTGAAGGTTTGTTTATTGCTTTTAGAAGACACCCTATGTAACCACACTAAGTATCTTCATAACCACCTGCCAACTCTTAGTGCATACCAGAAAACACCCTATATAATAGATTAGAAACAATATGTCACTTTCATGCAACAAAATGCTGAGAATTTCCAGTGCTTTATTTACAGGGCGGTGCAAAGAAAGTGGTGATATCTGCTCCATCAGCAGATGCTCCTATGTTTGTGGTTGGAGTAAACGAGAAGAATTACAATACTAGCATGAATGTTGTCTCTAATGCAAGTTGTACCACCAACTGCCTTGCTCCACTTGCCAAGGTTTTCATATCTCCTGAATCACCACTTTTCTTTCCTGTATATTTGCAGGATATGATACAATCATAAATATTCTTATTTCCACCGTTGCACATTCAGTGCCACTGCACATCAATAATCACTTGCTATGCTTAAATACATATCATGTTCTGCAGGTTGTCCACGAGGAGTTTGGTATTGTTGAGGGGCTCATGACAACTGTCCATGCTACAACAGGTGCCATTCTCCTCGTTGTTATAGACATACTTCCTAAAAAAATTCAGCATTTTAAATTACAATGATCATGGCATATTTCTTTTTATTGATTCCAGCTACTCAAAAGACTGTTGATGGTCCTTCAATGAAAGATTGGAGGGGAGGACGTGGTGCTGGTCAAAACATCATCCCTAGCTCCACTGGCGCAGCAAAGGTACTTAGTCAAAGGCAAAGATTTAAAGCTTCTTCTCATATGAATTTTCTGAGATGTAGATCTTGCCTTAATACCAGGCTGTTGGGAAGGTCCTTCCTGCGTTAAATGGAAAACTTACTGGCATGGCCTTTCGAGTCCCGACACCAAATGTATCAGTTGTCGATTTGACCTGCAGGATTGAGAAAAGTGCTTCATATGAAGATGTAAAAGCAGCTATCAAGTATGTAATCAAAATGTTTTATTTTGTACTTTGCAATACCCTTTCAGTATGCGTTGCCAAAATTTCCGTGACCAATTTTGTCTGGACTCATACACTGCACTACACCATTCCAAGTTTTACCCTATAACTTGTTATTACTTTAAGGATTTAGATATTCAATCTGTGGAAGTAAAGTTCCAGACTTCATAGCATTGGCACGTTTAGTTTTTGTAGGAGTAAATTATAGTGGAGTTTGAATATTGGTTTGACATAACTGACATTTGACATGTAGGTGAAATAATGTGCATTAAGGAACCTTTTTTTTTCTTTTTTTTCCTTCTGGGTAGATCTTGAATGAGTGCTCACATCTTAGGTAGTGGCAAATAAGTAGAATTGGTATAGCTTGAGGAAATAAGCAAAGTGTTCTTTAGTTGCCTTAAAGCTGCTGAAACTTGGAACGAAATTTTACCTGTCATTCAAATCTCATCAGGCATGCCATAGACACAAGAAAGATAAAATTTGGAACTGGGAGTTCTAGCAAGAGATAAAAAATATTCCAAATTGGTTCAGCATTAGTATCCTGATATCAAAATATGCCACCAACATTCTTTGAACACCGCCTCTAGTGAAAACATTTTTTTTTCTCGAACACGTAGGAGAGTTGTGTATCTTTATATTATAGGGAAGAAAAAAGGTTCATACAATACCCCTCAAGTTTGGATCAGAACAAGAGGGGAAATCTCTAGTGAAACTTGCCAGTCTAATGTCAGACTTACCCATCTCTGTTGTCATTATTTGCAGGGCAGCATCGGAGGGTGCACTAAAAGGCATTTTAGGCTACACAGATGAGGATGTTGTTTCAAATGATTTTGTCGGTGACTCTAGGTAGAGATTGAACTGAATCCATCTGTAGATGTATAGTGCTGCAAGGAAATCAAAATTGATGAATTTCTTTTAACACCCCAGGTCAAGCATATTTGATGCCAAGGCTGGCATTGGCCTAAGTTCTTCTTTCATGAAGCTCGTGTCTTGGTACGACAACGAGTGGGGCTACAGGTGAGAATCCACTAAATGAGCTCTCAATATTATATTAACTGTATTTTTCCCACCGATTTATTTTCGACCTGAGGATGATGATTCTCTCCTGCAGCAACCGGGTCCTGGATTTGATCGGACATATGGCTCTTGTCAACGCTAAGCACTGATGCTGGCTTGTGGATCCTTGACTAGTGTAGGAACAGAGAGGGCTGTAATTTTGAAGGCCCGTTCTACGATCCAGAACCAGAACAATACGAGCCCCGAACACACAAAAATCGCCGACCTGAAGTTTAAGTTACTGATGAACCGATCGATCTGTTGTTGAATTGTTGTGGGACAATTATGAGGCATGAGACTGTATCGTCCATTCAACCTTATGATCAGCGCAGCACATGAAGTCTTCGTGTTTTGCCTGATGGTTCTGAGCACACCACCATGCAGCCCAAAATTAAAAAAAGAAAAAGAAAACACTCATGCGTAATATACACCGGAGAAATGATCTAGAGAAAAGTAACGGAACGTGTGGTTCATCGATCATACGACATTCAAAGCTTGCAGCTGATTATTGCGGCGGCGACCTCCTCTGACACTCTCGGACGTCGGTACGTCGGGGTCGGGCAGGTGCAGTGCAACACGAGCCGCCTGTTGATGCACAGACACGACGTCGAACCGGTTCCCGCAAGCCGGGAGCAGCCGGATCTCTTCTCATCCTCCGTGAAGTCTGACAGGCAGATGCTGCTGCTGCATTGGTGAGTGACGGTGAGCTCGAGGGGACGTCGTAGATGGCGAAGGGCAGCGCGACAACGTTCTTGAGCTTGTCGCGTCGGTGCGCTACCCAGCGTCCAATGACTGGAGCATCGAGTCCCGACACCAGCGCGCACACTAAGACACGATAAGACCAGCAAGCTGCTGAAAAAGAGAAGACAAGGGCACAAAATGCTCTCGGGCCAATTGATGAAGTCTGGACGATCATTAAACAAAGATAACCACATTTTAGTACAGGAACAATTGATTCAGTAAAAAACGAGTAATTCAGTAAAGACTGAATCAAAGTTGTACCAGTGTGTTGTATAATCCCGCGCGACTCATAGAAGGATACGTTGTCAGTGATCATGGTACATAAGCAACGAAAGGAAGGGAATCCAAGTAAACTGCAGCTTGAAGGGCAGACATTTGTTCTTCCCTTTCAAGGCAAAAGAGGAACATTGACAGCTAAGGTGATCACACTGGTGCTCCGGTTAATGAGCAGATGGTCAACATAACCAAGAGAATATGAAAGTGTCTTCAAGTTGCATATATAGCCCAAGATAGAACATATGTGTAACATCCCACCCATTGAGATTAGGTTTATAGTAGCTCATAAGCACTTGTATGTACGAGAAGGTGGGAATTTAGTATCATCTTACTAGTCTAATGGGAGGATGAACAATATAAAAGGCTAGGTTGTCCATTTTCACCAACCTTGGGTTAGCCATTTTACGCGAAGCGAGGATGAAAGCATAAATATGTTGGTGGATGTATGTGGTTCACTCAAAATACGAGTTGGTCCTAGCCGGATGTGGACCTTGGCCATAATTAAGATAACGGCTTCTTAGGTATAGAAAAAATGTAATAGAAAGAGGATGGAAAGCAGGAAAGCAAATTGAAGTGCAAGATGTTTTTGCACAAAAATTAAAAAAAGGATTAGCCTTTCTTATTGATAGGATTGCTTTTCAAAAGCATATAATGAGTAGATGAAGTGTAATGAATTGGTCCCGGTGAATTTTGTATGACAATTGGTTGACAAAGTCAAGCTTGGTAGTAAGAAGAAATATTGTTTGTGAATTCGTAGCTTCTATAGAGTTTACTAAAAGGATTTGATACTCTATTTGTCCTAAGTTCTACTAACACATATAAGGGACACTAAAGCTTACTGGATGAGTCGTATGTTATTGTATAAAAACATATAAAGTCATATTAAAACTTTACATTCAAAACATCTATAGTCACAAGTAATACCAACATCAAGTACCATAGTTGAATGTTTAACACAAGAATTTAGAACAAAATAAATAAATTATAAACCACCAACTTAAAGATCTCGATCTCTAGGTTTCTACTACTATCTTAAGATATGTATAAGACTATATCTTATCCAATCTAGAAAAGAGCATAATTAGCTAACAATAACTAAATTTAATATATGTTTAAATTTTTGCGCTTTAAATAATATGGTTCAGACTAAAAACATCACATATATGCATTGGATGACTCTCGCTTGTTTGTAGAATGTTGTGCTCATCTATCATGTACGTGTATTTTTTAAGAAAGCATAAACATAAACTATACTTTTACTTGTTATTTTACTTGATATGATAGTTAAAATAATGATTGGATTTATTGACATAACTAGTCTTAACATTTTAGAGGCCTCATGTGAAATAGATATATGAGGTATTTGGTGTAGGTATACAAAATATATTTTTTTAAATTAGTGCATATTACAATCTCTTTGTGCCAACTACATATTAGTAATAATTTATGTTCAACAATCACAAATTTTCTTGAAGGTTGAGGCGGTAGGGATCTTAAATAATCATTGCAACATATCAAAAGCTTCACACCTTCGTGGCTTTGTCTTTTTGTTATATCAATATCTAAGGGCTTAGTCTTTCATAAGGATTTTAATAATAGTGTTTGTGCATATGTGATTTTTAAATATCTCCACGTGTAATCTATTTCACAAAATTATTATGATTTTTCTATTTTTTTAGCAAAGTGATACTATGTTGTGATGAAAAGCTCTCTGATTAGCACCTTTGAAGTGAGTATGAAAGGACAATGAGCTCTTTTGCTACATGTGTATAGTTGTAAAGAACAAATTTTTATTTTACATAATTATATCTCATTATTTTCTTTTATTCTATCTAGCATGAAAGCACGCATTAGTTGTGCAAACTATTACCAGAGTATTCTAGTGGTCAATTAACTACTAGCATATCCCAATTGAGGCCCAATTGTTCAATTATGATACATTGATACCCATTGGCGAAGCTACATGGAGCTTCCACAATGCATTGTTCTTAGATAAATCAAAATATTAACACTAATAAGTTTATTTTTAGGCACCTATTTCGTTTCATAGTTTGTGTATTTCGCACCACCGTCGAGCTAAGTTAAGCTTCTTCTCCCTTAAAATGGCACATTTGCGTGCACACATGCTACAGTCATTACCTGTATACAGCACTATATATATTCCAACTAATACTTCGGGTGAGGGGCGGCAGTGCAGACTCTTCAAAGGCCGGCGGACATGAAGAAAGCGGTATAAACCCGCAGCATGACAAGTCTGACCGTGACCTCAACCTCATGAGCTCGTGACGCTTGCAAGCCGGGCAGGTGCATGCACTCCTGTTCCCGCGGGCCCCAAGGGGCACCACGTTGCAGCAACTCCGGCGGCCATTAAGCCCGTGAAAAGAACATGTGATAGGCGTGGCCACCTGGCCAGCCGCCACGGCCATTTGCTTCCAAAACAGGGCAGCCAAACGGATCAAAACAAGATATGTTTTTCCTCGATCGCGAAAATATCGACACCACGATACCACAGCCACACATATGGAGGTATGGTAATATTCTCACAAGAGCTAAAATTCGTTGAGAGTGACGGGCGAGGGTAGTACAAGCTACTAGTACTACATCAGTATTTACATGTCTTTGATTTGCAGCTGAAAGACTGATCATCAGCTGCGTGATTTTAAACAAGCAAAGAACGGAACTAAACACATGCTAAAACAAACTGAACCTTTTTTGTTTGTTTCTACTAATCTTCATTCACTCCCTTCATGTTTGCATACCTTGATTTCCGGTTGATTAGCTAGGACGGAGTTCCTCTCTCTTGATCAAGCAAAGAACCCGAGCGAGGTGTTGTTAATTGCTGCTGACGCCGGCGGCATCTGCGCCGCCTGCATGCTCTGCAGGAGCATCCTGTCCTCCGCCGACGCGAAAATGTCTCCGGCGCCGGCGCCGTGAAGCAGTCCGCCGTTGTATCCGAACGAGGCTCCGGTGTACTGCTGCTGCTGCTGCTGCTGCCTGCGAATAACAAGCTGGTCGTGGAGCGCCGCCGCCGCCGTAGACGTAGGGTGCTGCTGCTGGCTCCGGTGGTGGAGGTGGTCGAAGGACATGACCCCCGCGGGCGGCGGGAATAACCCGTAATCGGCGGCGAAGTTGATGACGGGCGCCCCGAACGCGCCGGCGGGCGGCGCCGGGATGCCGGTGAACTGCTGCACCATGGCGCGGAAGTTGGCCGTGTCCGTGTTGAGCAGCGTCACGGGCGCGCGCCGCGACGCGCGGGACCGACGCCGGGCCGGCTGCTTGCCCACCCGTGGGCCCTCGATCCCGGGCTGGTGCTGATGGGCCGCCGCTTTGGTTGGGCTCCCGCCGCCGGACCCCGCCGACGTCGGGCTCGTCGCCGCGGCGGCGGTGGTACCGTCCGCGAAGCCTCCGGCGTCTGATGGGGTGGGCTCCGGGTCGTAGAGCCCGGCCCAGTGGTCGAAGCTGGAGCCGGTGTCACTCATCGCGGCCATGGATGGACGTACTCGACGCGACGCTGTGAGCGTGATGAGCTGCTAGCTGCTCGTGGTTAGGAGGAAGCGAGGAGTTCGAGACCGGCCCGGGAGCACGGTGATATATAGTGGCACAGCGTGGAGGGGTCAACCGGACCTTGCGATCCGTTCGATCGACGTCATCCTGCACCAACGATCAGGATGCGCCAACGTGTCCCCGTCCACTGAGATGATCTTTTCACCTTCCGGGAAGCGTCGTTCAACTGTTGTCATACCGCGGGTGGGGAGGTGGTGGCCCACCGGGCAGCGGGTCATCAAGTCGCCCGACGTGGCGCGCGCGGGGCCCACGTAACCTCTGTGCTGCGGCCACCGGAGGCCGCCGCGTCGCTTAGCTAGCTCGGGGTCGGCGACCGGCTTTCCGGCGACCACTAGCAGTGCACGTACGGCGATCCGTCTTAACTTCTTCTGATGGTACTACTAGCTAGTGTATGTACCGGCCGTCCGTTTCACTGGCGTGCGTGCGATGCTGATCGTTCACGAACGAAGATGACATGTGTGAAGGCGGCGATTATTGGTCCAGGGGTGGGAACCTTCGCCGGAAACTGCGACGAAGAGAATGGATGCTGGGTGTGCGTGGCTCGAGGAACGAACCGGCCCTCGCAGGCGTCGATTTCAGCACATGTCGATTAGTACGAGTTTGAGGGAGCGACCCGACCCGTCGCTGTCAGGATCCATCTCCAAGATCGCGTTTACATTTTAACGCTTGGTTCACGGCGGCCTAAAAGCTCTCCCTCTCTCTTCTCTCGCCCGGCCGTATCTTTTTCTCGGTCCCGCGCGCTAATGGCGCCGTGATGCTGCTTCCCTTCCTTTCCCTCCGGTCGATGCTGCTGCTTCGACTCATCGTGCGCTCGTGCCATTGAACATTCTCAATTTGCGAGCGGCAACAGTGACGTGTCGGCACAATACTACATTATTTGCCCGACAAAAGAGAGAGAGAGATGCTTCGATTGCCAAACAAGACATTTCTTTTCTGATCAACAAGACCCCAAATAATTGGTGAACCTAATTAGCTACAGCTTGGACCCTAGCTATAGGGGGCGATATATTGCATCCTCACATCACATGCATCAATGCATGTTACACCTACACCTAAGGTAGGAGTACAGTAGGAGTATTTGCTTCAAGAAGCACGCCTCCCCTGGCTTGACCAACTACAAGTCAAGCTGAAGCCGACTTGCATTGGCTGGATATGTAGCTTAGATGACTGTCTCGACTAAATTAAGTAGTAATTAACAGAACTACGCCGAATTTGTTTGCCTCAACTTTTCAACTGTTTGTACGAATCAAAAGGTATTTATGAACATCTATCTCGTATACAGGTACGGATAGACGCGCATCATGTTGATGATACAGTATTATAGTAGTAGAAATAAAACATGCAACTGGCAATATGAACAATCAGTAGTACACGGTACACACATGCTTGTCACAATTCTGAACGCATGGTTCAGGGAATAATCTCGCTGTCTGGCTGTGCTCCCTACGGAGCAAGCACAGTAGTCTTCGTAGCCTCAGAGTACTTGGCTCATTCCTTTTTTGTCTTGGTAATCTGAAGCTTTGATGCGCGTCACCGATTCGTCGATCAGCAAACTGCAAAAGCAGCGGCAATCGAGGACTGGAGTGGGGGCCGCGCGCCCAGCCACGTCTAGAAGAAGCAGACGGTTCCGTCCCGTGACGTGCAGGCTGACGCCTGGCCACGCACGAGGTCGTCGGTCAAGCTGCTGACTGTCTCGCGTGCATGCATCCTCATCTTGTCTCTCTCACGTGCTGTCTTTGCTACCATCACCAATTTTAACATGGGGGATGGTGCTTTTCTGCTCATTTTGTGGCGAGGCGAGGTTCCTTATTTTGAGAATATAGGTTTCAAGGCCATAAACATGCATCAGAAAATGGTTGAGTCGTATGCATCAGGAGTTCCTTGTTTTCGTTTGGAGTGCCCACTTGAAACATGTGGGGTAAGCCCTACATGATCTAAACAGTTTAATTTCTTGACACGGATGGTGTGCATGCACGCCTCCCTATTGTCGTCATTAATTTTTACTGGCTTCGCTGCTAAGCAAATTACCTTTGACTGACGCAGACTGATTAGTGACATAGTCCTTTTTCTGAATACCACCCATTCGATGTGAAGTTGCTGTTGTTTTTACCGGGGTCATACTACTACTATAAATCAGGTTAAAGTTGGTCCCTGGACCATGTCAATATCCAGTAAGACGCCAACCACTCATGTAGATAGAACCGTATAAAGGGCGACGTGAATACTCCCTCCGTTCTAAAATTGTTGTCGTTATTGACTTTTTTTTGTTACCTTTGACTATTCGTCTTATTTAAAATATTTTAAAAATTATCCTATTTTTTATAATTAGATTTATTACTATATAAACTTAAAATATAATCAATAATTTTATGTATTTGAGATAATTTTTTAAATAAGATGAATGGTCAAAGTTCACGAAAAAAATTAATAACGATAATAATTTTAGAACAGAAGAAGTATATATTTACACCTTGTAGCAGTTGTTCATCATCCATGCATGGTTAAAGAAGTTGGAGTACTAGTACTCCCCCCCCCCCCCCCCCCCCCGCGAATGATGCAAGATGCCACCCTCCACCCATAGATAGCTGATTCACACGGTAGTAACTGGGATGAGGTTAGCAGATAAGGATAAAGCCGAGTTGTTAACATGGGGCCTACCGAAAATTTGACCTTTGATTTGAAAGCTTGAGTGATGCTTGGCGGGAAGGGAGCAGCGAATGGGTCAATTGATGAGTCAAGCAGTACCAACCAACTCCTCCCCAGCTTGGCACTGAAGGCAAAGAACTGGTCGCATCGACGTACGACATCACTCTGAATGAGCACATGAACCAGAAAGGTTCTTTTTTTTTTTTCCTTTCCGTTGCGAGAGTACGTGATGAGACGGCAAGTGAAATTCAGCTTTGTGTATTATTATTGGGTGGTCGTACATGCGGGAAAAGAGGAAATAATCCGTGGCGTCGACGGCTGCCGCGAGTGGGGGGAGATCATCATAGCAGCCAGGCACGGCCGGATTCTCGTCAAGATCGCGCCACCTGTACGGCCACGGCACCGACGACCTCTCTGAGGCCTGAGCCCGGACGTATGTATCATTCAAACCGTCCACTAGCTTGTCGATGCTTCCTCTGCTCTGCGTTGATCGACCAGTGCGCGCCGCGCAGCCACACAGATCGTACGTAACTAGTTTCTGCTTCCGTTCCAAGTTTGACGTGGCGCAATCAACGCCAGGACCAAAAGCCGTGCCTCCGAGTGCAACAAGCTAGCGGCGGTACTGCTTGCGTGCTGACGACGATTCGGGATAGACGGGCCGCTGTGCTGTGGCCCAACATTATGCACCCAGGCCGAAATGCAGGTAACTTTCCCTGATCCGGGCCGATATTATTTCGGACGACTGGGCCAAGATTTTGTGTATATTTCCGGTTGGCCCATATTGAAGGAACTCAATGAAGCTCAGCTCAGATGCGATTGAGCTTCGTGGTCCGGTTTTGCGGAAAACCGGCGAGCAGGCAAAATTTCCAGCAGCGCAATGAAGCGTCCCACTTACTACTTATTACACTCCGTGATTTTCTCATATGATTCCATTACCACGTGCAAATGGAGGAAGCGAGGTGGAGGGACCAACGGTCAAAGGGACGGGACAATGATGGGGGCGCACTAGGCGGCGAGCAGGGTCTCTGCCTCGCTTTTCCCTGCAGGAAAGACCAGTAACCCCGTGGGGGCGCAGCAATTGCGACCCAAGCCCACCACCCCACTGGATCTGTCTTGGACCACATGATTCTGCCGCTTTCACGTCGCAATTATTGGGCTGGGCCTCTCTCTCTCTCTCTCTCTCTCTCTCTCTCTCTCTCTCTTCTTCCTCTTCTACCTTCAACATCATAACCTTGAAGACGAACCATCATCCATCCCATCCGTATGTGTTTCTGTTGTTCGTCTGATAATTTATCGTAGCAAAATCTTTTATCTGATAGATAGATTAGGTAGATTTATTTCAGATTAAAGTACGACGTCTCATTGTGGTGATAACCAACGAGTCAAGCGCGCGATCGATTGCGCGCGGCAGAAGGCGGACTGCATGCACGCGGCAGGGGAGACAAGCAGAAACCACCATCCATGGTCCAGGCCATCTCCTCCTCACACCTCCCGCCCCGCCATTATTTTCCTCGCCTCGCCACTGAGACTGACACGCCGTGCGGCCGTGGTCCTCGCCGTCTTGACGCTGCCGGCGAGAGAGGCACCACCGCACCCTAGCTGCTCCGTCCCGTCGGCCCCGCCACCAAGAGTCCAAGACAACATGGGAGCAGCAGTTGATGAGTCCCTGATGATGAGGGAAAAAAAAAATTGCCGAACGAAGAAGCCGCAACAGTCCCGATCGATCCTTTGATAGTGGGTGTGGGTGGCATCTTTGCTCTGCTCTGAGCCTGAAGCAGCTGACTGCTGCCAGGAGCAGTGTCGCGGCTGTTTTGGCTCTTGGGAGTTAGGTCAAATTGATAAGGGATCAAATGCTCGGCAATGTGAGCGCCATGTGGACAGGGGCCCTGATCTGAACCGGGACCTCATCTAAAAAGGACACAACACAGCGAGTGTAAACAAGGTTGACGCATCTCTCTTTCCAATAAACCAACTTCAGTGCACAAAGCAAATATACTTGCATTGCATTCATCTTGGTTTTGAATTTCAGATGGTTCAAGTTTTGGGGTGCCTCAAACAAGAACGAACCTCGGCTGGTTGGTTGGTTAGGTTTGGATGTCAGTTGTCACATACTACCAGCTGACAGAGGATGTAGGGAAAAGCGGGGTCGATCGAGGCCATCAACAGCGGCGCAGGACGGTGGTGTTTGTGATAGAGATGGATACTCCTAGATTAGATTCGACAGGTTTCATTCAGGACACACAACAGCACCAGGCATCGCCGCAAACACATCAATCATTGCCGAAACGAACAAACGAACGGTGCTCGGAGTAGTTGGTCGCTCGTTGTGTGGCCGTAGTCACAGACCAACGTTCCTTGCAAACCGTTACGGCTGCCCGTCCAAGAGTGGCAAAAGGTACCATCCATCGTCGTATTGATGGAGTTGGAGAATGTACTACTAGTATAGTTGAGTGAAATTGCAGTAGAAAATGAGCACTAGTGGTTGTGTGAAAATTGCAGAACCTATTGCCGGACCAAAAAGGTATACTTGAAAAGGCCATGGACTAGGAGCAGGTACAGTAGAGAATTAGGTTTTGTGACATGTTTACAGTCGTCGCCACCACCACGCCATGCATGGCACCATTGATACTATGCGCAATCTGGCATCCATGTTCAGTTTATCACTGACGTAATAGTAGTAGATCTAATCTCGGCACAAAATGCCGCACGTGTGATATAGTGAAACGGCCAACTGTGTGAACCACGGGATGTTTGATCCGAGATATGCAGCGAGATTTTAGAGAAGAAATTTGAGACATGGCAAGCTCGCGTCGGTGATCGATCGTAAAGTGGGCTCGTCATTGGAGCAAGGTGGATCTTGTTGGGCCATGTCGATATCTCTCGGTCCGATGACGGAAAAGTCGAACAGATTAATACTTCCTCCGTTCCTATATATAATCATTTTTATAAAAATATAGGAATGTTTATATATAGAAATAGAGTGAGTAAGAGGTAATGGTATCACGACGGCTCGCGGCGGAACTCCCTCTGATGATGACAGGGTCAGGGCCGGGGGACACCTCTCAACTTTGTCAGAGTGCTTACGTGGATTCGATAATCCGCCTCGTAGATCGAGAGGAGGATGGGGATGGCTGGCTAATGTTGTAACCCGACCGGATATGTGCGTGGTGGCTGGATGGATCGGCGCGTACGTGCGCGTGGTCCTGGGTCATGGCCATATATATAGATGCATGCAGGCGACATGTCCCGGTGGGACCTTGTACCGTGCGTCCGGGATTATGCAGAGAGAAGAGGAGAGACTGACAGAGTCGTGGCATTCTCATGAACGAGGAGTCCCTCATACATGCGTGCGTGTGTGCGTGGTCCAGCAGCGTCGTCGTCGTCTCGAAAACGGAGGACGCATGATCTCGGTCGATCCTCCTCCCGATACGTACGGTAAAGTGGCCCCGACCCGATCGCCGTTGCAGCGACCACGATCAAACACCAGCGCAAGGCGCAAGCTAATTTCTTGTATGAATAATCTTAATCTATATGGATTGGAGTGGAAAATGAACTAAATTATTTTTCAATCTCTTTCAAACCATATGAATTGGAGTGTATTGACGAGTATCCCCTAAAGTAGATAGAGTGCTCGTTCCCATTCGTTGCCAGTTGCCCGCCACGAAATTCCGCGACCGCCGTGGCAGCATTGTCGGGTAAGCAAAGCCAGCGGCGGCTGCTTTCAGATGGGTAATGGATCATCATCATCATCAGCCGGTTCGGTCGGGCCGTCGTGGCGTTGCCCCCCTCGCACTCGCAGTGCAGTGCAGGTCCGCGGGCGGGTTGATGAGGGAACAGTCGTTTGACGAGGCGCCTGACACCCAACCACAGCGACCCTGCCTGCCAGTCCCGGTTTAATTTGCTCCGGAACCGGGCTCGATTAGCCCCAATTATTTGCGCCGGGAAGAGAATTTCTCTTCCTCTCTCAACGCTGCTGCTATGCTAGTAGCTGTAAAAACTTCGCTGTAGAATTTTCTTCCACCCCACCAACCAAATTACCCGGGTCGATGATGATCATCCTCAGCCAATCACGACAGGAGGAAAAGACAGAGAGGATATAGTAAATGGACTAGTGGATCTTCACATGGAATGAGAAGAAGATCGGACCAGATCCATCCGATCCCCAAGAGAATCCTCTTCCTGTCCTTTCTCTCTCTCTCGTGCAGCAGGAGCAGCCACCTATGCCTACTATAGTACTCTACTTTCCCCTCCTGACGTAACAAATCATGGTCGTTAAAAGACGGCCGCCCGCCGTATGGCACAGCCCTCTTCTTCCATGCCCCCAAGCCTACTCTACTCCCCTACTACAGATAGTACTAGCACCACCCCGTCGTCTATACTACTACACGCCTGAAATGAGAGTGATCGAGGCGATCAATAATAACTACCCCGGCCCGGCCTGGCGGGGCCGCTCTGTCTGGACGGGATCGAGGTGCCGCCATGACAAGACTTGACATGCTCAAAACAGTGTCGGGCAGAGAGACCATGCATGCATGTGTAGTACAGTAGAGCAGCTGCCCACTGCCACAGATGCTGCTACCGTCGCGGTGGCATCTCTTTTTTTCCTCGCTTCGGACACCGGCATGGACAGGTAGCACCAGCAGATGGGCTGCACTGCATGGATCAACGCATGGACGTCGTGCGTGGTGCGTGAGGGCTGATCAGAGACCTCGCAAAGCAGCAGCGATCAGTCTCGTCACTACGTCAACTCAGTTTCGTTATCTGTTCCTCTCGATCATGGCTTTTTATCTCGCTAGCCATGTTTGATCAACGCTTTTTTTTTTTTATCAACCCACTACGGCGTTTTATCTCGCCATGTTTTATCACAGACTACTACTATTGTGCTATTGCCGATGCTTGAATCACTCTCCGATTGCCGGCACCCGAGAATAATAACGATCTCGCCACCACACGGTCTAATACCTTCCAAGTCCAAGGTCGATCGACGACACGAGTTAAAAAACAAAATAATCTTTATAATTTAAGTATTAAATTATTTATATAATATAAATATTAGATATATACAATATTATTAATATTTTTTACATGAAAAATTGTATTTGCATTATCGTTGGTGTTTCTTAATATACTATTTTATATATTAAAAATAATAATTTTATCAATTTTTTACGATATTTTAGAAACCGGAAGGAAAAATTAATTCACGGAGTCAAGAAATAGCACTGCATTGCAACGTAATTTTGAAATTGAAAACTTGCTCTAATAGAAAAAGCTAAAACACGAAAGTTGTAGATGTCGTCGAGACCTTTTCTAAACATATATGGATCATATTATTTGGACAATGGAGCTAGGAAATATGGGCCCCGTACAGAGATCTGCGTAGAGGAGTCTGAATTAAAATAAATATTTTTACATCGTATATTTGGAAACCAAAACTGCAGGATGTGGATTTCTATTGAATATCAAAGTTGTAGAACTTTTCGGGAGTTATGAGATAGAGTCCAAGTTCATTTGAGCTCCGGACATGAGAGTTATGATTTTTAAAATTCGGTACTTAATATAGAAGATATAAAACTAATTTAGAGTCAATCTCTAACTTTATAGGCATGAAATAGACAACCGCATATCAATTAATATATTAGAGAGATTAGTACTCCTGTAGGCTGCAAAATACAGAGTACGATGGTATTGTATGGCGCAGCTTTCCTCGGACAAGGCAGCATGACAAACAGCATATGTCCAGTTACACCCATGCCGTAACACCAACCCCGTTGCAGCCGCTGCATATGCTCTTCCACCCTGCAACCCTGCTCCTCTCTCTCGGACATGCCAAACATTAGCATCATCATTCCTGCCCGGTAGTAGCCTTTTGTCCGCGCTTGATCAGAGATCAAGCAGCCCCTGATGCCTGACCTCATCGTAGATTCGTAGGTAAACCACGTTCCAACGCCACGCAGCAGCTGCGATCTCCGCCGCCCCATGCAGGCTTGTTATGTCAGGTTTTGGCACGTTAGCTAGCTCCGGGGGCGAATTCCCCAGTGCAACGCTACAAAAACAGCAGCATCTATCCGTGGCGGCGTGGAAGCTGCACCTGCGAGACAGCGGCGGTTCCATCCCTGTCCAGGTAGTCGGGCTCGTGATGACGAGCGAGGTCACCGAAACCAACAGTCTCTAGATGGAAGTTCAGGCTTTGTACCGCCCCTCCATTCCTCGCTGCCGCCCGGACCATGCATGTGTCTCCTTCCCTGGTCCCTGGACACTGCAGAGTTCGATCAACTGTACTGTAGTACGCACTGACCTTAATGCATATGCGGAGTAATTACGAATTTGTGTTATGCGTTCTTAAGTACTACTACTGTAAAAACAAAACTGAGACGTGGCACTGTGCTTGTTTATCAAGTTCCGGCCTCACGCTTATCGAGTTTAAATTTGCAAGAAGAGAGGAGGTCCTCTCCTGCGTCCTGAGACTCCTGACAACAAAGGCAGTGGTTATTTGCTCGGAGGACCAGCACAGCAGTGACGCGGCACATGGGCTACACGTCCTACGCACGCGGGATTACTGCCGCAGCCATAGCCAAATTGTGTACGAGTCACATTAAACCCATGTCGTACGGACGATGAGGCTTTCTTATCCGTTGTGTTCCCATTATCAGAGGACCACTACCTACATAATTTTTGGAACATGATTCATGACTGGTCATGAAGCCAGCGTTCCATAGTATCAGCATGTGACTAACAGGTCGCGATTAAAAATGGACTTCATACTAATAATGGGCATGATGATTCATAAAGATATCTAAGATGTTCTGATACATGTTTGCTACATACGGATAAATGGAGAGATAAATATAGTAGGGCGTGTATTCTATTGCACGTATGGCAACGTTCCAACGTACGGGAACATGCATGTGCTATCTCTCCCTCCCTCACAAAATGCAACGTTCCAATAAAACCGGCTTAGACCGGGATTCCCGGAAACCGTGGAAATTGGGCGGGATCCAACTGGGATTTCAATTCCTATATTCAATGTGCACCAGGGTCAAAACAAATTTGTCTCTTAAAAATCCAAAATTTAATTAATATTTTTTTTGAAAAATTATGAGTAAATAAAGAGAGGCATCAGGGTGATTTGTGACAAGATATGACATGTCTATAAGATAAGACTAAAGGAAGGTAACATTTCAATTTAGCGGACAAAGGTTGGTTGAGTTCAAGTGACTTGGTGAGCCCTAGATTATTTCTCTTGAACAGAGGGAGCATTTGCTTTTGTGTCACTTGCATCGGAACAAAAGGCTTCCCGGTTTGCTCATACAAGTCCTGCAGTACAAAGTCCACCGTAATTCCGAACACCGTTTTGGATTTTGGAATAGTCAAACTTGGTAGAGGTAATAATGAAGAAATTCCAGCAGAAACTCCTTATTAGTACTAGTATAACATACTCAACACTCTATCCGTGCCACTCTAATTGTTGAACCTCAGAACAGCAAAATATGAAGAAATGAAACCACACTCTAATTGTATCTTTTGGAGTATGATCTTTTGAACAAAGACGAGTAATTTTTAGGATCACCGGCATGTCCTGTGTTGCTTCTATGGCTAGCGGAAAAACAGAAAACACGGTTCCATTTTTCACCCGGAAATTCAAGAGTTTATCATGGCCAAAAATCATGCGCGCTGAGAAACTCTATTACTCCAACAAGGCAACAACACATAAGTTACCTCGAAGCCATAGGTCTTCACGTGGAAGAACGTCAACTTGTCTGAAACCATTTTCTTGCATTGGATTACGTGCTAGCTGCGTCCAGCTAGTTATCTCGGGAAGGCAAAGCAAATCCATCGACGTGACAAGTTTGCGTTTGGGCAGCCGCCTGCCGGCATGTAGAACTGGCGCAGGGATCGGCTCAGACCCATGGTTTACCGGACGAGCCAACGTCAAGTCTACGATAGTACTACTACTCGTTCTAGGGTTGTGTAGAGTAGCTTGGAACAGAGAAACCGTAGGCAGTTCTAGAATTTTGTTTCTGCCGATCCGCGTGGAAACTTTGCAGGACAGGATTTATGATTTGGCAATATTTATCCCTGGACACATCAGAATGTTGGCTTTTTTCTCGAGGACACTCTTCAAATATTGATTTTTTTTCACAAGCATTAAGAATTATATTTAGAATATAACTCGATTTTCTAGAAAAATCAGCAAACATTTTCACTGACGTAATACTTGCAAAAATAAATAATACTTCTTATGAAAAATATTAGTAATTCTAAAAAAATTAGCCATGATTAGATGTGCTAATACCGACTGCAAGGGTAATATGGTTATTTAAGAATTCCTATCTCTCCTCTATGAAAAATAAGTCATATTTTAATATCTTAAATGTCTATTAATAAATTATCACAATTCAATAGTGTAACATTGGCAAAACCAAAAAAGAAAAATATCTACTAACAAATACCAACATTCCACAATGTCATGAGCAAATTGTGCCTTATAATTTTTCAGCTTTTGCTGATTTATTGTAGTATGATGCATGATCAGTGGCCATTTGGGATGCGAGCAGTAAACCAACAAGACGGATCTGTGCCGTTGCCTTCTGTTCTGGCTGAGAAGAAGACGACACTTCACCAGTCCCAAAAACGCAGCTTTCGGCCACTCGAGAAAGGTGGTAAGGCGTGCGGCTCGCCATGGAGGTGCTGCGTTACTGCGTACTCGTACTTGACCTTTGCTGTGCCATTTTATTTAACCTATCGTAAATTGCTATCAGTGTGTAGCTTAGGATACCAATATTCGTATTCTCAGTGAACATGTACTATACGGTATGATTTTTTTGGTAATTCGTTCGTGGTAAAAACAATATTGAGGTTTGTACTGTCACTGATGTGGCACATAATAAATCACTAGTACGATCCTCGTCAGTAGACTCTACACGTAAGGATCATCCGTGACCGTACACAGCTGCATGTAGCCGATTGACTTACGTTGACAGCGTGCATGTATTCATGCAGATTCCTATCAAGATATGAGTACGTACTAGTGACAGTCGACAACAGGCAAACTCACGGTCCCGGGCCAAATATACACTGAAGGAACGCATGTATAGTTTCTGTGTTCGGGTCTATGCATGGCCACATTTGGCTAGGTTTCAGTTTATTTAACAGAAGTACAGAAATATAAACATAAAGTTTGACACGGTTTCATGATTTTGTAGGAGTTGTACCTAAAAACTGAAACTTAAACGCTATCAAGTGAGACTAAGACATATCAAGCTGATCATGACCGTGATTCCGTGAATGGTCCATCTAAGACTTGATTTTTTAAAAAACAAAAACTATCTAAGACTTGCAGAAAGATCTAGAAGAGAGCCGAATTAAAGGCACGTCTGAGGGGCACATTTTATTTTTCAGGGGCACATGCACATCCATTCCGGTCAAAGAACACACGTACAGACAATGAAACCGACGGAGACCCGTAAACAATGCAAGTACCAGTGATGAACGAAACACGATGCAGTGCAAAGTACTACCACTGATGATTAACCATAAGATATGGTTGAATCTCTGCTTCATCTTCCATCAGTAGTAGTACAAATTATAATATGGAGCACCTTTTTCGGCAGATAAATTAACAAGCAGATGTCTCTCACAATAATCAACAATCTATTATATAATTAAAGATCATGGAATTAATAGTGTTGCTCGCGTGGTCGCAAACGTGACCCCCCGTTACACAAAGTACAAAATTGGTAGCCACCGGCTGGAGACCCCACGACGAGGTGGATGCCTGTGCCTACCTGGGCCTGTAACGAGGGCAGTTGCTACCACCAGCTAGCTTTGCTTCACCCTGCCTCCTGCAACGTCTCGTCAAAACACTGCACTGCACCGAGATGGCCCTAGAAAAGGCCATCCATCTCTCTCAGCGACCAGCATCCAACCAACCGACACTCTGTCACTCTCTCTCTCTCTCTCTCTCTCAGTCTCTCTACATGGCTTGCTAAGCATCACTGGATTACACTTAATAAGTACTAGTACTAATACTAACACTAGTAGCTAATGAACAGCATAATAACAACACATAGATATATAGGGTGGACGATCTGTACTAACAGCAACGAACGGCATTATATTAGAGCCGGATCAGAGAGCTCGATCGGTCGGTTAGGAGAGCGGCGCCCTATGGGGTGCCCCCTTCCGCCTGTTGCCGCCGAGGGACAGCACGAGCTGAGGGAAGAATCCGCTGCTGCTCTTCTTCTTCCTGGCCGGGACGACGACGTTGTTCCTGGAACCGGCGGTGCTGGAGCCTCCTCCGGTGGCGTTGGGATCCTCGAGGATGGAATTGGGAGTGACCTGGCCGGCGGCGTCGTCTTCGAAGCGGAGGTTCTCGAAGCCGCAGCCGAGGTCTGGCACTCCGCCGCCGGGCGCATACAGGATGTTGGACAGGTCCCCTCCCTGCATCATCACATGATCCACCTGCATGCACCATAATATGCTTCGTCGTCATTAGTAGCTACCCTCACTAGTTGATCATCTCATGGAAATAAAACGTATAGCACGTACGTGCACTACACCACTTAGTATATGTATATCAAGCAACTGTGCATGTCAGAAGAACGCGTGCGACAACTTATTTAGCTAGGAGCGTGACAGCAGGTTGACACGCTGCTTGCTGAATTAAATCTTTGTGGGATACTTCAGCAGTATGTATACCTTGCAGGAGAGGCAGCAGAAGTGGAAAGGCTCCTGAAGTATCCTGGCACAGGTCAGGCACACGTTGCCAGAACCCTTGAAGGGCCTAGATTGAGGCCGCTGCTTCAGGAAGATCACCTTCGCACCGTTGATTGTGTAGGACTGCATTCATATTTGCACAACACCATGCACCAAAAGAGGAGAAGAGAAGACTTTCAGCTAATAAGATTTTTTTTTTGAAAAACACACACAGTGAATGATTAAATGGATCACCGTACCTGAACAAAGGAGCAGTCGATGAGCCTCTCGAGATCGTCCAGGCGCACCACGTCATGGTACACGTACCTCCGCACCTGTGACCACGTACAATACCACATATTTATACGGTCGATCACAAGTACCGTTAAGAATCTTCAAGAACAATTCCGTCCATAATCAGGTTGGGCTGGGCTGCTGGTGCACGAGTGTGAACGTGGTGGTGAGGTACAACGTAACACAGTGGTACAACTTCAAAAATAATTTCTCCCCGATCCGGACGCATGCATGCAGAAAAGGCCCGGTGAGTCACCGGTAATAATTGCGACTCTTTGACCGGCGGCTCGTCGCCATCCTTATCGCGGGAGACCGACCAAAGAAGAACTGCATCGGCAACACTGGAATATTACGAAACTACCCTCCCGGTGCGGTACGCCTCGACCTAATCCAAGCAAGAACGAGAGGGCAGAGGGGTAAAAGCTTTGTTAGCCAGAGTTAGACTACCCCGGGTAAAAAGTGAAAATGGTGAAAACCAAAACCAGGGAGAGAGCGAAAGCCTTGTCCGGTTTGGCCACTCACTCACACAGGAACCGAGCAGCAGCAGCCGAGCCACTAGAAGCTAACTGTGGCCTGAATGGATGAACAGTATCATATATCATGAAGGCCGCTTTGGACGCTAGCAACCATGGATTATACAAAGGCGAGCGAGCAACAGTGTCCCTTGTTTGACAACAGGATGCCCACTTTTTTACCTCGGTAAAAAACTTACCGGTGGTGCGGCCAATGACTGCATAGCATGGCGGCAGGGAAGCCCCCACACACTCATCCCTCAACCAACCAGCAGCGTCTTCGTCCGTTGCAGAGGGAGCTCGTAGCGAGGATCAGGGGACGGTGCTTTGCTATACATGGCAAAAACAATCCCTGATAACCCAGCCCATTTGTGTTCCAAATGCTGGGTTGCTGCAGAGTTGTAGTCCGGGAAAGACAAGCAGACGAAATTCACAAAAAAGAAGTGCACGGTGTGAACTGACGTAAGAGTTTGGAACAAATTTGGCACTACAGTGGAATCACTATTAGCACCGTTAAGAGACAGGCCGCTTTATGCCATAGGAGTATGAAAGAGAAGAGTGCGTGGAAAGGTCAAGCAGCGATCTGATGAGGAGGGAGACGATGGTGCCAGCCTTGGCTGCGACGTTTGCAGGCGGGCATGCGCTGCAGGAAAGCGTCAGGCAGTGGCCGTGGAAATGGAATGGAACGATGGGAATTCAGGTTAATTATACGACCATGCTAATTTGGGGTGTGTGGCCAACGCGCATCACCATTTCTTTTCTTTCACATCTCCTCCCCCTCTCTTCTCCTAGTAAAGGTAGAGGGAGGAGGAGAGCGAAGGAAGAGTTACTCCTGCCACCAAACCGAGCCAGAGTGTGCAGAACGACAGTAGCGCACAGGATGGAAACGGAAGAAGGTGAAGCGTGCAGAAACAGTGGATGAAGAAGAAAGATGTTTATCGCAAGAGAATTCTTTTCTCTCTTTTTTTCTGGAACAAGTATCGCAAGAGAATTCTACTACTTAACCTTTTGTACTACTTAAATTCGGTTGATTAACGTGTTGGTGCGGGTAATTAGGCGTCGTGTTAGCTAAACATGCGGCTGACGAAAGCGACAAGGGGAAGCGGAAAGAGCAGCACGGGGTTCTAAGCCGAGCAGGTTGATTGCCTAGGGACTGCGCTAACTCAAGCAGCCCGCCGCAATTAAGCCCAACCAAAGCCACTAGTATGCTTCGTAATTAATGAAGACGAAACGAAAACCTAGCTTTTTTTTAGATAATGAAACGAAAACCTAGCTAATAGAGTAGTAGTAGGCTATATCTACAGCAACTTGTCGTAGATCCCCCTTTGAGAAGCAACTACTGACGCAAAGGGAGGCTAATCCGGCCAATTAAGCAAGTACGACGAGCTCTTCTCTTCCTCCCGCTACAGTGAACACTGAATTGAGCATAAACACTGGAAGAATTGCCACTGCTTGCATGCGTGAATTATATTAACACCCGTGTACTTCATCAAAAGCAAAGCAGTGAAGAATTACAATAGTATAACAGAGGGAGGAGTAGTAATTACTAGCATGCGGAGCATGGCGAAACCAAGACAAGTGGTAATTCGTCAAGATCAGTACTACTAGTAGCATTTAGGAGGGAGGAGATGAAGGAATTGGTAATCAAGAAGCTAATAAGAGCAGGTCCTTACTTGGATGAGCGGGTGGCGGCGGTGCGCGGGTGCGCAGTGCGTGCAGATGCTGGTGCAGCAGCAGAGGCAGAAGATGTTCTTCTCGTTCTTCTTGTAGTTCTCGTGCGCTTCGCACCCCACGAAGAAGCTCTCCTCCACCAGCCCCCCGACCCACCCTGGCCTCATCCCCATCCTCTCCTCGATCTCTAGCTATTGATCTCACCAATTCTCTCTCTCTCTCTCTCTCTCTCTCTCTCTCTCTCTCTGCTGATTTTGAAGGACAAAGAGAGGAGTGGACACAGTTAAGCAGAAGCAAGGGTGCGAGAGCGTTCCGTTTCAGCTGCGGGGGGCTTGTTTATATAGAGATAGAGCGCCGGAGGCGGGGATCACTCACTAGTCACTACTGATGAGGTAGAGGTGATGTGAAGAGGAGCCTTGGCTGTGTGATGTAGTGTTGTCGTCGAGCAAAATGGATCGATAGAGAGGGTGCCTAGCTTGCATTGCGAGTGTGGTGGGGGACAGGCAAATGGGTTCGGCGGTCAAACACATTTGGGCGTCACGGTCCAAGTGTCCCGTGATTGCTGCAGCACCGGGGATTCGGCAACCCGCCAAGGAGCTCTGAGTGAGCTGCTCTTTCCTGAATCCTTCTTCTCTTCTTCATCCGTGCGTCGCGCTGCGTCCTCCGCACAAATTTCAGGAGACGTGGTCGATCCTCGATGATACTGCTAGATCGTTGAATTTGATTCCTCAATTACTCGTGTTTTCCTCGCCCTGAAGCTTGGCATCTTTAGAAACTCAGTCGATCACATGCTGCCTCATTTCAGGCCACGAATTTTTCACCGTCGCGTCGTGTTATCCGGACTCCTCCGGAACAGTGACCGGAACCTAGTAGCTCCAAAAGCGATTGAATGTGGTCAACAACCGTTTTCGTTCCCCCTTGCCATGCACAAGAACAGAGATGGACTCGACGGGCCGGCTTATAGTACTGTTCACTTGGCACGGCAGCGCCTTTTTTCCCCTGTTGCTGCTCTCTTGGGCGCTTGTTTTATGTGGCCGTTCATGCCGCCCACTAATCTCAAAGCCCTCTTTCCCGCTTTTTTCCCAGCTTCGCTCGCTTGGACGGTTGCAGTAGTAGGTCTTCTAGGGGCATGCAGCTGCCTCGTGCTCCTACTCCTACTCCTACGCACAACGCAGTGTGTGTATCGTATCAGTAGCTCAGTACCAGTACGTACGAGCTGTGCGTAGTACTAGTAAATTTGATTTACAGCTGTGCGCCATTTCCTTTCCTCGATCCGTGGAGGTAGTGGGACGGCACTACGGCAGAGCTTCTATCCGTACCATCGCTCGTCTATCCATTGAACCTTCGTGGGTCTTCTTCAGACAGCTTCCAGACATTGAAATGTTGGAAGAACTTAGGTCAACTCCAAGTACCATCAAAGAGTCTTTGATTTTGCAACAACCTCAAACTGTTTTTCTGCTCATCAGAGAGCCTATTCGCGCTTCCACACAGATGCAGATTAAAAGCGCTAACTGATCGATGTACCCGAAGAAAGAAGCAAAGCGACGAAAGCTTGCAGTTTCCTCGACTCGAAAGCAGAATCCAGGACAAGAGAATCTCTGCGCGCGGGAAGAACACAAGACCATCAACCCGGCCGTCGTGCAGCTTTGCCGCGCACTGTGCGAGACGGAGGAGGCTGTACTTTGGCTACACCCACACTGCTCATGATTGCCTCAGAAATGACTTGGCAACGGCATCACCTGACGGCCACAACGCTATTGGATCGGATACCTCTCCTCCAATGATTAGTTTCGCATGAGTCTCCCGGACCTAGCAGACCTCACCGCCCGGCCGGTGCCGGTGACCACACACGCATCACCCAACAACGAGCTCCGTCCTTCTACCGTGCAACAAGACCACTAGCACTCGGTGGAAAGCAATTTTCAGATATGGACGGATCAGTGCAAGCGCTAGCTCTATATATCTGCAGATAACACACATGCATATATATATGCTAGGCATCACTTGGCTACGTTTAATTAGCAGGTGGTAGGACTGACTATACGGGCATCAAGGAGAGGTACTATATATACGGCAACGCACGTGATGGAGACGGGCAGCAATGATCTGGGGCAGATCGAGCATGCAACGCAACAAGAATCCATATTCATGGCGTTATGGTAGTTTGTCCCGACGCCCGCTTTTGGCACGCCTAGTCCTCCTCTAGGGGCGACCATTTTCGGGCGCATGGCATTGGCATGTGGCTTTAACTCGTCGTCCTCTCAGCTCACACCCGATTCAGGGGTCCGGACACATGCGTTGCACAGGTCAACAAAAGAAACTTCCCTGCTGGCCCCGTGCATTATATTTGCCCCGTATACTTACTGTGCCACGCATGTGAGCCGGCGTCACGTGACTCAGCCATTGCATTCATCCTCTTTCGCGTTTGGATTTATATTATGTACCGTATGTATCGTGGTAGTATACTTTTACTGCATCTCAATTCTGAACTGAAAGAGAGGCAACGAAATTTGAGGCTCATCAAATTCTTGTGCAGGGGGGCTTGTTGGATGACAATCGATGCAGATATACGAGTTGAGGTCGTACATGAGGTTTACGTACTTTGTCAAATCACGATCATGCGGCGTTGCGGTTGATAATATATAATATAGCCACGATGAAGGGGACGCTGCCAAAAATATAGGGCCGGAACAAGGAACATGCGTTGTTGCACTTGCTGTACCGTAGTCTATTCCCAGAGGGGGGCCGCGCTGTGCATTTTTAGTTTTGGGACTGTGTTCCATGTCCACCTTTTGCCAACCAACCATCTTTTGAAAATTCCACTAAAAAAAACCATCTTTTGAAAATTCTGGACACCATCACCACTTTGGCGGCGTATCTCGTTGATTTGGTGTTTATATAATTTAATTAAGGTTCTAGCTAGCTTCAGGGAAATTAAAAATATATATATTAGCCGCACATGATTTTTCAGATGAGATACATGCAGGATTTGACTGACTTAATAGAACTCTTTTTCTTTTTCTAGATAGTAAAGTTATCTAGTTCTTATGCATCAATCAGTGGACACCAATTAATTAACAAGAACAGTGTACTGGCATTATTGGCTCCCCTGCAATTGGAAAGTACACTCCTACAGTCCCACTTTGTTGGGCCCCATCAGCCATATATATGACCAATCATCAGTTGTTTATAAGGATTGCATGTTGAGCATAAAATTTTCTAATTCTGATAATAAAACGTAGAAAATGATCATCAAAATTGAAAGAAAAAGAGACTTGCTAATTTTCAGCTGACTGAAAATTTGAGCTAATTTCAGTCATCACTTTGAGCCATCGGATCTAGATCCAACAATTTATAATTATTATACAAATAATTTAAAAAAAAATAAAATAAAACATAAAGTAACAAATCATTGAATGCTTTCAGTCGATTCAAAGTTAGGAAATATGAAAGAAAAATCGTGAGCTTGGACACTAATAATATATTCCAGTCAGGGCAAAAGAAAAAAGAAACAAAATCGAACGCACAGAGATAGAGAAGTGAGACTGGGGAAACCCAAACTTTGAAGAGGCATCATCTATCTTTTGCAACAACCAAGCCCACACAGCCCATGAATGTCGCCATGCTTGGGCCGGGAACAGAAACGACACGCCATGGCTTGCTTCTGCCTGGTCGTCGTCGACATGACAGACCCATGCCTCTGTCTGCTCATCCAGCTGCATGATGAATTGTTGATCCTCCTAAAAGGCGAAGGACCCAAGAGGCCAAGACAATGCTGCCGTAGCTCGCCGTTGGTTCGCTACTTCGCTGCAGGCGCATGATCCCACCGGCCGGCCGGCCGCCGGTAATGACGTCCATCCATTAGTCCTGTCAGTCTCACGCCTTACTGATGCTTTCAACACTTGGTCTTGGCTGCAATAGCTTCAGTCAGTTTCCATTTGACTGGGGTCTGTCAGAGGTTAACAGGTTAAAGCCTTTTCCGGGGTCCTGTATGCAACAGCTTCGTGTCGGTTCTCCTTTTACTCCACACACAGTCACTGTGATAATCGTCCATGACAAGTCTTTTAGCACAGTAGTACGAAGAACTAATAATGCTCCTGCATAGATTTTGAAGCCTCCTAGTAGTACTGTGGAAGAGAACTGGTTTCGATAACTCTGAGCCGTAAATTCGGAGCAAACAGAATCTACGGCCAAGCATGCCGCCAAGGCGCGCGGCCGTGGCGTGGACATCGTCCCACGCGGAGACGACACACCGTCGTCTGCCCGCCGGGTCGCCATGTGCCGACGTGACTTGTCCATGGGGCCCTCGCCGCCGCCCGCCTCTGCCGTCCGTACGACGGGCTGGGCCCCACGCACGCACCAACGACGAACCCACCTGCGGCCCGGCCACCCAGGGTGGATCTGGGCCCCAGCGGAAGCGGCCAATCCGAACGCCGTCGCGTCCGCGTGTCGAGTCGAGACGAAGACCGACCGACACCGGCGGTGGTGCCAACGCGGCGTCCATGGCTGGCTGCCGCTGCCACTCCGGCGGGAGACACGCCAAAGCTCGGGGGGACAGCCAGCCAAAGCTCCTTGGTGGAGCCATGCCCTTGAATGACCGCGCCTGCAGCTGCAGCTGCACCATGTGTTGTGGGGAGCCTGCCCTGCTCGTGGCATGCATGTGTGCTACTGGTACCAGCAGGCAGACCTGGCTGTTTATCGTGTCCACGGAGAGGAGGGAGCAGCAGGACGCAGAGAGCACAGGATCCCCATCGGATCCCCACGGGTTAAATTTGGCAACTGCATATGTTACGTACATACTCGTATCGCGCACAGTTTTTAGTGCTACGTCATTGTCAGATCCATTATTACTGCTTCAAACTTTCTACTTATCGTTAAATTACACTTGTTGATTCCATGTCGTTGTAGTACACTTGCTGATGAACTGCGACCTGAACAAGATGTCTCAGGTTGTGCGTTGCGTGGTTGCGATTGCGAGATGTCGCACACTAATCCACTACAAAGCTGCACAACCCACAGGGGGGACGGGGTGCATGACATAACTATATTTTAGGCGTGGGTTGCATAACATATATGGAAAACAAAAAAGTCTCGGATGACTTATGATCTTTGTCCCAGATATAGACCAGGTAAAGGGCTGAGTTTCGACGAGGCCCAGAGAGTCTGAATAACTCAATCCGCAACAAGGCCCACTACAGGAGGCATTTTAACTCAAGCCACCACAGAGCAACTGCAAACTCCATTCACAGATTCATAAAACTTGTACTACCAGAGGGGAAAGCATAAGTACATTACTTTAACCCTTCTTACACATATATAGCATACATAAGACCCTGATTTATTCTTCCTCCACTTTGCAGAACACAAACAGAGCAGAAAATCCAATTTGACAGGAATCCAAAGTATCACGGTTTTCTACACAAGAATGCTCACTTAGCATTAAGAGAACAAGGAAAGAGGCAGACAACACTCTGAATGCTTGCTCATGCAATGCAGATCAAGCCCCCTCAAACCTCTACTGCTGCCTGTGAAACAAAAATGTATAGTTTCAGGATAGAGCAAACAACTAAGTGTCAAACACATGCTTATGAAGGCTAATCATATACTACATGCACGCAGCTGAAAACATATGTACTCTTCCTCAGTAATTACATGATTGAATTTATCATGGTTTGATTTATTTTGCTTCAGCTTAGTTAATTGCAGAAAAGGTAAACAGCAGCATATATACTGTGTATGTAAGCCTTCTCCAATATCAATACAAGTGAAGATTTCAAAAAAAAAAAAAAAAAAAAAAAAAAGGAATGGACGGCAACTTACTTGTGAAGATTTTCCATGGCAGCTTCAAGTTTCTTCACATCAGCACCCACTACTTCACTAGCCTTTTCACCTTTGTGATAAAAATGGAAAGTAGGCTGCAGAAGAGTCAAATATTTGCAAATATAAGGAGTATGATTGAGGGTTGAAGAATTCCAGATAAACGGCACAAAAGAATGCTTCTCACAAGGGCAGCCATGTAATCATGTCCTACCATAATGGTTATTTTGCATTTAACAAAGTTAGGTCTTATAAACCATTGTGCAGTCATGCTCACTTATTCAACACAAAACAACACTATTGGCAAGTTTCAGTAGAGCTCAACACACTAGAACGACTGATCATAAGATGTCATGAGTTATATTGTTATGAAGCACAGCTTACCACAGAGAATATCTTGAGAGGACCAAGTTTGCTTCCAAGTCCATCCTGTAACGCCAACATGAAAAAGAAATCCAAATTACCAAAAATATGAAAAAGAAGAAAGAGGACCAGCATGACTTAAGCAGGTTGTAAGTTTCAACCATCATTGCACATTGACACAAACACACAGGAGTAGAAGATATAATGTATTTGAAACACATAACAACAAGGATGCATCAGGAATGAACCCTGCTCCTAGTACATACTTATTTTATAGTTACTGATTAGATAATCCCAAATGGAAAACTATATCATAAACAACTGTCAACCAAGAATACTACGACGTATTAAACTGCAAATTGTTGTAAGCCACTCCCATTTTAAGAAATCAGCAAGACTGTTGTCTCAAAATATGTCATGGAGGCATTCATTAACCTTTATGATGAAATAATATGCGAAAACACAGGTTTCAAGGGCATTGTTTCAACCATTCAAGTAAAAATTGCAGGAACAATTTTGTCAGCTGGAAAACATACTACACAAAGGACCTATATTCTCACTCTCCACGCTGCAGGCAAATTGTTCACTTTAATGAAGGTATAAGTTGTTGGCAAATTTCATGAGCAGCATGGTTTTCAGAGCAACTTCCACCATGAGATAACAAACAAAAATCATGCGCGAGTAATAGGTTTCCTCTACTTTGTATATTTACAATGCCGGAAAGGTCAATGATGTAAAGGTAATAAGTGAATCAAATGTGCATGAGAAAAGTTTGTCGATTGCCATTAGTCTGTAATACTTAGCAAGAATCAACCGTCAAGTTTATACTGTAATCCTAAACAACAAACATGGCAGACTGCAATAACAATGAAGCAACAAAATTATTGTAACATCAAGAATAAACAGAAATGCCTAAGATGCAACAATTCTAGATAGGAAACAGCAAACTGTAACTATGATTCCTGAGCAAATTGTAGTACAAGTAGCATGCTTACCATGTCAATGTCAACTTTATACACAGGAATGCTGGGATACATGTCGCTCAGCTTAGCAATCACGGGTGCGATCGCCCTGCCTGCAGCATGAAACGACAAAACATGAATCACAGAATGCATCGAACCCTATGCTTGCAGTCAGAGGCTTCAGAGCACTTACACGGCCCACACCATACTGCCGTGTAGTAGAACACAGCCGGCTTCTTCTCATCTGCAGAACCAGCAGCCATCACAGAGGCACGAAATGAGATTCGAAGCATCGCACCCAATTCACCACAGAGCACCAAATTCGCCTAGAACTAGATGAGACGGAAATTAATGCGAGTGACGGAGTCGCACCTTGGACCTTGGAGAGGATGCTGGAGAAGGAGTCCGCGGACCCTACGACGACCATGGCCGAACCACCTGCACGGACCACGAGAGGAAACCGTCAAGTCCGGGGAGTCACGCGAAGGAGAAGTGTGGGGGGAGGAGGGGAACGGGAGGAGTGCCTGCGGAGGAGAAGAGGCGAGAGAGTGCGGGGAGCGCCGGCGCTGGCGAGGAGAAGGACGGGAGGAGGGGCGCCGGGCTAGGGTTCACTGCGACGAGGAGGCGGTGAGGTTTGGGAGCGGCGGAGAAGGAGGCGGCGAGTGGAAAGAGGCGAGAGAGACGGCAGAGTCGGCGAGCCATACCACGTTGCGGTTGCGCTGCACGGGCACGGCTCGCCTCTCGTAGCTATGGGGGCCTAAACGCAGCGCCGCTACGGCCTCGGCGGACGAGTTGGGCCTCGGCGATTTTCTGAGAGAAACTGAGCCTACTTGATAGTCAACTGAACATTCTGGGCCGTGTAATTTGGTTTGGCCGTTAAATGTTCTACAATACCGCTAAGGAATTTTATTTCAAACTGTCGCGTTTCTGGAATTCATGCTAAAAAAACAAATTCTACAGCTCCAAAATTTTCACTGAATCCAGTTATTTGTAAATAAATTATAGCAAATAATTTAGTGATTAGGTGGAAAATAACTGACTTACGTAAAAGTTTTGCTTTAACAAGTACTCTCTTCGGATTTAAATTATTGACACAGTTGACTTTTTTAGTTATGTTTAATCATTCGTCTTATTTAAAAATTTAAATTTTTATCAGATATTTTATTATAATTTATTTTATTACTAAAAAAATTAAACATACCATATAATTTTGTATATTTGAATAAATATTTAATTTTGAATAAGACGAATGGTCAAACATAGCTAAAAAAATCAATTGCGTCAATAATTAAAATCCGGAGAAAGTAACAACCACCGTTTCTAAATAAAAAAGAAAAAGTAACAAAACCACCAAATGGAACCCAAGGTTCATGTTTTCTAAAAATAGTAACAATAGCATCAACAGATACATGCATGTCTTACAAGTCACAATATTCTATACCGCGCTTCCAGGATACATTTGCAAACTCTTACTCGGCTGCAGCGGAAACCGGGTGATCACCATCGGTAGCGTTCCGCATCTTCTCCTTGCTTGCAACATCAATGACCAGATGGTCATCATGGCCACTGTACTCCCTGAAATTCGCGGCCCTCTCCAGGTTCTTCACCTCCTCTATAACCAGCTCCAGCCGCACCACCATCTCCACCAGCAACGAAGCGAACGCGGCGAACGGAAGCGCCTCGGAAAACTCGAGGCTGGTGACGGCGATCTTACTAAGCGTCGGCCGAAGCATGGTCCTCTCGTTGCGCTCCGCCACCGGTTGATCTATCTTGGTGCTCTTCCGTTCTACCAGTGACGTTGTATCAGTCTTGAACGACGGAAGCGTGGCTCTCGCGGAATTTAGTTCCATCAGCATACGGTTATTGGCAGCTCGCGCATGTTTGGAGCCGAGGAAGAGCCGCGGCTGTGATCTTATGGCCGAGTTCAGATCCTGCAGCGCTTCGTGAAGATGGTCGGACAGCACGTCAGGGGCACAGCGCCGGTGGCTTCTTACGCTGACTGCAAGCTCCTGCAGAACTTTGGCAACTTCTCGTGCGACTCTTGTGCATGGGTCTCGGAACAGCGATCTGACGGACGGCGGAGTCTTGAACATCAACAGAAACACAACCAACCATGTCAGCAAGATTCATTTGGAGAGAAAATGTGTTGTTTTACATATATGCTAGTAATAATAACTGAAAGAATGTTCTATTCTAGAAGAAAAGAGGTCCCTTCAAAAGTTGGGGCTTTTGTAGTACCTGAATCTCAGATTCCAGACATCCATGAAGTGCAGCAACAGTATAGGCAAAGTGTCTGAGAACGGATCCGAGCTTCACATACTTCTGCCATGGGTAACTGTAACAGTGCATTGAATGCCTTGGCTCCCAGCTTGCGTAGTGTGCCTGATTATTTTGTTAATAATATGTTCCGGCTGTCATTAACTTTGACTGTACTTGAGATAGAAGCAATTTGAAGGAGAAGGAAGTAGGAAAGGCTGCTTACCAAGCTCTCATCACTTGATTTTGAATCCAAGACTGCCCTATAACCGATCTGAATAGATGCTCTGGCTTCATGGCGTTCAAAAACTTTGTCGTCCTTTTCTTGTTCTCTGAAATACTCATCCACGCAAGCTGCAACCTTTCTTTGGTAAGATCTTTGATGAGTTTTAATAACTGTTACAAGCTTTATTACTACGATGCGAGTGGTACACACCTTCAATCGATTTTGCTAACCCTTCAAATTTGCGAACGGTGCAATTGTGGAGGTCTTCTCCAGACCAGTTTGGCAACACTAGGAGACTCATGAACAGGCATATCGCGCACCCAATGGCAATAGTACTTAGGCGATCTCTCGCCAAGGGTACCACCTCTTCTTGGCGGAAGCTTGATACTGTTATCAGGTTGAAGGTTAGAAGAAAAATCACCACCCCGTAGTCGTAGTTCTTCTTGATTTTCGGGAAGAATCTCAGGTATGTAGCAGCAAATCCTGTCGATCAGAGGGGAATAAGCAACAACATGAATTTTCATAATCGAGTATCATGTATTATGTCGTCAGTATTAATTTTAGGAGGCACATACCTATCAGGAAGACTGCAGATGCCACGAAGAAACCACGGAAAACTTTTCCGGATTTCACTGCTACGAGTTCAATGAGAAATGCTAGAGAGCCTGCCACTATTGTTCCTAATCCTCTATTCAGTCCTTTGCATATGGTTGCACCTGGTTATCAGCAATCACTAATAAGTAATTGAGCAACTAAAAACAGCAAACTGTTTTTGGCTTTGTACTGATGATTGCAGCTAATTACCTGCGGTGAATTCAAGTACGACAACCACAGTCATGACAGCCCACATTGCATTCTTCCCAATTCCTTTGAAGAAAGGTTCTAGTATGTACAATAGCGAGACCAGCGTGAGAGCTGTCCCAGCCTTGAGAGCATGAATAGCTCTCCTTGGATCTTCTCTTCCGATACTCCATGCGTATCTTCCCCACGAAGCAGGAGTCCTCAACAAACTACTTTTCTTGCCGCTGGAATTTAGAGCACAAGCCATTGCCGCGGCCTATACCAACAGGCAAATGAAGATGCTAACGCGGGGGAAAAAAGACGAAAGTTCTCGAGGAAGTGATGCATTCCTGCTCTTTTATACGAAATCAAAGCCTGAAAACAATTCGAGTAACTAAATATCATGCCATATATACTTTACCGACAAAGGCGTCTCGTGTGCTTTCTGGAACGTTGCTATCGTGTATGCCTTTTCAAGTGATAGTTGCTCCTCCTTTTGCATTGCATGTGACTTCTTTTTTTAGCAACTCGCAATTCTCATAAGTCCACATATATTTTCGCTCGAGTTTGAACATCTTTTGCTGCAAATGTATGGGGATATGGCAAGCTGTGGCCTTGACTTTGTATTGGACAATTGATTGAGGTCACGTGTAGAGGAAGTTGGTAAAGGAGCTGGACTTGGCGAGCCACTCGTGTGCTTCGACAGAGAACAGATGACAATTGGTTGAGGATGACTTGTGCGGAGGTGAGCTCAAGAAGGTTTTAGCGTGTGTGTTCTTTTTGCCAGCTGAATTGTGGCGATGGGCATCATGGCAGCCGTCAGAATTTTATTTTATTTTTGGTCAATGGCTAGTTGCTTTTTGTTGGTTGATATCATACAATACAAGCTGAGACAGCACAGCCGCACATTTGGGAACCGTTGTTAATTAACTGAAACTGGTGTTTGAACTCTAAATCATGCATTTTTAATGTGAGGTTAGCAGTTTTAGTATTACTTGATTTGGAAATTACTACAAACTGTTGAGTGATTGAGAATTAGTTGAGCTGAGAAAATATTTGTGGACCTCTAAACTAGATTGTTGGTGGTTGTGATTTTTCTTTTTCTTTTGAGATTATTGTCCTACTACGGATAGATGGATTTTCTTCAGTTGGAAGTGAGACATTGGATGCAAGTGACTTTATTACTGATATTTATTATGTCTCTAAATTTATATCATGCTCTTCTATTGGAGTAAAAGGTTGTGTGTGTGTGTCGGTTTAAGAGGACATAGAGACAGAATGTAAATCTTTTTTCTTACAAAAACTCTTCCTCAGGATGGATGCATATAAACAAATTATATCATCAGCCTGAACCAGAAGACAGAAGCGATCGGTCTTCCATGAACTAGACCGCTCTACGTGTTGCCAAGGACATGTTCAGGCTGACATTCTGCAAAGCTTGAAAAATGGATAGTGCTGATTGCTGAATACAGGATCAGGAAGGCCCCTCTCCAATTGGGCCTCTTGGTGCCAATCTCCCAATTTTCCGATCGGGCCTCTCTCCATGGTCTATAAGACTAGAATCTTGGCCTGTAACTACTCGAGCCCAGTTGTTAAAGGCTTTTTGTGGACAACACTGACAGGTGATGTGTTTATGTTGCTATTCCATCAGAACCCGTAATGTTGCTTTAGGTGTGTGTTATCACCCTTTTAAAAAAAAGTGTGTGTTATCACTTATCAGTAGTTGGCCGGATGGCTTTATTAGCAACACTGACAGGTGAATATAATCAAATAAATTTAGGAAGAACCTGATGATGCACCGTGGCCCGTGGGAAAGGTCAGGGACCTACCAGTACATTCAACTTTGCTCTCTCAATAAGCTAATGCAAAAGTTAATCAGGGAGGTTATATATCGTGCTAGTTGATAGCGAAGGCAAAAGTAATCTAGTGCTGTGTGAGCAGCTGATGAATCTCTTGGTTTCTGAATCCTGCATTGCGCATTATCGATTTTCACTTTTTGAGGAATGTAGTGGGAGAAGTAAATCGAGATCTAGTTGACCAACGAAATGGTTAGTAGACATGTACCACGCCATCTTTGGACCTAGGACCCCCTCTGCTGCTATTTTTCACCACAGCCATGATTCGGTTCCTCAAGAATGCTTCAATTCCCATCAGTCCCTTTTTCCATGACGGGCCACCAAAAGACAACGCCCTTGCTTGCCGGCTACCTCAAGCGCATGCAGATCTAGACATACAGAGCCAGTACAGATTTGCCGTGGACTCCATGAACTTGCAGTACAGATGGTTGCTGGTGACATTGCTGACCAGTTCAAGGAAGTACTACTGCGAAAGTTTACCATTGTACTGCGCTGCGGTACATCGTCGACGTTTGTCGGGTGCAAGCATGATGCATCCATCTGGAACCGACTGATGAACACCTAGATTAATAAATTGTTATTATTAAAAATAAATATCTGAGTTGCATTGTGATGTTCTCTTTGTTAGATTGTTTTCTCCGAACATTTCACATGAGGCCGGCTTTATTTGGAAAAGTTGTAGCCTTGGAGGACAAGCTCCACCAACCTTATTTGGTGGACAGGCACGGCTCCATCAAAGATCGTACCTTTGCTTTGGTACACTATTCAAGATTCTAATGCAATTCAAAATTTGAGTTAAGCATATACTAGGTCGCATATATGTGTTTACTTTGCTTTGCACATTTCTTACTTTCAGGTCATATCATCGTTCTTGACCTCGGGGCAAAATAGGCAGGAACATCAAAGCGACGAAACATTTCTTTCCACGGAGGTAGGTGAATTACACGGTTTTCTAACGGAAGATGAATGATCAACCGTATAATTTATCGGAACGTGAAGCAGTCAACGCACCTGTTTCAGCCCCTTCCTTTTGCATTATTTGATTGATGTTCTTCATGTTCCCGTGCTGTTGTCCATTGCCAGAATCAAACTGCGTTGCCGAAGCACATGCATTATTCAGGCTTGATCTGTGAGCCAGTACATAAATTAATCAACTTATTAATGATAGCTTGATCTGTGAGATAAGTGCGCATGCGCTTCATTATTAGTACCAGTATAAGTCCAAAAGCTGAACCCGTCTTGTCTTAAAATCGAAAAGAGGTCACAGACAGACACACAGTAGAGTTGAATGCAACCTTGCCCCTGCCTAGTTGACTCATCACGGCATCGCAAAGAGGCTGTCCAGCGCTTTGCGTCGTGCGATCGATCACTGGATGGAGGGTTCCAGGTCAGTGATGATAGTGATTATTAGGGAGTGCTTTTGCTTTTTTTTTTTCCCTGGAAGGATTGATGCGTGAATTCCGGCGGTGGTCCGTCGTCACAAGGTCATGGTCATGGATGGATGAGGTAATCAGGAGACGTGCAGGATTCCAGGTCAGTGGCCACTTGTGCGGACTGCATGATGCCGCCTGGGCTCGATCTCGTTGGATTGTATGGGGCGCCGCTCTGATTTTGCACGGAACCGCGACGGAGCTAGAGGACGGCGCGGGTGCGCTCTGAGGCGGAGGGAGGAACGCGGTGAGGTGCGCCGGTTAATCAATCCGTGATAGTGAGTGCGCGAGGTGATGCCGGTTAAAGAAGGTAACGAAAAGACGCCGGAGTTGCCTCTTCTGCCAGTTTCGGTGGACCGGCGCTAAACCAGATCGCCGGTAAAGGAAAAAAAAAAATCAAATCTTGCTGAACGTGGAGTCGCGCAAAATCGTACTGTAGCCTGTAACTACCACAGCACCATTACACAAAGTGAGACGACGAGACGGCGGCTTGTGTCGAACGCGACGGCGGCAGCGGGTCAATGTCGGACGTCAGCGTGGTAGTACCGGTTGCCGTGTCTCGTTCGAACCTGTACTACGCTTGGCTTGCAACCCACACCAAAGCCCGGGCGGGTCCACCCGCACACGCCCAGACGAGACCAAACCAAACCAATCCAACCAAACTCGCTCGCCTCTCTGCCAATCCCCAGCACCCGCCTTGCTTCCCGGCTCGGCAACCGGTACACGGGCTCTTGTTTTCCCAAGATTTTGTGTGTTCGTTCAGCCGTCGCATCGCGCGTGGACGGCGTGCTGGCTTGCCAATGCCAACGGGTCGCAACACGTGCGATTATTCACCCCCCGCGCTCCCTCGTCCCGTGCGCGAATTAACGAATCGTGTACTACTGCATTGGGGGCCTCCATCTGCTGTTTCTATTCGAGCTGCATCAAAAGCTCGATATGATTTTTTTTTTCAGTAATAAACAATAGTCTAACCACGCTCACCGCCAATGCGTAGGATGTCACTGAAATCGTGACCGCGAGTCAGCGACCGACGGCACACTAAAATGTCGCTAACCTAACTGGTTGAAATGACACGAGCATGGTGGCGTAGCTCAACCTCCTCCCCCCGGACATACCTACCCAACGAAAGATTTCTTAACTACTGCAATTCACCTTTCTAAAAGGAAAAATAAAATAAAATAAAATAAACGTTACATCTCGGCCCTTAAACAACTCCGATATCTTAGAAGCGAGATCACAAAACAATCTCAGACTACTGCAATGTTCCAGTTGTAAAATGTCAACCACTGTCACGATATATGTCACCAAAGAGGAAGTCGAGGTCTTCTCTACTAGTAGTGTTACATATGCAATGAGACTCTACACTGACCAGAGTGCTGACGTTGGAATTTAGCATGCTCGTCAGATATGAAACCGGGTCAAAGGAGAGAATTAAGCAATCTAAACACTTGGAAAGAGTCAAAATCCATATCAAGGCAATTTCGCCACGCTTTACAACTACCTATACGCACCAATAGCTTTTTGTTAGATTAAAAACGAGTCCGAATATTTCAAGAAACTCCCTTTGCTTTCCAAACCACCCCGCGTCGCCGCCTGATCCCCCCAGTTTATAAACTAACCCCACCACCCCTCCTCATTTGTCTCCGACCAAATATTCCCACCTCTCTCGGTTCCTCCCCTCCGTCTGACTGACGCACATGGCCCACCTGCAGCTCTCGGCGGTCGCCGCCGGCGGCCGGCCGGCGGCGGCGGGCGGGCGCGGCGACGACATGGAGGACGTGGCGCTGCTCGACTCGTACGACGAGGAGATGGGCGCGCCGCCGCCAGCGACGACGACGACGGAGGATGACGGGGAGGAAGGATGCGCGGAGGCGCACGTGCGTGTCACGGGCATGACGTGCTCCGCCTGCACCAGCGCCGTCGAGGGCGCCGTCTCCGCGCGCCCCGGCGTGCGCCGCGTCGCCGTCTCGCTGCTCCAGAACCGCGCCCACGTCGTGTTCGACCCCGCGCTCGCCAAGGTGACGCTTCGCGCTGATGTCAACGTCTGATCCTTGCGTGCTCGCGCCCATTCAGGCGAGGTTCGTGCCTCTCCCGGAGAGATTGGGAGCTCGCTGACGCTTGCGGGGCGCTTGTTTTTTTTTAATTATGTTTGTTTTTATCTCTTTGCTCGGTTAATTTGTTGCGTTCGCGTGTAAGAATAGCAAACCGGATCGCGTCTTTCGGCTCGAGAGCTCGTGACCTTTTCTATTAGCAGTTGGGAGTCGGTGCATTGCCATTTTCAAGTATTTACTTCATGTGATCGTGTGAATTGGGTTTGAACCAAGTCCGTAAGTTTGGCTATTCCGGGGCTCAAAGCTTCTGCTCTTTTTTCCTTTTTTTTTCTTTTCCTTTTGGGCTTGGGTGAGCTGCAAGTTCGTTGGAACCGCGTAGTGCACTCTGCACAGTGAGATTCGGGAGCTCAAGGCTGGCACACCTAACTGCAATCAGTTGACCGCACTGGTGGGAATAGCTTTTTCATTGGTTGGCTGTTGGATTATACTTTCAGGGAAACAGGGGTGCTGAGCTAAACGCTGGATCCTTAGTTCTAGGAGCAAAATCAATCGTGTAGGTGTCAATGCTGAGATTGTACCAGATTTAATCATTTCCTAAATAAATGATGGTTGGATATTAATTAGAATGATAATTGGACGAGTTACGATTAGCTTATTGCGATGTCCAAGTGAAGCTGTGTGTGTTCCATGGGTCCCATTTTATTGCTCTTAAAAAAAGGCATTGCTGACTGTTTAAGTGTAGTTGGCTTCAATGATGTATATATCTGGACTGATCACTTTTGCCCCTTGTTGTTAACTTCTGTAAAATTCACCACTATTTATGTTTTCTCTAGGTCACATGCTTACGTTTCTGCAAAATTAAAACTAAAATTGCTAGCATGTGAGCCACATACTTATGTTTTATCTAGGTCACATACTCACATGTATCCACACTGATTGGTCTATTTGGGTCACTTAAATTGCTGCAATTTTATTTTGGAACTTATCTATGCAGGTAGATGATATCATTGAAGCTATAGAAGATGCCGGATTCGACGCAGAAATTATCCCTGATGCTGTTGTCTCTCAACCTAAGTCACAGAAGACATTGTCTGCACAGTTTAGGATTGGAGGGATGACATGTGCTAATTGTGTGAACTCGGTTGAGGGTATCTTAAAAAAGCTACCTGGTGTCAAAGGAGCAGTTGTTGCCTTGGCAACCTCGTTAGGGGAAGTTGAGTATGACCCTTCTGCCATTAGCAAGGATGAAATTGTTCAGGCCATTGAGGATGCTGGTTTTGAAGCTGCATTCCTGCAGAGTAGTGAGCAAGATAAGATATTGCTCGGCGTGACTGGCTTGCACACAGAGAGAGATGCAGATGCACTACATAACATTCTAAAGAAAATGAATGGTTTGCGACAGTTTAATGTAAATATGGTCCTCTCAGAAGTTGAGATTATATTTGATCCAGAAGCTGTTGGTCTAAGATCAATCGTGGATACAATTGAGATGGGAAGTAACGGGAGGTTGAAAGTGCACGTACAAAACCCATATAGTCGAGGGGCTTCAAATGATGCACAGGAGGCCTCCAAAATGTTCAATCTTCTCCGCTCTAGCTTGTTCCTTAGTGTAAGTTATTTTCCTGATCTCTCCATTTTTCATGAATGCAACTTCAGTTTGGTCTGATGGTTCAACCAACATGCGTGTTTAATAGTGAGTCTTAGCCATTTTAATCAGTGCATAAGGCAACATTAGGGTGTACCTGATGGTTCATTAGCATGCAGCATAATATATGAAATTGCGTTGAAATTACTATTAGACCTTACATATTCTTGATTCTGTTTTATGTAATTATGATGAATAAATGGCCCAGATAGACATTTTTGAGTTATGGCTAGATGGTTTTTCTGTTACATCTGATTTGAACGATCCTACTAACCATTGGCATCTTTAAATTATGTTTTTGTTGATCCATTTTGCTTGCATGTGATACACACCAAGAAAAAAAAACATATTAAGAAGCTCTAGCTCAATGTCTTTGCAATTGTAAAAGAGACATCTCACCTGTATTCACATTGACTGACAGTTAATGATAAAGTAAGCACCGGTACAAATAAAGGATAAAAAATGAAGGGGCCTATCTTTCTAAGGCCTTGTTTGGATACTCACCAATACACTCCAATCCATATGGTTTGAGAGGGATTGAAAGGGAATTTAGTTCATTTTCCACTCCAATCCACTCCAATCCATATGGATTAAGATTACCCAAACAAGGCCTAAGGGAAATATCTTACATTTGTAAAGTACCTTTTGACTTTCTGTATGATGCTGCTTGCTTTCTGATTCTATCCGTTTTTTTTTTTGTAACAGATTCCGGTATTTTTTATACGTATGGTCTGCCCTAGTATACCGTTTATCAATGCATTACTAAGCATGCATTGTGGACCGTTCCTTATGGGTGATTTGCTGAAGTGGGTACTGGTAAGCATTGTACAGTTTGTTATTGGCAAACGGTTCTATGTTGCGGCTTATAGGGCCGTGAAACATGGCTCCACAAACATGGATGTGCTAGTTGTTCTTGGCACAACAGCATCATATGTGTACTCTGTTTGTGCACTCCTATATGGAGCAATCACTAGATATCGACCTCCTGTATATTTTGAGACAAGTGCCATGATAATTACATTTGTATTGTTCGGGAAGTATCTTGAGGTTCTCGCAAAAGGGAAGACATCAGATGCTATTAAGAAGCTTGTAGAACTGGTCCCGGCTACTGCTCTTTTGCTTCTGAAAGACAAAGGTTTGTTCTGCGATTTTATCCCTTGGCTTTTATACAATTAAGCAATACTATCTCACAGTTTTTATAGAAATTACACGTATGAAAGTAATATACACAAACTCATGTTATCTGTTTCAAATCCAGAAGGAAAACATGTCGGGGAGAGGGAGATCGATGCTCTATTGGTCCAACCTGGTGATGTCTTGAAAGTGCTTCCTGGCTCAAAGGTTCCTGCAGATGGTGTGGTTGTTTGGGGAACTAGCCATGTCAATGAAAGCATGATAACTGGTGAATCTGCACCCATCCTCAAAGAAGTATCCAGTGTGGTAATTGGGGGGACAATTAACTTACACGGCATCCTTCATATACAAGCAACAAAAGTAGGAACCGGAACAGTTTTGAGTCAGATAATCTCTCTGGTCGAAACTGCCCAGATGTCTAAAGCACCTATTCAGAAATTTGCCGATTATGTGAGTATACTCCTTTTAATTTCTGAAATCCTAAGTTTATCCTCTGACTTGATATTGCATGTTTATGAATTATATTTTTCTTGTTTTTGCTTAATTGAAATTGTGAACATTTACCACTTTTTATATTTTTGTGTATCAAAAGCCTTTTCTTGAACAGTACATGTTTAATTTAAAGGAACTTCTGGAAGATCATTTTTCTTATGAGAAGGCCTTGTGTAGTTGGGTCTGTTGAAGTATCACATCATTTTAGATGCATGTTATGATAACATTTACATTACCTCCATGTTATTTCAGGTGGCTAGCATTTTTGTTCCGATTGTCATCACACTGTCTGCAGTTACGTTCTTTGCGTGGTAATTTTACTAAATACTCCTATGCACTGGCTACTCAGAGTGTTATTATAATTCAAATTTCTCACCTATGCACTGCTACTCATGTAGGTTTTTGTGTGGCTGGTTTGGAGCATATCCAAATTCTTGGGTTGCTGAAAATAGCAATTGTTTTGTTTTCTCACTCATGTTCGCCATATCTGTCGTGGTCATTGCTTGTCCATGTGCCCTTGGTCTGGCAACACCAACTGCTGTGATGGTGGCAACTGGAATTGGGGCTAACCATGGAGTGCTTGTAAAAGGTGGAGATGCATTGGAGAGGGCTCAAAATGTTAATTACGTGGTTTTTGATAAGACTGGGACACTGACACAAGGAAAGGCTGTTGTAACAACTGCAAAGGTTTTCTCGGGAATGGACCTTGGAGATTTTCTCACACTGGTAGCATCTGCAGAGGTGAGGCACACTTGATATTAAACTATTCTTATGATTGATAGTGTGTTACTCTTAAAGTGAACTTGTGTTTTTAATACTACTTTGTAAACACGTTACAAATGTGGGTGTGCATGAATTACCCATACTCTTGTTTGATAAGTCATATTCTCTTTTATTTTTCTTGTCAGGCAAGTAGTGAGCATCCTCTTGCCAAAGCTGTTTTGGACTATGCATTTCATTTCCATTTCTTCGGCAAGCTTCCTTCATCAAAAGATGGCATTGAGCAAAGAAAAGAAGAGGTATTGTCTCAGTGGCTGCTCGAAGCTGAAGACTTCTCTGCAATCCCTGGCAAAGGAGTTAGATGCTTGATCAACGGGAAACATATTTTGGTGAGTCAGAAGTTAACATTATTCTTCCATATGCTTTGTAATATATATTTGCTGGTCCATTTTGTTACAAAATTCCTGAACAGAGTGAATTTTTACAAACTACTGTTTGTATCTCTGTAACAAAAAGCAACGACTTATGAGACCCATTTCACAGAGCTATCTGTGACCTTTGCAAATTTGCAATGCAAAACTACAACTTCTTGGTCTGCCCCCACATGTCAGCTACACAAGGATCATTTATACCATTCATCTAAATTTGTGCTGATGGGTAGGACTGGGCCTAAAAATTTTGGTTCTGCATTGCCATGAACAATTTTGAGAAACCTGTCTTAGAAGTTGTAATCTCTGTTACTGAGGTTCAAATAATTGTATATTTGTGGAATTCACTCAAATATAAAGCATGCACACAAACATAATGCTAGTTCTCACACGTGCTTTTAATTTGTGTCCTTAGCATTTTGCATAACCACCCACACAAAATTATCATCTCATACACTTCACCCACACAAAATTATCATCTCATTCACTTCTAAATTGTTATTCACTGTCAAATAATGCTTATAAAGTGGACTAAAGGAACTACCTTACAGTATTATATATAGCTAATGATTGCTATGTGCTTCTGAATAAATCCTTGCTTATATGAAAGCTATTCACTGTCAAATAGTGCTTATAAAGTGGACTAGAGGAACTACCTTACAGTATTATATATAGCTAATTGCTATGTGGCTCTGAATAAATCCTTGCTTATATGGAAGTTACATGTTTTGACAGGTTGGAAACCGTAGTTTGATTATTGAAAACGGTGTGGTGATTCCACCAGAAGCTGAAAGTTTCTTGGTGGACCTGGAATTGAATGCAAAAACAGGCATTCTTGTGGCATATGACAAGGATTTTGTAGGGTTGATGGGTATTACCGATCCCCTGAAAAGGGAGGCTGCTGTTGTAGTGGAAGGACTAAAAAAGTTGGGTGTTCATCCAGTGATGCTTACAGGGGATAATTGGAGAACTGCGCAAGCTGTTGCAAAAGAGGTTAAATTCTAATTCTCTCTTCACCTCTGTTTGTTCATAAGGTTCACGTTCATTTTTCCTGTTGCTCATCACGTTATTGTGTCTTGGCAGGTAGGCATTGAGGACGTGAGAGCTGAGGTCATGCCAGCCGGAAAAGCCGATGTTGTCCGTTCTCTACAGAAGGATGGGAGCATTGTGGCCATGGTTGGGGACGGTATCAACGACTCCCCGGCCTTGGCAGCAGCTGATGTCGGGATGGCCATTGGAGGTGGCACAGACATTGCCATCGAGGCGGCGGACTACGTGTTGGTAAGAAACAACCTGGAAGATGTCATCACAGCAATCGACCTCTCCAGGAAGACGTTCAGCCGAATCCGCTGGAATTACTTCTTCGCGATGGCGTACAATGTTGTCGCCATCCCTGTAGCTGCAGGCGCACTATTCCCATTCACCGGGCTCCAGATGCCACCATGGCTGGCCGGTGCTTGTATGGCGTTCTCGTCTGTGAGTGTGGTGTGTTCCTCTCTGTTTTTGAGAAGGTACAGAAAACCAAGGCTGACGACTGTGTTGCAGATAACTGTAGAGTGATTTTGAATACTATAGCTCCCTTAACTCCTTCACAGAAAATGAAATGAAAATCACATATTTTTGAAGCTGTATAGATTTCTTTCTGTCCTCTTGCTTTACAGAAGCTTCTAAAGTTCTTACCATAATCTTGGTAATTTTGGACTATTGGTAGTACCATGGTAATTTCTAAGTCGTGATTGTAAAAGCTTTTTCGTCTGTTTATTGCTGCTGATATATGAATCTCTGCAAAATGATTTCCTGGTTAAACCATATGACAAGGGCAACATTGAATTGTTAGTTTGCACGAAACAGTTTCTCGCTTGCCGAGTTCTTGTTGGTGTGGGTGCGTTTGGTGTTGGGGTTATGCTGATGGCGTATATGTCGAAGAACATCAATCTGTTGTTTGAGCTCCAAAAAACACCGATCTGCATATCAATTGCCTGTCTAGTGGCTGGTTTCACGCCTTTTCTGCAATCATGCAATTCCGTATTGCGATTCGCAGACAAAATGAAATGAGACAAATGTTGATGGCTAGCGAGAAGAGAAGGCAGTCACGCGCTGGCTCGGCGGAGGACCACTGCATCGTCACACGCTCATGTGCGCCGATGAGTGGCAACAGGGAGGGACACAGGGGCGGCCGGCGGCCTTTCTGCGCACCTGCCTGCGACTTCAAGAGTTCCGAGATCGTAAATGTCGTCGACATGGACAATCGCCGAGCGAACTCCGCCGCAGCTTCACCGTCACCACTGCCATGCCCATCAACCCATGCGCGCGGCGGGGAAGTCCACGGAACGGCCGCGGCCGCCGCCTCCATCCATCTCCCGTCTGGATCTGCCACCTTCTTCTTCTCCTCGTCTTTTGGGTGAATGGAATTGGGAAATGGCGAAACGTGTGCCGAGGTGGGCGGCGCCGCCGCCGCAGTTGGCGATCTGGCTGCGGCGCAGCGGCGGCTCGGGTCGGGTCGGAGAACCTCGACGTCGATGCGGTCCGTCGTCCGCTTGCAGAACACCCCCTGATTTGATATAACAATTTACAGAAAACTCCCTAGACCGCGATCCAACTATTTACATAAACACCCCTGGTTTGGATCGCGGTTAATAATCATAATCCAACTATTTTACAAATAGGTCCTTTAATATGTTAAGTTTTGCGTTATCATCCTTTAACCCCTCGCGGCTGAGAGATCCCTCTTCCACCGTGCTCCGGCGACGGCGACGGCGCCGGCGTCGGCCGGCCTCCTGGCGGCGAATAGAATTCCGCTCGTCCTCCGCGTCCGCGGCACCGCATCCTCTCCTTTCTCCGCCGAACTCCCGCTGCCGCGCGCGGCCTTCTCTCCCTGTCCCTGACTCTCCCTTTGCTCTCCCGTTACCCCGTCCGGCAATCCACCAGTCCGGCCATGTCAGTCGCAGCGCCTAGAAAGTTTCCGTTACAGAGGTACAGAAACTTTTCCAGGCGAGTTTCCTCTGGAAAAGACAAATCCAGATGACCGTGGTCTCATGGCCCATAATGCATTGGGCCGAACTTGTACAACCTTTGTTCGATTCTGGAACGTTCCAGCACGTCCAGAATAATTTGTTGGAAGTACTGACGCAACAGGCACCCATGAATGAATGAATCATAATGATTCCTAGTAGAATGCCGCGAGGGCGCAATCTATCGCCATCGGCCAGAAACGGGAGTTAGGATATTTTCTAGTTTTTAATTTTAGTTAATAATTTATTACTTTGTGTTTTAATTTTTTTATAGAATTATTTATATAATAATTATAAATTATTGAATCTAAATCTAATAATTCAAGGAGGTAACTAAAAATTTTCCTAACTTTCAAATAACTGAAAATTAGCAAATTCCTTAAAAAATAGAAAACAAACTAACGTCGCTTGACGAATGTCGACGATATGACAGTAGTACACCTTTTCCTCCATGCAAGTGCCATTCTTACGTGGAAGCATGTTATCATACCGGCCGGTTCTCTGCTATTAGTCTCGTAGGGTTTAGATTCCTACGCGAATGAATCATATCATATCTCGTCACACACTTCAATTAATTAAAGGAAAATTGTAAATACACACTTACATGTTAGGGGTGTTTTCATATACCCACCTATAAATACTTTTATTTTAATCTAACACTTGCAAGTTGTACATTATTTTTATATACCTCCCTGATAACATTGAATGAGCATTATGACTCTTAATAAGTATCCGATACAACTCGAAATAGTCTATCATTACGAAGTTACTTGTAATATTGTTTGAATCATACAATTATCATTATTCTTAAGATTTTTCTTTCTAAATTGGTCATAACATCTAATAGTATCCAGGCTAAATTTTCACGTCATTGATAATAACTAGACAAAATTTGATAATGCTACATTCATCCAGATGATAATTACGCTAAGGTGAAACATCTAGATCAATATTAAAAGTCAAACACGAGTCATATTATCTAGTCAAAGTTACCAAGGGGATATATGAAAACTAAGTGTAACTTGTAAGTGTTAGACTGAAAAAAAAAATACTTGTGGGTGGTTATATAAAAACCCACTTAAGATGTAAGTGGGTATTTGCAATTTTCCCATTAATTAATCGCAAATGGATCATAGCGAAGCGATCCCGGTGACGTGCAGAACATTCTTTTGGAAGGGGACGGGCTGTAGTACACACAGGTGAGATGAGCAAATGATCGATCGACAGAGACAAGTTAGCGAAAGTTAATAATTAATTAACGATCGATAACACACTCATGTTTAGTGGAGCTTAATTTATATACATGCAAACCACGGGGACCGGATCAGAGAGCGCGGCGGCTGTTGTTTAGTGTTTGATGACCCGTTCCCTAAGCAAAGCGAGGTGTTGTGTCTGGTCCTCGTGGTGACCATCGCACATAATGCTGTCGAAACTCGCGTGGCACGTCGGCCGTGGTACATATACTGAATTATGCGCGATGGTGTATAATAATGTCCCGGACATGCATGTAAATCGTGGATCCGGTACGTGGTACTCTCTCCGGATTTTAATTATTAACGCAATTGATTTTTTAGTCATATTTAATTATTTATTTTATTTAAAATATTTGTTCAAATATATAAAATTATATGGTAGGTTTGAATTTTTTGTAAAGATAAAACAAATTATAATAAAATATCTGATAAATGTTTAAATTTTTTAAATAAGACGAATGATTAAACGTAATTAAAAAAGTCAATTATGTTAATAATTTAAATCCGAAGGGAGTATATGTCGGATCAGCTGGCAACATCGTGAAGCCATCCTTTTTTTTTTTGAAAGATTTTAGCCTCTCATGCGTGTTTGGATCGATCGTCTCCATCTGCCTCGTGAAACAAGAGGTGAGTTTGCATCTATGGTAGATATTAGGCAAAGGTGTCTTATGTCAGGTGTTTTTCCTTTATTGAGTGTCTCTGATATTACACTTAGTAAATAGGCTATTTGTTGAGTATCCGATATTTTGCTCTCGGTAAAAGCGGGTTTCCCCATAATGGTAGGGACGAGAACAGTGCAGAGTGGGGATGCAAGGGGTCGTTAACATGAGGACGAGCGAGTTCATGCGAAGAAGAGAAAAAAATACACATGTGTTATAGACGATGCGCATGTGGATGTTGTGTAACGATTAACACACCCGTTCGGCTGAATTTCTGTCGGTCCCCAGGCAGGCCCGGTGCAGCAGCGTCCTCACCTTAGCAGCTGATGCATGCAGGCAGGGCAGGTGGTATCTAGCCAGGCTGCTGAGAGGAGAGATACAACAATAATAATGCTTCATCCGCACGTTGTACTACGTAGGCGAGGATGCAATGCAACGGCCGCCCCCAGATAAAGATATGCAGAGAGATACTGCACCAGGATCGCCCCCACGCGACCGTGACCGACCGGCGGAGGCAAAGCAGAATCCAACTCCAACACGGCCGTCGCTGCGCTCTCACATCACAGGCACCCCGCAGCAGATCGAGTCAGTCACGCACCACACACGCTCCCTCCAGTGCTGCCTGCTGCTGGCCCCACTCGCCGATCCGGGCCCACAACCCAGTGACACCGACGCTCGGGCCTTCTCGGGTGCTGCTAGTAGTTGGAGGCTCGCTGGATTCCAGATTCTGCTGTTTTTCTTTCTTTAAATATTAACCACGAGATTCTCTGTGCGCCACTGCTTTTGCTCTCGACCCACTTGCGCCACTACCATCACCTCCCGTCCTGCTGATTGTCTTCTACTTCTAGTCAGTGCATGCACACACACACACACACTTTGCTTCGTCACCACCGCACACAGCGTAACCCCCGCCGGGCCGTCCACGTGTCTGCCTCCTCGTCCGGCGCGGCCCATCAACCAACTCCGCTCGAGGCCACTGGTGCCGTCTATAGCCTCTTTTGGTTGGGCCCCGTGTGTGTGATCCCAGGCCCCAGGGAGGGAGTTCCGTTGCGAAACGGAACACACTAGTGCAGTGCAGTGCGCTTCAAAGGCAAGAGACTAAAAAAGCCACATGAACACACTAACTAAAGAACACGGCTACGACAGTATCAAAAAAAAAAAAAAAAAGAACACGGCTACGACATGGAGGGTCGTTCGCAACACGAGAGAACGCTACTATACATTTCCTGATTTCCAGCTCAAAAATTAAATCAGTGCAGAAACTTATTGTTGTATCACCAGTGCGCACGGCGCGCAGCAGTAGCTTATAAAAGCATCGGCCCTGCGCGTCGGCCACACCCCTGTGGCTGTGGGAAGGAGGAAGGAGCCAAGCCGCCACGCCACACGCGGACAAGTTTGCGGGCGGCTCACGGTCATGGCTCCTCCTTCCTCCTCCTCCTCTTCCCACCGGCCTCTGCTCATCCTCATCCTTATCTCCGTCCTCCTCGCCTCCACGGGTCCAGCCTACTTTTTTGCCGGTGGGTCATCATCATCACTTCGATCGATCGCCGAATACATGACACTGCACTGCACTGCACAGGATCCGGTTGTATTCGCCTCTGGAACTTTACTGACCAGTGGTTGTTGATTAGATGGGCTGGAACTGGAACTGGAACTGGGAGGACACGGCGGCAGCCTACTGTACAGGGAGATTCTGAGGGACGAGACGGTGCTCAGGCTCAAGGAACTGGGCAAGGTCAGTAGTTCAATAATTTACTGATCGATCGGAGTATTCCGTCATTATTGATCCGCTTTTTTCTGCTCCAGATACGGGGATCTTGTTAGCCTTTTTCAGCTATCTGTTCTTGCCAAATCAGACCATGCTGCTTCTCTTCTTTTGTTGTTTCCCTTTTTTTTCTCATGAATCCTGAGATTCTCTTCTGTGACACAGGGACACTTAACTAGCATAAGAACATTAACTGAAAATACTGGCAGTAGATGGTACAGGATTGCTACATAGCTTTCTCAATCCAAATCGATAGTAAATCATGCTAATACTACCTTTTACCAAATTAGCACTTCATTTTTCTTTCTTGTTCCTGATTCCTGGCCCTGGTCATTCCAGTTGGTGCCTTGTTCTCTGGAGGAGAACATGAGACAACCTTACGCTATAGATAGATGTTGCCCATATTTCACGTCGTTCATCGGAACAGAGTGATTTCTGGTTTCCAAAGCAAGATTTGTCGTTGTCTATCAGGCCTAACATGTCACGTGTGCATCAACAAAATTTTAACACGGCGTTGATCCATGTGTGTCATTTCAGATATCTGATGGCGAAGGCTACCTCGAAAGGACTTTCCTGAGTCCAGCGTCCATCAGAGCCACTAACGTCATTATCAACTGGATGAAAGATGCAGGACTCACGACGTACGCACGTCAACACTTGCACTCATTTTCTCACATTATTTTCATCTTGGCCTACCGCTTACCACTCTCTCTGTTCAATATGAAGGTGGGTCGATCAAATGGGGAATATTCACGGTCGATTTGAGCCGGCCAACTCCACCAAAGAAGCCTTACTGTTTGGATCTCACATGGTAATTGTTCTGTTCATCATTAGTGGTTATAAATGGATTTCCAATTTTGTAATCACTGAAATTTGTTTTGTGAAAACAGGACACCGTCATCGATGCGGGCATGTATGACGGGTCTTTGGGTATCATTTCTGCAATCTCTGCTCTCAAGGTTTTGAAAGTTACTGGGAAGCTGCAGAGGCTAACTAGGCCAGTTGAGGTTAGATAATTTTCTAGTGTTTCCAATACAATATACTTGCAACTATCGCATCTTATCTTAGTATGTTTGCTTGTGCCATTAGTACTTGTGAGTAAGTGTTATGATACTCTTTACGTTACAAGTGGTTGATGAGTCACATGTATCCGGCAGATACGACACTTATCTGCATAGAACTTGTCTCTATCTTGTGCTATTTAACCTTTTAAAATGTTTGATCCAATATAATTCGTGTTGTTTTCTAGTCACTTCCCATCCAACATCGTTTTAGTACCAGCTTTTATTCAATTCATATAAAGATTCTAAACTATTCAGGAAGTCTCCTTATTTGGTTACAAGTCTAAAGAATATTCAGAATACGTATAGTCCATGAGGAATCCCGGTTTAACTAGCTGACCGTAACACCTCTTATCTAGAGAGTAATCTACTCATAGTTCATCTTTAGTTATTCTAGCAATACTGCCAATCAGAATACGCCGACAGTTCTCATGAATGTGGCTCAAGCAAAACATGTCTTAAGAAGTCTATCTAATTATGACAGAGCATGATTTTGTTATCATTACCGTAACAAAGCATTATAACTTTTCACCTTTGTAACCCTATCAGGTTATTGCATTCAGCGACGAGGAGGGTGTTAGATTCCAAACAACTTTTCTGGGAAGCGCTGCTGTAGCTGGTACACTACCTGAATCAATTTTACAAGTATCTGACAAGAGGTTGTTCTTTTCGCGAAACCAACCAAACTGTTTTACGAAATGATTTACTGACGCAGTCTGCATGTCGTGATCTTTCGTCAGTGGCACTACAGTGCAAGATGTTCTGAAGTTGAACTCTTTTGAGGCTACTGCTGCTGCACTTACTCAAGCCAGGTACAGCCCGGAGTCTGTGGGGAGCTACGTCGAGGTATGAACAATTCAACATGGTATATTATACGTGTTGTTTCCTGAAAAATGCAAAATTCAGTTGTAACTTTTTTTTCTTATTGCATTAGGTCCACATGGAACAAGGGCCTGTTCTGGAAGCTCTCCGTTATCCTCTTGGTGTTGTAAAAGGAATTGCAGGACAGACGCGATTAAAGGTGTGTTAAACTACTAGGTTCTTTTTTGGCCAATAAGTGAAGACCTAGAAAGAACTATGTCGCGCAAGTCAAAATATGACCATGCAGAACTGCATCACACATTATCTTAAGACTTTTGCAACATAATCAGCATACTTCTTTTAATACCAACTACTGCTAGAAGTATCAGTCATATACAAACTACTGAACTAGATACAACATAAACAATCAGCCAAACAACTTTATTGTTCGGAGTCTTTTATTGGCAAAGTCTACTTAGAATAGTAGTAGTCATTATAAATGTACCGAGTACATCTAATAGTTAAGCAATTAATTCAATAAGCACTGGGCGGTGTTAGTAGTCAACATCCATCTCCTTTAAGAAATGTTACTTCGTGTGCTATCTGTAATAAAAGAATCACTTCTAGTTAACGCTCAGGGGGACGAGTATCGCTATCACCAAAAGTTCCCTTTCGTTATATTTGACATTGACATAAAAAAAAATCAAATGCTGTGTCAACTGTATACCATTGGTAAGCCAGATTGTTCATGCTGGCTTGGTTCAGAGTTTCGAACAACTCCGAACTTTCAATTAAAAAAGAAGAAAGACTTAGGTTTTATTTTGTGTGTGCCTTATGTTTAGGTAATAGTAGATGGTTCACAAGGGCACGCTGGCACAGTCCCAATGAAATTGCGCCGTGATCCGATGGTTGCAGCTGCAGGGCTCGTTGTGACTCTGGAGAGCCTCTGCAAAGATCCCAACAAGTTCCTGACCTACGACGAGGAATGCGAGTGCTTCACGGAGGAGTCCGTCGCCGGGCTAGTGTGCACCGTCGGCGAGCTCCTGACGTGGCCTAGCGCGAGCAACGTGATACCAGGCCAGGTAATTAAGCGTTCCGGGTGTTGGAACACCCTATCTGACAATGGCATACTAATAGTAATGCAGTCTTCTGAATCTTGGAGCCCATCAAAATCTGACACAGGTGAATTTCACGGTGGACATCCGCGCCATGGACGACAAGGTGAGGGAGACGATCGTGACGAGCTTCTCCAGGCTTGTCCTCCAGAAATGCGACGACAGGCTCGTAGATTGCACCGTCGAGCATAAGGTGCGTGTGTGTGCAGGTGCAGGAGTGGTGCGTAATGACAACGACAGAGTTTTTCAATGTCTGATGATGATGATGATGATGTCCATTATATTATCCCCAGCACTCGGCGCCGGCGACGCCCTGTGACCCTGAGCTGACGTCGCAGCTGAAGCGCGCGGCGGTGTCGACCGTGTCGTCGTTATCGCCGGCGGCGGCAGGCGGCACGACGCCGGTGCTGATGAGCGGCGCTGGGCACGACGCGATGGCGATGGCGAGGCTGACCAAGGTGGGGATGCTGTTCGTGCGGTGCCGCGGCGGCGTGAGCCACTCGCCGGAGGAGTCGGTGGAGGACGACGACGTGTGGGCCGCGGGGCTCGCGCTGCTCAACTTCATGGAGCAGAACGTGGTAGCCGAGCACAGCGCAGCAGTACTGCCCGAGTTGTCTTGATTGATGATGGTGACGATTCTTTGGTAGGCCGGCATGTAGCCTCCAACTGTACATAGACCGTTTGTTAAAAGAATAATAAAACGCTTTGATCTCTTCGTTGAGACATGCACATGCCCCTTTTCGTTTCCTGTGTACGAGTATACTATATGCGTGTGCTTTGCATCAAAGCGTTCCACTTCCGCGCGGTGCCAAACGTTGCTTAGGCTGCGCCTGCGCCAATGGCCGGCGTCGCAGATTGACGGTAAGACAAGCGGCGCGTGCGCAGACGCCGACGGCCTACGTGCGGAGCAAAAAGCCATTGGCAGCTTGGACTGGGCCGATCAACAACGGCAGGCCGAGCCGTAGAGAAAGCGAGGCGTGCGGATTCTGATGAACAACTGTGCTGCCCAACGGGCCTAATATACTAGGCTGGGACAAGCGCGATCAAGCAAGGCTTACAAAAACTGGTCCGTTAATCCGGTTAACCAAACACCAGTCCAGTCCAGTTCGGTTTCATCAAATGACCGGTTCCGAAAATTGTACAAAAGAGTTAACTGTCAGTCGATTTTATCCAGTTTGAAAACCGAACCAGTTTTGGTTCTGTGAACCTTGTGATCAGATCCCTTCAAAAAATAAGAAACTTGTGATCAGACGCTTGTTTAGAAAAAGCGGCCGGATGCTTCGTTTTGAAAAACGAAAAACTTCATCATGGAGGGTCTTTCCAAAAAAAAAGGGGGAAAACAACTGATACTTCATCATGGAGAAAAATATTTTCTTCTAAAAATTTTCAGCTGTGTCTAAGAACTGTTCTTGAGTGAGGATTTAGTGTGAATGTGATTTCATCTTCATGCACGGATGCGGAAGCTTCATGGCGCACCCATTCCTGTTGGCCCAACACGAAAATAAATTAGTCATGTCGTGCTTGGACCGGATCAGAAAAATTCATGCATCAGACCGGCCTGCCTGACACGATCTGTTTGGACAGCACTATACAAGGCCAGGCCAAGGGCCGTTAGTAGTTGTGCCCACGGAAGCGCGATCAAACAGGGTTTATAAAACTAGTTGAAACTGGTCGGTTATTCGGTTAATCAAAAACCGGTCCAATTTGGTTTTGTTCGATGATCTTTTTTATGAAAATTAAACATGTATACTCTAACAAAATAGTTAACTTTTTATCCGGTTATGAAAATTGAGATCATGTGCTTGTTCATAAAAAGCAGTTAGATGCTTCATTTTTTTTTAAAAAAACTTCATTATGGAGGGACTTCCCCCAAAAAAAAAGGAAAAACAACTTATACTTCATCATGGAGGGAACTATTTTCTTCTCAAAATTTTCAGTTTTGTCTAAGAACTGTTCTTGAGTGAGGATTTAGTGTGAATGGTGATTTCATCTTCATGCACGGATGCGGAAGCTTCTTGGTGCACCCATCCCTCCTGGTTCCTCAAATCCCTCCTCCTGCTGCAGGCTCCAGCTGGGAATCAGGGTGAGGTATAGTCATGGGGTGAAGGATTGCAGGCATGACCATGGCAGAATCAGAGGTCCAAATCATAGGGCCGTGTGACCAAGACAAAGCCCCTGCCAAGATTCTCCCTCTTTTGTAACCAAATAAAAAGTTCGTTCCTTGTTGTCTCCCTGATCACTGCGTGCACGCACGAGCAACAGGGATTGAATATTTGCTGCGACAAACAAGGCAACGCAAGATATATTTGTCGATCGTGGCGGAAGGACGGCCCGTATCCGCGGAAGATACGGAAGTAGTACATGAGGGCGTGCTGCCTGTATTCCAGCAGAGATGTTCGTTCACACAATAAGAGCAAGCTGCTGCTGCTGGGTAGAGTAGCCAGTAGGTAACACGTATAGCAACCTCACCTTCTCGAAGAACGTTTGTGTACTGCTGCCCTACGTAGGCTAGCTCGTGGGTACGGTGTAGAAGTGCAGCTAGGCGTATGGATGATGCTTGCACGTATGAATTAGTGATGTATGAACTGATGTACAGAGACTGAATGTAATATATGCTGTCTCATTTCTCGATCTCAAGCAGTTCGAAAACACAGTCCAGATGAGAAGGCACAGGTGACATCGAAAAGCTATATGTATCGATGAAATGAAACACATAGACATATTTTTCTACATACAAAACCCAATTGTTTTTTACCTCAGACTTGTGAACCATTGATGCATGTTTTCTTTTCTGAAGGAAGAACAAGTGATGTATATGTCAGCATGTGCCGGCAATATCTACACGTTGCTAGTCCTCGTCTTTACTCTTCGCCCGACAAGCACCCATCCATCGATTCGCTTGCTATCGAGTCACAAACACATCCATGGGAGCTGAGCGCTGAAAACGGACGGACTTGAATGAACCGTCACCGTAGGAGTTGATGAGCTGATGAAGGACGTGTGTGCAAGCGGCATTTCAGAAAGGGTGCAGTACTGTGCAAAAATGGAAACGGGAGCAGCAGTGCGACGCAACGCCGCGACAGCGACACGAGAGTGGGAATGGTAACGGACAAACTGGCATGATGCTTGGCGACTCATCGATAGGCCGGTAAGCCTGCTGCTGGCCATGCTGCGTTGCCGTCAACTCAACCTTAGCTTTGGCTTCTCTCTCTCCCTCTCTCTGTTTTTAATTTTTTTTAAGGGAAAGCCTGTGTGGTTCTGTGTTGGCTACTCATGTCAATCGTGCAGCTACCAAGTGCCCTAGGTCCTGCACGGAGACACTAGCCACTAGTCCTCTGCACTGCTACTACTTGTACGAGTAGTCTCGTTGTCCACCTCAGGTGCAACACCATTCCTTCACAGGCAGCAAGAAACATATACTGTGATGAAATTCGGTTGTGTGGCATAATCATGTTCTTAATATACGAGGCATTTTGGTGATCTGTTATGTGCAATTTCATCATTAGATTGAAACTTTTTCTACCGAGGAGAATAAAATTTCCTCAAACAATACTTCATAATATTCTACTAGTTTCCTATTTTGGGACAAGTTCATATTGAAAATTGTTCTCATTTCTCACCTCTAGCTCTTTGTTTTTTTCTTAAATCGTGCAGGTCGATCTCTTGTCCCTATATATATTCACTATCTCATGCTCTATCATCCTGTCATCCGCTGCAAATTGTGTTAGTGAAGCAGGAAAACGTCCCAAAATTAACGTTTCTTTCATCCTAGCTAGTACCATACAACGTGTTTTCTAGTGGCTCCTACACCCACACCCAGCTATTACAAATTCAACTGCTATAAGCTGGCTCTGTTTTCCGTTGATGTGTCCTGATGTAGAGAATCTAGTTATTTAAAGAAATATTTATCATCATTTTAGTGTGTGTTTTGTTGTAACACATCCTAGAAAGATGGTCGCAAACTAAAAACAACCATAATTGGAAATAATAAGTATGTACTTTTCGAAAGCTTCTTGCAATGCCAAAGAGAGCTGCCTAATTTTGATATACAAAAGTAAATATTCTAAATCTTCCAGTTTTGTTGTGTATATAATTAATAATGCAAATGATATTTGTTGCAGCTGTATTTGTCGCATATATTATGTGGTACTTCCTCGTTATTGAATCTGTTGAATGTTTGATGTTTCTCATCCCAATTTTGACTCAAACTCAAGTCATAAGAAACTCCAAAGAAAACAATATCTCTTTGATGTCACGTACTTGTTGCTTAAAGTGTCTGTATGATTATTTGTTGGGTCACTGAATATATATATATCCAGATTATCGTATCACATATATATAGTATAATCTAGCAGAAAAACAACAACATATATATATGGCTCTTGAAATGATGAAATTTAACATACTGAGACTGAAATGACATGTGTTCAACAACAAACCACCTGTTTTTGCTCTCCATTTCAGAAACAAACGATTCAAACCAAAACATCATCCTCTGCCCTGTCAACTGAGTATTCAGAACGCATGTATATGCATGAAATGACAGGACAGAGCCACTAGTAATAAAGAGCCTAGTGCCTACCGATCGAGCCAGAGCCATCGTGAATTCACAAAAGATAACAAATTATTTGTCCAGCAATTACATGTCAAATGTTACTACCACAGTTTTCACGATCGGGATCGCAATCATTTGCAATTCCGTTTCGAACCAGCTGTCGTGCCGGTTTCGATCGGCTGCAACACTTGCAGGACTGAACAAGAAACTGATGCCCAGCGTCGACAGCGCAGCCTGCATATATCATTTGCCATCTTGCTCGCTCCTTCTGGCTACTCCATTCAAAGTTCACACACAGTTCATACTCCTGATCTCCAGAGACTTGCAGCTAGCACCTCACTCACCCCAGCAGTAGGGCATCATCAGCAGCATGTTCAACCCTCATCACCTTCCACTGCCTGTAACCCTCCCCTCCTCGTCATCGTCCTCCTCCGCGGCACCGGCAGCCGCAGCAGCTGTGGTGGAGATGGACCCCCGCGTGTGGCGCCGGCTGCCGCAGCCGCTGGTGGACCGGGTGCTGGCGTGCTTGCCCACCCCATCCTTCCTCCGCCTCCGCGCCGCGTGCCGCCGCTTCTACAGCCTCCTCTTCTCCTCCCCGTTCCTCCACTCCCACCTCCTTCTCTCCCCGCACCTCCCCTTCTTCGCCTTCGCCGTCCCGTCCTCCGGCCACCTCCTCCTCCTCGACCCCACCGCCCACCAGCACCGCTCCAGCAGCTGGTCCCGCCTCCCGCTCCCTCTCCCGCCGCCCGGCGCCGCCGCCGCGAGCTTCTCCCCCGCGGCGGCGTCGGCGGGCCTGCTCGCGTTCCTCTCCGACGCGTCGGGCCACAAGACGCTGCTCCTGGTCAACCCCATCACCCGCCTCCTCGCGCCGCTGCCCATCGGCCCCAACGCGCGCCTCTCACCCACCGTCGGCCTCGCCGCCGGGCCCACCTCCTTCATCGCCGTTGTCGCCGGCGACGACCTGGTCTCCCCTTTCGCCGTGAAGAACATCTCCGCCGACACCTTCGTCGCCGACGCCGCGTCCGCGCCGCCGTCGGGGTTCTGGGCGCCCAGCTCGCTCCTCCCTCGGTTGTCATCTCTCGACCCCCGCGCCGGCATGGCTTTCGCCTCCGGAAGGTCGTCACTAATCATTCAATTCTGGACATGTTTTAATTAATTAATGTATGCATCATGTGCGCGAGTGATGGCTCGATGATTTCTTTTTAATTACAATTTAATACGTATATATGTGATGATTCACAGGTTCTACTGCATGAGCTCGTCGCCGTTCACGGTGCTGGTGTTCGACGTGGCGACCAACGCGTGGACCAAGGTGCAGCCACCGATGCGCCGGTTCCTGCGCTCGCCGGCGCTGGTGGAGCTGGGCGGCGGCCGGCAGAGCGAGGCGCGGGTGGGGATGGTGGCCGCCGTCGAGAAGAGCCGCCTCAGCGTGCCGCGGAGCGTCCGCGTGTGGGCCCTCCGCGGCGGCGCGCCATCGTCGTCGGGTGGTGGTGGCGCGTGGATGGAGGTGGCGCGGATGCCGCCGGACGTGCACGAGCAGTTCGCCGCAGCGGAGGGAGGGCGCGGGTTCGAGTGCGCCGCGCACGGGGACTTCGTCGTGCTCGCGCCGCGCGCCGCCGCGGGACCCGTGCCGGAGAACGTGCTCGTCTTCGACTCGCGCCGCGACGAGTGGCGATGGGCGCCGCCGTGCCCGTACCACCACCACCACCCCTACGTCGGAACGAACGGCGGCGCGGGCGGCGGCGGCGGAGCCGGGTTCAGGTTGTTCGCGTACGAGCCGCGCCTGGCCACGCCGGCCATCGGGCTCCTAGACGCCACCGCGCCCATGGCCTTGCACGGCTTGCAGGGCTAGCTAGCTAGCTAGCTGCGCTTGCCGGGCCTTTTTCATATGTGCGGATTATATATCGTTCATGGTTCTTAATGATCGTCCATGGCGGTGCTTGCATGCATGAGCTAAGTTTTATCTTGTTGCCAACTTGTTATTAGAGTGTTTTTGTTTCATGTTTGTGTTTCTAAATTCATGGTCGATCAGTAACTGGTAAGATTTGGTACTGGTCAAGATAGTCCTTTCTAGACTTCTAGTGATGAATGTTGTAGGTGCGTGGTATTTCATATGATTATGGGAAATTACTGAACTACTACTATTAGTAACTGTAGTGAGTGTGTGGAATTTGATTATTTATATATGAAAGTTATTGCCAAAGAGAACTCTTATATGAGAAACTTATTAGTACCACTAGAGATACATAGCATCTTTTATGTATCTAGATAATACTGATCTATCATGCTACTCCATCTTCATATGGCCCCTTTGTTATGTCATGCATGAGATCTTTTGATGAAATGGTTCTAGCGACAATTGGAGATTGTATTTTTAATAGGTTTGTTGGTGGTGTCAAGCAAAGTAATATGGGTAGTATATTGATTGGTGCAAAGTTCTACCACCATGACATGCATGAAGTCTGCAAGCTGGTTATATTATTTTGACCAATTTGCATTATTTTTACAGCATGTAAGCTAGATCATTTTTTTCTCTCTTTCTTTGGAGAGCAGGCAATGCTGGTTGGTTACATCAATTTTCAGTCCCTCTTGGGTTCAAATTCACACATGCTAGTTTAGGACACAAAACACCTTTTCTTTTGGGGTAACTATATATGAAATCTTGCGAGATTGATTCTAAACTTCAAGAATGTAAATTTGATTTATATACCCCCGAACTTAACTTGAGATTTAACTAGACTCTGTAAATTAAAAAAATAAATGACAACTTCGGTAAGTAAAGAGTAATATTATAGGAAGTTCTGTTCTTGAGCTTCAGAAAATCAGAGATCATCGTATCACTTTTCAGCTTTATTAGAACCCGTTTAAAAAAAAGCTTTATTAGAACCCCAGCAAATTGATATCGGGTGCGTTTTTGCAAACGATAAATCATAGAAGCCATACATTTCATGTGCCTCAGCTGTCAAATGCGCATATGTACAGTGGGACATATTTGGCAATGTACAGTAGAACGGAGGAATCTCTTATGGGGAATGCACATGAGTTAAGTACTGTAGCGTATGCAGGTGGTGTAGTACTTGCTTGTTGTCTGGATCGGAGCCTGCCAATGCCCACGGAAATCCCTCTCGGTTTTGTCACGCGCTGTTGCCTACCCTAGATTCTTTGATTTCTTTCGTGCTGAGAGTGAGAGAGATCGATGGAGCTGTACGTTTGTGCAGGCTCGCCTGCTGCAAGCCTGAGCTGAGCAAGACAAAACAGAGGACCCTAGGCCATAGCTTGCTAGTACTAGCAAGGGGTAAGTTTCATTTCTTTTCGGAACTGGTGGAAAATATTTCAAAAAATAATCATTTGTATAAATAAGTCGTATATAGATTTAAAAGATGTATCACAAAGTTATAGATTAAAAAAATAAAGTTATAGATTTAGCACATTCTTTTATTGTAGAACTACAGATTTAAAGAAGCATTTGTGAGTAAAAAAAGATAAGTATTTGTGAGCAATATGTTGTTGGAAGCTACATAGTTTACGTACCTTACCTATGTAGTTTTGTGATAAAATGACACATAAAACTTGTTAGCTTTGTGCTATGTTGCTAAAAAAATATAGCTATCTGCTACAAATATTGAAACATACACTAAAAAAGGGTAACTTCTTAAACATGCAGTTTTATACGCGTGGACATAAACTGAAGGCAGACAACAGGTGACTATCTACTCCACAAAAGACTTCACTGTACAAAAGTCCACCAAAGCATAAGAGCTTTGACATATATCAAGATGAACATTTAACAAGGCATGAATCATCTCTCTCTCTCTCTCCCATGACTCATGCTCCCCTAGGGTTTTCCCGCCGCCTCCGCCCCCCTCACCCCGCCCTCCTCCCCTCCGGCCTCCTTGTTAGTGGCAGAAAAGAGAGGGAAGCCCCCCCCCCCCCCCCCCCACCCCCCTTAGTTTTTAGCTTTGCATATGCTATCCTTGCCGCCCTCCCACTCCTGACTCGCCATTGGAGTCGGCTTCGAGCTCCTGCTCATAGCCCGCATCTTCCAAGGGGCTTGTCCCGGAGGAAAGTAGCAGCAGGTTTGCTCCCTCCATCGTCGCCCCTCGCCTCCGCCGTTGGAGTGGTTGTCGTCGTTCGCCCGCCTGTCGCCAAATCCGCGTCAATCAACATGAGATCTGGTCATGGCGGGTCCAGATCTAGCGATATCGCTCCTCCCTTCCTCCTCTGTCGGCCTCTATCCCGCCCCACCCAGGCATGCTTGGTCTCCACCGGCTCCGACCGCCTCTGCGCCCCCATCCCCTCCGCCAGGCTGACGGACTTCCCCAGGTCGATCGACCGACCGCTCAACCCCCCGTCGTCCATCTTCGGAGAAGAAGAAAGTCTCCATTTACACACCAACACTGACCAACCAACTACATCAAATCGGCAGGTGATGGGCTCTACAACAGGCCATCCTCGTCTCCAGCAACCAGTCCTTCCACGACGATGAGTTCGGCGGCAGCTCCATCGTTGTCGAGAGTTGCTGGTCTTTGGCCCCCACATGGCGAACATGCAGGCCTCATTGCAGGCACGTGTCAGCCCTTGTGACATCAATGTGTGTCGTGCTCTCCTGTTTCACTCTTCTCTTGCAAGGTATTCCGAACTTAAATCACGACTATTGATAGTATTTGGGTCTTCTACGTTTATAACGACATTCCGTACTCACGTTCTCATAAACGATGATATGTGTATTTCGTTTGTTGTGACACGGATCTAGTACGTCTAGTTTCTCAGCTGTTGTCAACCAAAGGTGCTGCTTTTGCCTTCCTCATGCGTCCAGGTGAACGTCAACCTTATCTTTCACCGACGATGTGCTATCATATAGGTAGAAGACACCCGTCTCATGCTTGATCTAAGCGAGGCCCTCCCGTCGGCATCTCGGGGACTAGCCCGCTCATAGTTGATCTTGTCGTAACTTGTACTTTGCTCTTCGAGAGCCTTGTAACCCGCACCCTATTAGGAGTGCTTTGTTTTTAGAGCGTGCTCACTCTAGAGTTTGTCAAAAAAAAAAAACAAAGGCATGAATCAGTCAGCTGGGCACTGCTTGAGTGGAACCAAAGCAAGGGAAATGACCGGTTCAAACTATCAGCTTTCTTTTTCCTGCTTTTCGATCCTTTTCCCCTTATTTTCTGCTCTTGATTGAATTTCTCTTTGACCACGCAAGCACCGGTGCCAAAACTTCACCTGGAGAAAAGACCAGCGCGCGGCGAATCCAGACCCTGCATGCAGGCGCCGAAATCAACACGGGAAATAAGAACTAAACATTTTGCGAGAACCTGCATAACCAGATATTTAAAACTAATCCGCACGCGCGCCACGGCTTTAGCAAAAGTTCCTTGGTCGAAATCTGCCGAGCTGCCGCCGGAGAATTCTTGCTGCCTGCCTGCCTCCACTTTACCTGCCCCTGCTGCCCACTTCACACTGTTCTCGCATCGCTTTCCAGCACTATAAACAATCCGACTGCAATGAAAAACCTCGAGTGAGCATCCCCATCTGTAAGCAAACTCATCATGGGATTAATAATCACGGCCATGAACCTGATCTTAGCACTCATCCTTTCCATGCAATATGGTAAGCAAGCCAACATGCTCCATTCTGTATAAAAACATTGACACCTCACATTTTTACCATGTAATTTGCCTTGATCATAGACACTCCTGTCGAGTCTTTAATAATTTTCAATGTACATGAGGAACAGATTGGGCAGATGGCGCCGTATCACGAGCAAGAGAGTTTCCGCTCCCCAAACTTGTGAAGAACTCGCCGTCATTGCCACCGTACAAAGACGTGATCGGCCCAGCAGCTTCTCCTCCTGCTTCTGACGCTCCGCCGCCGCCGCCGCCGCCCAACTGCATGATGCTCCCGCCTCCAGCGAGACCTACCTTGCCGGCCCCATTGCCGCCGGCGAGCTCTCCCAGCGCGTCACCATCCAGTACTCCGCCGTCCATCGCGCCTGGTGGTGGCAGTCCGCCGCCGGCGTTCCGACCGCCGGTGGCGTTCCCGTCGTCACCTCCGCCGCGTGATGCGCGGCCGGGGCTGTGGTGCGTGGCGAACCCGACGGCGGCGATGGCGATGCTGCAGCCGGCGATGGACTACGCGTGCGGGTCGGGCGCTGACTGCGAGATGACGGCGCCCGGCGGGCCGTGCCACCTGCCGGACACGCTGATGGCGCACGCGTCCTACGCGTTCAACAGCTACTGGCAGCGCACCAAGGTCGCCGGCGCCACCTGCGACTTCGCCGGGGCCGCCGTGCTCGTCACCAAGGACCCCAGTAAGTACAATCAATCGCATTTTTTTTTGAGGGAAGTACAATCAATCGCAGTGAGCGTGCGACGTTGTTGCTCTGCCAGTCTGCTGCAAAATTTTCCTCCAAAAAAGAAAAACTGTTTGGGGGGGATTTGGGCCTCATTACCTTCAAAATGGCCCGGTGCTTCTACTTTGGGCCGTTTCTGACCCAACTTGGTAATTAGTCGTTTTTTTTTTGTTTCATGTTATTTCTTATACTTTCTGTCACTTAGAAAATAATTAAAGTTGCGTATTAGAAAGAAGAGGAAAAACAAATCTGTTGATGTGTAAACTAAAAAAAATGTTCAGTCATATTTATTTTTTATACAACAATTAGTCCTTTTGTGTTATTTTTTATACAAGAATTGTTATGTATTCTGAGGCATTTATTTTTCTCTCTCTCTCTGCAGGTTATGATGGTTGCCATTACGTGTACCTGTGATTGTGCGCCTTTCATCAAAATAATTTTGTGGTACTTGTGTGTACCGGAATCACATACACATCCTATTCGTTTTATTGGTTATGATGGTTTGCCTCGTTATTGTTTTGTAACAAGAAGGATATTGATGTTGAAGTTACAACATACTGATCGATACTGTTTGAGTGTTTTTAACCACAAAATTTAAGTAAAATATGATTTTCTTTGCTGAATTTCAATGGTAAACCCGAAAGATATCGTCTTTATTTACATTGAAGCGAGGGCACATTTTGCGCTGGATTTTTCAAAGTCCACTCCAAGCTTAAACAACATGTTTGATTACACGGTTTTATAGAAAACTGGTCATAGCTACGCACCACATAATGAACATCCACGCGCACTATTAAACAAACAGAAAATTCCATGAAGAAGAAAAATGATCCAAGCCAAAACTTGATTGATGCGTCCACCGGTGCGCATGCCACCACAACGCTTTGAGAACCATGTCTTATCCAAAGCACAGTTTTTTATGAACCGAAAAAATACAGGGAGTAACAGGGTGATGAACATTTTGCCCCGAGATCATTAGAGCACAAAATTCCCCAGAATTAAACTGTAGTACTAGTATTTTAGAAGTGCTACTATAGCATTTTGATTGGAAATACTTTCACATCTATTAAGGCTAATTAATTGCAGCTAAAGAAAGCGATTTAACCGCTGCACCGACCGACACTGGTATGAAGTGCAATTGGTCCATCGCTGACATGGTACACCCACCCTTGCAAAATTTGTTTCCGCCAACATCAGGAGAGATGCTTTCTCTCCAAGTCCAGATAAAGTAATAACTCTGCTTGAAATCCGGTGAACCAAAACTGTGGACCATCACCGCCGGTATCTCGTTCCCAATTCCACAGTTTTCCACTCCCCACTCCTGCTACTTATACCAACCAAAAAACTAAAGCAAAAATTCCATCTCCCAAACCCCAGAACCTGCAGCGAATCGCCATCGAGCTGGAATAATTCATTTTTTTCCACTACACAAAAAACTCAGATCCCAGGCAGCACCAGAGCGGCGCAGCAAGCACGGAGGAGCCGGAGCGGGGCACAAGCCTGCCGCTCCTCCTCCAGCTTCGACGGTGACAGCGGAAGGTATTCAATCTTCTAACCCTCATCCTTCCTTTTTACTAGTTGACATTTAGGCTGGATGTAGCGGAGATAGGGACCCCATCGATCCCTGCACAGGGGCGGGGCGGGGATGGAGAGATTTCATCCCAATCGGAGATGGGATAGGCATCCAATACCCGAACCGGAGGGAATTTCTATCTCTCACTCTTGCAGCAGTGCCTCGCTATAGAGGATCTCAATCCGGGTGCTTGGTAGCGATGGCATATTCGTTATTTCTCCTTTCCTGCCGGTATCAGTGTTTCGGACTTGCGGTGATCTGCATTCACTACTAATATGATGCATTCACTGCTGCTTGAGATTAGGGGAAATATTTCATTTAGGTTTAGCTTCCTTTCTGTGCAAATAGGTCACATATCCTATATATGTCACTGTGGCATTGACTCACTGTGATGCTAATGGTGTTATCCACTTTGGCGCCATTGGGCTTTGTTCCCTTTTTCTTATGTTTTGTGGATGTTTTTCCTTATAATGCGAAGTTCTTACCGTTTAATATGACTGATCTATTTCGTTATTTTACTTCATCATTGCTCACTCTGCATGCTAGCAGATTTATGTCTTTTTTATTATGTTGGTATTGAAATCGTGCCATACTTTTTTAATTGCCTCTTCTGTTAGTTCTGCATACGTGATTGATCTGTTTTAAATTGTATTATTGAGTTTGCAGATACATTATACATAAAGGCGACAGTTCAAATCATTATCAATCATGTCTCTCCTTTCAAAGCTACGCTTGATCACTGTGGATGTGACTGGCACTCTTATTGCTTACAAAGGACAGCTTGGGGATTACTACTGTATGGCTGCTAAGCATGCTGGGATGCCATGCCCTGATTATCAGCGAATGCATGAGGGCTTCAAGATTGCATACACTGAGATGGCAAGACAATACCCATGTTTTGGATTCACGGCAAAGATGCCAAACATCGATTGGTGGAGAACATGTGTTAAGAATTCATTTGTTAAGGTAATAATTGTTTCTGTAAATATGGATTGTTTTAGTTTAGTACTAGCAGAGGGCTTTTTTGATTCAGTTGCTTATAGTAATCTGTTTGCACTACAGGCTGGCTATGATTACGATGATGAGACATTCGAGAAAATCTTCAGACGCATTTATTCTGTTTTTGGCTCCTCGGCGCCATACTCTGTGTTTCCTGATGCACAGCCCTTCATGAGATGGGCACGGGAAAAGGGACTCACTGTTGGTATCGTCAGCAATGCAGAGTACCGTTACAAAGAAGTAATTTTGCCAGCTCTAGGGTTGAATCAGGTCTGATATCTACTGTATTTGGCCTAACAGTTTCATTGATTTCTTTTTTCCCATTATTTGTAAACACTGCAGTCCAATACTAAAGCTTGTCTTGGCCTTACTACTAGGGTTCAGAGTGGGACTTTGGGGTGTTCTCAGGTATAGTTGGTATAGAGAAGCCAGACCCCAGAATTTACAAAATCGCACTAGAGATGGCAGGCAACATTGCACCAGAAGAAGCCCTCCACATAGGTGACAGCATGCGGAAGGACTACACCCCTGCCCGGAGCATTGGGATGCATGCATTGCTCCTGGACCGATTCAAGACTGCAGATGCCGAGAGCTGGAGAAAGTCTGGTGCGCCGGTGCTCCCAGATCTGGTTGCTGCTCAAGAATGGCTCACCAGGAATGAGGGAGAGGATTACCCAAAAAAGAGTGAGGGGGAGGAAACAATAGCATCTCAAGTGCTGAAGAGAATGTCTGAGAAGCTCTAGGTTGGGGTTTAATCCTCGGAGAGATCCCTTTTATGCGGTACATGCAAAATGAAGATCCAAACGAGCATAGTATGATGTACTGATGAAAGGAGATAGGATGAATCTTGAGTGCTGCCTCTAGCAGCAGACCAGCAGTAGTGTTTTTAGTTTGAGAGGCTGTCTGATTGTAGCTTATGATGCTCATGCTGATTGCTGAATATGACTAGCAGATCAGTCTGTGTCATAAGTCATGTTTCAAAGGGATCTCCGGTCCTGCTTTCCAAACCTCACCAGTGAGGAGCAATAAAAGGGTAATATGGCGTGGATTTTGCATGTGCATCTCATGTTTTATGGCTATGTTTTCCATTCTATTGTGGAGCAGTAAAGGAGGATAAACCTTAGACTTTGCATATGCATCACATGAAGTCGGCACTAAAACCGTGCAGCTCGTACATTCAATATAATTTTAATGCTATATATCAACAGAAGATTACTGCATATAATCCTAGTTGAAATACAAACCGGCAGAATACATTGCCGTCCAGATATATCAATTTGACAGAATTAACTATTCCCCTTCCGAATACAGTCAAACATACAACACTTATCTGGTATCACACGACAATTACTAGTCAGATACTCGATAGCCGTAGTATGCACTCTCTCTGACCATCAGGTGGTAGAAATACTACAGAGGAGGCCGTATTCAGTACTCGTCACTAAACAAGCGACTGTAGATCAAAAGGGGTACTCTCATCTCCACTGCTATATGCAGCGCTAAAGAACACAAAAACGAAAGAACCAAATGAAGTCCTTCTTTCTTCAAAAATGTACATGAAGTTTAGTCTGAACCATAGATCTGCTTGCCACTGGCGATTTCAGGTATAACAGTGCGTGATACATTTCAAGTGGTTGGGCCCTTTTTTGTGTTATGAGTTCCAGGTAGTGCTTTAACGGCCTCCAGTGTTTCTATTCCAGGACAAGTAGTTGTGGTCTCCCAATTTCCTGCAACAGTCCACAAATTAATTTATTAACCTATAAAAAGCAGCCAAACAGATGAATGAAACAGCTACATAAGCTTGCACAGATAAGCCTACCCCAGATCAATCTTATGACAAATGAATTAATCATGCCAGAACATTTATGCATACTCAAAACATAATTCTAGGGTAAACCTACTAGTGCTCAAGTAACTGAGATAGGCAAACTAGAGTGTTAAGGGTCCAAGTAAACTGGAACAACTGGTTGCCCAATTATAGTAAAAAAATTACAGGAGAAGGTGCTACAATTGGAAATTCTTTCAACAATGGAGCCAAAGTAGTAGAACATAAATCTTCTCAAGCACCCCAAATAGCCAATGTTTCAGTATTACCAAAAGTTGAACAAGGCTAGGAGAGGCCAAGATAGAAGGGGCTGCACAAAACATAATTAAAATCACTGCCTAAGGTTTTATGTAAGCCTGAGATGGATTATTTACTCCACTCATCACATTCATGATATGGATATTGCAGCAGATAGCAAATACCTACTCAATAAACTTACAAACTAGATCTTGAAGTTTACAAGTAAATCCAGTACACAGCACATCAATTTCTACATTATTGAAACATGTATGAGCATACAAATTACTAACCTTGGTTTTATGAGGTATAACAAAGTGAATGTGAATGCCAGGAAAATGCAGAATCCACCAACAGAAAGGTAAGCATAACCAAGAAAACTGTTCTTCCCTCCAAGCCAGGTTGCAGTTGATAGGACCAGCTTTTTCTTTCCGCCAAAGCTGTATGTATTGTAGTTGTTAAGCAAGTTGACGGTTATTGTGTCATTCTCCTTGAGATCTACATATATTCTCCCATACAACTTTCTGAAAGTAGGAAGAGCTGCAGTCCGCATCCAAACAATGAGGTCCTCTTGATCGCTCAACTGTCACAGAAAATGCAACTGACATGAGTGATCCTGAAATATGTTATATATCGAAAATAGTTTTTTCTTTGTCCTAATGGAAAGAAATCGATGGAAACATATTTGATTTAGCAGATGTTGAGATGTAACACTTGCAGATATGTGTTACATCATGATAGTTTCCCTGCGACAAGCATATGCCACAGCGTAAGGTGGTGTAGAATAAGATTCACGTACCGGGATGTCAGGGTTAAGCTTTGCTCCACCAATAAGTGAACCATTCTGGAAGTTGCTCGGAAAGACATCTTTACCAAATTTGTGTTCCCTATCACTCTTCCAGGAGATGTCCTTCTTGTCCACTGTCAAGTTCTCATTGCCACGAGTGAAACTATATGTATCATTAAACAAGCTCCAGGCAATGAGACCACAAGGAACAATTGGTTTTCCATCAGCTGTCGTCCTCTCAGGTTCACAAGCGGATGTCTGGTTTGCTTTTTTAGCATCTCTTAGCTGTGCATCGTTTCGGCTCTTTACATACCTGAATTAGGAGAATATATGAATGTTACATCTTGCATGGTTCTGATAATTTACCAAGAAACTGAAGACTGAAGTAATAGTCCGAAAATGTATGAAAACAAGCTTCATACCTCCTATGGTTCTGATAGAAGTTGTCAAGTTCATAGTACACAAAAATTGGCTGCTTCATATCCTTAGTCACCTGGAGGTAAGCAATTAAGCCAATTTTTTAACCAAGAAAAATGTACTCCAAGATGTTTTCTCACAGATACATGTTGATTTTACGTTTACAACCTTAGCAACACCTAATATTTCAAACTGTGAATCAACAACCAGGAAAGTCTGAACCAATTACCGTGAGAGTCCTTGAGCAGTTTTTGGATATGGTTGAATTCTGGATGTAAGCAAGCTTGTTCTCAGTCATGTTGCCTGGCACACACACCTCATCATACCGATCGACAATCTCAACAACCTGCATTCGTTTGTTCAGCATAAATGAAAATGGAAACTAGCAAAACACCCATATGAAGTCTTAACCAGAAGATACAAAAAGGGAAAAAGGTTAGCATACATCTCGCGCGGCTAACAGCAAAACAACACCGATGGGAACAAAGATGACTCCAACGAGAAAGAACACTGAGACAACCTAAACAACACAATTCAAACATCGTAACATCAGTGAGCTGCACCAACATAAGCTCTTCTCATCGTCCAAAACCAACAGCGTGATAATCCCAAAGATCAGTAAGCTTACCCATTTCGGAGTAAGAATAGGCTTACAAGCTGGCAGCTCCTGCTGTGTGAACTTGGAATCTGCACAGAAGAACGTTGAAGTAAGACAAGGTCACAAGGATGGGCTTACATACAATACAGAAACATAGTAGCAAGTCACAACACGAGCTTAAAATCTCTCTCCCTGACCTCAAAGGATTCACTGATACAGATTATCCATACATGAGCAAATAATACAATGATGTACATGGAGAAAATGGATTGACGGTTTCTCTTGTAGATTGAACTAGCTATAATCGCTAAGCTTAGATCACCTGCTTATTTGCTTAACCAGGCATATTGTCTAGAAACCCGAGGAGAAGAAAAATGACGAAATGAAACCATACCGCCTAGCCCCAGCCTATCCATCCTCACGGCAAGCTTGCCTCCGCGAGGAAGAACCTGCATATATATAGTAAGAGATTTGGTGCGAGATCTTACACTTGGGCATCCTGTTCCTCCTGGCCGCGCCGCCTGCATCCCCGGATCCGCCGTTGCTCGTGCCGGCGGCCGCGTTGCTGCCGCTCATCGTCGCGCCGGCCTGCCGACAAACCCCCGCGAAAACTGCGCCCCGGTCCGGCGGCGGCAACCGGGAGACTCGGTCGGGCACCGGCAAAGAAGTGCGCCTTCCCTCCTCTAGGTCGGGGCGCCGAAACCCAGGGACTGGAAGCGACGAGGATGCGCGGGGAGGGGGAGCTCGCGGCGACCTAGCTTGCTGGCTTGCTTCGGTGCGAAGGTTACGAGGAAGGAAGCAAGTGATTCGATTCTGACCGGGGTGGAGGAAGGAGGAGAGGTGCTGCGGCGGTTGGCTGGCTGCTGGGTTGGGTTGGGGTTCGTGTCGGCCTAGCCGGCGGAAGATGACTCCAATTCCAAGTGGCCAATTTCTTCTTCTTCTAGAACGTTTGGCTTCTCCAGATGGGCGTTACTACTTTCCTAGTAAGTGCAGCTCATTTGTAGAGTAATTTACTCCAGATTAATTTGGTTAATACATGTGCTTTTTTAAGGTAAAGCTATGGACATGTCAACGAAATTTTAGAATGCGCTTACAGTGCAGTGCTGCTTGCAGAATAGGTGACGCCGTCTTTGACCATCCCTGTTTTTGTTGTAGTATACTAGAAATCAAGAAGGAAAAGAATCGGTATTACTAGTAGTTGAGAGCAATGAGAGGGACCTCATTTAGAATCCTGAATCGACGGAATGATGACAACCACGTTGCGTTGAACAGAAAACAGCCATGGACGACGTCCTGGCCAAACAAGAAGAAGCTGGGGTCAAAAGGTCAGAATCAGATGGCAGCTGCTCCTAAATATCGCCACACCCATACATGTTGCTGTTGGGGGGAGAAAAAGTTGGTGGGCCGATGGTGTGAATTGATAGGCAGGCCAAGATTAGGTTGCTCAAAGGATGGGCTTGGGTCGTAGTTCAATTCAATACGAGGCCAAGGCCCAAACTAGGGACAAGCAGGCCCATGTTCTGACGACCATGGACATTGGAGCCGAGGGCCGTCACGGCGGCGAATGCGCCGACCCTCCGGCAGCACAGCTGCACGAACCTGCACGTCGCCCCCTTCATTCACGCTTCTTGTCACGCCCAGATGCGGCCGCCGGCGTGCCTTGTTGATCGCGCCCTACGTGTGATAGACAACTAAATGACGAAATCACTCCCGGCTGGATCCGCAAGCAGCTCCGGCGGCCCGCCGCCTGTACCACTTCGCCGGCCCGTTGTACGTGCACGCGGGGCAAAACCACTCAAACGAGGCAACGTCTTGATCATGGATTCATGGTAGGTACGTAAGAGCAGCTGTTCCGCTCTCGTCATTAATCTATCTATGATCTTGCAGTATGATCATCCAAGTCATTTTATTCACTGGACTTATCAGAACAGGATGCATTATAAATTTGATCAAATCTGAAATCCAGCAAAATCTACTACCGGAAATTAAATAACTTGTGTCGACAGACTACAGGTAGGTGCTACTTTATCCAAGGATTCCTCGTAGATTGGGTGAATATAGAATCAAGATATTTAACTCTGTCACATTAATTTTTTCACTTTTACGTTCACGTTATGATTCCACCACACATTTAGTGTAAAATCCTACTTTGACAAGTGCATAAATATTACCATATATAAACGAAATTTCATCCTCTGCAGCCGTTATATTGAGTTATTGACTAAACATTGGTTTTATCTACTGCTCATTTGTTGATATTTATCAAATATAGTTCTTTTATAGATCGGCCATAAGATAATCTCTCTTTGTAAAAAAAAAACAAAAAAAAAACTTTCAACTACACTTACATTATCACATAAATGTCGGCACGGCTTTGGTGTGTGGTTGGTGCGAAGAACCTTGGTCTTTTGCTTAGTGAGTAGTCAGGTTAGGGTCCTGTCTTGGTCTTTTGCTTAGTGAGTAGTCAGGTTAGGGTCCTGCCTGGTTGTTTGTTTCCATTGCTTTAGGGGTGTGTGTTTTGCTGGTCGAAATACTGGTATTCTACAATATTTGCTTTCTTCTTAATGCAAAGATATGCAATCTATTATATTCGATACAAAAATATCAGCTGGATATATATATAACAAACAAATAATTCAGAAACTTCCACTTAATGGAATATAAACAAAAACTGGAGCACACGCATGCATGTATTACTGACACGTGTTTTTTCTTTACCTCCAGCAAAGGACCAGAAATAAAGCATACAGTTCCTGTTAAAATGTACAACAAACTTAAAAATTGCACCACTAAGATGTTATTATGCATATGTAACCATCCTCGATGGCCAAAATGAAATATAATCTCAGTTACAGTTAGAAAACTTAGCATCATTAAAAACATGTGTCGCATCCTTAAGATGATGCATCATCCTATAATCAATAATCGAATGTATAAAAACACTCTCTACACTCTGCTCAATCCTTATGTGCTTTATTTAAGTGCTCAAATTCTTAGCTGTAGGACAGGTTTCTTGCCTGAGCCCCAACCATTGGACTAGCTTGTTGTGACGGTGGAGAAGACATCATCTCGAGCTTGGAGCTGGAACCCTCAAAGCCCTTGCTGCCCATCGAGTCACCTGATGACATGATCGGTTTTGCAGCACCATCATACACGTTGGTGATCGGGTCCATGATACTCGTGGACGATGACCCCATATTGAGCTGGCCGGTGGTGGCACTCTTCGTTTGATCTTCGCCAGCAGCCCACATCATGGAGCTGTTGCTAGTGGAGCTGCAAGGGCCCTTCTTGCTTACTGATGATCCGGCGTCAGTGCCACTCTCTCCCAATGTCAAGAAGTTGTGATCCATTGTTGGCCTCTCCATCTGTAGCATTAGCTGGTGCTGGTCCATGTAGCTGTTGCTTCCTCCATAGAAGTTCAGGTCCTGGAGGGAAGAGAAGCCCATGGAACTACTAATGTCAAGGACTGCCTGGCTGCCTAGAGATTTGTAACCGGTGGGCCATGTGGTGCATTCGCTGGACCCGACTGCTTGGTATGCTTTCTCCAGGATGGACTGCATGTACTTCCCTTGGGCCTCAACCCTCATCTGGAGGTGCTTTTGCACCTGCATCATGTCATGCACGCAAAGTTCACTCCTTTATTTTGTCTTGAAGCTAGAATGCCAAGTTCATGAGTACCACACACAAAAGTTACGAGAAGTAAACTTCCTTAGAATTTTCTTGAAAGCATGGAAAGTTCGAACATGTGATTCCTCTCATAAAAAAAGAGCGACAAAAGTTGTCATATCAGCTGTGTGAAGAATTGTTGTAAACTTCCTAAGAACGCTCATGTAGTATTCATGTAATATATATCTTGCAACGTGCTTGTGTAGGGTAGGGACAGTAAGAATTACAAAGGTGTGTGCCAAGTAATAAAACTTCCTAAGCACGTCACATGTAATATATCTTGCATGCACACCGTACCTCGAGTTCTCCATGGAGCCTTCTCTGGACTTCCATCTGGATCCGTAGTGCCTCGTTCACGTTCACGCTGCGGCTGAAAAAAAGAAACTAGATTAGAAGATGCATGTGTCATTATCAGAAGCTAAAGTTAATGAGGTTTGCAATTACAACAAATAATGAGAGCTTTTTTATTTGAGATCGTGTCTTAAAAAACCAACTTACTCGCTCATGCTTCTTGCCATCGCGCCTGAAGAAGAGGCCACATTTCGTTGCATCTCCATTGCTACACATATGAAGTTCATTGGACAGTGTTACACTTAATCATATTTTGAAACTAACGTTGCAACGTTATGATGAACAACTGTCGTTATTACTGTATATATGCATGCTACAAACTTACTATTAGGTTAAGCCCATGCATGCTTAAATCTAAAACTAGAATAAAGATCTAGAAACACAACATGTTTCGGAATATCATATTAGTAAGGTTACTGAAATAATGGTGTAAATGCACAGATATAGGTAGATATAGAGATGAGCTAGCTATGAAAACAAAGAACATAATACAAGTTTTACCGTGGAGAAATTAGCGAAGGTTTAAGTAGATGTTGATATCTTTACCACTCTTACCTGAATGATCACCGAACTCTTTTTGCTGCTTCCCTAGCCTGAATTTCTGGGAGAGAAAATTTAAGGCGGAACAAATTATGAGAGAGAAGAAAACCTCTAATTTTCACCTTGAATAACTGCAGCTGCTACAAACATCAAATGTACCTGAAGGTGGCTCTTGAGGTGGTAGAGGGTGAGGCCCTTGACTCCCATAACCCTCATGATAGTCTTTGGAGTTGCCTCTTCACAAAGGGGAAACAGAAGGAGGAAACTATCAAAACCCATACGAATTCGGAAGAAACTGAGGCATATGTTACCGTGTTATTACGTACTGTCCGGGCCTCCGAGTTGGGCGACGGCGTCGACAAAGCGATCATGGAGCTCGGCAGTCCACCGTAGGCGGGGCTTGGGGTCGGTGGTGAGGACGAGACCGCCGGAGTCGCCTTGCACGCACATAGGCCTATCATTTGAGGTCGCAGTGCTGGGCTTCTTCGAAGAATTGGAAGGGAACATTCTATTCTCGTTTAGCTCCCGTCTTTCCCTCTTAAGCCTTTAATTCTCTCTTGAGATCTCTTGTGGTAATTCTCTCTTTTCCCTCTGATCTGATCTGCTATCAGTACCGGAGGCAGAGATTCATGAGCATGGAATTGGTTCGCTTGGCTAAACAAGGAGGGTACAGTACATGTGTGTTTCTACGCTTGCAGTCTTGCTCTCTTCTTCTTTGATACTCTCCCTCTTTCTCTCTCTCTGTCTCTCTCTCCGCTTTAGACTTTAGTTGCTTTGCTTCTTTCTCTTTCTCTCTCTCTCTCTCTCTCTGTAGGTCTCCTAGCAGAAAGCTCGTCGGGTATTATTCTATCCCGGCAAAAAAAAGCATAGCCACCGCTAAACTACTCGAAGCCTCGCTAGTCCTCGTGGCCCCATTTTGCAGGAGAGAGAGAGAGAGAAACGACGTTTTTTAGACTTATGTTATACAGTATAATGCGGCTTATCAACGAGACTAACATTTTCCATTCATCTTTCACTAGGTTGCTATAAACTAAAATTACATCACACTACTGTCATTAATAATCGATTGACTGTTGCTTTTTTTTGGGGGGGGGGGGGGGGGGGGGGGGATATTGATCGACTGTTGCTACAACTTAAATAAAAGAACACTTTAAATTCCTGATCATATGAGTATAATATATGGTGATCTAGTGCGTTGAATCATAATCGATGGGTCAAGCTATCGGCTGCCCTTAAAAAAAGCTATCAGTGCCGGGAAAAAGAGTACACTTCATACATCATCATGTCAAAATGACGGTGTCCAGATTGCGTGGGAATTTAAAACCATCACATTTGCATTGAGCCCCGGGACTTATTAGCTAGTTATGGCCAAGTAGACATCACAACATACCAATTACGTAGTACCAGTATACAAAAAGGAACCTAAAGCCACTATCTACTATCATAGTGGATCCATTTGCAGCCAAATTTGTGTTGGTGTCCCCAGAGACACAATTATTATCTCCGGAGTCAGATATGCACACAGGTGGCATAACATACGTACAAAGAAAAGAAGAAATTTCGGTACTTAAGAAAACAAAAAGGAATTATCCTGTTTTTACCCCTGTTGTTTTCACACAAATAGGATAACTAGTGCTTGAGAAATTTCAATACGTAAGATTTTTTTTATCAAAGGAATCATTAATATAATTGACCATGACAACACACAGAACACCAAAAGAATACTAAATAGAACCCCCAAAAACAACATTCTGCCAGGTCAAGATTTTTGGGCCCACATTAGGAGAGGAAAGTAGAGAGATGAGTAGCTAGAAACACTATAAAGCAGCTACACCATCAATCCCTAAACATTCTGCCACGAAGGTGAAGGCATGTTCTTTAACCCCAAAGGAATAGATGCTTTCTTCTTTGACAATTAACCAAAGATTCTTCTGAAGAACACCACGCATTTACATATGGGGGCGCTGCCGGGGTGCCGGACTGGGATTGATCAGCAGTAAACATAAAATACAATTTTCTTGATTATATATATTATTATTTTGTATATATATACAATCACATTCAGGTCTCATTTTCTAAAGAAAGCTCTGTAAAAAAAATTCTCTTGTTGAGTCCCATGTTTTTAAGTCAAGGATACAAGCATCTAGGTGCAGGGTGTTTCCAGATCGATAGGTACGTGCAATATGTGTAGCAGATGCATGGAGCTGTGTACTAATGGCTGCTGCCGAACGAGAGAATGGGACTATGGGAGAGATTCGCTACGGAAGAGCACCTGCAAGCAAAAAGCGCAGGAAAACGGCGTATGCGTGACTAATATGCCTTGCAAAGTTGCGTTTTACTTTTAGCTCTCTTGCATCAAGCTCAGAAATCATATCCGCTATGGATGGTAGCTTGTATTTCAAGCGCATCGTCTTTGGAAGATGCTGATGCTGTCTGCAATAAGACATGCGAAATTGTCTGCAAACTTCATAAAAATAATATTCGTTCGTATCCAGTGATACTTGACTTGCCCTTGGCTCACGCAAAATCTATCTGCTAGTCTATATATATCTTTTTTTTCCCCCGAGAGTTCTATGCTAGCCTGATCCTATTTCGATTTTTATGTACAGTATCATACGATTCAAGCATGCCCTAAATGTTAATTATCTGAACGTTTTATTACCATGCATGGATCAGCTTGAGAGGTCGTCTTTTGCATGACATGATTCAGATCACAAAGCTTATCCCCATATCTGCCAACCTTTGTTAGGCTTTACACATGGCCCATCATCGGCTATATGGTTCTGTAATAAGTACATAATCATGGCGCGGCCAATCTCAGAGATTTGATGTCCAAATTATTACTAACGTGTGGACTCACTTTGAGTTGCGCTGGTCGATACCTCTCTTTGCTAAAGAGCTACAACATTATATATACTAGCTACACAGCTTTGTGTCAAATTAAAAACCATCCATGCAATGGGGCCGTGCTACAGCTTGGCGTGGGGGCGCTGTTGTGCGTTTCGCAAGCAACGTAGTAACAAAGTGCAGTTTCGTCTGGTTTTGCTCGTCTGATTGGTTTCAGATTTTGATCCGAGATATGAGGAAAGAGATGATCGAGTTCAGAAAAGGTCAGTGAGAGGTGGCGCACTTTATCTTTTACCTTCTGGTTGATCGGGAACAGATCGACCAGGCGGCGCGAGCGCTTTCAGCATGTGTCCAGGTTTGATGATACGCGAGGTGCCAGCCGACGGTTCAAACTCGAAAATTTCCCGCAGGTGTCGGCGGTGCCGCGCGTCGGGGCAACGTAGGGGAAGCCTTATTGGGCTCGGTCGGCCTTCGAGTCCATAGGGCCGCGGACCGCCGTCTGGTAGCATTTGAGCCCGGGTTGACAAGCTTCTCGTTCAAGCCAAGCCCAAGTAACTCATGGGCTTTTCCTACGATCAGCTTGTACCACATAAGTTTTTTTTTTCCCTGAAGGCATCATAGCACACAATTTAACAAGCAAAGCAAGGTCCATTTGAAGCTGCTTGATGGTTTCTGCATGCCAATTGCTTATGGTGTTATGCAGAGATCAGAATAAAAGCATCAATTTCATCTATTAAAAAAAATAGTTCTCCCCTCTGCCATACTTGCTATATTAGAAATGTTTATAGATACCAGAATGATATCCAAAGTGTTCTTAGAAGTTTCAGTGTCTCTAATGCTCAAATGCTTTGCTAATTCACCAAATTTAACAAACGAGATTGCATTTCATCATCAACCAACAAAACAGGATAGGAACTTCTGGGCTGAAAAGTTTCAGCCGTAGATCAAGAGTTATCAAGGGGGGACCCATCAAATCCAACGGCTGAGCACCACGCAGTCACACACCGCATCACACCAGACCAGCCCACCATTCCTCTCGCCGAGGCCGAACTGAGCCCAACCCTAAGCTGCACGCCGCGCTAAACCCATCCCCACCGCCACCATGCGAGGCATCGGCGCCGCCGCCCGCCGGGGCGCGCACCTCCCCGCCTCCTACGCGGCCGCCTTCTCCTCCTTCTCCGGCATCGGCGGTGGCGGAAGCGGAGGTGGTGCAGGATGCGGGCGCGGGAGCGGCCCATCGCCGTTCGGCCAGCAGCCGCGCGCTCCCGGGCGCCCCACTCCTGACGACGAAGGCGCGGATCCCTTCTCCGCACCCTCTTCCGTTGGACGCGGTCGCGGCGAGACCGCCATCCCGTCTTTCTCCGCGTTCTCTGGCGCCGGCCGCGGCCGCGGATCGCCGCTGCCCCCGCCGCCCACCGCCGAGGACGCCTCCAAGCATCACATCACCAAGCCCCTCGAAGAGACCTCTCCAACCTCCGATCCCGAGCGACCGAGCCCTGGCGCCTCGTTCTCCGCGCTGCCTCGCCCGAACTCATCCGTTGGCGCCGGCCGCGGCGTGCCGCGGTTTCAGCAACCCCCTACGGACAACGCCCCCGAGGAGAACCGCTTCATCCGGCGCCGCGAGGAGAAGCAGGCTGCTGCGTCTTCATCTGCTCCCAGCACGCAGCCCAAGCTATCGGCAGAGGACGCCGTGAAGCGCGCATTGGAGCTTCTGGGAGGCGGCAAAGGTGCAGGTGGGGGTGGTGAGGGGGGCCGTGGAGGTGGGTTTCGTGGCGGCCGTGGTGGTGGCCGAGGTGGCCGCGGTGGGAGGATTCGCAGGCACACGGACGGTGTGCGTGATGAGGGGGACGACAAGCACATGATGATGTACTTGGGGGATGATACTGATGGTGAGAAACTTGAGAAGCGGCTTGGCGCAGACAAGATGAAGATTCTGGAGAAAGCGTTTGAGGACGCTGCTGATAATGCGCTACCACATCCGATGGAGGATGCATACATGGATGCTTGTCACACCAACAACATGGTGCGTGTGGCTCAGCAGTGGAGTTTTCTGAGTTGTCTGATTTGGAAGTGTGTACGAAGTTTCTGATTTCCATCTTTGAACTTATGCGTGCAGATTGAGTTTGAGCCTGAGTACCATGTGAATTTTGATAATCCTGATGTTGATGAGAAGCCACCAATGTCATTGGAGGACATGCTGCAGAAGGTGAAACCATTCATAGTTGCATATGAGGGCATCCAGAACCAGGAAGAATGGGAGGTGATTTTTTTCTTCTGTTGACCCAGTATTTTGTTCCACAAAAAAGTTTGTGCTAGTAGGTACTGTTTGGTCATTGCCCCATTAGTCTTCAGTCTTCACGCCAATGATAACATGTATATTGCAGTTGTACCCCGAGGGTATATGGTTGTTGATGATATCTGTTGAGACTCGGTAAAGAACATATAGAACATAGGCATAGGCTATAGCCAAAGTACTCTTTCTCAGTATACAAATATATGTCATTGTGGTACGGGTTGAATCGTAGTTCTTCAAGTATGATGCCTGGTATGCATCTTAACCAAATTTCTTTCAGTTCTCTATATTATATTATAAGTTTATGACTGAAATATACTCGCATAAGGTTAGAAACTACAAGCTGATAACCAAAGTACTCTTTCTCAGTATACAAATATATGTCATTGTGGTACGGGTTTAATCATAGTTCTTCAAATTTGATGCCTGGTATGCATCTTAACCAAATTTCTTTCAGTTCTCGATATTATATTAGAAGTTTAGGACTGAAATATACTTGCATAAGGTTAGAAACTAAACAAGCTGATATCCTGACCATTTTCGTAAGCATATCTGGTTCTATGTTTCAGCTTTCAGTTGACTACCTGAAGTTCTTACGATATCATATTGCATTTGTCAAATCATTAAATTATTATCTAACCGTTTCATAGATAAATTGAAGGTTGTACCGAGTATTTTGTTAATGTTAGTTCTTGTTATCTTTAACTGACCAATACAACATACTGTATGACCATTAGGAAGCTGTTAAAGACATAATGGCGAGAGCTCCTCATATGAAAGAGCTCATAGATATGTACAGTGGACCTGATGTTGTGACTGCAAAACAACAAGAAGAGGAGCTGCAAAGAGTTGCTAAAACTCTTCCTGAAAAGGTCCCTTCGTCAGTAAATCGGTTTACGGATAAAATGCTACTATCTCTCAAGGTTTGCTTATGCTCTAAACATAACCCATAATGTTAATTATTCGATTGTGTGTTTTTAGTTTGAGCAATCCATCTTTGAATCTGTGGTGGTTATCCAAGGAATATGATTCATTCTGACATGACAATCATATGAAATTATGGTACAACCATGACCCATCTTAGTCAGGTTGCCTTCAAGACGATAACTGTTCCTGCTGGTATACCGGAACTTAACCACATAAAGAATTATTTTCTTGAACCTTTATTGCAATAATTTTTTTTGTGACCGTTGTTACAATAAATCTTGTTCCAGTAGTTTCAGCTATATTCTGTAATATCTTGACTATTGGTTTAGTTACTAAACTACCCTGTTTTAGAAGATATCTTGTGTAAGCTTTCATGATATTCCAGGTAAATTTGATCGCTGATGCATTGACAAATGGTTTATCCTGGCTCTAAATCTTGATACCTTGTTTAGTGTAGAGAAATTGTTTTCGCCCTACTGACCAGCTGCCATTTTTTCAGTTTTTCTTCTACCTTCTAGAAAAGATAGTTTATTTCATATCATGTGAATAACTTTGTGTTGCATCTCTTTCTGTGTTGCAGAATAATCCAGGTTGGGGTTTTGACAAGAAATGTCAATTCATGGACAAGTTTGCGCGTGAAGTCTCGGAGCTTTACAAGTAGAAATACCTCTTATACTCTGTTGTAATATCTTATTTAGCCCCCAAGGAGATTTAGTGGGTTCTTCTTTGTTTTGAAGGAAGGCCCGATGCAATCTTCAATCCATACATTTTTCTTTTCTTTGCTGGGAGCCTGGGATGCTAATTAGATAAATAAAATTATTTATAAACATGAATATCCCTTTTACAAACTCATCAATTTTATTCTAGAATTGTCACATCATTTTTTCCTGGCGTTCCCCGTTCCACATCTCATTTGTATTACCTATGGTGTGTGTTGAACTGTTGATCAATGAATGGTTATCATTTGATTTTGATTTGATCATGTCAAACTTGTAATACTGAATTTGGATTCTTGTAACCTAGCGTGTAAAGCTTTCCAACATTATGAAGTTTTGGAGTACTTTATTTATTGTGGATTTGGGAAGTGGAGCAGCTGCACTTATCGTGAAGTATCTATAAGAGTCACTCGGTGTTTTGAAAGAAAAACACCCCTGTATCATAGCTTTGTATTCTGTACATCACGATAACATGTATTTTCTCTTTCCTGAGCACTCCGTGTGTATTGGCTCCCGATCCACAAGAGAGCACATATGCCTACCTAGCTAATTTCTCTACTGCTCATCTGTGTGGTACAAACTGTTGTTTTTGTTTGTGCTATACAAAATGGAGTAAAAAATCATCGAAGATTAAGTTGAATATACTTGAAACTATGGTAGTAGCCTGGTACTTGGATTCCTTGCAACTCCTGGCACATCTTAGAAGGAAATTCTTTATACTACCTAAATTTTCAGTACAAACGTCACACCGTAATCCAGGCGTATTTGAAGCGACCGTTTCAGTGCCTGAAATGTGTATCGATGTCAGAATTGAGGGATCAAATTCAAATATGCGTGTTCAATCTGAATTTGGTTGGATGAGTAAAAATTACCTAAGAGCTTCCGAGTCATGCTGTCGAAGCGGCTGGTTCTCGTTGTTTTGGCTGTCGAGCGGCATGTACTGCGACATGATGGACATGATCTCCGAGTCCATGTACGACTGAAAGAAAAACGTATCAGTTAGTTTCCATCCATCCATCCGTATAAATCTTTTTGCACCGCATCGGCGTCCAATGTTTTCTGCTGAACCATGAATTTCTCAGACAGTCAGACGGGGAGGTAGGTACTTACCCTGAGCCTGTACTTGTAGAAGACGTAGCCGGCGACCCCCACGCCGGCGACACACGACACGACCAAGATGGTGATGAACCATCCTAGCCTCGACATGTTGTTAGCTGCATGACAAGTGACCATCAGAAATGTTCGTCACGGTCGAATGAAAAATACAAAAATGATTTTTTTTTCCCAAAAAAACGCAGTATCATCATCTCTCTGCAATTCCGCGGTACCTATGCAGACGTCCTCTCCTCGGATGTAGAGCTGGTTGCCCTTGCACTTGCACTCGTAGTTGCCCCACGTGTTCTTGCAGTGGCAGTCGGGGCAGGTGCACGCCAGCCTCTCCTTGCACTCGTCGAGATCTGATGGAGACATCATTTCTCGATGAATTCAGTTATCAAACTTTGGTATTCATGGCTCAGGCGCGGCATGAGAATTAGAAAGATTTTTACCTATGCATTTGTGGCCGTCGCCTTGGAACCCTGGAGGGCACCGGCACCCGGTCAATGCGGTTTCCTTTGATCAGCGGAGCAAGAGGAGGAGGTTAGCAGCAGAGTTCCATCAATGGCGAACTCACATCACATAGGAAGTGAAAGAGAAACGAAGTTGTTGACTCACCGAGCAGGCGGAGAAGGTCTGCCCCCCTCTGGTTTCCGACCAGCACCCGCCGTTGTTGAGAGCGCACCTGCCCGGCCCGACGGCCTTGCAGTCGGTGTAGCCGTCGCCCTCGTAGCGGACGCCGTTCATCACTGGGCACTCGCACACCCGGCCCCGGTACGTGTCCTGTTGTCCGAAACGCGTCAGCCACCGTCGGCGATACAGATTGGTAGAGAAAGATAAGGTTGACATACCCGGCAGGCCGTCACGTTGGTGGACGCGTCTCGCCAGCACCCGCCATTCCTGCGCAGGCACTCGTTCGTCTCGATGTCTGCGGTTCAAAGAGGAAGTCACAATGTTCGTCAGATATCGAAGGAGAACCTGACATTTTTCAGAGTCCCTGCTTAATTATACAGAACACTTTGAGAAATCTGAGTTTTACCGGAGCTGAGGCAGACGCGGGGTTCGGTCCCTTCCTTGAAGCCGGCGCACACGGCCCTCAGCACCGCCGTCCGCTCCAGTTTCCCTGCATACAGAACACAGCACAACCGGTGTCAATTCTCTGCGATAGATATTGTAGCTTTCAAGAGACGAGTGAGAAGTTTGCGTCGGAGCAGAACCTCTGTACTGGACGTTGTTGATGACGAGAGTAGGGAGGATGGTCACATCGCCTCGCGACCCTGTACCAATCTGATCTTCCTGCTCTTTTGACAAGACGGCGTTTTCGGTGTCGGCCTCGGGATCGCCCATGCACTCCAGCACCTTGTCCAGAGACAACCCTGGTTCCATTCCACAACGTAATTAGTAAGATCAAGATCAATGAAGAAGAGAAACACACCATGCAGTGGCTCTCTGTATAGTGAAAGAGAAGAGAAGAGAAACATCAAACCTAGCGCGGTGACAATGTCCTCGGCGCACGCCTTGCTGTACTTCTTCTCCTTCATTGAGCACCGTATCTTGTAATCCATGACGAAATCCCACCACGTCCACGGGTGCCCGCTCTCATTGGCCACGCGGTGCACGCACAGCTGCCTGAGGTTCTCCACGACCACGTCTTTCCCCTCGTACCCGGCCCCGAAATCCTGCTCGGGATCCGGCGCGCAGTACCTTCCACGGTTGATGCACTGCGACCTGCACTGCGCCGACATGCGGAACGGCTCCGGGCAGTACCATGTGATGTAGTGCGGCGTGAACCGCGCGTAGCCGCCGCGCTCCAGCAGCTGCGCGTGCCCCCGGAACCCGCGCACGAAGGCGGCCTGCTCGTCGCACCGGGCGCCGCACTCGTCGTTGCTGTTGGTCCACAGCTCGTACTCCACGCGCTCGTCCGGGTGCGGCATCGACTCGCGCCAGTCCAGCTTCACCACCACCTCCTCCCGCCCGCCCTCGTCAGTGACCTTGTCGAACATCTTCTTCAGCGACTCGCCGAACGCGCGGTTCACGAGCGCGGAGGGGATGTTGATCTTGTCGATGTAGTCCGTGTCAGACGACGCCTCCGGGCTGTCCATCGTCAGAAGCTGCTCGTCCACGTTGTCCGCGATCAGCAGCGCCGCCGCGCCAGCGCGCTGCGCGTTCCACGCCTTGAGCGCGAAGAAGCACTCTGCACATTCATTGCCCAGGGGTGGTCGGTGAATGAAATGACGACCACACCCCATGATCCCCTATTGATGCTACTACCACAGGCGTCGGAAAAATTCCGCAAAAATTCATGGAGATTAGGAACGGATTGAATCGGATTCGTATCAAATTTCAGAGCCTGGGACCAACCATACAGCGAGAATCGAAAATGAGAAATTCTGGCGGACCAGGTGGTCGGTAAATCAAACAACGACCACCCCCCACGCTCTCCAATTAACGGTGCTACACGCCCGACAAAAATATGGTAAAAATTCGTGCGGATCAGGACTGTTTCGAATCATAATTCTGCAAAAAATTCAGATCCTATGACAGTCTGTGTATGGAGAATTTAAAAGCCAAAATCTGGGCTGAACAGCTTATTCAGGTTCGCCTGCAGATGTGCAGACAGAGCTTCGCTTCCTCCTAGTATGACAGAAAGCGAAATATCATTCTTTACCGATTAACCTGACGACAAAGGGTGATGTGAGCACGCTATGCAATTTTACTATCTTGAGTGGAGTTAGGAATTCTGACGAAGGAAGTGTGCTACGACAGCTCTTCCTAATAGGATATCTCTGACGAACGCTTTGCTGTGAAAACAAGATGGAAACGGATTGGTCTGGGAAGATATTGGCTTTCGCTTCAAGGGATCCCAACACGCCGACACCAACTGGTTGGTGCATAGGTGGTGCAAGATCTCCGATCAAGTGACTTGAGATAAAAACAAAAATGATGGGATGTCCACTTTCGAAATTTAACCAAAATGGACTAATAACTGTTGCCAATTTAGTACACGACACAAGGTGAGTTCCGGATAACTTCAATAACGGGTCTGAACCTGGTTTCAGCTCAAGTTTTTGTTGCACATGGTTCCTGGTAGCTGGTACAGCTTGAGAGTTTATACTTGTACGTGATAATTCAAGTACAGTTTAATGCTTGGGTAGTAGCCTTCCATTCCAAAACCAGCTCACTGGAAGTGGAACAGGGGTATCGGATGGTGTTCTTTTTGTAGGCCCTGCTTGCTCAACTGAATTATAACGTACCATAAACGAGTCTGATTGCAATCTCTCTCACACCTTAGTTGGAGAGAGATCAGCATCACAACTAGTTAGCATGTCTACCCCTGACATTAAGTTATTCAGTGACTAACCATTATTCTACCTTGTTATGCTCACTATATACTAACTAGTGCTTTCCTTGAGAATATCAACAATTTCAAATAGTTGACATAAAAACAGAGCAACTACTGACAACTGAAACGAATTATGATATTGTCGTGGATAATGAACAAATTCAAATTTTAAAAACTTTCAGGATGAAAGAAAGAGAAGTTGAAGATTTTCATGAGGATATGTTGAATGGGCACACATACCTCCACGATCAAGCAGAAGGATGACCGGGCGGCGGGATTTGGACTTGAATTTGGTGTCGAAGTCGACGCAGCCGGTGGCCTTCTTCTCCGGGTAGATGACGACGCCGGTGAGTGTGCCGCCGTAGTCCGGCACGCCGAAGTTGCCGATGGCCGCGTCGTGGTGGCCCCGGATGTGCTCCGGCGCGAGCACCCTCACGCTGCTCTTCTCCACCACGAACCGTCCTTGCACCATCGCCGCCATCAAGAACGACGCCACAGCGAGCATAATCACATGGCCGGAGAGCCATGACACGCGCCCAGCCATTGTCGGTGATCAACTGTCGCCCCCTCCTCTCCCGGGCGATGAGAGGTGGGAGGAAAAAAGAGCTGAACAACAGGGAGGGTAACGGGTCGAGTTCGTTGGTGGCAAGTGAAAGGTTAGGTGGTTGCAGGAGAAGGATGGAAATATATTTGCAATTGCAAGTGACGGTGCAACTGTGCAAGAGAAACACACGGACACGGATGAGAGAGAGGGCGATATGGAAAAGACTGGGAGTTGGAATCTGAGATGACGGAGGAGGAGGAAGAAGGTTGCTTGGACCGTACTAAAATGGTGTTTGGTCCGGGGCATTGTTGTCAACTTTTGTGACGTACAAGAGAAGGCGACAGAGAGAGGGAGAAGGTTTGTGAGAAGGAGCAGCCAACTGCTAGCCGATCAGCAGGTGTGGGGTTATGCATATCAGTAGGAGCATGAAAGGGACCATTCTCCTTTGGAAAAAATAAGAGGCGGTGAACGAATCAAAATATGCGAGAGGTGAATCAGAAAAGAGGAGAGAGGAAGTTGTGGTTTGGAGTGTCTTGGACACTTTAGCCCTTGATTTTTTTTTTTTTGTGTGTGTGTGCGGTATTTTGGATGTAACACTAACACCTATCCTGACCAAACTATTAGCGCGATGTTGCTTGCAAGAAAGGTCTGTCATGGAGAGACCTACAGGGAACTGAAGCTGGTTGCTGCCGGTTTATGCGTGCCATGCAAGGGAAAAGACATTCTTCTAAACGAAAATGTTTTTCAGTGGCTAATAAACTGAAACGCAACTGAGAGAAAGTGGCAAGTCGTGGTCGTTTTGATGAATTAATAATTGATCGGTTGAGTCCTGGTCAGTTGTTAGTCTTCTCTTGGTGCAAACTGCAAAGCACGGCAGTGCTCTAGTAAGTCCTGTCCTGGCCGACCGCGTGTTGAATCTACTCTGATGAGGACCGACCTAGGACTTACGCTTAGACGTGCTTCTTGGGTCATTCGGTCAGGTTTTGAACTCCTGCCGGTCCTGATACTCTGAAAAAAATTGTTCCTGACGACGGACCCGAAAACAATGGAAAAGTGTACCGTTGCTCTGTAAATTATTTTCTCTCTTAACTTATTGTTCCCTCCACTTTGTAGTGCACAATTCATTGTCTTATAAACGTCAGCAAAAGAAAAACGGAAACGGTAGCCCGTAAAAACCTGGAAATTCTTGCCGGTTCCTTGACTTTGGAGGTAGTTGATAGGGAAAAGGAGATAAGGGATATTTTTGGAGGTTTGATTGACAAAGTCACACGGAAATATGTCATGAGCTAACGATCAATCACACGTCACGATACTTACGGGTGACTTCCATTAAGCTCACTAAAAACTGCGTTTCCTGTTTTTTCAGGTTTCGGTAGGAGGGTTGATTGGATGCGTAGACGATGCTTGTGGGCTGGAACTGGTGCTGTAATGTTTAAACCTGTCCTGAAGTGCAATGTAGGAATGGATGGGGAGGCAGGTTTTCTGTCTCCTAGAACTCTAAAAAAAAATTGCGTTTCCAAAATATACTAGTACGTCCATAACATGTGGCCTTCCGTGGTTCTCCATGCCAGAGTAACCTGTTTTGGGATTGGATAATTTTCCAGCGGTAGTACTTGTGTTTTTATACGACGTTCAGGCTTATTAATCTGCATGTACACATATGGTAAACTTTAAATTTAAGGGAGCACTGACTAATTATGCTGCCAAATCTAAATACAACCTTGCTTTCGCTGACAAAGAGGCGGCCAAGCAGAAGCTTAAAACTACTAGAACCACAAACATTGTGTCATAACAAATAAATATCTTGCCAAAGTTGGGGTTAGTCAACGTCAATGCACATGTATTACATGAATCCACAATGCTCATATTCAAAAGCAAAAGGAGATATGATTGTTGCTATCACGTTCAAACGCCAGTATCCACGGAGCCGTTCCCTGCTCGGTTTTGGTTAATTAATGGATGGAATCAATCACAATATTCGTCCACGAACTTGCAACACTGAGACCACGTCGCCGTGCAAGTTTTTTTTTTGGAACTATATTCACTTTTTAGGAGAAAGACGCGTGTTCAAATTTTCTTTTCAATTTCATTATAGACTGGAAAAAGAAGATTGCTTCCTTGAGTCAAAGATATTCAGTTGCTCCAATTCTCTATCGAATTTTTCAATGACACAATATGTCTCAAATATAAGGAGGAATGTTGAGCCAGCTCACTCGATCTAGCTCATTAACAAAACTATCTAAATATTTAGCTCGGTTCATACACTTTTAAACTGAAGCGAGTCATGAGGAACTCGACACAAGCTCAGTCAGCTTTCGACCACTCCTACTCATATGGATTCAGGAGGGGTTATTATATATCAAAGTCTCATTAGCAAAGACAAACACCTATCATTTTTCGTTTTAAAATACACATTAATGCAATTGAAGGCACTTCTAGATACAATAAATGTTGTGCAATCTTTATTAACATAATTTATTAGAAGTGACAAGCATAAACCTAAAATTGCAAGGTGGCAGTGGAGCATTTCTGGTGCCAGTGGTAAAGCACATACTCCATCCATCCTAGTCCCTCCGTTCTTAAATTATTATCGCTATTGAATTTTTATTTAACTTTGACCATTCATCTTATTTTAAAAAATTTAAATAATATCATATATGTTGTTATAATTTATTTTATTATTAAAGGAAATTAAAGTATAACTTAAAATTTTGTACATTTGAAATAATATTTTGAATAAGATGAATGATCAAAATTAACTAAAAAAGTCAATAACGATAGCAATTTAAGAACGGGAGAGTATTAAAAATGTTGCTTTTATAGTAAAAGTCCAAACAATTTAAGTTTGACTAATTCTAGACACGACCATCAATATCTAGGAGATCAAATGAGTACATTATAAATATATTTTATAATGAATCTAATGACATTGATTTGATTTTTTTAATATTAATATATTTTTCCATAGAATTGATTAAACTTGTGATAGTTTGATTTTAAGTTTATCAAAAATGGCATTTGTAACTGGATGGAAGGAGTAGGATAGTCTTTTTAGGATAAAGTTCTGTCGAACCAGCAGCATATGACTATGTGCCTGCAAGCGACGTGGAGAGAAATGATTAAGAGATAAGGTGGGACTATCCGCGAGAGGTCGAACAAGTATGATGCATGAAATCTTTAGATCTTTATCCACGAAACAAGAAAATTAGATGCTAACCAACAAAAGATACATTGCTCCGAGTAAATATGAATTCCAATCCTGAATAGAATAAAAAAGCAAAAAGGGTCGTGTCGATCCAATTTTGAGGCCTTTATAACAAGTTAACATTGCTCTGCGAGTCTGAGTAAACTTGGAAGTTGGAACAAAATAATTGGATGTGACTCTACTCTCTCCTCTCCGCGATGCTTTGCTTTCCCCGATCAACACGAGCCATCCAACAGTGGCTGAACTATGCCGTTATCATCTCTCTCCCTCTGCCATCTCCGCCACCAACCGCCGCTCCCGCTCCCGCTCCCGCCAACTTCAAATCCCCCGCCGCCGCCGTCGCGTCCTCGCTCTAGCATCCCACTGACGCAGCTCGCACGCCGACGCAACGGCGCCCTGGTATTCCGGCCACGCGCCGCGGTCACTGACGACATGGCTGGTGCGGCCGCTGCGGCGTCGCCCCCCACGCTGCTCGAGTACATGGGCCGTACCGGCGCGGCTGCGGACCTCACGGTCCTCGTGGCACACATCCAGAGCGCGTGCAAGCGCATCGCCGCGCTCGTGGCTTCACCGAGTAACGCCGAGCTGTCGCGGGCGAAGGCAGGGAGCGGAGCGGTGGCGGCTGGGCGGGACGCGCCTAAGCCGCTCGATGAATTGTCGGTGCGTGCTCAGCTTGTAGCGTTCCTGAATTAGTAGCTTTTTTTTTTCTCTAGAATCCTCTTCAGGCGGCGTGAACAAAGTGGAGTAGCATTGTTGTGTGATCAATTAAGGGCTTTGGTATGGTACACAACATACACACCCATCTGACGTGCAATCTCTGCTATGTTTCTGATAACTGAAACTCAGAAGTCAATTAGTTCTTCTATTTTTTTGCCAGGGTCTCTATTTTTAGTAGGCCAAATGACCCCCCGGTTCCCCAAAATTTTAAACTTTGACAGCACAATGTAGGACATGACCGGTAAAGATTGGGAGACCAGAAAATTGCTGCAAGTGTATAGATTTTGAACTGCAGAATAATCTACATATGCAATGTGAAGCGTTTCGTACTAGATTTCTTTTTTATTGAAATCTATTGTTCTACATACCGCCAGATTCAACTTCTGATTTTCCACCATTTGTTAATCATCCTTTCTGTTTGCCTGAACTCAGAATGAGATAATTCTGTCGTCACTTCAAAGTTCAGGAAAAGTTGCGGTAATGGCATCTGAAGAAAATGATCTGCCTATTTGGATATCCGATGATGCTCCATATGTTTTTGTTACCGATCCACTTGATGGTTCTCGCAACATTGAGGTCTCGATACCAACTGGGACGATATTTGGCATATACAGTAGACTGGTGGAACTCGACCATCTACCTGTGCAGGAGAGGGCTCAGCGAAATTCGCTGCAAAGTGGAGCTCGCCTGGTTGCTGCTGGGTACGTCCTGTATTCATCTGCCACCATCTTATGTATCAGCTTCGGTGCTGGCACCCATGCATTCACATTGGATCACTCGATTGGAGAGTTCATTCTGACACATCCAACCATGCAAATACCCCCTAGAGGTAACTAAGATGTATCATTCAGTAGTTCGCTTCATCCTAAACTCTTCACTTCTTCACTGCATTGATGAAGTTTTACTGAATCTGACTTTTGAATTCTCAGCATGAATAATCACAATAGAAGTATTTTATTGTCTGAAAAAAGTACCGTATAGAGTGGGTACTATGCTTTCATTCGGTAAACATGATTCCAACCTGAATCTTTTAGTATTATTTTTCTCAAAGCTGTAACTACATATTATGACAGGACAGATATATTCAGTGAATGACGCCCGATACTTTGACTGGCCTGAGGGCCTAAGGAAGTACATCGACACAATTAGACAGGGCAAAGGACAGCATCCAAAGAAGTACTCAGCTCGTTATGTGTGTTCCCTGGTTGCTGATTTCCACCGGACACTCATATATGGTGGAGTTGCCATGAACCCAAGGGATCACCTTCGGTTGGTTTATGAGGCAAATCCTCTCAGTTTCCTTGCTGAACAGGCTGGGGGCAGAGGGTCAGATGGCAAGAACAGAATTCTCTCCATTCAACCTGTGAAGCTGCACCAGAGGCTGCCATTATTCTTGGGTAGCATGGAGGACATGCTTGAGTTGGAAAGCTATGGAGATGTCCAGCAGAAGGTTAACCCTGGATATGAAGTCTAACAGTATGTAAAAAGCTTCAGGTTCTCAGATGCAGTGTTCAATAAGGTAAAATAAAGCACACATGTCAACCATATCTTTGCAAGATCAATTGTCTTTTCCTTTTTCAAGCAAAACAGAATTTGCGTTCTCTGTGCAGCAAGTTTTTTTTTTCCAACCCTTGTGAGTAATAAATAACTCCTGCAATATTTCTGGCGTTTGTGCCTGAATACATCTCTTAGTTCTTGGCAATTGTGCGGGCCTGTGGAACTAGTATAGTCGTGCTTTTGCAAATGCTAAATATAAGACTGTAAGATGAAGTCACCATGCACACTAAGGTGCAGTAATGATTTCAACATTCAAGACCAAAGGATTGGTAAAACGGTATTAGTGAATCTATGTAACTCTTTGGCCCGTGATGAGTAGATTTAGATCATATTATGTAAGCACGAAGATTAGAAAGTAGTTAAATCTATTGTGAGGTTAGTACCAGGAAACATCATGTGTGAAACATCCTGTAAATGATCATGCACAGCCGTCCTTCCAGTCACCATTTCAGGAATAGTAGACGACTGGTCAGCAGTGGCTGCATTGCCTGACATCACAAACATTGTCGCAAAGATCACAGGACACAACATGCATTACAACTTTGTGCAAAATGACACCATAGATCAGCACACATGACTATGATAATGATCCCTCACATCAAACCATACAACCTTTAAAGCTTTATGGAAAGTGGGAGGATCACAATGTGGCTAGATAGTGGTGATGTACAAAATTACAGCATATCTCACTGCTCCAAGGCAAGTTGCTTGTGCCGGTCAAGATCGTTGAGGTATCTTGAGCGTGAGTAGTCTTCTGAGTCGCAAGAGTCAAACATAAGAGGCTTAACCATTTTAGGCATTCGTGTCACTTCAAGAGAGTTCCTATCTCCCTTCAAGAAACAGACCACCTAAAGCCAACAAATCAGGGGTCAGTTTACTCGTTTTGCAGTTTCATATTTTGGAGATAAACTCGAGTTACTCACCGATTTCATGCTAGGTCGTGAGCTTGAGCTGTGGTGGATGCACATGGATGCCACTGCTAGAATATACACCAGCTCATCTGGGTCATATTCATTGCCAAGGGAAGGGTCTACAAGCTCTTTTACGTTGTTAGTGTCAAGCAGAGGTTTTGCCTTCACAAACAATAAACAGTTTGTGAGTTCCAGGGGTGTAGAAGCATGTAATCTTTATGATGTCAAAAAAAAAATCTAAGGAATTGATTTCAATCTATAAGACGCGGCACTAAGTGCTAAATACTTACCCATATCACCAGGCTCCGTCTGCAGGAGTCCACCGCTTTGCGCCCTGTAACTAGTTCAAGCAGTAAAACTCCATATGCGAATACATCAGTCTTCTCATTTATGATCCCATGCATGAAGTATTCTGGGGCCATATACCTGATAAGGTACAAATAAAATTTAAACTATACTTACAACACTAATTTTGGGTGTAATACGGAAGCATGACCAGGACCAAACAGGCTCACCCGAATGTGCCTTCAATGGGAAACACAACATGATGGGTCAATTTGTCAGGAAGCCACTTTGCAAGGCCAAAATCTGATATCTGCGCATTGAAGAACCAAATGGTAACTCTGACATCCCTAGTAACCGTCATGAGGGCAGGATTTGTGTAACAGTAACAGGGTTAAAAGTAGAAACACAATACCTGAGGTCGGTAGTCTTCAGTTAAAAGAATATTAGAAGCCTTGATGTCTCTGTGAATTATGCGCCTATGGCAACCTTCGTGTAGATAAAGCATCCCTTCAGCAATTCCAACTGCAATGTTGAACCTGACTTTCCATTTCAGAGTCTCCTTTGTACCTGATGAGCGAACTCCAAGTTACCACTGGATTAAAGGCACTATAGTACACTTAACAGCTTTAACAACTCTTTTATATTTTAAAGGGTAATATGATTCAGACCATGCATGTGTGGCAAGAAACCAAGAGAAGCGTGGTAAAATTTATAAAATATGTAGCATGCAAAAATGGACAATGATCTTTTTTTCCCAAAATAGTTGGATGCAGGAAGTGGTGTTTCAGATAACAATGAAGTTATTGTGCATTCTAGAAATGAAGGCATAAAATGTTGCAATTATATAACTGCATGCCTAACAATCTAATTCAGTGCCATCCAAGTGTTCAGGGAGAGGAATATACCATGCAGAACAGAAGCCAGGCTTCCATGAGGTGAGAACTGAAGAACCAAATGTAAACCCCCTTCCACACTGAACCCCAAAAGCTGTGCCGCGTTTGGGTGGTTAACATGAGCTATTATTCCAAGCTCAGAAAGAAAATCGCTAACCCTGTCCTCTTTGTTACCACCTTTTGTCAATCTCTTCACTGCTACAAATTGCCCGTCAGCAAGCTGTCCTTTGTACACCTCAGCATGCCCTCCTTTCCCGATCAAATTTTCTGGTAGTACCAAACATTAAGCAAAAATGCTCAGATGATGCTCAAGACAGATAAAGAGGATAAGCTCAGCGCAATAACAGGGCTTGTGTTAGGTGGAGGTAAGAAACAGAGCACAAGGGATTAAATTTCCATGTTAATATAGCATACTGTCATTATATTGTAGCTACTGCAATATAGATCTAGAAGAAACAGATATGCGGGAAAAAACTGGCCTTTAAGGGTTCATAACTTTCCAACTAATAACCAGTAACAGCTCATCATTAACCCAGGGAACAGTTCATGATTATGACCTCCGAACACTATCATGATTTCTTTTTCTCAGTGAAATCATTTCACTGCCAACGTAAATGAATAGCCTAATGTTAAAGCTACATCACACCCCACAAGTGCTGCAATGATAGTAACACAGCCTACCTGTAATCACAGAACTAAAGAAGTGTGTGCATGTTACCTGAACTGAATCTGTCAGTTGCAGCACAAAGCTCATCGTAGTCAAAGTTTCTCCATGATGGTCTCCACTTGCCAATCTCAGGCAGGATCTCGGGAGCAATGACACTACATTCCATTTGATTCTTACCACTCCGCATCCTCTCCAGATACCCTTTAAGCCCTCGACTCTTGGATCTTTGAGGGAATGTGACTGCTCGATCCATGGACTTCTTTCTCCTAAGTATTAGCCCTTTAATCAGATTTCTCCACTGCACACTGTGGTTTGACTCTTTTGACTGCTCAATGGAGGAGCTGTCATCAGAATCCATGCTACCAGATACCGAGATATCTAGCACAGCACGGGGAGAACTCCGATCGGCACACTCACTGTTGCTATCGCTACTGCTCGTGGAGTTCATTTCAGGCATTTCATCGGCGCGCCCACTATTGTCGTCGTTATTGCTCCTGGAGCCCATTTCAGGCACTTGATCACCATGCTCCCTGTTGTCAACTTCACTGATCTTGGAGTTCGTTTCAGGCGCTTCAGAGTCAGAGGCGCACTCGCAGTTTTCTTTCATATTGATCTTGGAGTTCATTTCTGACACTTCTTTGCAAGCACCATCAGATTCAGCACATTGGCTGTTGCTGTCACTCCCATGCCCCTCATTGAGATCTTCACTCGATATGGTGGCTTCAATTACGGACCCACCGTTCTCACAATCTTCATTGGACATTTCATCGGAGGCTCTCGTAGTGTTCCCTTGAACCTCTCCTACAGACATAGTGCGACAAAATTGAGTGATACTCATGAACAAATCAGCTAGTACCAAACTATCAAGAACAGGACAAAGTGCAATGCAAGTCACAGAAGCAAACAAGACACAATGATACACAAATTGTCTGGGCTGCCTTGAAAAGCATGTGCTGCCTGTTGATAGTATCTGAGCCCTTCTATTGCAAAAATAAACGAAGCACCAATAAAAAATTGACATCTGCACCACCGCTGCCCCATTCCAAAACTGATGTCTTGTTTCTCTCTGCCACAACCACAAGGCTGAAGTTGAAGGGGACGCAAAAATAAATAAATAAATAAACGTCCACTTCAGAGATTTGTAGGGTGGAATTTGGAAGAATTTGACTATCTACCGGTCTTGCATATAAAATTGAAACAAAAGAATTGCCCACCTCAATAATTTTTTTAAAATCCCAGATTAGACCAGAATCCTACAAACTGACATCATCACTCATCTCTCTTCGAAATGACGGTTCAAACTTCAAACTAGTGTGATACGACCATTTTTTTCTAACGAAGTGTCATAAAACCTTGAAACTACTGATTCACTCCAAAGAGCACATACACAATATCAAGATATCCCAAAACCAAAATCAGAAAGAAAAGATACAGGCTCAGGCTCTAAGCCACAGAAATGGGGAAATCCATGAAGCGCCACAGCTCACCTTCCTTATCTGACGAACGAAGAAGATCCCCCGGCCTCTCTTCTTCACCTGCCTCTGCCGGCCCAAGCAGGAAATACACCATTAGTTTCACCATGGCTGACACCAGTTCTTGAAATTTTTCTCTCCCACTCAATCAAATCGACAAAAGAATGTAGAGAGAGAAACTAAAATGGAGCAAGCTTTGTATCCACCGTGCTGCAGAACCTACGCAGAGAGAGGGAGAGAATAGAAGAAGAATACCTTCCTTGGGAGCCATATATCCTCTTCCTCCTCCTTCTGGCACCAACTTCCTTCGCTATCAACAACAATCAAACTCGTCAAGGACGGTTCCTCCTGATGCTTCCTCCTTGCATTGAAGAAACGCCAACAACTGAACAGAGAAGGAGAAGCAAGCGCGCAGGGACGGAGACAGGAGTACTCCTTGGGAGCTCGCACGGCAACCAAGAAAAATGGAGGACGGAGAGGGGCAAAGAAATAAATATGGGAGAGAGATGGGGACGATTATGGTCGGAACGGCAGCGAGGCAGAGAGAGAGAGAGAGAGGGTGGCGGGGTCTTTTGAAAACTCGCTGTGCTTTCCTTTGCGTTGCAGGCTTGCGGCTATTCCTCGCTTCTCTCAAAAGAAGAGCACAAACAAGGCAGCTATAGCTTGCAGGTCTAGAGAGAGAAACAGAGCAGGGGAGGAGAGGGAGACTGGGCAATGCGCACTGCTGCACTGAGGACGGTCTGGGAGCACTGCAACTTTATGTAGTGACCTCTTTAGACCCGCAGGGCGGCAGGGGACCTACTACAAGGCAGGAAACGGGAGAAAAATATTGGCAGATCCCTCGTAATGGAACGGTTCTCTTGTGGAGAAGGGAATTAGGGAAACTATATCAGGAGTTGGTGGTAAGGCAAAAAAAAATCGATTTTGATGTGCATGCGTTGTGTCTTCCATTTCATCTACTCCTCCCAGTAAAAAATATTGGTGGCAAGGCAAAAAAGAAACGATGGTGATGTTTACCTTTGTGGTGATAGTAAATTTGAATTTATCCGTGTCGGATAGAGTTTGTACTTGCAGTTGTAGGGTGAAATATCTTTTCCCTGACGCCTTTTTCAACTACAGCCGTTTGTTTTTTTATTAGAATTTTGGAGTATTCTTGTTCTTTTGCACATAAAGCTTGGGAAGTTTGATATTTTTTGTTGGGGTACAATAGCTTCATGCGACTAGCTTTGAGGTAACTAGATGCATTGAAGCGAACAATTCGAAGTGCGGCGCTAGCCTGCCGCCTACCGCAGCGGTTGGCCTACAAATTTTTATGGATCATGCTTTGCTTCAAAATGTGGTGGCATTTAAGGTTGAATTGAAAAGGTTGGCTGCCTTTTTCCCAAAAAAAAGTAGTGATGCCGCATTGCCAATTAAAAGTTTACAGACTTGTTGAGAATAAATGAATTTTAGGGTAGGATGCAAGAAACATCAACCATACTTCTACAACACCTATAATAATTTAAAATAACCAAAATAGAGCTCGTGTCTTGTCTAGTAACATTCAAAATATTTTTAGTTTCTTGTGAAGTCTTCAAAAAACTTCTATTTTACTCACTTGAAAAAGGCATCCGATAGAGGATTTTATCCATAAAACTTGTAAGAAAAATACTTGTATTTATTAAATATAACATTGAAATGCATTGTTTTAATTAACATGGAAGGAAAACTAGCAAGTATAATATAACTTATTATTCAGGGTGGATCGATACATAGCATTTTTAAATATTTAATTTTGATCTTTAAAGTTTGTTAACGCTCAGCACGTGCCCACCAAGGGAAATTCAACTCGCGCAAACAATGTTTTCAAGAAACCTGTTTTTCCTCCTTCAGAAAAATAAAAACTAGTATTTCCTTTTTCTTCCCAACTTGCGTTTGGGCCACAGTGGCTGCTGCATGGGTTGCTGGTCTTTGGAAAGTTCAAATTCCACACTTCAACGCACATGGAGGATGGAGCAGCATTCACAGTCCCTCAACAACTCGTTGGTGTGTGGGATAGAGAATTTTGTGTATCCTATGCTTCAAGGACGGATACGGGTACGCTACGAACCTCAGCCATAACGGCATGAAGCCGTATCAACTTTGGATCCAGCACAAGATTCATCTGGCGGCAGGGCGCAGTGCTGTACCAACGATTACACGTGGTATGAATTCATTTCATCCCGGTTTGCCAGACGATTCGATTTAAAAGACATTCCACCCATTGCATCCAAGTGTCCCCCTTTTTAAATTTGCTTGAATTGCTGTCTTCACATGCCATTCATGTGAAAGAAAATAATCGCTTTTGATCAGTCCAGTTGATCAGTCCAGCTAATCTGGGATTGGAGCTGTCGAAATTTCATGTGAGTGAATGAACATGGATAGCGTTTTCCAGATGCTATCAGCAGTAACAACAACAACACGGAAGTCCTTGAAGTGTGTACCACTCTAGTACCGCCTCTGCAAGACATATGGCTTATCCAGAAGTCAGCAATAGGCTAGCGGCAGTTGCAGACACGGGCAATCCTGTACTCCGAAGCCGCTCTGCTATTAAAGACCCTTTCTTTAAGCTGCCACGCGTGCACTGATTCGGTTTTGGATAAATTGTTGTGAGCAAGCCAAGAATCCCAGTGACGGTAGCTGCGCCGGGGCGATATGGATTAGGCGGCGGCAGTCCACTTATTTAATTTACCCGTGAACTGCACCATTACCTAATCTGAACTCGGATGCGCGATTTGCAGAGTTGACATCATCATGCTCTGTGCTCAAAATGCTGATGCGCACAAGTGTGCCTGGTGGTGATGTCGTAGGGAGAATGAGAAGACGCAATCGGCATGGAGAAAAAAAAAAGACGGGAGTGGGTGGACCGAACCCTCCTCTCCCGTTAATTCCGTTGCTGACAGTCGCGGCGACTCCATTCCATCCGGCCTGAATGACGAATCTCTCGAGCGAGCGAGCCTGCAGTGTGTAGGAACAAGTCACCACGAACTCCACCGCCAGAAAGAAGAAAAGTTTGGCTTTTGGAGCGAACAGCAGACATACGTGTCCACGGGTTTATGACCAGACAAGGACTTGTTAATGCAAATGGTCACCGCGGTCCTGCTTCTGCCGGACAACGCCACGATTATTCCCCAGGTTGCGCGCTCATCATCCATCCAGCTCCTTCCAGAACGTGAGCATATTCTGCCATGCCAATGCCATCTTCTGGTTTATTGTTATCACATCATTCAATTCAATTTTGGGGAAATTCAGATGCAGGCGCGACACGAACTGTGTACTGTGTGTACACTGCCAGTTGGGCGCACGCGTACCATGGCCCGTCCGAACACCATGGCATCAACTGCCTCTGCTGCTTTCCTTCCTCGTCCGGGGAACCCCATAAAAACAGCGCCGTGGCATGGAGGAGGTCGAGCACTCGGTTTTCCCCTATCCGCTGGCGACGGCGCCCGTGCGGCCGTGCAGCAGCAGCAGCCAGGAAATACAAACTAGTAGTAGGAGCCACGGGATGTGGGTGGCCACGGTCCTTGCAGCACCACCAGGACATGAAAAAGGAAGACAACATGACCCGCAGGCAAAAAACGCCGCCACGCTGAAGTGGCCACGACTGAAGTGGTTGTTACCATCGAGGCGCCGGTCAAACGCCGCCGGTCGAGCACTTGAGGCGTCTGTCTATCCAGGCCGGCCGAGTTGCACACTGTTCCTAGACTTTTCTTTCTTTTCCGGCAGTGGATGGATAAGGAGTTTGGGTCAAGTCACGCTCCCCTGCCTAAACCTCCTCCAAGATTAGATTAGATTAGATTAAAATTCTGATGACTGTACCATGTACGCATGCTTCCCTTGGGGTTGGGGATTTGTTTTGTTCCGTGGACTGGACTGGTTTGGTTCATTGGTTGGAGTGGTAGCAGTCGCAGCTGACTTCATGTAATCGCTACTGAAGCAATAGTAGTGCGGCTAGCAAAGCAACAACACTAGTCTTTGCGGCCAGGAGCGAGGATGAGCAGGTGAGCGACTCCATTCCAAATTGCAGTTTCAGCCACGCCTCCTGACCATTATGATTCCGGGCGTTGGAGGTTGGAATTGGAACACAGGAATTCTACGCAAATCTATACGGAATTGAACACAGATAGATAAAAACAAAGAAGTCGCGTAGTACTCGTCCAAATCTGACGGTGAGGTGAAACTGACCTTGGAGATTTTTTCTTTCTTGTCACCTCGTGGCCCCTACCGCACCTGTACCGTCAGCCGAATAACTGATTCTCCTCAAAAAAAAAAAAAAGCCAAATAACTGATGCCGTGACGCGTCATGTGTTTCCACCGTGATCACAGGAGCGCGATTGGTGTCAATTCCCCTCGACTGGAGATCTCGTGTCTCCCCGGTCCAGGAAAACGTGGCCGCCGTCGCCTTCCCCGATCCGGCCGACTCGGTCAGAGGGGCGGCGGCCAAAGCCTGCAGACTCACGCACGCATGCGGCCGCACATGACATGATGAGGTCCAAACATGGCCGTGAAACCGACCGGAACCTACCGTCTTTTACTACCACGCGAGATTTTCGGCGCCGGCGACGCACGATCCCCCGTGCGGGACTCCGCCCAGCCCGGTGCACGGAACCAGACCGTGCTTTCCGTGCCTTTTCTTCTTCTTTTTCCCGTGCTGCGCGTGTCACTGTAGTATGGGCTTGGATCCTGATTTTTTTTTTTCTTTTCGCCAAGCTTAGATCCTTATATAGTATATTGGTCGGGGACGGTCAATGGGATTCGCGGTGTTGGGCCAAGATGCCAGAGCCTGAAACTTTGCCTGCACCCGGCTGCATGGCCGGTTTCATTTCAAAGGCCCATCAGCTGGCCCAAATTTTTTTTATCTGTTCTCCTCGGTTCATGATGAGTAAATCATGAGCTCTGAAAGAAAATGAGATATTCCGATTCTTCCCCGGCGTTGGACGGGGAACCGACGGCCGCAGTCACCACCACTTGTCCACCTGGAAATCACACACCGCAGTTCAGAAGCCGCCGCGGCCTTATCCATTGGCGCGCACCTGCAATCTGCCGCGGAGCAGCCATGGCTCCTCCTCCCACCTCCACCTCCACCTCGCCGCTGTCCCGCCTCCTCCTCAGCCTCCAGAAGAAGCCCAACACCACGAGACGCCCCTCCCTCCCGCCTCCCTGCAACCATCATGACACCAAGAACCGCAACGCTCTGGTCCTCAGCCGCCGCGACGCCGTGGCCGCCGTTCTGTCCGGGGCCATCCTTTCCCGCGTGCTCCCGGCGGTGGCGGCGGAGGCCGCGTCCGGGGAGTGCCCGCTGGAGGTGACCCCGTCCGGGCTCGGCTTCTGCGACCGCGTCGTCGGCACGGGACCCGCCGCGCAGCAGGGCCAGCTCATCAAGGTCAGTGCCAAACTGCCAATGCGGCGGCAAGATTTCCAGTTCCGTTCCTTCCATGTTTGTTGATTTTGTTGATGGTTTTATCTGTGATTGCAGGCGCACTACACGGGGAGGCTGGAGGACGGCACCGTGTTCGACAGCAGTTACAAGCGCGGGAAGCCGCTCGTCTTCAAAGTCGGCGTAGGCGAGGTAATTCCAGCGAAGCCGATGTTCTGCCCGGCCGTCACGCTAAAAATCCCCTATATACAACAGAAATGACGATTACTGCTCACTCACTGCAACTTCAATTCAGCCTCCACTCCACTCTGCAAGACATGCGCAGACCATCAGTGCATCAGTGTCTCTCTCCTAATGGTTTATGATGAAACCGGTGCTCTGTTTTCTTCACTTTGCAGGTGATCAAAGGATGGGATCAGGGGATCGTAGGCGGCGAAGGGATACCGCCAATGCTCGCAGGTACCTGAACTGCAACTGACATGAAAAGAAGTACAGTAAATTCTCGTTTCGCTGAACACGGTCACGTGGTGCTGAATTTCCAATCGGTGCGTGTTCAGGCGGTAAGCGGACGCTGAGGCTGCCGCCGCAGCTGGCCTACGGCGAGAAGGGGGCGGGGTGCAGAGGTTGGGAGCCCACCTCCTGCGTCATCCCGCCCAACTCCACGCTCCTCTTCGACGTCGAGTACGTCGGCAGAGCCATCAGCTGATGATGAGGTCTATTGAAAGACCTAGTGCACGCGCAGCGCAGGGTGGACGAACGAGTTGATGCAATTATGCAGTGCAGTGGCTTGCGGATTTCATCGCTGTGCTGCCTGCACGTCGTCGAGATGGGTTGGTTTCTTCTTGTTTGATTGGTGTTGAGTGTTCAGAGAGCTTCCCGAATGCCGATGATACATGTCTCTACTTTTTTTTTTTACTGGATTTACTGAAATGAGGCGTGCTCGGTGCAGTGTATTATTAGTACATGGCGTAATAACGCCCGTAGAACAAACGAATCAGAATCAATGAAAGTATTGAGATTCATATTCCGTTTTTTTTTTATCCAAGAAAAAAAATCATATTCCGTTGATGCCACTCTGCTTTTATCTCTTCCTTTTTTCTTTCGACACGGCCCACGGACTGGCCTGGCCCTAGTCGAACGCCTTTCCTGGGCTGTAAGTTCAATGGGCCTGCAGCACGGCCGCAAAGCCCATCTCAGCAACCGCATCATCGTTTTCGGGTTCTCGGCTTGTCTCTGCTTCTCTGCTCTCCAGAAGTCCATAGAAAGGAACAGGACGGCACGACGGGAGCAAGTCGCCGCGGCTACAACCCCGGAACTACATTAGGGAGGGAGACGCCGCAAGGGAAGGAGAAGCTTTACCACCGGCTCCGTCTCACGGCGCCTTGTATTCCTCTCAGGTGAGAATCGTGGTGCGTTTGTCCCCGTCTTCTTCTCCCATGAGTTGTAGTGCTTCTCGTATTACGGTTTTAGGCGGCAGTTCCAATCTCGGGATATCAAGGGATCAAACCCCATTTTGGAGGGCGTGCTCTATCTATCTCACGTCTACTGGAACACGGAAAACCGGAAAACTTTGTACTGATGAGGTTATAAATCCACTGGAGGCTCCTAGCTCCTCAAACCGGGGATTAATTTTGGACGGGACAGCAATTGATTAACTCTTAAATACGCTGGACTGGGTCTACTCCACAGTGCTGTTGGGTTTTTTTTAGCTTAATTCTGCAATATGAAGTGTGCTGTTGCTGAATTGCCCCATTCGGCATGCTGTTAATTTGATGACTGTGCTAGATTTTTCAGGGTTCCCAACCTTTCTTGGAGACTTCTGAATTTAGGGCAGCACCGTTCTAGAATTTGCACTCTGGTGGTGAGGAATACAAGACGAATGGATGATGACTCAGGACACAAAGGCGAAGGAGATGACCATGCTTTGGTGCTGCAGAAACAAGAATGGGTCAAGTATGTCTCTGGTACAGTTCGGTCCCCTGTGTTTGTTTTCTTACACCTTTGGTCGAGAAGGAGGATTTGATTTGTATTTCTTGTTGGTTGTTTGGTGATTCTGCAGCACTCAAGATATGCTCAAGAGGAAGCTCATTCTTGATGATGATTTTGACTGGAGCTTACCATCAGCTGGCTCATGTTCAGACAGTGATGATGTAAGGGGCGAATTGAAGTATGTAGCTGGGGTCGACATTAGCTTCTTGAAGGAAGACCCATCCGTGGCATGCGCTGCAGTGGTGGTTCTGGATGCCAGTACTTTAGAAGTTATCCACGAAGAATTTGATGTTGTTCAACTGCAAGTGCCATATATTCCCGGTTTTCTTGCTTTCAGAGAGGTATTCCTCATTTCAAGTAATATGCAACTCACTGTACTTCAATAAATGTGGCATGCCTTATTATTACTGATTTTCGTTATTTTTGCCTCTAGAGACAGGGAAAACTATTATGATCAATCCGAGTATTTTTAATTCCATTTTCTGAACAAAATGTATCCTGGACAAGTTAATAATGGTGTCCATCGTTACAGGCTCCAATTCTTCTAGGCCTCCTGGAGAAGTTGAAGAGAAATATGCATAATTTCTACCCCCAGGTAAAATGTTCCCTTTCTGTTACTTGCAACTAGAAGTTTAATAGAAGAAATTTTCATGGGTGCTGCAATTGGAAGTGATTCAACACTTTCCAGAAAATTCAAGTCACATATCAGCCCTAGGTAATAGATCATATGTTTCATTCTCCCGTAAGTAGGATTACTGAATACTGAGGCTATACAATTGAAGAATATTTTGGGGTCATTGATGTATGATAACTGTACGAAAGATATATGCTACAGTCTGTAAACATTTTATCTCTCTGAGGCCTAATCTAATTAGTTTATGGAATATAATGTAAGTTTACTTGGGATACAATAGCATCTTGTAATTCAACACAGTAATAACAATTCTTTTATTAATCATCAATATTTGCTGGTTTACTGTTCTTCCCCAACAGTTGCTTATGGTTGATGGAAATGGATTGCTCCATCCACGAGGTAATACATACAAGGCACTTGTTTATACCAAATTTCTCACTTTTACACAAGTACTCTTAACTAGCTTGTTTATACCAAATTTCTTAAAGGCCGTACCCAGTGCTGAGAGCTCCCGCACTGTGCGGGGTCTGGGGAAGGGTTTCAGCGGCAGGCCTTACCCCCGCCTGTGCAATGCGGGGAGACCGCGGCTACTTTTCATAATTCATACTAGTATAGTTGTTTCTACGAACTTTCTCGGATAGCAAGTTTGACATTTCCATGTAGAATGTGGATTGTAAAATCATTTACTGTGCACATCATCTTATTCAGTTCTACAAGAACTTCAGTCCGTGTCCGTTAGAGTAAGATGATTTATGTGCTTTACACAATGCTGCACAGTCACATCCAGTATGTGATTTTATATTCTAATCTGACTGAGAATAAAGTTAACAACCTGCTTTCATGTACGCAGAACATGCTGTTTGATTATGCTTATGCATATAAGTTTTTAGGCTTTATGAATCAAAAATCAAGATTATTAATTTGTCCTTGAATTCTGTAAACGGGACACCTTCTGACTTAGATGTTCAGCAGGTTTTGGTTTAGCTTGTCATCTTGGCGTCCTTGCGGACATTCCAACCATTGGAATTGGGAAAAACGTAGGTTAGATTGCATGCCAGCCTGTAAATTTTCTAGCCGTTTTCATGGCTGCTTTGCAGTTTCCGTCCAAATTCAAGATCTGATGGTTTATCTCATGTCATAGATGACTAATCTCTATGTTTTCATTGCCCCAGCTGCATCATGTAGATGGCCTTAACCAATCAGAAATCAGAAGACGGTTTGAAGCAGAAGACTGCAAGAAAGCACTAATTTCATTGACTGGACAGTCTGGAACAACCTGGGGCATGGTAAAGATTCTATATCAGACGCTAATTGTCTGTTGCAGTTTTGTTTTATTCACATAAAGCTGGGGCGTGGTAAAGATTTTATATCTGACTGCTAAATTTCAGCTGTAGATTTGTTTCATTTACGCATTTCTTGGTTAATAAGATGCATGATTATCGTGTAGCTTATCCAGAGGAACTGAACTGTGAATTTTTCTAGGCTATGTGTTCCTGCCCTGATTCGTCAAAGCCAATCTACATCTCAGTTGGGCATCGCATTTCACTTGATTCAGCTACTGCAATAGTGAAGTTCTATTGTAAATACCGTGTTCCTGAGCCTATACGACAGGTATGATTAGCTTTTGTTTCTCAATGGGTATGCTTTAACATGTGAATGCTTTGTTACTTGGGCTACTAATAAATTGATTTTTCCTTTTGTCCTTAGGCTGATATAAGATCGAAGGTGTTCCTGCAGAAGTACCAGAGACCACAGCAATAACAAGACTTTAAGATTCATTGGGAAACTGCTCACCGCTACCTGAGTTCAAATTTCTGAAACGAATGTGTGTGTTTTGTCACTGGGACAGGAAACAACTCTCACGCATATGTGGCATAATTATCACTTTTTTCCTTACTAAACCTGACATACAGTATTTGTAACTTACGAAGCGACTATCATTTGTAAAACAGATTGTGATTCTTTATTTGCCCTATCTGGAATATGTCGCCGGGTGTATAGTATATGCTCTTTCGCCACATAACTCGGGTATATTCTCGTGCTTCTAAAAGGGAAAAAATGCACGACTTTTATATAAGGATCAGGCGCCACAATCCTCCTTTCATATTTAGGCAGTAGTAGTAACGGTAGTAATTATTATAAATCAGTAGCCACAATCCTCCTTCCAGAATCACGCAGTAGTAGTAACGGTACTTAATTAGGGAGTTGCTAATTTTTAGATGTCTCGTTTTTGAGCCATAGATTCTATATCCATTAGTTTCTAATTATTATAAGACGCCTTAAATCTAGAAAATCCTACTTAATTATTATAAATCCTCCTTCCAAATTTAGGCAGTCGTAGTAACGGTACTAATTATAATATCCAAGAATCAAACTTGGTCCTCGAATGGCCCCCAACGCTAGATGTCTCGTTTTTGAGCCATAGATTCTATATCCATTAGTTTCTAATTATTATAAGACGCCTTAAATCTAGAAAATCCTACTTAATTATTATAAATCCTCCTTCCAAATTTAGGCAGTCGTAGTAACGGTACTAATTATAATATCCAAGAATCAAACTTGGTCCTCGAATGGCCCCCAACGCTACATATATGCCCTGGTGACCGACTGTACAGTAGCATCGCCGAAAATAACCATTTCAAAACTTAATAAAGCAGAGGGCGCAGTAGCATTGACGGCGAGATGGCCGCACTCTTTTCCCCTTTCTTCTGCAGGATCCTTGTTGTTGCTCTACTGATTGTCGTCGTACTCTGCTCGCATGGTATGCCTAAACTTTTCTTTTGATATAATACGTGATGTCAGTTCTTCTCTTTGCCGTTCGAATAACACCGGAGTTTTCTGGTTCAGGGGCGGCGGCGAAGTTGGATTGCCAAGGTGGCAAGTGCCCGGACACCGCGGGCTGCGCCTACTGGTGCAAGATTTTGCGTGAGCACAAGGGAGGGCAGCACCTGCCGGTGCCGCCGCAATATCACCACTGCATATGACTCTTTTAGAGAAGTTTTACCGTCTAAAATACTGACTAAGTAGTTTTGTTAGTAGTTTGAGGGTAATTTTATAATTGCATTATTAATTAATAAATTTATATTTATTTTTATGATAGAATATTAAGTCTATAAAATTATTAAAACATTAGTTTATCTTAAAAAATATAAAACATTAATTATTAATCAAATTATTAATGTAACTTTATTTATAACAATAAAAACTAATTACTATAAATTTACAACTTTTATTTTTTCTAATATTGCTCTCAAATTGAAAAACTACTGGACAGTAATTATGATTTTAGATTATCAAATCTATACCGTTAGATCAAACTACTGACCAGTAGTATTTTAAAACTACTAGTTAGTATTTTGGATAATAAAAGTCCTCCTATTTTAGCATTTTAGCAGTAGCATAGACTGGCGATTCATCACTTCTCTAGTGTAGAATCGATGGCCCATGAGCCAATATTTTTTTCTCTGAATAGAAAATGGAAGTTGATGCATCGAATACAACAGCTTCGTGCTTATTATTAGAATTAGAACGCATGATTTCATATGAAAACACTCCACAGTCCACACAATTATCGAACAAGTCTCTGCAGATTGCTGTGATACAATTATCAAACTCTAACCAGCTGTCGAAAGAGCCTCTAGCCTAATATTTATAAGAGCCTCAGTAGCACCTCAGATTCTGGGTTCGACTCTCCATGAGAGTGAATTTACTAGGATTTAATGGTACTATACTTTTAGTAGTAGGCGACATTCTCGTCAATAGCGAAGTGGCAATGATGATTTTATCAATCTCAAGGATTTGCAGCTCAGTCTTCGAGAATGCTCATAGGAGTAAGGTTTACATACGTGTGTTTATAGGGGTGAGTGTATATGCGTTATGAATGTCTAAGTTGTACTGTGTATATCTGAGTTGTACTGTGTAATCTCAAAAGAAAACTCTAACCAGCGGAGGAGATGAACTGTTTGTCGATTTTGTACGTCTCCTTCACGGCCTCTTTGACGTCCTGGCCGGCCTCCTTGGCCCGGTTCTTGACGTCAGGCCCCGCGTCCTTCACCACGGCCGCGGCGTCCTTCACGTTTCAGCCGCCGCTTTCTCCGGCGCAAGGGGCCCGTCGACCTCCCGGCGTCCTCGTCCTTTGACTCCGTTACAGAAACCGCGTTGCCCTTGTTGGTCACTGAATAAAACGATGCACGGAACACCTGAACACAAACAACACGCCCCAAGAAAACATAGGTCTCAGAAACAAACAATTCGCGAGAGGTATATGTTGTAGCATGTGTTCCTGCAGAAGAACTGTACCAAAAGGCAGCAACAGTATCAGAGAGTTTTAGATACATTATGAACCTGCTCATCGTTATCTGAATTTAGATTGCTGAGATGATTTTTCTTTTTGTCATTGTAACCTGAAACTTCTTCTGTACAGCTCTCTCACTTGCGACGTGACTATCGTTTTGTAAAACAGATGGTGATTCTCTTTATTTGATCTATCTGAAATACTGTGTTTTTTGTTGCTTGACCCACAGCAATGAATCAAAGCACTTTGATCTGCAGTGCAGACCATTCAGGGTATGTTTGGAACACAGGAATGAAAAATGTAAGAATAGAAAAAAATATAGGAATGAAGAAAACACATAAATGAGAAAAGTAAGAAAATCATAGGAATGAAAAACAAAGGAATTGAGATATCTCAATGTTTGGAATGCAGGAATTTATAACACAGAATTGGAAATTAGAAAAAGGTATTAGAGCTAAATTCTGAATTTATAAATGTACTCAGCCATGTGTAGCTCTTGTGTGTGTCTAGTATTTTTATATAAGTAACCCACCTCTTCTTCTCCGGCATAAAGGGAAAAGCCAAACCAACTGAAGCGCCATTGTCTGTCTTTGGAGCTCTACCTCCCTTGGTCCGAAGCAGCTATAGGCCTTAGAGAATAGTAAAATGGGTGGAGAAATGAGAGAGAAAAAGAAAAGAAGAGCGCAGCCGCTGGGCAAGGCAGCGAGCCAAAAAATTTCCTTAGTTTTGACTGAATGTTTTATTTCCTTTGATTTGCACATCCTCCAATTCCTTTCCTCTGGAAAGGAAACAACAATTCCTTTGTTCCAAACACTACTATACAGTTTCTTTCCTCTGGAACTAATTCCTGTGTATTTCCTTTGAAAATCCTTTATTCCAAACACACCCTCAATGGTGCCTGTACGGCGCTCGTTACCACGGTGTTGCAATACCTGAAAGTAGTGCAGCCCCGATTCTGGAAGCTATCAGCGTAACTGCAAATTCCGATCTCCGTGTGTTGTCGTGCTTCTGAGCCAATATATATTTCTAGCCTCCAGAGGAGAAAAATATTGTTTTATTTTTTTAACAACAGTAATAATCAGGTGCCACGGTTTCTTGTAGGGATTTAGGCAGTAGTAACGTTAGTAGTTAATGTGTGCTATATTTCCAATCACCAAATTAAGCCCTCGAGTGGCCTAATGCTACATACATGCCCTGGCTATCGACTGCAATGTGGCGTTGCTGAATTATTAACCAATTTTAAAATTTAACAAAGCAGAACACAAGATTGACGGCAAGATGGCTGCATTCTTTTCCTCTTGCTTCTGCAGGATCCTTGTTATTGTTGTACTCATTATCGCTGTCCTTTCCTCATCTGGTAAGCACAAACTCTGTCCAGTGATTCTCTTCAGTTACAGAAATATCAACTCTGTTCTGTTTTGACACTGGGTTCAGGGTCGGCGAAGTACGTTTGCCGAGGCAAGTGCTCGGACTTCCCGGACTGCGACAATTGGTGCATGACGGCCGGAAACTACCCCAAGGGAGGGCAGTGTGTGCCGCCGCTCTACCAGTACTGCTGCTGCATCGAGTAGCAGTAGAACGGACTGACATTCATCACCTCTCGCTATAAAATCGATGGCCCGTCATAAGCCAAGATTTTTCTGAATAAAAACGGAAGTTGATGCATCGAATAGAACAACTTGGTCCTCGGTATTAGAACGCATGATTTCATATGAAAACAGTTCATTTGATTCAAAAAAAAAATGAAAACGCTCCACGTAATTATCAAACAAGTCCACGCAAACTTGAAGTACACGAAGTGCGTCAAACTCTAACCAGCTGAGATAGTTGTTTGCCGATTCCGTCGACCTAGGAGCCATTGCCTAGTGCTTCTCCTTGTTGGCCTCTTGGCCAATTCCTTGACGTCGCGCCCTTCACCTCCGCCGCGACGTCCTTCACGTTCCGGCCGACTTTCGTCGCGCGGCGCCTGGGCCCTGGGGCCGTCACCCGTCGCCCTACTCTGATTCCGTTGCAGGAGCCGCGTCGCCGTTGGTCACAAAAGAAAACACAGCGCGGAACAACAGAAGATAAAAAGGTTTAAGAGTCGAGAAAACGCAGCTTTCAGAAACAAACAATTCGCGGTTCATCAAAACCAATCTACTTCTCAGTCGGGCATCGCATTTCACTTGATTCAGCTACTGTAATAGTGAAATTCTGTCGTAAATACCGCGTTCCTGAACCGTATACAGCAGGTATGATTTTTTTTCGAGAACATGTCGGAGCACGTTTTTCATTAAGTAGGAGAAGAAAGGCTAGTTGCTCCCGTGAAAGAGCAAGCTCGGCAGGTAGGATTAGCTTTTGTTTCTCAAGAAGTATGCTTTTGACATGTGGGATCGTTGTATTAGGCTACTAATAACTTGATCTTCCGTTTTATCCTATAGTAAGATCGAATTTGTTCATGCAGAAGTACCAAAGACCGCAGCAATAACAAGACTTACGGCTCACTGGGAACCTGCTCATCTGAGTTCAAGTTTCTGAAATGAGTGTATTTTTTTGTCACTGCAACATGAAACAAATAAACTTCTGCACTGCTCTCTCGCACATTTGGCATTCTTGTCAAATCTGAAAAATGTTTTTATTGCTTGGCCAACAGCAGCGAAAAAATTGATCTTCAGTTCAGACCATTCAGTGGTGCCCGTTGCTCGTTACTATGATGAGCTAATACCTTCGCTAAAAAGAAGCGTAGAAGTGGTGCAATCCTAATTCTGAAGCTACCAACGTACATTCCAAATTCCGACCTCCGTGTATTTTCGTTCGTCGGAGCCAAAATATAGTTGCAGTAGGGAAATTGGTATTTTATAACAGCAATAAAAAGGTGCCACACTTCCTTTCAGGAATTAGGCAGTAGTAACGGTAGCAGTTAATGAGTGCTACATACCCAATCACTAAATTTAGCACTCGAGTGGTCCAGCACTACATATATGCCCCGGCTATGCTGAACTATTAACCGATTTTAAAACTTAATAGCAAAGGAGAACGCAGTAGCATTGACAGCGAGATGGCTGCATTTCTCTCCTCTTGCCTCTGCAGACTGCAGGATCCTTGTTATTGTAGTACTCATTGTCGCCGTCCTTTCCCCATCTGGTATGCCTAAACTCTGTCCAAACTTTATTTTTGTCCTGTTACATACGCTGACGAAATTTTTAGAAACCTCATCTCTGACCCTGTTGTGACACTGGACCTTTTCTGGTTCAGAGGCGGCGAAGTTCGTTTGCCGAGGAAAGTGCCCGGACCGCGAGGACTGCATCAAGTGGTGCAGGTTTTTGCGTAATCACCCGGGATGGACCGGCGACGTGCCGCCGAAATATCAGTACTGCATCTGCCTCGAGTAGCAGTAGCATGGACCGGCGATTCATCACTTCTCTCTGCTGTAAAATCGATGGCCCAGAAGCCAATATATATTTTTTATGAATAAAAACGGAAGTTGATGCATCGAATCGAACAGAACAAATAATTCTCACTTCACTTGTTCACCGGGCTGCGATGGACTGTTTTGAGTGATAAACTGATAGAGCCCGTGATTTGCATGCAGTTTGCACCCTGAGCGCGTATGTGACACTGATACGTCTGTGACGCGTGTAAAAAGCAGCTCGCGCTGATACTCAAGTGTTACGAGTGCGTGCACCTCTCAACTAGGGATGTTAATTGGGGTCCCGGCTGCAGGGTCCCATCAGGTTTGGCATCCGACGGGTGCGGGTACGGGTGTATTTTTTCATCCGCACCTGTTCCACACAGTTACGGGGCAGGTACTGGTTTTTTCTCCCACCCGTGGGTGTCTCGCGGGGTTCGAAATAAAAGGTGTATAAATAATTTTAGTCTAATATTTTTCTATGAGAGTGAAAATTATATGAGTCTAATAATTCTTATATATATATATATATTATATTATCAAATTATAAATAAGTTAGTATTTTTTTTATTATGTAAAATATGTGAAAATTATGTAAAATTAAACTAAAGATGTATTTTATTATGCAAAATAAAAACCTGCGAGGGACCCGTCACCCGTCCAAAACCCGACGGGTGCGGGTGCAGGTGTGAAATTTCACCCGCGGGTGCGGGTGAAGATTTCCACCTGTAACATCTCTCATTATAGGTGGGCTTTTGCTCCACTCACCCGAACCTGCCCCGTTACCATCCCTACTCTCAACACTGAGTGGTCCGGACGCAGCTGCTGGACTGGGCCTAGAGAAGGGAGGAGGTGTTGGGCCTCATTTAGCTATTGGGCCTTAGAGCCCTTAGATGTCAGCCCAACTGAGAATCCCCAAGATAATATTGGTAGAGATTTTAAAATAACTTTTTATTAGATTCTGTTCCTCATATCAAAAAGTTAGCCAAAAGATTTCGAGAAAAATAGATTCTATTCCTCACTTTTAGAAGTATTTTTCAAATTTATACTAAAATTTAAAAGCTCAAAAAACATAGCCTCTCATTACCCATATTTTATAAAATATACATAAGAAAATTTGTTTTATTGAATGATTTTTTAAAAAAAATCCGTTTTTTTGAAAAACCATTTTTTAGAAAATATATTTTTTAAAGAATCTATTTTTATAGAAAGTACTATCAAAGGGACCTTAGCATGGCACGTCGCCGGTCATGCGGAGACACCGGCGGCGACACGGCAACCATGGAGCCCGACACCTACCTGGAGAAACTCGGTCGCCGGTGCCACACCGACCACGATGTTCTCCGGAGTCTCAGATCCTCAACTCCAGCTTATGTCGCTGACTCTACCGGCGCTGTGCACCGGCACGCTAGCAGCCACGTCCACCGTCCACACGGCGCCATGCCCATGCAAGGACCAAGTCAACCGGCGTGCATCCACCTCCACCCGCACCCACGCGACGCCGCCGCCGTTGAGACCGGACCCGGCCCGGACGGGGAATAATTAAACAAAATCGTCAGGACGTTGACGAACGCCGAGCGCCGCTGACGACAGGCTGGCACACGCGCACGCACGACACCTCCTCCTTTCATGGCGAACACCGTCCATCCAGTTTCGCACGTACGCGCGCGGTCCAGCACTGCTCACTGGCGCACTGCTGGCTGTGCTCCAACGATAGTACTGGTATTAATCTTAGCTTGATAACACGGAGGAAATAATAATAAGAAGAAGAAAGATTGGCAAAGGACACAGGAATTTGGTGCGTGAAAACAGGGACGAGATTGATGATCAAATCAAGAAACCGCGTCTTCCCCTTCCCGCCGCACTGGCACTTGCGGGACCGGAGAGGTACGATGGACATGTTTGAATCCATGGGTTACAGTTAATTTAGGTTAGTTTGGGTATAACTAACTTTAAATTCTCTAAATAGGTAGGATTAGTTTGGGTTAGTTGTATCTAACTTACCTAAAAAAACTAGCCCATCCAAGAGGTGCTAATTAGAGTTAGTTTGAGTAGAGTCCACTGAAAAGTTACTTTTTTCTCTATTCTCAAAGGAGATAAATAATTACATTAACATCTTTATTGTCAATCTAACCCTTACATCTAAACACCTCTTGTCAATCTAACGCTTACATCCAAACACCTCAAGAGTTAGAGTTAATTCAAAGTTAGTCATGAGATATAAACTAACTCTAACCTCTAACACAGTTAGAGTATCCAAACAGAATCGATGTCTGTTGTCGTATAGTGCAAACCCTCACCATTTCACCACCTACCGGAACGAGACCGGCAGGAGGGAGATGCGGGGACAAGGGAAACCGCGTCGCGCACAGCTGCGCGGTCGTCTCGTCACTGCTTTCAAATGAGTGGTCGGTCTGCTCCGACATGGCGGCGACTTCTCGCAACGCAGCGCACAGTTTTTTCTTTCTCCTCCATCCATCTCTCCGACATCATCTCCCGTCTGACTCTGACCTCGGCGGCTTACAGTCAAAGCACAACAAACAAACAAGATTCGGCGCCTAATAATCTTCTCACCGCATCACGCTCCCCACAGAGTTCCGCTGATCCGACACCGACTCGATTTGATCGCTATGACAGTGACTGAAAACAGAGCTACCAGTCCTAGCTAGTAGCTCTTCTATTCGTTTCAGCCGGAGCTCGGCTGGCATTGACCATAGCCTAGTAGTAATAGCCATGGATTCGAAGCTTCCAAACCGAAGCGGATACTACACCTGTTCATTCGTTCCGGCCATGTGGAGTGGGCTCGCTCGCCATGTGGCGTCTTGGATTTCATTCAGATTTCAACCCACAACAATCACGTTGGTTGCCCCGGCTAATCGCCTCACGGATTAAACAAAACTCTTCAAGTTGTGATCATCGCGGCAGGCCGGTGGGTTCGCCGGTTGATTAGTCTGAAGAGCACCTGGGATCAGGGACATGCGGGCCTGCCCTGCCCCTGGTTTGGAGCCTCCTGTCGTTGGCAAGGTTCGGTCGGTACGTTGCCGGAATGGCCATATTGGCAGATCGGCTCTATTTTTCTTTTTTTGAGGGAAAGATCGGCTCTAATTGGGGTTGAATCATAATGGTTAGGTTATACTATCGTGCAAAGATTAGGTCCAACAACTAGGAGAAAACCTGCCCCGTGTTGCAAGCAATGCTAGCCCTAGTTGCCCGGCATCCACGCCCTTGCCACTTCTCTCTTTTACCTCCAACTTTGGAAACTCAAAGCAGATTTGCCACCGTCTTCACATTCCAGAAATAAAACCTTTTTGAGTTAAGATGTTTCATTTATCAATTTGATTCTTTTCCTGGTGAAAAAGGTACCGATCGGACATTGCAAATGCATGGTTGGCTGGCTCACACCACAAACCACAAGACTTGATTTTAGCCACAGCACTGAAAACCATTTGTTTCGTCTGATGCACACCGCACCGCACGCAAGAGAAAATGACCTTTGTGCCGGTCTTTTCCAAATCAGTCTTTTTGGCTCCTTGAATTCCAACTATCGTCAACAAGAAGGTTTTGTAAAAACAATTTTTTAAAAAAAAAACAATTGTAGGACAAGTTGTTGATTGGATTGGATTTGATTTTTTTTGCTGATTTGAATGAACAAAAAAAATATGAATTGAAATCTCAATGTTCAAATTGTTCTTTCAACCAAATGAAACATGAATATAAGCTTTTTAATTCAGTGTAGCTCCCACTTGTTTTGACTTTAACGTAAAATAAAAATAATTTTTCAGAGCAGCAGCACTGTGGACTAGTACAACGAACAACCCCCTAATATAATCCTTACAAAATTAAAATCCACCACCGAACTTCGGTCCAGGCCACTGTCAGTATCTAATCCTTCTCTAATCATGTTCATCAACCCAAAGCCCCCAATCACAAAGCAACAACGAAAAAAGAACGGAGGGAAAAAGGGCCTCAACTCCCAATTCCTCCGCGTTTATGCTGTACGCGGCGTTTTATATTTAATCGAAAGCAGCTTCCTTTTACTCATTCCAACCCTCTGGCACAGCTAATCCCTTCGCCTTCTCCTTGCCTTTCTCTTCGCCGTCTCCAGCGCCCCCGCGGAAAATAAAGGCAGACCACCGGAGTAAAACCACGCGAGGAGAGGGACAGGTGGGAAACGCGCATCCAGTACCGCGCCAGAAGCTGCGGCAGTGAGTTCAGGCGGCGCGCCGGCGATACCACCAGCTCCGGCGGTCGGACAGGAGGAGAGCGGCCAATTTTGCCAGGCGAAGAGCGGCGGGCTGGTGCGGCGGTCCCGGTTTGCGCCGGGGGCTGAAGTGTTTCTTCGGGGCGTGTGGATCTGGTCGGAGGCCGGCGATGGGAAGGAGGGAGTAGGGCCGGATTGGAGAGAAACGCGCGATCTCGGGGGCTTCCATGGGTGGATGCTTCTCGCTGGAGGAGCACCGGCTCCCAAGAAGGCCAGGTTCGTGCTCTCCTGCTATTGGTTCGTAGTGCTTCTGATGTTTTTGCTATATTTGGCATAGAGCTGAAGGGTCACGGTTTCTCCAATTTGGTTGTGGATTAGCCATTCTTAGACATTTGAATGAAGGCAAAAAGAAATAGAGAAGGAATTCTTATGTAAACGGGGGGAATGGATTTTGATGAGATGTTGACTGGTCTGAATGTTTACGATGGTTGCTGGATTATAGTTTACTGATATCTGACAGTGATGGGAAATGCCATGCATGCTTCTTTGGGCAATAAATCGTTTGTCCTATACACTTTTGAGGCTCTATTTCTCCTAGCTTTCCTTCAGTATGTTTGAACCTAGTCCGCATCGTAGAACTTTGCTATTTATTGCCCCGTTTAAGAATTGATAGGTAGCTTATGAAATTGCAGTCTATGGCAAGAGTACCCTGACAAGCTAGAGGAAGAGTAACTCAAATGTAGCTCAATTGTTGATGTGGTTCTTGAGTCGTCTTGGCAACAAAATTGTATAATTTCTTATTGCTCTAACACAGTTTGGAGTCCTGTAAATGGAGTTTGATTGTGAGTAACAAAATTCTTGAGAACTTGGTCAAACATGACAACCTGAATTAATCCTCAAGAATTAATGGTTTTAATGAGAAATAGGACAGTAGATATATATGCTGATACTCGAGAGTTTATATAGAAGTTGCTCTATTCAGAAAAAAGAAATGGGAATGCTGTCGAGAACTTGTGACATGTGACAATAGATACTTCCCTTAAACCTTCTTTTAAAATGATAGGAGCCAAATGCAAAGACCCTTGCCCATGTTATACCTGTAGTGCATTTTGAGGAGCCAGTCAGCTTTGTTGATCAGCTTTAGAAAATTACATTGTCAGTAATGAAGATGTGACATTGTGTGCCTGAAAATTCATGCAAGTATTTAGCTTGTGAGGATATATAATTTACTGTCCTTAGTTCATACAGGGAAAACTTTGTTATTGTAAGGGCATGAAATGTTATTATCTTTATCCTGATTAGTAACCAGGAGTCCAGGATCTATTGAACTTGTAAAACAAGGTGCTTTTTGAGCTTTCAATTAATCTAAAAAATGTTCTTCACTTGGATTTCTGATTGAAGTTTTTTCACATGTCTTTTGGCTTTTGCACACTCTAGTATTGTTTTATGGTTAAATTAAAATTGTTGCATCCAAAAGTCATGTTTTAGATATTTTCTTCTTTACATAGTAATATATATGATTCATCAGCGTGCATTCATGAGGCTAATGTATTCAAGAAAAAATATACCAGGCTCAAAGGATTGTATTATAGTTCTTGATCTTTTAAGATACACTTTGACCATATATACAACATTCATTCTCTCCTGATGGTTATTCTTTTTTAATAATTGTATCAGCTGAAGCTGCTGGACCAGATGGATTGGGGAAGTGCAAATCTGATTCTAAAGCTAGAACTGTTCTTGCTCCTCCAAAAGATGTGGAGGACTTGCAAGTAGAAGGATATGGGAATGTTAATATTTTCACTTACAATGAATTGAGAGCAGCCACAAAAAACTTTCGACCAGATCAAATTCTTGGAGAGGGTGGGTTTGGAGTTGTGTACAAAGGTGTGATTGATGAAAATGTTAGAGCAGGATTTCCTTCAAGACAGGTGGCTGTGAAAGAACTAAATCCAGAGGGGTTTCAGGGAGACAAAGAATGGTTGGTAAGTCTCGTTTCTTTTCTACCTTTTTCTAAATCTGGCTGTGTCATACACATTAGAAGAATTCATGCTGATTTAGTGATACGAATAATTTTCTTTATTATTTTTATTGAAGTTTTGCCTTCCTTGCTTACACTTTTAGAAGTAACGTTCCCTTGCTTTTATTTGCAGATAGCTAGGTTGAAATAAACTAGTATACTATTTGAAATAATTGAGAACTTATGCTTTACTGATGTGTTTCCAGGCAGAAGTCAACTATCTTGGGCAACTTAGTCATCCAAATCTGGTCGAACTAATTGGCTATTGCTGTGAGGGTTCGCATAGACTGCTAGTCTATGAGTACATGGCTTGTGGCAGCCTTGAAAAACACCTTTTCCGACGTAAGTTCTAACTGACTATTTGTTCCCTGCCATAGTTAACAGTCATAGTTCCTGGTAGCTCAAATCAACCTGCATTGAGTGACTATTTTTTTTTTAAGATGAATCAGTGGATATGTACTCACATTAATTCCATTCAAATGTCGTGAGTACCTACTATTCCTGATTTAGCTCATGCTGTCTACTCATTCGTTTGAATTGCGAGGTATCATCATCGAGCTCGTACTTTAATCTATGACCCACATAACATCGTATCCTGGCCATTAACTTGAGCATGTTCTAAAAACAAGCTCTACCAATGTTTTGAACTAAGTTGGCGGTTGGGATGTCAAACACAAACAATTAGAGGTAACACTGATAAGCAAATGTCAATAGTCACTGTACTAGAATTATCAGATATGTGTAGATCTAATTATCTGACATAAATTGACATATTTTGAACAACATGTTTGATGTGATCATCATAATTGTTGTTCTTATATTCAAGCAGTGTAATGAAAATCTACCTAGCAAGCTTCATGTTTGGGTCTTGAAGACCAAACAGATGTACCCTTTTTCTCCTATTCAAAAGGGGTTTCTCATTGGTTTTCTTTCTTGTTTGTAAGGTAACAGGTGTCTGTCTTAATATGCCTTGGTCAACTCGCATGAAGATTGCGTTGGGTGCCGCAAGAGGGCTCGAATACCTTCATGGAGCTGAGAGATCTATAATATATCGGGATTTCAAGACGTCAAACATCTTGTTAAATGCGGTTCGTGTTCCATCTGTTAGCTGTTTCTATATCAAAATCAGTGTGATTAAACAATTCACTACTGAAAGATGCACCAGTGATGCATTATGTCTATCAGTCTATGTCTATGTATATCGAGTGCCCTTCAGGGTTGACAATATTTCTTTCACCTCCAAAATATATCCATTTTCCATGTCCAATAAGGAAAACACTTAATCACTGTTGCCTCAGTCATCTTACAAAAGCACACAGCTGCTGGTCTTGAGATGTTTAATATCAAATATCATCTCTGATAGTCAATGCCACTCTTCATTGTTGCAGGATTACAATGCTAAACTGTCAGACTTTGGTCTTGCAAGAACAGGACCTAGTGGAGATCAAACACATGTGTCAACTCGAGTTATGGGAACCTATGGCTATGCAGCTCCAGAATATGTCATGACTGGTAAACAAGGATTTCCATATATAAGAATACAAATACACTATGTTATGAAGAAATGAATGAACATGTCCCCAAGAATGATTAGACACTGTATTGTACTTAGTTCAAATATTTTTTAATTACCGATATACGTGCTGCAGGCCATCTGACCGCTAGAAGTGATGTCTATGGCTTTGGTGTTGTACTTCTAGAGATGATCATTGGAAGGAGGGCTGTTGACAAGAGCCGCCCGACTCGTGAGCATAACCTAGTTGAGTGGGCACGCCCCCTTCTCGTCCATAACCGGAAGCTGTTCAGGATTATTGATCCAAGAATGGAAGGGCAGTACTCCACCAAAGCTGCCATTGAGGTGGCAAGCCTTGCATACCGCTGCTTGAGCCAGAACCCCAAAGGACGACCAACCATGAGTCAAGTTGTCGAGACCTTTGAGGCAGTGCAGAACATGCCTGAATGCCAAGATGTTCTTCTTCAGAATTGCATCACAGGTGCTGTAACGCTCTATGAGGTTCCCAAGGAACCTGCAGAAAGTGTTGAGCCGGAGAAGGCCAAGCTGGAGCCGACAATAAAACCTGACGTGGTGCCTCCTGTGAACGGAAAGCCAGTCCCCACGAGCAGGAGAACACGTCCAGGGAATGGCCGGAGCAAGAGCGAGACAGCTTTGGAGTCCAAGCTGTACATTCCCCCGTCTCCGGACTCTGACGGACCTGGCCTAGAGGTGCTAGCATCTCCTTCCAGAAATGGAAATATCAAGGATCCTCCTGATGAGGATTTGTACAAGATATAAGAGGGAGCGTTTTTTTTTTAACGACGATTGAGTCTTCGTTACTAGTCCTTTTGCATTGCCATCCATCTTCTCAAGAAGAGTCAGCCACGATTTATTTTTGTCTGATGGCACAGCTACCATGGTAGGTTTCTTCTTCTTCCGATTAGCAATTGTACGTAGAGGAGAGTTGTGGAAAGCATGTAACGTTAATGCCTACCCTGACTACGTTGGAAAAAATCTGTGACAGTTTCCCGGGAAATGTCCATACCAAAAATTGGGAGTGGAAAATGTTCTGATAATCTTGCCGCTGCCACTGTTGAGTTACTTGTAAAGATGCTTCTTGTGCGTTGTAAACTTGAACAGTTTAGGGAACCAATACCAGAATGGAAATTGATAGATCAAACCCTCTGTTAGTATGTTCTGATTTCAGTTGGATATATGTTCTGCTGTATCGCCGGATCCATTTTCATGATTATGAACCCGAGTGCAAAGCTTGTTTAGTCCCGCTTTACTGGCAGACATTTTGACCTGCTTGCAGTGAAACTATTTAAACTTCTTGAAAATAGCAAGTTTGTTCCTAAATACGGTTAGTTCATATTATAATTTGCAATGCTTTCCAAGTATAAGTCATCAAAAGTGAAAATTAGTGCTCATCGTCATGTAGGCAAAAGGTGTGTTCTGAGCTGAAAAACGTACCGTATGACCAACTGTCATGTTGTAGGCAATAGGCAAAACCGCGGAGGCAAAGAATACATCGGCTCAACGCCTGAAGCACATGCTCGCCAGGTTCCGACCCTTCATGACAACGGCGGCGAAGGCGACGGCGCCGCCGGCCGTGGCGGTATCCACGGCGGCGGCGGAGCGAGAGGAGCACGTGCACTACAAGCACACCGACGCGTGCAACCACCTCCGGTGGACAGCCAAGTAACCTCCTTTCCCTGCGCCTCGGCGCCTCCCGACTCACCTCTCTTTCTCATCTACCCGTTAGGGCTTTGAGGATGAGCCCTTGAACTTTGCTTGTTGTCGTGTCGGACAGGGAGAGCTTCGAGTACATGTATGCGCGGCCGTGGAGCAGGGTAGTGGATTTCTACGCAGAGCTGGTGCGCACCGGCACCGGAGCCGCGGGGCTCGCCAAGCTGTTTGGGAAAGATGAGGTGAGAATGAACAAACATCTCGCCCTCTATGGTAGCCACTAGCCAGGTCGTGATTTTCTGACTTTGTAGGTAGCAAAGAAGGCTATTCCTTCTGACAATTTTCTGATTGTGCCAAATTGCAAGCATATCCAATAAATAGATTTCCTGGTTGAGGCACCTCCAATCAGGACACAAAACTATTGGATGATGGTAAAATTCAATCTATGGCCTGGCGCATATGCATTAGCCAACGCCAACCCATCCAATTCAGATGCGCCGTCCAATGGACTTGCTAAAAACTTAGTGTCAATGGGAATTTGTATCATCTGACTTGATTTCTGAATTTTGTTAGAATTGGCTTATCATTCATGTTTATTAATAATTTTGAGTGACTCATTTATGTTTTACGCCCACAGAAAGATTACAACCTTGATACTACTGGAGAAAATTATCTAACAGCATCAGAAAAGCAAACACCATCTATTTCCTCCAAGGATCGGGGAGGACGGTGGGAAAGAGTTACCTTTAAGATTATTCTTTCATATCATGGAGGATCTTTTGATGGTTGGCAGAAGCAGCCTGGTCTCAGTACTGTTCAGGGGTAATTTAGTTCAACCTGTTAATGTTCACTTCTTTTGCACTTACAAGAATAAAATATATGTTTGTTGTTTTTACTTTGTACTGGTTGCAGTTTAGTGGAAAAACAGCTTGGACAATTTGTTGATGAGAGGAAAGCGAAACAACTTGAATCAAGATTGTTGCCAATAGAAGGGTGTGCAGTTGTTGCTGGGCGCACCGACAAAGGGGTGACTGCTCTTCAGCAAGTTTGCTCATTTTGTTAGTTAACCTTGAGAACACACATACTGTTTCTTTTTAAACATTGTTATGCTTGTGCAGCATTTCAAAATATCTTGAACCATATAGCTTATGTGTAAATGCTGTTTGAACTGTGATATATTTGACTTTTATGAAGGAAATATCTGTTCATTCACATAAGAGGCTGATATACTGTTTGTTTCATGGACTTTACCTTAGCAAACAATCAACCACAACAATTTGTACATGCTAAAATTGCCAGTGCTTTCTTATCCAAGAAATTTTAGCAGTGCAATCCATAATTTTGATTAAAATATGCCGAGTATATTCTTTCATAAAGTGCTAATTCAGATGCATACCATGCGCTTCACTAGGTCTTACAGAGCTTGTTATCATATGCAAAAGTAAACATTCTCATGCAGTTATCTGAAAATCAAACTTCAATAGCATGTTGAGGTACATCATTTTTTTTTTTTGCCTTTTTTGATGACTGACATGGTATCTTTTGCTTTTTTTTTATGACTGACATGGTATCTTTTGCCTTTTTCTGATGACTGACATGGTATATTTACTACTGATTTTAGATACATGGAGAAGAGACGTAAAATCTGGTGATATAAGAGACGCAATATACAGGGCTGCTCCAGATAAACTGAAACCATTGCATGTTTCAGAGGTATGTATTATTCCGTTTTGCAGAATATATCATCGCACTTGACATTTATGATGCTGCTAGTAGTGACTGTAATTGGTATTGGCTATCTGTGTTTAATCGTTTATTTTTCTGGTTTGAGATATGGTCTATTGAAATTTTGAAGACCACTCCTAGATGATGCTTTCCTGGGTATTGACTGATGACAAAATTTGCAGGTCTCACGTGAATTTCATCCTAATTTTGCAGCCAAATGGAGAAGATACCTGTATATTTTCCCTCTTGATGAGGATGATAAATTAGTCTTAGAAGAAGAAAAGTCCTCTAAAATACTTGAGGATTCCGAGCACAGCATTATACCTCAAAGCTTTGATGTGGCCAAGGTTGACGAAATTGTTCGACAGCTCAGTGGGAAAACACTATCCTACAGGATGTTTGCACGTGATACGCAAGCTTCACGAAGTGTGTAAGTTCATCAAATCATAAGTTCATAACATGTTGTGACACTTTTTTCTGCAGACTAATCCCTTGCATCTTGATTTTATAAATGTGTGAAAATATTTTCACTTCCTAATGCTGTCATGGCTGTTCACCAGAACCTTCTTGAAATTTATGTACCATACTCTTAATTACTGCCTGTAAACTGAAACTTTTTGGATTCCAAGTATCTATTTTTGTACCTTTTCTAATTTAAAAACTGAACCAGTTCCCGTGACACTCTATTGTTTTTTCAGTGGCCCACCTACGGAATGTTTCATGTTTCATTCTCGTGCTGCAGTGGTCAAACTATGTTCCTCTAGTGAGGTGAGATCAGTGCAGATCATTTCTCTAATTATCAAACACTACATAGATTGCAGTTATGTACTTAGAACCAGGGTTCACATAACCGGTGCAGCCGACCGGGTCAAGTCGGTGAAAAAAACCGCTGGTTAACCGAACTGCTATAGTCCTAGGTTCGGTTTCCTCCGGCTGACCGGTCGGTTTCACTAACCGGCCCGAACCGGTTTCCCGGTTAACAGGGTTAACCGGACGGTTATTACCGGTTATGTAAACCCTGCTTAGAACCATGCTTTCTAAGAAAAGATCCAGGTACCTTCAGCATTTTCTGGTTTACTTTGCAGTTATAAATGTCGGTATAATGCCTACAGCTTCCATATTACTAGAGTTTTGCTTCCTGTAACATGAGCACAAGATATGTTATGCTGTATGCCATCGTAGCTGGCTTCAAGGATTGTATAAATTTAGTTTATCTGTTCCAACGTGGTGGTTCCTTAATCTGATTGTTTTTCGTTATTATTCTATAGACTGAAATTGTTATGTTTTATTTTTTATTTGCCCATTCCTGTTCCAGAATTGCAAAGAAGGCCTCAGCGTCATGTGCGTTGAGCTAGTTGCAAACAGGTTTCTACGAAAGGTAATACAACAAGCAGCTGCCACGTGATCTAACCTTGCTCTTCTCATCATGTGACCCTTGTTCTCACTCGAGCTCATTGTGCAGATGGTTAGGGTTGTTGTTGCAACTGCGATAAGAGAGGCTGCGGCTGGCGCTGGCAAGGATGCTTTGCTGAACCTTGTGGAAGCCACTGACAGGCGGGCAACAGCGCCTCCAGCACCCCCAGAGGGCCTCTGCCTCGTCGATGTTGGTTATGAAGAATTTGATAGACAAAAGTGTTTCATAGTTGATTAAGTAGAGTGCATTTTTGCATCGGAGCAAAACACAAGATACATTATTCTGGAACTGGAAGAATATCGGTTTTGATTAAGATCTATATGAGCTGTTATTAGCTCTTGTTCATGCCAAACATGGTCACATTTTACTTGTATTCACCAACTGGAATCTTTGAGGTCTGGCATATTAGAGATGGCAGCGATTTTGGTTCCTTCTTTATTGTGCATATACTGAAGATTAAATGAACTGAAACCATGTTACTTGATTTGCAGCTGAACTTGTTGTCTGTTTCGTAATCGATACAGAGAAAGCTTTCTAAAAAAAAGATACAGAGAAAGCTATTCATGAGAATTGGTGGGAGTGTAAAACATTGTTTTCCTGCAACCATCAGATAGCTGCATTGCTGAACGAATTCACTCGGCCAGCTGCTATACAAAACAAAGAGGGCGTTAGTTAATTCTTCATACCATCCAGTATTTTTCCTCGTAGAATGAGTGTGAAACGAAACCAAATCTTGTATCGGAGGGTACAGAAGTTGTAGCAGGAAAAATCCAAGTCAGATTTAGGTCCGTGCGTTGTTCTCCTTCGCCATGATGAATCGGCGGTCATGACACTGGTGAGGGATACAGTATATTTTACCATTCAACAAAATTGTAATCTTTTATTTTTTAGAGACGCCTTTTTGGCGCAGCCTTCAGGAGGCCGGGAAAAATTGTAATCTTTTGATCGATGAAACGAGGATTTTCTTTCGAGAAACTTAGACTACTAAGTAGAAAAGATTTGAAAATCATGGCATGGGTCTCCTTTTTTCTTTCTTTAGAGTTTTCTATATGCACAATTTTTTGATGTTTCGATGAGGAAAAATTGTAATCTTTTGATTGATGAAACGAGGATTTTCTTTCTTTCTTTCTTTCTTTCTTTCTTTGTTTTGAAGCGATGAGGATTGATATGTTGAATGGTAAGTATTTTGGCCCCTTCTTTATTTTGCATATACTGAAGATACGAAGTGAGACCATGTTACTTGATTTGCAGCTGAACCTGTTGTATGTTTCGTAATCGATACATAGAGCTGTTCATGAGAATTGGTGGGAAAGTAAAATATTGTTTTTCCTGCAACCATGCTGAGATAGTTGCATTGCTCAACGAATTCACTCGGCCAACTGCTACACAAAACAAAGCAAGGGCCAGTATTTTTCCTCATAGAATGAGCGTGAAACGAAACCAAATCTTGTATCGGGGGGTACAGAAGCTGTAGCAGGAAATCCAAGCTAGATTTAGGTTCAGCGCCCCGTGCGTTGTTCTCCTTTGCCATGATGAATCGGTTAGTATATTTTACCATTCAAAAAATTGTAAACTTTATCCGCAAAAAAAAAAAGTTTAAACTTTTGATCGATGAAAAGATGATTGACTTTCTTTCTTTTGAAGCGATGAGGAATAATTAATTTGTCAAAACTATGGCCGATCCAAACAACCCTAAAATATCCAGCCGGATAAGTTGACATAACTATGACGACAACTAGCTAGATCTAATTAAATATTGTCTTTCGAAACATGCATTAGTGAGAAGGAGAGATACGCCCTAGTGCATGCTCTACTACTCGAAGGCCCAGCTATTTTGCTGTCTAACTAGGTCCAACTCTGCCTGCTCTTCCGGCGTGGGGTCGGGGAGCCCGAAAAGTCGCCTGAGCTGCTCAGGCGACTTGTCCTTCATCATGTCGGCCACCTTCTGGCAGGTGATCTCCACCAGCCCCTTGACGTCGAGGTGGTAGGCGGCATTCGCAAGCGAGCACAGCATGCTCTGGTCGATGTTCACGAACTCCATGTCAAACATCTCCAGCTCCCTCCTGTCCACCGCGGCGGCGCCGCCGCCGTCGGCGTGCTTGATGCAGTACTCGAGCACCTTGGAGAGCGTCACGGCGTCGACTTTCGGGAGCGGGATAACGTCGCCGCCGCCGCCCTCGATCATCACGCGGTGCACGGTGGGCATCAGCGACGCCGCCGCCTCGTCCACCTCGAAGCGTGCGTTGTCGGAGCTGACCAGCGTCACCATCCTCGTCGTCGCGCCATTATTGTTCCAGCCGACACCCGACTCCTCCGCTGCCGCCATTGATCTGTCCAAGTTTAGAGATTATAGTGGGGAAAAGTTGAGATTAGATTGGAATGAAGGGGCTTTGTGCGTGGCGTTTTATATCTAGGTTGGTATAGGTAGCGAACCGAATACGTACAGTACAAAATCTCCAAAAAAAAAAGAATACTTACAGTACAAAGGAAAAGCCCAACGGTTTCGGAAAAGCCTCCGGAAGCCCATTGACTTGGCAGGTTTGGAAGACGGCCCAACCTCAACGTACGCAGATCAACTTTCCAACGTCAGCAGTCAGTTGCTTCGGTGTTCGTCAGTAGTCAACGTACGGATACAGGCAGGATTTGTTTTCTTGCAGGCTCAACACATGCATCCATATTCCATGCAATGGAAAAACGACCATCAGATGACCGATCTTAATTGTGGCTCTAGTGTGTAGTGCCGCAGCCCGCAGCTAGCGCAAAACACACCTGCATTAATTTCATCCTTTATTAGATTAATCTGATGTCATTATTGTCTACTAAGCGCTGTATGCATTTTGTTTCCACGGTGGAACAATGAATGTATCATCTCTCAGCGAACAGGTTTTTACTATAGTGCTACGGTGTCTTAGCAGCATCTCTTAGATTTCGGGTTTGACTCCTCGTGAGAGTGAATTTGTGGTTCGGAAAATTTTTAGACCTATGTGAGAAGGTACTTTCTTCTTAATACAATATCGTTGGGACCATCTTATCTAGAAGGTCTAATCTCTACAATCTATTAATTGAGGTACGATCGTCCACTTTGTATCCACAAAATTAGAGATTGAATCCAAATCGGTTTTGTACCTTCTATATTAAGTACTGAATTTTAAAAATTATAACTCCCACATCCGGAGGCAAACTCGGACTCTATCTTGTAGCTCTCGAAAAGTTCTACAACTTTAGTATTCAATAGAAGTTCAGATCTCATAGTTTTGATTTCTAAATATACAATGCAAAAATATTTGTTCTGATTTGGACTCCTCTGTGCAGGTTTCTATGCGGGGTCCATATCTCCTAGCTCTATAGTCTAAATAATATGATCTATATATGTTTCGAAAAGATATCAACGAGATCTACAACTTTTGTGTTTAAACTTTTTCCATTAGAGCAAGTATTCAATTTCAAAATCGCGTTGCAATACAGTGCTATTTGTGAACTCCGTGAATTAATTTTTCCTTCCGGATAAAGCTTCCAGAATACGATAAATAATGGTGATAAAATTGTTACTTTTGACATATAAAATGATATACTAAGAAACACCAACGATAATATAAATATAATATTTTATGTAAAAAATATTAATAATATTGTATATATTTAATAATTATATTATATAAATAATTTATATTTAAATTATAATGAGTGTTTTGTTTTTTAAAGTCCGTAGCAACACACGGTTACTTTGCTAGTTTTTTAATATATCATCTCTCAGCATATCAGTCTTTACACTCGATCATCAGCGCATACTACGGCATCTACTTATCGTAGTCCCAGGCGATCTCCACGCGAAGCTCCTGCTCCTCCTCGGGCGTGAAGTCGTTCACGATCCCGAATATCTCCCTCATCTCCTTCGCCTTTTTGTCTTTGATCCTGTCGGCGATAGTCTGTCAAGTGTGAAGTCCTGACGTTGAGGTAGCTGCTAGTTGGTGGCCGATACGATCTGTAACAGCATCGGGATGTCGACGTCGATGAAGAACTCCTCATCAAATTTCCTCAGATCCTCATTGCCCGGCGTCACGACGGCTGAAGTGAGGAAGCCATCAGCATCGTTTTGGGGAGTCTCGGCAACGTCGTCGTCATCGTCGGCTTTCGAGGGTTCGCTCGCCGTGGCGGCGGCGGCGTGCTTGTTGCAGTACTCAAGCACCTTGGCCAGGACACTGCCGGTGACGTTGGGCAGCGGGATGCCGCCTTCGGCGCACCCGTCCTTGATCATGTTGCTGATGGTCGTCGAAAGGCTCGCCACCGTCTCGGAAACCTCGAAGCTCTCATTGTCAGAGCTGATGAGCGTGATCATCGTCGCCTCGCTCGTCCCGTCGTTGCCCTTCTCCGTCTTCTTCGTTATGCTGATGAATGCTGGGAAGATTACGATCTCTCTCTTCTCAGATTGATTGCCACGATTATTGTCTGTTACCTTAATTACCTTATTATGGGTTGATTTACTCCGTGGATCTGGAATCGAACACTAAATACATACGCCCAAAAGAGAGCACATGACAGCCACGTCTGTCCTCACATTTGGCCTAACCCATTTATTTTTTTTTTCTAAAAATACAGTTCTATATCAACTTACTAGGAAGATCTTCTGTAAACAGCTGTTGCCGCAAGAGACCCAAGAAGATGCTAGTAGTAGTACATGTTTGGTTCGTGATTAATCTGTTTAAGCTTGGTCGCCTCACAAACATCTAGTTCTAGACATATGTTGATAGTTGATTTCTCATTGTGATACTACTACGTTTCAAAATTGTTATTGTCGTTGATTTTTTTTAGTTATATTTAACCATTCATCTTATTTAAATATAAAAGTTATAAATTATATTTAAATTATTTCTAATAATAAAATAAATCATAAGAATATACATGATAATTTTGTAAAAAAATAAATAAGACGAATTGATAAAGATAACGAAAAAGAGTCAATAACCATAATATTTTAAAACAGAGGAAGTACATGAGTAAAGCTAGCAGTTTTGGTCAAATATGTTGATTTAAAGAACTTATATGTTCATGTTCACTAAATCACAAAAAAAAAGTGAGGAAAGGCAAATATAAGTGAGTTATGGTCCTTTCGATCAAGCAACGGTGTGTGGTTTGCTGCTCAACCATATGAACATGTAGATGTAGTCCCCAGGATGAATAATGTAGGGGACTAAGGATCTTAAATAAGAATCTGCTCTGCTGCCATTTGAACAAGAGGGAAAATGCCAGTGGAAACATCATCAATGAGTACAATATTAAGCTTGGATTACACTCTTTTACACAAGATAAAGGCAAAAAACTGTAGCTGAATTCAATAGGGAAAATCAACATCCTTATAGATTTATCACTCGAGGAAAGCAATGATTAAACTGAATTAAATAGTATGACTAGCAAGCAGAACGATTCAGCAACACCCATCTACAGAATCCTCGAAGGCACAGGAGTTCTCCTTGCAAATCTCCTCATCCTTCTCCGTGCACATATATGCTCAGCACCCCGGCGGCATTCCCATATTATAAAGTTTTGATTGATGTAATAAGGATTGACTAATAATAACATGATTAAAAAAATAGGGCAGAAGTTTGCACTGGACGAAATTTGTTTCTGATAAAAATGTGGACCCAAACAACCCTAAAATAGCCAGCCGGAGAAGAAGTTGACAGAACTATGTCGAGTAATAAGAAACAACTAGGACCGAAAATTGAAGCCTTTCGAAACATCCATTAACGAGAAGGAGATACTACGCCCTAGGGCAAGCTATTACTCGTAGGCCCACCCATATTCCAGCATGTGTGCGTTCATCTCCGCCTGCTCTTCCGGCGTAGGGTCGGGGAACCCTAACGTGCGCCTGATTTCCATCGGCGACTTGCCCATAATCATGTTGGCGACCTTCTTGGCGACGAGGCTCTGCAGCCCTTCGATCTCGAGGTTGTGGGCGGCCATTATAAGCGAGTACAGCACGCTCTGGTCGATGTTCACAAACTCGTTGTCGAACCTCTCCAGCTCGGCCCTGTCCACCGCGGTGGCGTTCGGAGCACCGCCGCCATTCGCCGCGGCGGGGGCGTGCTTGATGCAGTACTCGAGCACCTTGGAGAGCGTCGCGGAGTCGACGTTCGGGAGCGGGATGCCGTCGCCGCCGCCGCCGCCGTCGAGAATCGTGAGGTGTAAGATCCTCGACAGCGACGCCGCCGCCGCCTCCACCTCGAAGCGTGTGTTGTCGGAGCTGATCAGCGTGACCATCCTCGCCGCGCCATTGTTCCCGTCGCCAGACTCCGCTGCAGCCATTGATCTTGCCTTGCGTCGTTGATGAGGAACCGAATGCAAATGGGGAAGTTCAGATTAGATTGGAACGACGTCCTCCTTTTGATGGATGGGGAAGTTGAGATTTCTATACGTTGGCGTGACGATGAGGAACCGAATGCAAATGGGCCGAACTGTTTTTGTAGCACAAGAAAAAGCCTAACAGAAGCCCATTGACTCAGGTTTGCGATACGTGTCTTCCTCCTTCCTCGTAGCAGATACGGCCCATTCCGATACGGCCCGACCTCAACGTACGTGTCTTCCTCATCCCACATAACTTTCAGAAACAGTTCATTCTAATGCTCTGTCGGCTTACTTTTGTATTGCAAAAAGTCAAAAATAATGTAAGGGTTCTGAATACAAAAAGAGGCCGAGTTCAATTTTGTCACAGAAACCTACATTTTACATCAACCATTGTTAGCTCCAAGGGCAGTCCAATTACACCGTCTTCTCTTGACGTATTACCACCACATTTTTCACTCTTCCCAGTCCTCATCACTGCCATCATCCGCCGATTTCTCCTGTTGTGACCAAGATTATCGAGGTATAAGATTCACAGCAGGCGGAAGTCATAAACAAAAAAGCACATATGTCAACATGGCAGTCAACACGTTCACTTTACAGAAAGAAACCTGTACCAATTTATTTAATCTAATTTCAACATTCTACTTGCTAGATCAGGCTACTCAACACATGGTTTTCAGAGTCATCATGGTTTTCAGATCAGGCTACTCAACATTCTACTTGCCAGATCAGGCTAAAACCCAGCAGATTTTCATCATGGTTTTCAGAGTCATAGCAAATAAATATTCACATGAGACTAGTGAAATGGGTCACAACACCACACAATTTCCTCACACAGGAGATTGATGCCGGTCATTTGACAAGTCCTACAGATATCTTATGTACTTGAAAGTCACAGAGAAACCTGCCAGCATGATACACATAACTCGTACATCTAACTATACTGTTGTAACTGGTGTAAGCAAACAACTCACCTCAGAAGAACCTGAGAGCTCTTCAATTTCATCTTCTTCCACCTGTAACAGAAAGCAGAAATGACCAAACTACCTCAGTTTGTGAATACAGGCAAGCAAACAATCAACTCAATTTGAATCAGAATCCCTGCTTAGAGTGATCATTGCTTTTAAGCCATTTATTACTACTAAGAGGTAAGAGCAACTAAGATTTAGATTCCACAAAATAATACCTTTGGTGTATGTTTCTTCAGAGTTCCACTTGCTGCATTCATGTAACAAATGTCAACCACAGAAGAAAATTGAGTCAAGGGCCAGCATCCGTGACTGACAAAGAAGAATATTAAGTGAAGGACCAGCATCCTCTACACAAACGAAGCTGAAGCTTCTCAAAGAACCCTCTTAGTGCTAGTCCAAGAAAGGCTTTTTGAAGCTTACACCAAATTCTATCACACTAAAATCTGCAGATGGCAGCTAATATCAGTGCCCAAGACACATGTAACAACAGTTTATTTACCTTTCTTCCCCGCTGGCTGCTTTTCCTTTAGACTTGCTCTCTGCTTCTTCACAGCTGGCCCTACAGAAAAAATGGAAACTAGATTTTTAATCAAAAGGTTTTTTTTTTTCGACACAATGACAGGTCAGGAGTATAAAGAACCTTTTGTTGCAGGAGATCCTTTTGGACTTCTTGTAGATCTCTGAAAAATCAAATCGTCCGTGATGCTAAGTAAAATTTACTGAGACCAAAGGTAAACCAATACCACATAACGTGGGAAAAGAAAACGACAATAGGCTGCCAGGTTAAAGTTACGGAAATAAAGGTACGTTAGTGATTGAGGGGAAATTATGTGTATGCCTACGTGTATATACATAACATTTGTGTTTACCTAGATCCATTAATTACCAGAATTATTTCCAAAGAGTGAACAACAAAAACTATCCACACAGTAGATGGTCTTAAATTTATGAAAGGAAAGGCACAGAACATATTACTGAAAGAAATTTAAACAACGATCCTGTCTAGGTTGTTTTGCAATTTCACCTTTTTATCTTCTACTTTTTTAAACATGCTAGACAAAGTAGCCTGGACAAGTGGTTCCTTCTTGCCAGGGAGAGGCAGCATTGAAGAATCTGCAGGTTTGATGTCTTCACTTTGGCTTTCATTCTTAACTGTTGGACTCGTCATCTGCTTCAAATGTAAAACACAAAATAAGCTATTTTACAAACAAAGAGAGAGAGAGAGAGAGAGAGAGAGAGAATTATTAATAGATTTCGCAAATAATGGTCAAAGATAACTAATTATTTGTTGATATCCACAAAGTTTAATATGCAACAAAGCAAATTTTTACAATCTTACCTTCTCATCCACATCCTCAGAGACTTCAATCTCATTGTCACTGTCAGATGAATCTCCTCCAGAAGATAACTCTGTGTACCTGTACCAAGGGAAAGGAGGAATTATATCAGTAGAGTAACTTCAGAAGCTATCCGGTGGTAAATGAACTATCAGAGTCATCAGCTGCTGGAGCCTATAGAAAACATTATCAGTCCATTTTTTCAGCCATAATGTACACTAGAGTTAGCATGTCTCATTTGGCAACTCAACAAAGTAACCGAAAAAGAATGCAAGGTTCTTACTTCATGGTTCTCCCAGCAGTCCTCGACGACTGTCTAACTGAAGGTGTTTCACTCGTAGTCTGTGTACCATTCTCATCCTTTTGATCTGAATCCTCATAAGCATCACCATCAGATTCAAATTTTGGGGACAGGGGTTCTGCAATTTCCTTTCCAGGTATGTTGCCGGTTGCTTCATCGACAGCGGCACCTGCTCCACCTCTAAAATCACAATCTGCTGCCGCAGCGTCCTATCAGTTCAGAATGCATAAGCATACACAAAGAAAGAACAGGAAGTAGAAGAAACGGATGCAGATAGATGCAAAGAGCACAAACATTTTGTAGTTCTTCCGGAAAATCAAGTTTCAGCTCTTGTGGATTTTCTTCTTTTGTCCCAATCCACCAGGCTTCAGAAAATACAATCTGCCAAGAATTGACAAGTCCATGATGGGTTTTCAATTTCTGAGCATGATGAGTGGCAAGTACAAGAAGAAAAAATTGAATAATGTTGCAGGTAGAGTATGAAACATTCAGGCTATCAAAGATAATCACCAGGCTCTCGAAGACGTCCTCACAGACAACGCCCTTCGCCGACCTGGTCATCTGCAGCGTGAGGTACTTGTTCTTGGGGTAGACATCCGTCCCGAACAGCTTCATCATTCCCTACAAACACCAGTTTCGTTATGGAAGAAGATGTAAACCTCAGTTGTAACTGAAGAATCCATCTCATTACTAGTTACCTGGGGAAACTCGAGATACAACAGTGGGTTCTTGGTCCCGAGATCGGACAGTTCCCCAATGCGTCCGCCTGACGCGACGGGCGCGAGGAGGCCGGGGAAGGAGAAGAGGAATCGGCTCTTTCGCTGGCTGCCACGGCGCACGATGTCGCGGCCTTGCAGGCGCGTCACGGCGGTCGATGGCGCGAGTGGCTTCCGTGTTGCTGCCGGGTCGCCGCGCTGGAGCAGGCCATTGGAGAAGGCGAGGGAGCGGAGGCGGCGGCGCTCGTCGGCCTCGGCATCTGCGGGCGCGGCGGAGGCCTTCTTTACCATTCTAGCTACCTAGGGTTTAACAGGTTAAGTTCGGACAGAGCTTGAACCTAGTAGCGATACTGAAACTGAAGACGAGGAGGGGATAGGGACCTGGATCTCGCGGAAGTCGTAGAAGCGGCGGCCCGAGAAGTGCAGAAACTTGCCCCACTCGTATGCCTTCGCATCCGCGGCGCGACTGGTGCACGAGCTGGAGCACCAGGGGCAGCGCGTCCTTTGCAGGCTGCTTCACTGATGCTGCTTCCCTCGCCGCCGCCGGTCGTGTGCCCGCCGGCCTCTGCGCCGCCGCCGCTGAGTGCTAGTAGCGTGTTTGGAGTGACGCGTAGGCCCCGGCCCCACGTGGCAGTGAGTGGCAGTACGGTAGGGAACCCGTCCCGACGGCCCACGGTCACGGCAGTGAGTGGCAGTGCTGAGTATTTTTTTCAGATTTGTGATCACAGTTACTTTTAATATTTAAAGCATCTATTTAAATATTTTTAAAAATGTGTTTAAATATTTATCAACATGTTCATATATATCTATGTCAACATTTTAAAAGTGTCAATATTTTAATAAAAACATAACACAATATATAAAATGTTGATAATAAAAAAATCTAATAATCTCTATAACTTATTAATTGAGGTGATGTCGTCTAGACCATGTTTTTCGTGTCCAGATATATCCGTAACGTTGTCGTATTCAATTTGTATCCTATAATAATTCATCAATCAGTTTAAATTATTTTTAGACCATTTTTTAATACTTTGTTGAATTGGACTCCGATTTCAATTCGATATTTTATACTAACAACAATTAATCATCTATTGTATTATATTTTGGATGAAAACTAATAATGAGAATTCCGATAATAACTCACTCTAAAATTATTATAATAAATATTCTTTTTAAAACTTAAAAAGGTAATACAAAATAAAAAATAGAGCAAATACTCAAGCCAAATAATTGATTAATTGTAAAACTTTTACAATTAAAAAAAATATTCTAACCATAAATTTTTTTAATAAAAATCCGTGGCAACGCACGGATATTTTACTAGTAAATAAATTATATTAACAAGGTGTGGTCGTCTAGACTTTTTTTCATGTCCACATAAATAGAGTCCGTATCTTTTCATTGGTTGTTCCATGTCCGTACACAGCCCGGGGTTGTTTTTGATCGTGCCCTGGTCGGACGCACACACTTCAAACACCATCTAGTTCATGTAGAGATGCGCGACATGTAAATGCAGCCAGAACTGGTGACCATGAACAGCAATTGGTGCAACCATGTGTGGGAAGCAGCTGCCTCGGCGAGCAACAGCGATGAGATCAACTAAGAGAAGGAAGCCGGTGCCACGGCGGTCGGTCCGCAAGATTCTGTCCTGCCTGCATGTGAACGTGTGAACAAGCCAGCACAAAGCTAAGTTCATCGAGCTGCTGCACACGACGTCGCCGAACTGACGGCGAACGACTAGTCATCCATCTGCATCAAACTGAACGCGAGTTCGCGTTCCCTGTCAGCCCTTGTTCGGTTCCAACGGATCGGGCTGGAACGAGGCCTAATCTAGCTGAACAAAAATTGTTATTTAGATATGGGCTAGGCACAATGAAAATCAGCCCATTTCGATCGTTTCTTATAAATCAAGGGCTGGAATAAAACTTTATTTTTGAGGTCAGGATTTATTCTCTCTCTTGTTAACTGAATCAACCGGATTCACTCAATTCGGATCCAAAATAATTCTTGGCTCAGATTTATTCTCTGATAACCGAACAAGGCCTTAAGAAGCTCGACGCCTTCAGCTGGATCAGGAGCCCTGACCTCAATCTGGGACGGCAGCCACAGGATCAACATGAAGGATGCTTTTCGATCACGCGCTAATGTGATCCGGATCGAGGAGCTTGAATGCCTCAGCCTGGTGTCTTCGCTGAGTCTAGAACTAGTCCGCGTGAGGTCGTGATCAGGATCCATGTTGTCCTGTCCTAAGGATAGTGGCGTCACCTGTCCCAAAATACAGCCGCACGAGGATGAACTTCGCTCCCCATTCACTAAAGTCGCCATTGCGTTAATCAGTAGGCGATGGGCCACCGCCACCTCTGACGATCACCCTAGTAGGTTGGCCACGATCTCCTGGACCATGTGGGCGGCATCGAGGGCGGGCGCCGCCTTGTGGCCGCCACATTGGCGATGTTGCCGGTGGCCCTCGTGACCTCAGTCATTATTGTCGCCGTGTCAGTCAAGCCCTCCTTCAGATCCGTGGGAGAGGGGGTCGGAAAAGTGGAGGAGGAAAATGTTGCGCCGGCAAGGAGGCTTGGACGGCCGACACCCGGTTGACATAGGCCCTGCCCTCCGCTTCTTCGCCCAGGCGGCCGCCATCGGGGGAGGGTGCCGAGCAATAGCGCAATGGAGACGGCGGCGGGCGCAGGCGGCCAACAACACCGAGGGGACGACGGGCAGCAGCCATGGTGTCGGCGGCGAGGAGGCGAAGGGGAGGGAGCAGTGGTGGCGGAGGGGAAGAGGCGAAGGGGACGAGGCATATATTTAGTGACGATGTGCGGTGAGGAAGAGGCAGGCAGGGGTGGCGGATAGGGTTTGCAACACCCCCACGCGCCTCTCTTTTTATAGGAAGAGGCGATACTTAGTGGCGGCGGCCCATCCCTAATTAGCGCAAGGCAGTTTAGTGACGGGCCTTGACCCGTGAGCCACTAAATTCTACATATTAGTGGCGGGGCCGCCCTCCCCCTCGGGTTGAGTTTAGTGATGGGCTTCAAAATGTCCGTCATTAATCTTCCGCACTTTTTCATTGTAGATGTGCGTTTTTATAGTAGTGGTTATTGATTGTAGTTTACACAATCTTTGCTTGATCAGTTGGTTGGGTTTTCTATTTTGTGTGATGCTTTAGTGTTTTTGGCCTAATAATAACCTAGAACTATTTTTATTTTATCTTCTGAGGACTAGTACATGTGTTTCGTAATCTTGTGAACCCATGCCTAGGAAACTAAGTCTGACTCCAATGGATGACCCAAAGGGGTAAGCAAACCAAATATAAGTCTTCAAATCTTAAAAACACACCTCCAACAGAAGACCCAAATCAAGACCTATATTTGGAAGTCATCTCCTCCACGACGCACAAATAGAGCAGTTGCTCGGGTGACCCAAACAAAATCGCGTCAATCCTCTCGCTGCCTCCGTCGTGCAACTACCCCTGCCGCCGCAGACCCGCCTCCCACGTCAACCGAGCTTCCTGCTATCATTGCACAGCACCCCCGCCAGCCATCGCGAGCTCCAAGCTTCGCCGCATCCCTGCCTCCCCTGCCGGCTATCGCGAGCTTCGCCGCATCATCCCTGCCTCCCCTGCTAGCTGTCGTAAGCTCCGACCGAGCTCCACCGCATCCCCGCCGCCCCCGTCGGCCGTCACGAGCTCTCCCCGGCTCTGCCCACCTGAACTCCGGGAGCCGCGTGAAGGAGCAGCAGCGCGAAGCAGCAACAGTGGCGACGGCGGCACGAAGCAGCTGCAGGGGCGACGGCGACGCAAAGCAATAGTGTAGAGGAGCGCCAGAGAAGGAGCTCAACCATACGCGTTGTGCGGAGCCGTCTGCTTCTTCTTCCTGCACTTAAATGGGTCTTTGTTCTTTAAGGACCTCCATTGGAGACAGGCTTCAATGCGTGGTACCCCTTTTAGCATTCAAAGACCTAGTCCGTATTTTGGGTCTCCAAAATGCGTCAGCCTAATTGAATGTCATCTTCGTCTAGGGAGGGGAGCGGTGCGATGACCAGGCCTGCTAACTTCTACATCCATTGTCAGGTAAGCTTTCAAAATTTCAACTATTTACTGGTTGAGTTAAAATAGTGGTTGAGTTAAAATAGCTATGAAGTAGGGATGGCTGAAAAGGATTAGTTAGCTTAGCGGTTTTGTTAAATACAGTTAGCATAAATTCTTGCATTCCTTTTTTTTCATCATTTAAAAGATACAGTTACCTTGCAAAAGGCCGAAACTCTTGAGTTTCCATTATCTAAAAAAAAGATATACCTATATGTTCTTTCGAGCTGTTAAAAATGTTGAAATTATATACAAATAGTATGGAATCAAAAGGAAAAAAAGAATCCCGGTGTGAACCTATAAGGCTTAAGAGCATCTCCAAGACACACTGTAAAACAGAGATGATAGCTAAATTTTGATAAGAGGAGGAGAAATTGCTTTCCAACAGACGAGCTATTCAACTCAGTAGAACTTCCAGCTCGCTATTCCCCTTTCCCCGCTAGGCTTCTTTGCCGATTCCAACGCGCTCGCTATCCCGCCTCTCGCGCACACGCTCTTGTTTCCTGCACTATTTTTTGCCTCCCGCGCGTTAATCTGTTCCCATTGGCGCCCTATTTCACCGTTCCAGGCACCGCTTCGTCGAGTGATCTCGTCTACGTGCCTCAATCGTTGCCGTCAGGATCATGTATCTCCACCTCCAGGTTCCTCTGTCGCTGCCTCCACAGCTGCCATGTACAGGCCGCCGCGTGACAACGAGCCAAAGATCAACGGACTTCTCTCCACATGATGGCGGTGGCGGCGGCTAAAACAGAACATCACTATTGGCTGCTAGAATAGCTGAAGTCGGTAACAAACCATTGCTAGGCCAGCCAGGGCGTACACACCACGACGGGCCTTGGCAAAATAAAATGACGTGGACACATTCAAATTAGAGAATCCATTTTACATAGCTTGTTGGGTGCCATCATTTTTTCACTAGCCTTTTCATCTTACGTAATAGCTAAATCAGAATTCTAGCTACCGATTTTAACCTAATCACTTGGAGATGCTCTAATAATATGTAAATGGTACATGCATCCCCAGTTGACGCTTGAATAATCTGTTTTTATTAAAAACGAATACATTTTTTTGGTTGTTTGATTAATTTGCATCATCGAATGTAATATGTTTCATCATAATTTTTAGCTGATATCCCAACTATCCTCTAGACTTCGAAATACTATTAGGAGTTGATATCTGTTTTTTTTTCTGTCATAAACTAAACTTACTATTATAGTGTGATCTATCATAATCTGTTTATGAATTATGGGACAAAGATGAAAAAATAGCCTTTTGATTATTTGATTTTCAGCATTTACAGGTAGGACGAGGGCAAATGTACATGCCGTAGAGTTTTAGAAGAGAGACTTGCCCCAAGTGTAATTTCTACTTATCATGGAAGAAAATTGCAAGTTCAGATGATATGAGTAGTATGACCGTCTCATCTCTGCTAAGCTATCAATAGTTATATAACAAATGTCTATAATTTATTGTAACATTTTAAACCCTGTAGTAATACACGGATACATTGCTAGTGTTGATATAAAATGTTGACACGGTTCTATATCACGTTGCAAACTTCCAACCAACAACGATTCATACACCTCCCACACGACGACAGGCTGCAAATCCCAAAATGGGATTATCTCTTAACCTTTTTTTGCTTTTGTATTAGTTATAATTTTTTTTAATTAGTACAACATTGATAAATAACCGTTGCAACAAATGAAGATACTTATCACAACATACAAATATTTCGTTTGCAACATGTCAGGTTTAAGGGTGTGTTTGGCAGGCTTGCTTATGTTGAAAATGACTTATGTTTTGACTTATCTATAAAAAATACTTATTTGACTTATTTGGCTCATTGTAACATAAGCTCTCAAACTATTTGGTAAAATAGCTTATCCATGACTTATTCTAAGGAGAGATGGTCCATAAGCCTAAAAAGCTAGTGTTTATTGGCTTGTTATTCTAGTAAAAAAGGCAAATGGTTTATGAGAACTTATTACAATAAGTGATTATGCAAAATAGCTGTTTGGCAGGGCTTATGCCTTATTATACTATAAACCACTGCATAAGTCATTCCATAAGTCCTATCAAACACACACTAAGAATATGCAAGAACTAAATAGAATTATTAGAACATAGTATAAGAATAACTATATTGCAATATTATAAAAATGTTGGTTGATAATCTTAGCCAACTGATAATGAGCAAACCTAAAAAAAATATCTTTGAGATTCCTGTCATAAATAACTCCTCTATGATTTTTTTTTCATCTTTTACTATTCCAAAAATTGGGAAGTTCTGATCAATATAACGAGGATTGACTTGTTCCAGCAACATGACTATCGACCAAAATTTGTACGGCACGAAATTTGTTTCATCTTACATTTAAAAAAGATAGATCCAAACAACCCTTAAAATTAAATTAAAAGAAATCCTGAAGTCGATAGAACTTTGTCGCGTGAGAAACAACTAGGAATAAAAATTGTTGGCTATCGAAACGAACTTGAACGTAAACGATAATGCAAGCTACTTGAATGCCCATGCGTTCTCCGCGACGATCTCCGCCTGCTCCTCCGGCTTGGGCTTGGGGTCAGGGACCCTGAACGTCCGCCTGATCTCCTTGGGCGTCTTGCCTTTAATCAAATCGGCAACCTTATTGCAGGTGATGTCCAGCAGCCCCTCGATCTGGAGGGCTTGAGCGGCACGGATGATCGAGCACAGCATGCTCGGGTCGATCATCACGAACTCGTTGTCGAACCTCGCCAGGTCCTCCCTGCTGATCAACGCAGCAGCCGCGGCAGCGCTGCCATCGGCTGCCGGCTGCTCTCCCCGGGAAGAGCCAGCCGCGGCGGGGGCGTGCTTCCTGCAGTACTCGAGCACCTTGGAGAGCGTCGCGCCGTCGACGTTGGGAAGCGGGATGTCGCCGCCGCCCTCGAGCATCTTGCGGTGCACGGTGAGCGACAGCGACGCCGCCGCCTCGTTCACCTTGAAGCGCTCGTTGTCGGAACTGATCAGCGTTACCATCCTCGTCGCGCCCTTGCTCCCGTCACCGGCCGATTCCGGTGCAGCCATCGCTGATCTTGACTTAGCCTTTTCTTTTTCTCCGTGATGAATGGGGGAAGTTCAGATTGGAACGACGGCTTTTTCGTGACCCGTGCGTTGCGTTATATCGGCAGGCGGCGGACGATCAGATGGAATGAAACCGACTTGCAGTTGTCTCAGGCGTGCCCTCGTCATATCAGGCCCAACTATTTCAAGTCGCGCACGGAAAATTAATCCGGCCTCTGAAAGCCCATTGACCTCTCAGGTTTGCGACACAGCCCAACCTTAACGTACGTGTCAGCAGTCAATCAGTGTTTTGCTCAAAAGGAAAAAAAAGTCTACCACGTGCTCCCTTTGCAGGCTGAACACTTGCATTGCATCCGTGCGATGGGAAAACGACCAGCAACACAGATATGGACCATCCAGACGATCTTAAATTCTTAATTGTGTGCTCTATGCACCTTAAATCCAATGGCAGTACACTCAAAGTCCAACTTAAAAACAGACCAGACCATAGTATAAAAGACAGACACAAGCACTTGAAAACTAGTACAACACATAAGAGCCGACTACAAAAGATACTACAAATTAAAGTCCCCACCAAGTACACACATACAGTGCAATTATTTACACACCAAGTACCTGACGACAGAGAGCACCATTCTTAGTTAAACAGATAGAGGGGACGAGCGAGAGGATCGTCCTCCCATGCATATATATCCATATTGTGGCTAGCTAGGCGTTGGCCGGCTTCTCGCCGAAGAGCAGATGTGCGTAGGGCATGAAGTGGCACACCGGCGTGGCGCCGGGCTTGGTGTGCAGAATCTCGAAAGCCGGGTGATCCGGGTTCCATTTGGATGTGTCGAGGTGGCAGAAGGCCGCCATGGTGACCGTGGGCCCCCCCCTGAAGCCCCTGGAGCGTCATCGTGTACGCCTTGCTGCGCTCGTCGGTCATGTGGCACTGGAAGACGGCGTAAGGGAACGGCATCGCGTGGCATGCCACGTGGCGGTCGCCGTCGAGCGCGGTGACGGCGTCGAGCACGTACGCCTGGCGCGGCAGGCCGTGCCGGGACAGACCCGACGCCGCCGCCCACACCACCCCGTCGTCGTTGTTCTTGCCGCCGGCGACCAGCATGTGCACGGCGCTTTCCACCGTCGCCTCCACGGAAGTGGTGCACGTCATCATCTTCTCGCCGGGGACTGACGTCTTGCACGCGGTCAGCGTGTTCCCGATTTTCTCTGCTTCGCCGGAGCTCGCCGCGATGTTGAACGTGGCCAACACGTCGGCGAGGTTGCCGAACGGGACGGTCTTGGCGGCGTCGCGCGGGAGGATGGGCGGCACCGCGGCCGGCGAGAAGGAGACGGTCATGGTGCTGCCCACGCGCGCCTGCGTCTCGAGGAAGAAGAGGCCCGGTGGCATCGCTTTGCTCCCGCTCGGACAGCCCACGCCGTAACGTAGGCACTCGCTGGGCAACAAGTAGGGCGCAGCCCGGTGCTCCTTAAGTGGTGAATGGTCAGTCCCTGCAGGATCCAACAAAGTGATAATACTCAGATATATAGCAAAAGAAAAGGTTTAAAAACAATATGCATTACATTCAGATTGCATGTACTGCATGATTTACTTTATGCTACGTTTTAGACGCGTGATATGAAAGCTAAAAATCTCGGTTATAGTATATCTGAATTGCATGTCAGATAGCAGAACCGTTGATCACTTATACAAAGTTAGTTTCATTTACAAGTCATAAATACCTTCTTGTGCGAGATCCGCGATGGCTTCTGGCATTCGTGTACCCGGGAGGGCCTTCTCCCAGAAGCGCGCAGCCGGAGTGTCATAGGCGGAGTTAGCATGCACCGCGACGGCGGCGGCTACCAGGATTAGAAGCACCAGTGAATTCATGCCTGATGCTTCGCTAACTTCCTACGTACTGATGAAACAGGGAGAGTGTGACAAGAAATAGAGGCCGGAAAGGCTTCCTGTGAGTTGAGGTTTGGATGCGGCAGGTCCACTATATATAGCTCCCGTTGTTCCTCTGAGTAAATGGCCCCACATGCTTTGTTCCTTCTGTTTTGATGATCATCCTTTTTAACAACTTCCTGCTTACAAATGCACGTGGTTCAGAACGTAATTTACTCAAAGAAAAAACTTGAGATGTCCATGGTGACTTCATGAACTGGTCTAATCTTTCAGAGACGCTTATTAGTGTAGAGAGTACATACATATGTGTGTTCGCAAGATTCAATATTCATACATGTTTGTGTGTATTGCGTTTCAAAAAAAAAAAAAAAAAAAACTCAAAGTGCATAAATGTGCAAGCCATCTGATGTTTAAGTTCCTCATGGTAGGACTCATCAATCTAGTTCAAGTCTCCAATTCAGCTATGTTTACTGTTAATTAATATTTTCTTATTAATTTTGAGACGTTCATATATATGGACAGGACATGTGTGTGTTTATAGTTGTGAATGTGCTTGTAGGCAGATGTGAAAGAACACATTTGTGTTTCGCAAAATAAAATTGCAAATCCGCGCTATGTGTACATTTGAGTTCGTATTCATAAAATTAGCATGGCATGTGTCGGTTGTATGAAAGTGTGTTAGACTTGTAACAAGAAGCGGTTGCATTGCAAGTCATTTAACTTTTGCGGCTGTAATACTAATTTCGTGCTTCCTGTATATTTACGTTGGTTGATACTTGATGGGGGGGGGGGGGGGGGGGGGGGGGGGGGAGAGGAGGAATCAAAGAGGCGGGCGGAGTATCATCCTGTGATAGACGATATTCAGCGATGCTTCCTGCGCAGCCGCCGCATCGACATCGACCTGCTCGGTGCAGCCTCACAGGAGTAGCTGATATTTCGTCCTTTGATGTATTTACCAAGTGGAGACAGAATATTCACCCAAATGCGATTACATGTGGAAATTTCAGGACTTTGAAAAGTCGTTCAATCATAACCTATTGTCAGGTAGCACAAACGACGTTCAGCGACAAACGCCATTGAACAAGCAGACATGTGTACGTACTCGTGTACTGAGAGTGAAAGAAAAATGCATGTACTTTATCCAGTACAGATTGCGAGGCAGTAGGCTGCAGGTTCACAGTGACCTTACGAAAGGGAATGCTACCAGCTAAACCTGCAACACAAGTTGAGCACAAGCAGATGATAAGTGACTTGCCCCGTAACGATCGTGGCAACAAGCCAACAAGTTACAACTAGTCCACAACTTGAGTCGACACGTTTGACGGAGGTCCAAGTCCAATGTACAGAGAAAATAAGAGAAACTGTCAACGCCATGGGCACGTCCGTTTGTGCCTGCAAATAATGCCTTGTATCATAGCTGAAGAGATGAGGTGAGAGATTCTTCCTTTTTTTTTCTATTATACCTTTTCTTTTCTTTTAGTAGCAAGTAATCTCGGAGTTGCACCGGCGGACAATATTACTTTACTCACTCACGACTTCATGATTGTTTGCATTTTTTTTTATAGATTTTGAGAACAGACATGTACTTAGGTTCTACTAGTACTTACGACTTTAGACTAAGACTTGCACAACACAGCTAACGGTGAAATCATTTTTTTTAATTTCATCTTGCTAGAGCCAGCAGATGCTTGATACTTGCTTCCTATATCTTATTCCTGTTGGAAGCATCAAGCAATCATGTTTGCACATATGCAATTAGAGCATCTCCAATAATAGTTATGTAAAAAATGACTCTAAAAAACTGGTTTAGTGAGTTCTAAAAAATATTGGAAGTAAAAAAAGATCATATTCACCAACAATTCTCAATATATGATTGTCAAATACTATTAAATTATCCATATCAATTTGTTCCGTGAGTACTAGCATTATTATATGAAAAGATTTTTTGAATTGGAAGTTGCTAAACATGAGTCAAATGTGACAACTAAAATAGGTTTTTTAGCAGCTAAATTTTAAAGTATATATTGAGAACCTTTAAAGTAGGAGTAGTAGTTTTATGATACAACAAAAGAAACAAAGAGAGTATTTTCAAATTTAATTTTAGAAAGTGTAGTTACAAAAATCAAATATCGTTGACCTAAAGAAAACAAAGATTAAAAATATGATGACGAGTGATGAGCACAAATCAGTGGAGGTGAGTTGCAAGCGCACGAGGCTTTCATATTTGGAACTTCAGCAACAGTGAAGCTGCAAGAGCTCGAGATCCAAAAGCCATGGCGTTAACCCTTCTTTTTTAATGGAGATTATGACCAATTGTTACAGCAAGCTGCTGTCACACATATACTATATGGAATATAAAACATCACGCCAAGTTTAATGAGGGATATTGTTGAGCAATTCTATTCAAAGGTTGTTGATCCTCCTCGCTCCTGCCAACCAGCTGCCGTCGAGCTTGATAGAAGGAACTGGAGCCGGCCTAAATAAGGAGACGGCCTGATAACAGCCCGGGTAAACGAGGTCAGCATGAGCCCACGAAGCCAGCGCGAGCCCACCTGAGGCCTTTTACGGTGTTGTGTTACCTGCGGGCCTGCGGCTGCGGCCTGCCTCGTCGCCCAAGCACGAGCCCTAAGCGCCATCGCCACCGAGACCGAGCTCCTCTCTCGCAGTCTCGCGTCGCTCCGCCGCGCGGCCAACCCTCCTCGTGCAGCCGCCTCTCCACTCGAGTCCAACGTCCGCGCCCGACTCCGCCTCTCCCCGGCCCCAGGCTCCCCGCTCCCTCGGTCGCCCTCCGGCTTCCGCACGCCTCACGCCGAGCTCCTCCCGCTCGTCGAGGTCCAGGCGTCCAGCGCTCGAGCGCGTGGTGCTCGCCATTGTTAGGGTTCCTGGGATTGGGCTCGAGATGGGGAAGTCGAAGAGCAAGGGCGCCAAGTTCGCCGCCGTCAAAAAGATCATTAGCAAGAAGACCATACAGAAGTAAGGCGCCATCTTATCTCTCCCCGCCCCCCATCCGCTCCTCCACGCCGTCCACCGCTCGCTCCTTGCTAGTACATGAAAAACCTGATTTCTCCTTGACGCAGGTACAAGCAGGATGTGCTGAACCCAAAGAAGAAGGACGCGGAGAAGGAGAAACTCGGCCGGAATGTGTAAGTGCCTGTTGAAGCTCGAATGCTAGGGGTTCATTTTAGTTTCCTGTGCTTGTTTGGATTGGCTATGACGTTTCGATTTGTGCTTTGCAGGCCCCAGGTCTCCGCGGCTCTGTTCTTCAGCTATAATACTGCGCTTGGGCCACCATACCGGGTGATTGTGGATACCAACTTCATCAATTTCTCCATCCAAAACAAGGTTTACCTTTGAGTTTGACATGATGTACTGTTATTTCACTGACTGATTTCTGAAGTTGATTACTTATGCTATGCAATCAGTTAGTATTTGCCCCTTTACCTGGGGTTGCATGACAAATGCATGAGTTGGTCTGTTGGGATTGAACTTTTGTATTACACCTTATATCCTCCAATATAGCTGATTTGTATTTTTAGGTTGGAAATAGAAGGGCAGTAAACAATTTTGCTTGGTTATAAACTTACAGCTTGATAGTTCTTGACATCCTTATGACCTTATATCTACTGTGCTGCTTATTATTACAAAAACTACCAAAACCTTATTGAAAGCAACAGCAAATGGTTAGGGTAGCTGTTTGTTTAGGACAAAGAAAGAAACCAGGGCGTACATTTCTGAGTCTAGGAATCATGTTGTAACTGTCACTATGGCAATCACCTATTCACCAAATATGTTCCCACCCAATATGGATGCTTTACAAATATTACCACTTTTAAGCAACAGCTGATCTTTAATCCAGCATTGTGTAGCATACCAGCACACATGACTCACCTTTGTGACTGAATCCTTCCTCTTTTCCCCATCACAGCTGGATTTGGAGAAAGGAATGATGGACTGCCTCTATGCAAAATGTAAGCATGTAGCTCTGTTTTCTCTCTCTCTCTCTCTCTCTCTCTTCATTTTCTAGTGACTTGCTCTATCCTTATCATCTTGCTGACTGCATATGCTCTCCTTGACAAATTCCGATTTCTTGTTATAAAGGCACCCCGTGTATCACTGACTGTGTTATGGCTGAGCTTGAGAAGCTGGGACAGAAGTATCGTGTGGCCTTGAGGTATGCTCATACTGTGTTGTTTAATGTTTTTTTGGTTGGTTTCATGTGTCATTGATTTTTGTCGCAACATGATTCCTGCTACTCATTGTTCACTTACACACTGCATGGTTGTGTCCAGGGATTGAAAAACCAACGAAAATTCGGTCGGTTTTCACGGTTTTTGACCAAACCGGTCCGGTCTGGTTTCAGCGGACGACCGGTTTTCGGTCAAATTATTTTTTAAAATATGACAATTTGAAAAAATTTGTAATTTCGGAAACTGGTAAAATCGAGCGATAAACCGGAGAAACCGAACGGTTTTTGAAAGAAGAAATTTTCTCAATAAACCAAGCGGTAAGCCGAGGAAGTCGAGCGATAAACCAGAGAAACCGACCGGTTAGCTCTAAAATTTCGTCCCAATTTGGGTTTTGATGTTTGAGCGGTTTATCGAACGGTTTTTCTGGTTTTCGCAAAAACTGTAAAACCGATGTGATCCGGTTTCCTCGGTTCAAATGGTTTTTTAAACCCTGGTTGTATCTACCTGTGGTTTTTTTTTTTGAGGGAATTACAGTAGGGGTTGTAAGTGTCTACATGTGGTTGTATTTGCTTATTTGGTACTTCAGTAACTTTGATTGCGTGTACTTATGGTTGAATTTGGTATATTACTAATTTCCTTCTGTTTGTATGACTATTTTTTCTCTATTACAGAATCGCAAAAGACCCTAGGTTCCAAAGATTAGCATGCACGCACAAGGGAACTTATGCTGATGATTGCATTGTGGAGAGGGTTACTCAGGTAAAACGGCCTTCCTGAATCACTTTTGTTTGTTGTAGAAGTAGCAGGAATATTCTGTTAATTGTTAACTAGGAGATCAAGAGGATAGCTCCTGTCAGGGGACTTTTGTTTTGGCCAATATCTCCATAGATTGTACTTTGTTGATTATTTGTGGCTGGTTAATATGGTCACATGGATACCTCATAATGTTGTAGGTACTATATCTTCCAAAGTTCCTTGTAAATTCTTTAGACATATGTACCAGTTCTTGAAGTATTGAATGTATCATTTTTAATAAGGTTATAATGTATCTAGATCAGAAGTTGTGAAAAATGGCCCATATCTCCCCCCACCCCACCCTACCCCCAAACTTTTTTATTTTGTTCTCTGAATGGCATCTGTATGTCAATACTGAATTGATATCATTTAATATCAACCTCTCTGATTTCTCTTGTATGCGAGTTTGTGCTTTAGTGCATGCTAACATCTTAGAATGTGGGTGTGATGGTTCTCTGACTATTCTTTTATGCTAGTTTCCTCATGCATTTTCATTGCATTATATTACTTGGTACATGTTTAAGTTCCTAATTTGTGATTGTTTTTGTTTTTTACCTATTTTGATTTATACGTTCTAAATCATTCATTTTATGTGACAGCACAAATGCTACATTGTTGCCACGTGTGATAGAGATTTGAAAAGGAGGATAAGAAAGGTAGCTCTTACATCTCGACACTTAGTCCTAATAAGGTGAAATCTTTCCATGTACACTTTTAACACAAACATTTCTCAAATTTTCAGATTCCTGGTGTTCCAATCATGTACATTACTAGACACCAGTACTCGATAGAAAGACTCCCTGAAGCCACAATTGGTGGAGGTATGATATAGTATCTCTGGCAAATTCTGTTAGTTTGTATGCTCTTTTCAACTTCTTCTTGGCTTTTCGCCATGATCACTTAAGCTTGCAAAGTCTGAGGCCTGTACTGGTATCTATTGCAGCACCAAGAATATGATCAACGCCGGCCTGGGACGTTGGGGATTGTATGCTTGCCCATGATATCACAGTTGGTCCAAGGCACACTTTTGGGCGCAGGGAGGGCGTGGATGTTGATGTGCTAACTGTGACCGAAATTTTGTACTAGCCTCGTCACGCAAGTTACAAGTTAGTAACAGAAATGTACTAGCTTCTACAACTTTCCGTGAAAAGTTTGAGTGATCTATTGAAAGGATAATAAACGTGTATCCTGTGCTGTTGATAACTACCTTGGAAACTCTGAATACAGCTGTGTTTTTTTTAAAAAAAAAACTTTTTCACTGAACATTGCCTCTGACGTGGTATGAACGGGATTTTTAAGAACTAGGCTGTTTTATGTCAACCTGCATACAGTCGTAGTAGTCACGCAGAGCTTGGGTGTAACTACATGGTCGAGCTAATATCCATTATACCTAATTGGTGAGCTTATGGATAATTTTTTCTTGAGAGGGCTCATGGATAATTCCTATCCAGTATTGATTGGCATGTAGCGGTTGTATATCGAACTGAAGTGAAATTAAAAAGGACGACCATCCTAGCGATGCGGTCGCCGATGTTCAAACGCCCAGTTCTTCAACGGGCCGATGGTGGCGGAAGAGTGGTTCGGGGAGGTACGTTGTTGAAGACTTGAAGTTGAGGACGTGGATCCTGATGCGTTGGGAGCGTGGCTTCACTTCATCTACAATGATTTCACGCCTCCTGGCATGTAAGACCTTTATGAAAGCACGGGGACGGTTAAGCAATTGCTCATGGCTGCTGGTAAGTACGCCGTGGGAAGGTTGAAGCTGGTCTGTGAAGGCATCCTTTGCAAGAGAAGGGGTAAAGTGTTAGTGCAGCAGTCTCAGAGACGCTTGTGTTGAGTTGATTGCCTCCGCGAAGAGAAGAGATAAAGTGGTGGCGAGCCAAGGGTACCGGCACCTTAGGAAAGGATCTCCTGCTGTAGCTGTAGGTCCAAGGCACCTTAGGAAAGGATCTCCTGCTGACAGTGGCAAGTCCACGCCCATGCACCTCGTCGCGACACCAACGATGGTGTTAAACAATGTGAATTGACAAGTGGGACAATGCATTGATATTGTCAGCAATAATCCTATGTCGGTAATGGCCTATTCTGAACATTCGTTTAGTATATCTAGAAATACGCCTAGCTGCTTTTGATAGTATTGAGGGAACAGAGGAATTACTAACAGGATATTCCAAGGAAAACCATCAATTATTTCTTCTACTCCCGTTTCTAACATAGTATAATGATGATGCTCTTTTTTTCTAGATAATGGATAGAAACCTAACCTCTACAATGCTCCTCGTTCTTGTCGTGCTCATTTTTTTACATGACTGCATATATAACAACTTGCAGCAGCTGGTCAGATGCCGGCATCCCTGAAATCGTGGCCGCGACTTGGCCGCACGACCTGCAACGTGTAACTCGAGCTGTCGTGCATCCCCTTTTGGAAGACTAAAAAGAGTCGTCGTCCTCGTTTACCTGCAGCTGCAGGCTGGTTGGTAGGCAGATGAGGCGTGTTTGTCGGTTGAAAAAAACAAAACGAGCGCGTTTGCAAGAACGAGGTCTTCAGAGGTCGGACGAAGTCTATCCTGCTCGTCTGAAATTCTTCATTGTCGGTGACGACGGTTTCAGTCACTCGATCAGTTTCATATCCTTGAATGACCAGTAGTATTACAGTCAGAACACGAATAATGGAATTTGCATTGTCGACTGCCATCCTCCTATAGTGAACAGTCTCAGCAAATCTGTGCTAATGAAGGTCCACTGAGGTTAACAAAACCTGATAAAAAAATTGCTAGAAAAAAATTTCTGGGTCGAATATAATAAAATGAGAAGAAAAGTTTGGTTGTTTCAACCAGTTCTGGCATCGACAAAAACAAAAACAGATCAAGAGTAGAAACTTCGAATATTATTTCACCAGCTCAATCGACCAACTTCGAGTCTTGAGGAGACGAGCAACGCGAGGCCAACAAGAAAACGTTGCAGTCCGAGCGACGACTCCCAACCTTGGCAGCCTCGGTGTCTAAGCCCGCGCGCCTATTCTTAGCCCGCCGCGAACACCGGCGCCGCGGGGCCTTCTTTCGCGGCGCTTCTCCCTCCTCCTCTACTAGTGCGCCGCGCGCACGTTCCTCGCATTCCCCTTCCCCCCCCCCCCCCCCCCCCCCCCCCATGGCCGGCGCGGCCGGGCGGCTCCTCCTAGCCGTCCTCCTCGCGGCGGCCGTGGCGGGCCGCGCCGACGGCGCGACAGAGGCCGAGACGCTGCTGGCCTTCCGGACCGCGCTGCGTGGGCCGGGAAACGGCCCGCCGGCGCCGCTGGACCACTGGCTGAACACGCCCGGGCCCTGCCCCGCCGGCGGTGGCGGAAACTCGCCGTGGTACGGCGTCAAGTGCAACCCGGACGCCAACCAGGTGCTGGTCTTGCAGCTGGAGCACCTGGGCCTGCAGGGCCCAGCGCCGGACCTCGCCGTGCTCGCGCCGCTGCAGGGCCTGCGGTCGCTCAGCCTGGCCCATAACAACCTCACCGGCGCGTTCCCCGACGTGTCCAAGCTCCCCGCGCTCAAGATGCTATACCTCTCCGGGAACAGGCTCGCCGGCCCGATCCCTCCCGACGCGTTCGCGTCCCTGCAGGGGCTGCACAAGCTCTACCTGTTTGACAACGCCTTCACCGGGCCGGTGCCCACCTCCATCACGTCGCCGGGGCTGCTGGAGCTGCAGCTCTCCAAGAACGGGCTCGAGGGGCCCCTGCCGGACTTCGCCCAGAAGAACCTCACGCTCGTCGACGTCTCCGACAACAATCTCTCCGGGCCCATTCCTCCTGGACTCCAACGGTTCGACGCCGCCAGTTTCAAAGGTGTGAAATATTTTTCAGCTGCCGTGACATATTTTTCCTTAACAGTCTTTTTGTTACTGAAGATAGGAGTAAAGTTGGAATGCATGTATTATGCTCCATAGGTCAACTCCTGTTTTTATTTTACCAAACCCAGATTGATATCACAGAACCCTACAAAAACGTGGGCTCCAATAACTAAGTTGAGGAAAAAAGAAACAGTAATCGAAGAAAGTTGAGAAAAACAAAGTTGTCTACTCTATAAGATCAATGTTCATCATGCATCTTAATAAATAGTAGTAGTCATTACAGCACCCCTACTTTGTGTTTGATTATCTACTGAATTTTTTTATTAATTAATTAAGTCATAACAAAAGATTATCATATTAGGACACGTAGCAGAGGAATTAGCATGTTCTTCCAAATCCCTAAGGAATAACGTGCGCTGTCCAACATTATCTTTGCAACGAATTCCTGTTGTAATCTTAGCTAATTGTTTAAATGGAATTTATAGCGTTGATGTAGCAAGGTTTTCAGAAAATGTGAAGTATTATTGTTTATTGTTATACAAATTCAAGTTAATTTGATTGAGAGATACCAAGATACAGCGACTTGTATAGGATAGGCCACTGTAGCAGTTTTTATCTGTTGACACACTCGCATGCACCCGACAAGAGACGTGACAGTGTAGCCCCAAGTTAAAATGCGATAGTGTATCTATCTGGAGCTTAAGGCTTCGACTAGTAGCGTGTACTGGTATTGTTTGCTGTACGTAGATGATTTCCATGTACAGTTTCAGAATCCAAACGTGCTCTGCATATATATCTTCAGGCAACAAGGATCTCTGCGGGCCGCCGCTGGATGTCCCCTGCCCAAACCCTTCTCCGGTGACTTCCCCGTCGTCGGGATCGTCAAAGGCCTCCGGCAGCCTGAAGACACTGATGATCATCGCCATCGTGGTGGTCGCGGTCGGCGGCATCCTATTTGTCGCCGGCGTCTTCGCGGCGGTGGTCGCCCGGCGCAACCAGCAACGCTACGCTGGCGGCACTGAAACACTCGGCGGCGGCGGAGGTGGAGGTGGCCTGGACGCCGCCAAGGTTAGGGTCCTCTCGGCTCCGGCCGTCAAGATCGTCCAACAGGTACTAGTTGTTTACTACTCTACACGTACGGCAACTCAATTAATTTCACACATCGCGCATATATTTGAAGCAACGATCGATCGGAACATTAATTCGTGACAGCAGGGCGGCGCGGATCAGAACGCCGGCGGCTTGGCGACGCCTGTAATGGCGAAGCGCGGCGGCGGGCGGCGCGACGACGGCGGGCGTCTGGTGTTCATCCACGAGCGTGCGGCGCGGGCGCGGTTCGAGCTGGAGGACCTGCTCCGGGCCTCGGCCGAGGTGCTGGGCAGCGGCAACTTCGGCGCGTCGTACAAGGCGACCCTGGTGGACGGTCGCGCCATGGTGGTGAAGCGGTTCAAGGACATGAACGGCGTGGGCCGGGAGGACTTTTCCGAGCACATGCGGCGCCTGGGCCGGCTCGCTCACCCCAACCTCCTCCCCGTCGTCGCCTACCTCTACAAGAAGGACGAGAAGCTCTTCGTCACGGACTACATGGTCAACGGCAGCCTGGCCCACCTCCTCCACGGCGGTACGAATGAATAAGAGTCCTTTTTTTCTTTCTTTTTGACATACACGATCAATCTGATGAGTGAGAAGATAAAAATGTACTAAAATGCAGGGACGAGGTCGAGTTTGCCGGCGCTGGATTGGCCGAAGCGGCTGAAGATTATCAAGGGCGTGGCGCGCGGGCTGGCGTACCTGTACGACGAGCTACCGATGCTGACGGTGCCACACGGGCACCTCAAGTCCTCCAACGTGCTGCTGGACGCCGCCTTAAACCCGGTGCTATCGGACTACGCGCTGGTGCCCGTGGTGCGTCCGCAGGCCGCCGCCCAGGTGATGGTGGCGTTCAAGTCGCCCGAGTGCGGCGGCGGCCCAGGGAGCCGGCCCAGCAACAAGAGCGACGTGTGGAGCCTGGGCATCCTCATCCTGGAGGTGCTCACCGGCAGGTTCCCGGCCACTCACCTCCGGCACGGCCGCGCCGCCGGGACCGGGACGACGACGGACCTCGCCGGGTGGGTCCACTCCGTCGTCAGGGAGGAGTGGACGGGCGAGGTGTTCGACAGGGACATGCGCGGGACCAGGAGCGCCGAGGGCGAGATGGTCAAGCTGCTCAAGGTCGGCCTCGGATGCTGCGACCCCGACGTGGACCGCCGGTGGGGGATCAGGGAGGCCGTCGCGAGGATCGAGGAGCTCAGGGACCGCGACGCCCTCGCCGGAGACGACAGCAGCACCCCTTCCTCCTACGTCAGCGACGGCGAGCTCTTGTCGTCGTCGCGGCACGCCGCCACCGGCGACATACACTCCCACCACTCCGCGTAGTAGCCGATCGATCACTATATCAGCAGAGTGCGTGCACTGCGAGTTTAATTTGTTTGTATGCGTCTTCATTTCTTTGTACGTGGCGTGCGTGACGGAGATCATCACTCATCAGGGGTGTGTATGGGAAGAACAGTCAACAGCGCCTGTAAATCAACTGGTGGTGGTAGATTTGTTGAAACAAAGAGGGGGTGTGGGCTTATGCTGCCGCGGTGGTGGACGGCGTTCGAATTCATGTTTCTTTTGCATACGGCCATTGCTATTGCAGGTGTGGTGCACAAAAGATTTGTGTTGGAAAATAAAGTAGTTAAGCGTAGGATTGGGTTCGATAAGAAATATTCTGAATAAAGGTCTCTCGTACATGGGTTCCAATTTATGTCGATTTTTATCTAACTGAGTGGGTGGAATTTTTTTTCAAGGAGTTTCCTCAGTGATTAGTGAAACATTCAGATTTTTTTTTTTGAGAACCGTGAAACATTCAGAATTGAGAGAATCAAACCAGACGTTTATCGTGACTGAGCGACTGCTTCAAGAAAAAAAAGAAACACGTTGAGCCACCACTCACGTCACGTTTGTGGCCCAGTAGAGAGGTTTGATACTCGCTCATTACAGTCCTCTGGGCCAGTACTATAAGGCCGGAACCGTGTTATGATCCGCGGCGATATTATTATCCTATCGAAGCAGTTAGGAATTAGTATCTGATCTGTATCCTTGTCAGGAACAAAATCTGATTTACATCAAAATTCTATATAGTAGTATATCAGGAACAGGAAAAGAACGATGCGAACAACCACTACCTCGTTCAACAATGTGTTACCCGTGTGCGTCCCGTGGCTAATGGCCACGTCCTAGGTGTCACGAAACACACACAAACAATAGTTAGTTGGTGACCCACGACCGGCCTCCGGATAACGAAAACAATAGCCACTCTCCCGAAAGCCGGCCCAGAATGACATCAGAGGATCACAAGGATGGAGACGGTCATCACAAGTTTTTTTTTTTGTTTGTAAAAAACCTTGTTAATAACATGATGAAACTGCCGACCATCGAACTGATGGCTTCACATTGCTTGCCCAGAATGACATCGTGCGGATAGCTTGAGCCGCTGTCCCGTCCGACGCAGTTCCACGCGCGCGCGTGCTCGGGCAGCAACACGACTCCACGAGCCCCCGGTCCGGTCAACGGCGCCACATCACCACCCACTCACCAGATCACGAATCTTGTGGCCCGGAAGACGCGGCGCCTGGGCCCACGGCGAGGATCTCGAGACCCCCCCCCCCCCGGTGGCTGACTCGGACGACGGGGCGCGCCTCGCTTTCATAGCGACGCGCCCGGGCCCACCTGTCGGTTGGCGAGGCGCGCCCGGGCCGACGAGGATCCGAGTCAGCCGGCGTCACCATCCATCTTGACGAGGCGGTTTATCGCCCAACGCCGCAACTGAGCTTTCCACGTTAGTACCAGATTTTGCTTCCTTAGCTCAAAAAAATAATAATAAAATAAAATATTTAGCTTCCGTTCCGCGCACCCTTCATAAATCGTCGTCGTCCTGCCGGAGCCACGACAGACGATACCGCCTCGCTGGAGCAAGACAGTCACCACCACTCAGCCTACTGGCAACTTGCCGCCGCGCTGCCTACCGGCCGGAGAAGATGAAGAAGTGCCCGTCGGAGCTGCAGCTGGAGGCGTTCATCCGGGAAGACGCTGCAGCCAGGCGGAACGAGCCCAGTGTTAGGCCAGAAGCTGGAGGGCTCGACGAGCCAGGAGGAAGCCGCGCCAGCACCGGCGTGTTCTCGCTCACCGCCGGTAGGCTTCCCGGCATCGGTTTCTGTGGCCAGGTGAGCACTGCCAACCATGAGCTATATCAGAGCATCTCATTCTCAGGTTACAATCCTCTCCTCTGCAGTGATGTGTGATTCTGATAACCAATTTCCTCATTTATGCTCCAGCTGAACACCATGGATGGAAGCAGCGACGACAACCTGTGGTGGTCCGGGAGCATCCGTACGCCGCAACCAGCGTCGTCGACCACGGTCGAGTGGCAGAGGGCGTCCATCTCCGCCGGTACGCAACAAACAGCTCTTCATCCACGTTCAATTTTATACACCTATGTGAAATGCAGCGAGTTACAGTTATATGACGCAGAGGATTTCATAATTGGGGGGCATACCAGTCAAACCGAAACATTTCACATATAAAATTTTGTCTATGTTTACCTGTGGGTGTTTCCATTCCTCTAAAAATTTGATTTAGAAATTATCCTGCGGAAAATATTGTTCACCTTCCGTGTTTTATTTCTGTTGCAGCTAGCCCCAGCGGAACCAGTTCACAAAATCACGCTCGCGAGAGCGAGTCAGACTCCGACAGCGAATCTTTGGTTCATGTAGAGGGAGTTCCATGTCAGCGACGACGCACCAAATCCTTGGAAACAAAGCGAGTAAGAAGGTATGACGAGATCAGGTTTCTGAACCAGTTACGTTCCAGTATAATTTAAATTTGAACAGAGAGCTTACATTGCTTCTGAAAATTCAGGATGGTGTCCAACAGGGAGTCCGCTCGACGGTCAAGGCGGAGAAAGCAGGCACAATTAGCTGAACTCGAGTCGCAGGTACTGTAACCAACATACATGGCCCAGTGAGGGCTTCAGAATTAAATATAAGCTGATACAAATTCCTGTTCACTTATAAGCAGGTTGATCAACTTAAAGGTGAAAATACAACCCTTTGCAAGCAACTTGCAGAGGCTAATCATCAGTTTACCACAGCGGTCACAGACAACAGAATCCTCAAATCAGATGTAGAAGCCTTAAGAGTCAAGGTAACTAATTCATTTCTCACGAACCGACTCGTCAGTAGTCTTGCAACTCTCTAACAAACCAATCCCAAATACAGGTAAAGATGGTAGAGGATATGGTGGCGCGAAGCGCAATGTCCTGCGGCCTAGGTGACCTTGGATTGGCACCACTGCTGAACTCTAGAAAGATGCGCCAAGCGCTGGATATGCTCACAGTCACAGGGTTGGATTCGCTGGGAACGAATGCATGCTTCAGAGGCCCAACCCCAGCTCGACAAATCCAGAAGTCACCGGTACAAAGCACTGCAAGCCTAGAGAGCCTAGATAACTGACCGGCTGTGCAGTAGACATGTGGCCTTGAGATCCAGGCCATTGATATTGACAGGGAAAAAGAGCACCAGTTCATCGCCTCAAACGTTTGGTGTTGTCGAAGCATAACAAATAGCAATTGACACAAATTTGCTCGAACAATATTTCTACAGAAGGCTCTACCATGCAGCACTCCTTTGATAGCTACGCCGTACTGTACCATTTACCGATCGTTACAGTGGCGGCAAACCTGAAGTTAATTTGTCAGTAGAAAATTGAAGTTATCTTTGTACAAAGCTGTAAAGGCAGACAATAGAAGTAAAGAAAATGGCCTGACTAAATATCTGAAGTAGACAATGATGCTTCCAAGTGCAGGGCAGGTCAGACAATTATATTCAAGGATACAAAAAAGAAGTGATGTATTGCTTAGATATCATTAAAACCTACAGGAATGTTTGTTCCATACAATTCCTTAAGTGGGTTTGCATTACTCTGCGTGGGGACATGGGCTACACCAAGTCATTGTTCAAGATATTTTTCCTTTAAAGAATTCCATCAAAATATTATAGTTTTAAAAATATTGAGGGCATCTGGAAAGCTGAAAGGAGTCACTGGCTGAAGAGGAGGATTTCATACACGTTATGGCATTTCATTAAAAAAAAGGAATATTTAAAGAAAGAACATATTTGGCCCCATATTGTTGACATCAAGAATGCAGCTCAAAACATACACTTTTAGCCCTCTAAAATACATGAAGATATGAAAGGATGAGAGGAATCAAATAAAAGGGTTGACTGAACAATATTTCCAAAAAGGAGGCTGAATTTGCCTCTGGAGAAACAAAGGGCCACCAACTCAAGCACCTTTTTACCCACCAAAAGGGTGTGATGACATTATTCTCCCTCTTCACTGTACAAGAGAAGGTATGACATTGTTCAGACATGTCAAACTGTCATTTGAGCATTTTAGCATTTGTGCTGGTTTAGTGATCAAACGTCATAATGCAGCGAGTCAATCTACGCTTTCTACTCTGTCAAGTAGGTCAAAGACAACTCACATATTGTATCCTTCAAAGTCATATATGCAATGTGGCACAAAAAAAAATAGCATATGGCTTTGCAATCCCCCACCACATTACGAATGATGAACCCAGGGATGAAAGAATGTACTATTTGTGAGAGGGATAATCCATAGTTCAAAAGGAAAAAGGACTTGCAGTCACTCAGCCAATCACTTGGCGACAGAAATCCCCAACTCATGACCAAAAACAGAGATCACCATCAGAAACTACCGATCAATCAGGAATTCAGGATACGACACACATCGGATCACTAACAAATATTACAGCATGTTTTTTTTGTTACTAAAATTGCAAGGGGAAGCAGATGTTCTGATTATGTAGTCTTTCCCAAAAACAAACATTACTAATTCCCCAACTTTTTTTGAATTCAAAGTGCTTATAAACTATTTCAAAACTTGTTAAACTAGTCCTTGATATTATTTGTGAAACCATCAGCCTTTCTTATCATGAATTAGTTATGAAATTCTCTTAATTTTCCTGCGCAAGCTTATACAATCACAAGAAACAACTTTATAACTAGGAAAATGTCCAATCAGACAAAATTAAAGTGAAATTAACTTGTGCTGTTGTGAATACAAATAGCGCAATGTGTGATACCAGTAAAACTACACTGATCTGAGTGCAAGTGGGAAGAATATCAATCCATATCAGACCTAACACCTCAACCCAAAAGAATCAGGCATCTGCATTGAGCCTTTGACAAAGTTTAGTGGCAAAAAGAGGGCAAATCAGATCTCGACCATATAATTTGGAAGTCTATATATAGCTTGCTAGAGGGATCAAGAAGTCATACAAGAAGAAAATATAGTCTTAACCTCCTATGCAGTAAGTAGCAGCTGATGATTTGTCATAGACACATACATGCCTAGTCTTTCTAGCGATGCACATCCTAGACCAGTTTAGTTTAGTCTTTGGTGCTTGTAAGTTATCACTGATGACTGTTGATGGCCCTACGTGAAATGAGAACGAGAACGGAACGCAGCCAAGGATGACTTGCCGGGTATGTGCATTCATGTTACAGCGACCTGTTTTGTGCCCATAGTAGTGTTTTCCGGCAAGTTGTCCTTGGCTACATCTTGTTCTTTTTCTCTCACGCAAGGCCGATGCATGGTTTGGGTTTAATTACTTTCAGCTTCTAGGTCGTACGTGTATACCTCTATGCATACATTATATGAATGTGGGGAATAATATTGCTCAATTTTAAACATATCATGGTAATCTAATTTTGCTCAATTTTCAACCTATGCAGCTGATAGTAGCGGATTCAGCCTATCAATGTTTCTTCTTCTTGCAGATGCTGGCATGGTAAGAATTAGAAATTATGCTTAAGCAGTGAGGTGCTTCAAATCACATTAGATTATATTATGTTGGCGTAGTGCATGCCAAAGATAAAACAGAAACATACATATTCTGTTGTCTGGTGTACACTGTCATCATGGTTGTTGTGAGGTTTGTCCTAACTTGGAACAAGATTTAAGCTGTTTTGTTGTGAGGTTTGTCCTAACTTGGAACGAGATTTAAGCTGTTGTCACAGGTTTGTTCTAACTTGGAACGAGATTTAAGCTAAAGGATCGTGAATAAGCTGAAAGTTAAAAAAAAATGCTACATGTAAATTTCAAACGGCTGCTAGGTAATAAAAGTTTTTCATTCAGTCTGTAAACCAATAGTAGCGTTGCTGCGCTGAGCTTTAAAGGTGAAAATTGTAATTCTTGCATCTTTGTTGTCTTTTTTCTAGGAATGCTACGCCATGCTACCTTATGGGATATCGGGGTCACCATACATTAGTAGACTTATGAAATGATGCGAAGACGATATTGCTGAAACATGTAAGCATCTGTCTTTTAGATAGATCTAGAAAGTCTTCAATGGTATCTAATTACAAAATATGTAAGTATGTATGAACAACAAATTTCCCCTGCACACATCAGTAATTAGCAAGCCAACCTGCTCTAGAGCCATATTAGCAAAAATAAATCTCTAGTCAAAATTTGCAGATGACCTACATCTGATTGCAAGGATTTTACCATTCCTGTCAACAAAGCGAACCGCATCTGACTCGGTCTTGGAAGCAACAAGTAGTATACCTCTCTGGACCTCTGCGCTGGTCCGGTGCAGGCGCGTTCACTGGCTCGCAAATGGCGAAGGCGGAGACAATCAGTCAGCATTCCTGCTCCATCTCCGGGGTTAGCGAAGTGGCGTTCTCGCTCCTCAGCTCGGGCGGTCAGGCTCAGTGGCGGAGCCAGGAATAGAGCTAGGGGGTGCTAAGTGCGGACAAGCTAAAAAGTCTCACGAACGATATAACATAGCAAGTGTCACAATGAACAATACAAAAAGTAGAGTGCACACACAACATAGTAAAAAAAAGAGTATTATGATATAAATGATAAATTGAGAAGAAAATAAAAGAGTATTATGATATGAATGATAAATTGAGAAGAAAATATGCATCATTAATTTCGTTTCTTCTTGGGTAAACTGATCATACGATCATCAATGGTTTGAAAACGTTGCAGAATGCTTTTCATCTTGTACGGATGCAAACATGTCTCGTTCAATGTAGCATATCATGCTATTGTTCATCCATTCATCACCCATTTTATTTCTTCGCTCAGTTTTATAATGTTCATAGCAGAGAAGACCCTCTCAACTAATGCGGTTGCCACATGCAAAATCAGTGCAAGCTCGATGAGACGATAAACTAGAGGGTAACATGTATGCCTCTCAGTTTTAACCATTATCACAGCAAGGCTCCCAAGATCATTACAGCTCAAAATGTCATTATCGGATCTAGCATCATATAAGAAGGTAGAAAGTTGGTCCTTCAATACTACACAATCATATTCTGAGAAATCGGCAGTATAAATTCGTGCAAGTTCAAGTAATTTGTCTTCCTCGAAGTTTGAAAAATCATTCCTTGGATCAAGACAAGCAATCCAAGACAAGCAATGCATCTCAACAATTGAGTTGATCTCTCAGCAAAGCGGTTGTTCAACTTAACAAGGATCTGATCAATCACAACAATGAAAATTCCATGGTGAAAATGATGGTAGTAACTCACCAATTTAGCACCCCGACACCTTGAACGACCCCTAGTTGGTATAGTGCCTTCCATATCTGGAATAACTATTTTCCTTTTGAGACAAAAACTCTTCACCTCCTCAAAAAGTGATCCTCAACCATTTTCTCTCATCTCATTCATACTTTTAAACACAACACCAATCAATCCTATAGCACGAACAATATTCTGATTTTTCCTTTGCAAGCACTACGACAATTCTTGAGTCTTGCCTAATACTCTTATCATAAGATGTAATACAAAGACATATTCGAATGATTTCATTTTTTCTATCAAACCAGTTGCTTGGGTTTTTTTGTCCCCATCAGTTGCATCTTCACTGACATTCTCCAATACCTCCAATACAGATGTCCACATGAGTTGAAGACGAGCTAATGTTTTATGATGTGTTCCCCAGCGTGTATCACCAGGCCTTGCAAGACTTGTTTTCTGGTTTTTTTCCCTTCCAGAAAAATTGTCACCACTCTCTAACTGGTCAACAAGTTTTTCATGGTGATATTGGAGAAGTTGATCTTTTCTCTTCCAAGAAACATTAACAGTATTAACAATCAAAGTGGTGTAGTTAAAGAAATAGAAAATAGAGCTGCAACACTTGGCAACAGAAACTACCACAAGCTATAATTGGTGGGCAAAACAGTAAATATAAAATGCATATGGATTCTCGTCCAATACCCGTCTTTGCAAACCATGAAACTGCCCTCTCATGTTTAAGGCTCCATCATATCCTTGCTCTCATAATTGAATTCGGAAAATAGATAAACCTTATTTTGCAAGCATGACATTCAGTGCTACCTTTAGTGAAGATGATGTAGTGTCAGACACATGTTGAATGCCAAGGAACCTCTCGATTACATAGCCTTCACCATTGACATACCTATATCGTATAAATAGTATATGAAAAATGATATATATATATATATATATATATATATATATATATATATATAATATGACAGTGCTAAATGGCCCGCTGCGAGCTGAATATTATTCAGCGTGCCGATTGTTTGACCACTAGGCGGGTCATGGTCTGCTGCATACATGCTATTGAAGCAGTAAAGCAAGCGATGGTATCCAAACCGTGTCCTTGGTCTCCTACTTTTATGTCAGGAGCTGCATGCAAGGAATCTTTTGTGTCCTCTATTTTTTGTGTCAGCAGCTACTTTGTCCACCATCAAATGATCAAACCAACCTCCGCAATCGTATATATACTAGTCTCTACGATGGTATAACGTGATAGTATATGTACAATAGTGGTCGTATATTTTCAGATCACCAGTCGTATATTTTCTACCGAGATTGTATATTTTCAGGTCGATATTTTTTTGATTATCAGGTGGTCAAATCAACATCTGTGATCGTATATCGTGGTAGTATATGTACAATCGTGGTAGTATATATTTTTAAATCAATAGTCGTATATTTTTTTGACCACCAACTAGTCAAACCACCTCCATAATAGTATATTTTCAACCATGGTCATATATTTTCAAGTAAACAGTGATATATTTTTTATCATGGTCGTATATTTTTAGGTCCATATTATTTTGACCACCAATTAATCAAACCAACCTTCACGATTGTATACTGCGGTAGTATATTTTGAGATATACTATCATCCTAATGAGATATACTATCACAGGAGTAGAGATATTCTATCACGATGTCCATAACACCATTAGTAGAGATATATTATCACCAAGACAAGATATACTCATAGAATGTTATCATATATACTTCAAAAAATATAGTCATGAGTATATATATATATATATATATATATATATATATATATATATATATATATATATATATATATATATATATATATATATATATATATATATATATATATATATATATACTCATAAAATACATAGATTTACACTCATAGAGATATACATTTGTGATACTATCCTAAAATCTCATGGAGTATATATACTACCTTACAATACACACTGTAGTATGAATTCAGAGAGAACAAAAGTTAAAATACTACCCTAAAATGCTATGAGAGGTTCAACTGAACAAGATTTGTGAGCTGCACGCAGACAAAAAGGTATCGTACTTGGGCATCAAAATCTAGTAGAAAAGAGAAAGAAAATTGATTAGTATATATACTCCTCTATTCCGCATATTGTTATTCTTAAAGTAGATTACAAGAGGTAATATATATACTACATTATGAGATAAGTATATATACTACTTGAGATTACAAGAAAATAGATTCTTTATAAAATATATCAACATCAATAGAATTCATATACTATTATGGATATACTATAATATTGAAAACAATATTATTCTATAACAAGTATAATAGTATATATACACTTACCTAGTTCATTTATAAGAGCTATAAAATACTGATCTTAAATAATAGTATACTAATTCAGTAATATATGATGTAAATCTGAAAATAAAATTGAAATAAATCTATAACAAAACAAATAAAAATCAAATGGTTGTCAGAGGCAATATCCAACATCTGAATATACACAGGTGAAGCAAACAATCAAGAAAAATATACGACTGTCCATATCAACGTTTAGCAAACATAATAAAAAGTGATTATTTGTGTATTATAGGATAGTATATATACAATATAAGATTGCAGAACAATTAGCAAGAAGCAGTATATAATCATAGACGTACTATTATAAAATATAAGAAAATAGATTACAAGAGGTAGTATATATACTGTTTGAGGTTACTATAAAATAGAATATTTATAAAATACAACAACATCAGCAGAGATATACTATTACATTGAAAAAAATATTATTCTACTATAAATTCAATAGTATATATATACTATAGAAAGTATATATACTTTGTGCTTGCTTCCTTCCTTGTTCACGCATCTGGAAATTGTATATGTACTAGAAAATAGTATATATACTATAGAAAGTAATATACTATCAACAATTATATACTATCATCAAAGTAATATATTATCAAGACTGCTTGCTCTATCAAGAACATAGAGCACGATACGCTAGTTCCTCCTTCACTGAAAAATTATAAAATCCATCAGAATAGCTTTAAAAATCACACAATTTTAACAACATGCTCACTCTATCATAAGGATCCATTCCAACCAAAAGTCCCAAGAAAGATTGAGCATTTAACACCAATTTTAGAATAATCGTATAACTCTAAAGAACGAGAAAAAGATAAGAAACCTAAAATTAAACTGTGCTATTGAGAAAATTGATTCATTCCATGACACACAAATATTCTCACATGTCATAGCACCTGAATTCCTAAGAAAATCTGAGCCCAAACGCTGCCAAAATAGAGATTAAAAATTCATCCAAAAATAGCTCCGAAAATAAAATAAATAAAAAATTCGTAATAGAGTCTGTGCACACAGATCTGGACCTTGCGCAGATGGATGGAGCCTGTGCAAGGTGTTGTGGACGGTCAGCTAGAGGAAAAGATGAGAACCGTCACCTGTGCAAGGTGATGTGGACAGAGTTTATCGGGAACACAGCAGTGACCTTCAAGTAGTGACGCACATCAGTTTGTGTCTGACCGGCCACCATGAATGTACCGACCTCATCTGTATGTAGCAGCACCTCCAACATGGCGGCGCCATCATCCCCATCAAGAAACATTACCGAGGACGAGCGCTCTCAAGCTTCCCTGATGTGCTCCTCTGCCCAGATCTACTACTGCCTGTGGAGATCCTGGAGCTCGAGCGGACGATACGGGTTAGAGCTCAAGCAGATGAAGAGGAGAGGAGAGAAGAGGAGGAAGAGGAGAGAGAAGACGAGATTCAAAATGAGGATGGAGAGAGAAAGACAAAGGATTACTCGAATATATATTGTGCTGATATACTTCAGAGTGAGATATACTACCGCAGAATAAAATATACTATCGCGGGCTGAGTTGGTTGGGTTGCACCAATCGACCAGCGCTCCATATATATATATATATATATATATATATATATATATATATATATATAACATGTGAATAAATAAAAAGCAAGTATATTATTGTTGGTACAAACCTTGTAATCATAGCCATTTATTCCTTTATTGATGTATCATGAGACTCATCAACAAGCACCACAAAAAGACGATCACCCATTTCAATTTTAATTTTCTCACTTGTCTCTTCTGCACAAACTCTTACTAGATCCTTTTCTCAGGACTAGTCATTTGATTATTTTCTAGAGCATTCTTTCCTGTCACACTAGCAATATTGGGATCCTTGTTTCTATACCATTCAATCATCTCCAAAAAATTCCCTTTATTGCTAGATTTGTTGGACTCATCGTGTCCACAGAAGTCAAGTGCTTGCGAAAGTAAAAATCTTACAATGCCTAATATGATAAGCATACGAGCTTGATATTGTTGCTCCCTTTGTGTGCTTGTATCATTCCACACATGAATCACACTATATCTCTGGTTTTTAAAATCAAAAGCAATTGATTGGACATGATCCTTGAATTAATCTAATGCATTCCTCCAATTTTTGTACCCTACTTCAGTGAATGCATCAGTGCCTTGTCTAAAATCACTAGTTCTTTGTGGTTTAAATAGATAGCAGTAAAAGTAATAAGCTGCATCATTATGCACACTGTACTCTAGCCAATCAAAATTTTTGAATCAAGATTCAACAAATCCTCTTGTCTGCTTTATTTCCTTTATATGTGGAAATTTATGACCAATTGGTTGACATGGTCCCAACTATAAATATGCCCTCCTAGCATCATCCCTAATGTCAGGATGGAACTCATTGATTGGCTCCCGAAGCCCAGGATCAACAACTATATCATTCATATCAAGTTCAATACGTGGCCTTTTCTGCTCAATACTGTTATTTTTACTTTCAAAACTCTTTTTGCAGGCATCTTTCTTATAATATTTTTCCATATAAAAAATTCCTAATAGACAGTGGCGTAGCATTTAGCAATATGAAATTGAATGTCTGACGAACTGAATCAAATGACTCCGGTCTCCTAACAAAAAACATTTTACCTTAGTGAATAATGATCAACTGATCGGCAGTGCTCGACACCGTCGCACTCAGCTGATTTCACCCCAGATGGCTGCCGTTGTGGAGCCTGGGAGGAGGCGAGGACAGGGAGTCAAGGACGTGAGACAACGAGGGTAGCGACGCTACGATGGTTACGATTCTAGGAATGTCAAACGACAAGAAAGAAGCGATTAAATACTGGAGTTTCCTTTTTTCTAGATGCGGCTTAATTGCTTTCCTATCTGAGAGAGTGCTGGGCTATAAAGATTACTCATTTTTTATGGGCTTAAATATGCAGGGTAATGGAATTTTTCTGGCCCAAGGGGGTGCTGCAGCCCCCCCAACACGGGCTGCAGCTCCGCCCAGGCTCAGGCCTCACTTCGTCACCGCTCCGATGCCTTATCGTGGGCTTCGTAGCGCATTCCATGTGGGTTTCGCCTGTTGCACGCTACTTCCCTATGGTGAGCTCTTCAGGAGATAAGATAGCCCAAGTGGCTTTACCTTAGCCTTTTGGAATCTTAATTTTTGCAAAAAAAAAGTACAGTATTTTAAACTTCATACTTTGTTTTCTTCATTGTGCATACGGTTAACATGCAACCAAATGCTTGGTGAATATCATATATGACGCATACAATAAATCGCGAAATGCTCCTAGTGGTTCGTGGAGCGATTTGTTTTGAAAGGACCTGAGATTGTATATGTAAATTACTACATATCCAGTTTTCCCCACACCAACACCCATAATTACCTTGTTTGATCTTAGTGGTCGATGGCACATTATATTGATGTATCATTATTTTTTGTGACAAACGGTTGGACATGTTCATAGTGCAATAAGAGATGTCCATCTATTTGAACATCAGTGACATATCACATATGTTTGTGAAGTCTCTACCGACTTTCAATTACACTCAGTTTTGATAGAGTCCTATTTAAAAAGAACCACATATTCACGGTACAGATTTATAGCAGTGTCCGTAGTTTGCAATAAACTGTGCAAGGGATCTCACAGAGATTACAGGGATACCTGCATCACCTTTAGGACTTTAGAAGCACGCTGATGCATGATACCCTCTTGGAAGCGTTGGAAGGCAGAGATGGGAAGCAGCAACAGCCATGTCCCACCCGCATATGGCCAGCTAACCTAATTTTGTCTCCACCTAGATCTCTGCTTGTTTGGATACTTATGCTTTATATGGAACAGCCTGAATCACTTTCGTTTTCTTTTAGTGGTGGGATGTTCTGCACATCCAAAATGGGCATTTTTATTTGTTCTTTTTTAACAAGTATTCTTGCTACTACGTAGATCTAGGCACTATTATCTGGTGATCCGTAACTCGTCAAAGGTTCTTCTCCTTGATGTCGTGCGAATATTCTTCTTCTCTGCAATTCGTATGTTTGAAACCCACCTGCACATGTTACATGTACTGCGAAAGGTACAAGCAAAAGATCAGTATTCAATCAAAGGTGTTCTTCTTTTGGGTCCTGGGCAAAGTTTTCAAGTACTACTATTGTAGTATTGTTCGAGGATAACATTCAGCTGGACAATTATACCTGATGGAGAATAACTAGTGTCAATTTTCAGAAACAACGTGAGAGATCCGAATTTTGTAGCGCCGTTCAAGGTGACAGTTGCATTGCTCTTTCACAACACATCTTCGAGAAAATGCATGGTCGGCAAGAGACGACTTTTTTTGGACAGGCGAGAAAAGTTTTATTTTCGTTTTGACCGTATAAACCTCTATCTACAGAGAGAATGTTGGGCCATGGTCGATCTGAAAGCGCCGTGCCGACATATTGATAAATCAATAGTTTGGCACCTAATCTAAAAACCTTGATGCGAAGCACTAGGATACCGAATTCTAATAATCCATCCGAGCTCCAAAAAGAGAAAGTTTGCGGGGTCCCAGGCGCAAAAGTACACGCCCGGCTTTACTTAATCAAAATTTTTGCAACCCTCCACACTCCCTTCCGTCCTCTCTTCTTCCAGCCTGCTTCCATTCCAGCTTCCGACCCCTTAACCAAGTATTACTACTACCATTTCTAGCTTAATTAATTTTTTGTTTATACGGCTACCCACATCTCCTCCTTCCTCGTAGCCGTCAGCTACAGCTCCACGGTTCCGCCAGCGAATCCGTCTCCGCAGGCTCCAGCGTCCAGATCCCCTCCGTCGCCGGCGAAGCTGAGCTCGCGGCCAGCAACCCTTACGGTGCTCGCCGCCTCACGCGCTCCAATCAGGTACGAGCTTCGTGTCATTTGTGCTGTGTTTCCAGCAACCGCCCTGTTCGGCTGCTCCCCGCATTGAGCTCGGTTGCTGTCCTGCATAGTCCGAGCTTTCCGTGCGATTTCGCGTGTTTATGCTGCTGGTCTGGATGTATAGTTTCGATTTTTTCGTGGAGAGTTGAATGAATTGTGGCGCCGGCTCGGTGATTTGGCATGGATTGGTTGCTGGCGGTGGTGGTAACTGGATCGAGACGATAACGCGACTTGGACAGGGTGGTTTGGTTTGATTTGATTTGGTCAGAGTTTGACTTTTCGCGAGCGACCCCGTGGGCTCAACCGCTGTCTTTTGTGGAAATCACCTGATTTGGACATGTAGATCACCTATAATTGCACGACAAGCTTAAGAAGCTTGGATCTTTATCTTAATGTGCTTATCTGATCTTAGCATTACATATTAATTTCAGGATGGATCATGGCTGAATTAGCGTACTGGTTGTGTAGTTGGATTATGTGCTAGATCAGCCTAATCATGAGCGCACCAGAGCAGAGTGATTGTTGTTAGGACCATACTGGGGAATTGCTTAGTTGCTTGTCACAAGAGAGGCATATGAGAACATTCTTGATTGTTGCTTTATCATATAGTGATATAAATGGATGCACTAGTTGATGCTTTACTTACCTTGTATTTCAAATGCAGGAAGGTATAAGTGCCTGAAATTTCATTGGAGGCTGCTGTTGGCATTTTATATTTTCGGATTTTGAGGTGATGCTGATCTGAAGAGTGAAGATACAGGAGGATAGAATTATCAGAAGAGTGCGAGTGGGGCAGCAAGGACATGACTGTCATGGCACCTCAGCGCCACCGCGCTGCTGCAAAGAAGCCCATGTGGATTATCATGCTTCTATCCATGGTTTGTTTTGTATTGATCGGGGCTTATGTGTACCCACCACGGCGATACTCTCAATGCTACCTCTTTGGTTCAAGCGTATGTACTCCTTTCAAGGATTGGCTCCCTACTATGGGCCGACGAGAGCGGACTGACGAGGAGGTTATTTCATCGGTGGTTCTTAGGGATATCCTTGCAATGCCCGTGCCCGTTTCAAAGAATCCAAAGATTGCTCTTATGTTCTTGACACCTGGTTCATTGCCCTTTGAGAAATTGTGGGAGAAGTTTTTAGAGGTTGGTCCAGATGTACTACTTATTTTGTGTTATCTGAGTATGAACCTATCAAGGGTATTTGTATCCCCTTTAATTGCAAGACATCATCAGTCTTTCTCCATGTATATGAGTAGCCAATCAGCTTGGTTCCTCAGAAGCAACTTAGCGGCGAATGTTTCATCTTTCATTTTCAATATGAATTTTTGAAGTATGACAATTGACCAATACACTCTTGACTTCTCTGAACAGGGACAAGAGGGAAGATATTCAATCTATGTTCATGCATCACGTGAAAAGCCTGTTCATACCAGTTCTTTGTTTGTTGGTCGAGATATTCACAGTGATGCGGTAATAAATTTCATTTGTGCTTCATACATTTTAAATTTCATGCCTTACCAAATGTTGCTTGTCAGGGATTCATCCTTTAAAATGTATCTATCCAGTGTTGATGACTAAATTACAGATCCTTTAAAATGTATCTAACCATTATATTTCTCTCTTTCATCCTTTAAAATCTATGTATTCAGTGTTGATGACTAGGTGACAGATCTTAGGTGTCATTACAAATATAATTTTCTACTAGATAGTTTATTCCACTTTTGCAGTAAATCAGCAATAGCTAAACGGTAGTTACACATTTCAGGGCATAGGCTTTAAACATACAAAGTGACTTGTCAAGGATTGCCTCCATAAAGGAGTCTTGGTATAATTTTTCGGCGATACTAGTAGAAAATCTACACAGCAGCAGGAGGTCTAGTTCTTCCACCAAAACCACCACCAGAAATTTAGATTGAGAATATTCCCACTGATTGTTGAATCTACTGCTTACAAACTCAAAGGATTCTGATCCTTAAACATATTGAGTAGGATATCTGCTAAGATTCTTGTATTGCTTTTATGTGATAATTCGGTAAAATCTTAGCAGAGCATGTATTCCTTATGCAGGTAGTATGGGGATTGATTTCAATGGTTGACGCCGAGAAGAGATTATTAGCAAACGCACTAGAAGATGTTGATAATCAAATTTTTGTCTTGCTTTCTGACAGGTTAGAATTCTGACTACAGGTGAGAGGTGACTCATTTTGATACTTCAGCTAGATATTTAAGTCATTTTTGCTTCATTTCACAGCTGTGTTCCGCTGCATTCATTTGATTATGTGTACAATTATCTGATGGGAACAAATGTTAGCTTCATCGATTGGTAAGAGCACTGGAACTTATACTTCATAACCATACCAGAAGTGTTGTTATCAGTCTTTCTCTCTCTCTCTCTCTCTCTCTTTTGTTCTATCACATTACGAAGATGTTTATATCCTCTCATTTTGATTTGTTTACTTTCGTTTTTATTTTTTCAGTTTCAAGGATCCAGGACCACATGGCAGTGGAAGGTACTCTGTTGAGATGTTTCCTGAAATAGACCAGAGAGACTTTAGAAAGGGTGCTCAGGTACAGATTTTTCAAAAAAATAATTTGTTAGGTTACAGAATACTTGCTTGTACAATTTTGTTCATTTAGTGCCTTATCATTTGTAAAAAAAAAACACTTCCATATTGTAAAAATGACACTGTCAAACTCAATAGTTGACTACTGAAATGTAATCTTAAATTAAATGCTTTGTTGTGTAACTTGCTGGTCTTCCTATAGTGGTTTGCAGTTACACGGAGACACGCTTTACTGATTCTAGCGGATAACCTTTACTACAAGAAGTTCAAGCTATATTGCAAGGTATTTCTACGGCGTTACTATTTTAGTTCTTTTTTGTTAGTATGGAACCAGGAACCATGCATACAATACAGGTCTGTTTCACTAAGGTTGATGGTAAAATTAATATGTATTGTGGTAGAGAAATTTTAATGCTGAAATTTGGCAATGACCTCAAGGTCCCTTTTGGATAGAGTAACAACATAATATATATAACTCATTCAACACCTCTGTGATTTGTAAAAATGGAAAAGACTTCAACCAATACTTCCATTATTGAAAAATATGAATTGGAGCAATTGACCCTGTACCAGTCACCATTTCTCAAGTCTCAACCAATCGAATGATTTTCATTTTTCCAGTTTTCACTGATATTTTTCTAATAAGACTATTGATAAGTCAATAATCTTCTAATTTGTAGCCAGCAGAAGGGCGCAACTGCATTGCAGACGAGCATTATTTGCCAACCCTATTCAATGTCAGTACCCATAATCGATTGAGCTAAAATTTAGCTAAAACGTTTATTTCCTTGGTTTGCTTGCTAAATTCGTGTCTTAACTTAGATGGTAGATCCTGTTGGAATCGCTAATTGGTCCGTTACGCATGTGGATTGGTCTGAGGGAAAATGGCATCCAAGGTCATACAAAGCTGCAGATGTTACCTACGACCTCTTAAAGAACCTAACGGTATGTTTTTTCCTAGCTGTATGTGTTTTTCATCAACTACATGATTGACATGTCCCTAATAATCTGATGTAAATTACTATTGTACAGGCTATTGATGAGAACTTCCATGTAACAAGCGATGACAAGGCGAGAACATCTATTTATTTATTTATCTTCATTTTTGTCTGTTGAGGACAATAAATAAATTGTTCATGAATTTCATAAATCATAATGAATTATAAGCTCCTAAACTGTACCGCGCATATATGGAACAGTGAAATCTGACAGCTGATTGTTGCTGTGCTATTTTTTCTATTTTGCAGAAACTGGTGATGCAGAAGCCATGTTTGTGGAATGGATCAAAGAGACCATGCTATCTTTTTGCCAGGAAGTTTGATCCTGAAGCTCTCGAGAACCTACTGGAGCAGTTCACCAGTTACACATCTGTTTGATTTCAACCTGATTCTTTGCCTTGTGCATATGATTTCAAGCCTTAAAGCCCCAACAGCCTTTTTTTGTTCCCTATTTATGTAAATTGTGAGATCCATAGTTAACAAGAATGTGGGCCTGAAGACATGATTACCCTGCAACAATTGCAATGGCTTGAAGCTCTCAGTCTCAGTCCGGGCCTCCCAGGGAAGGGCTGCAGCCATATTTACAGAATGACACTGCCCTAATTGTGATTTTGTTGTGTTTTGTGTATGTATTCATTAGCTTTCCCCCATACCTCATTAGATATTGTCTCTTGGAGAACAGATTTTTGTTAGACTGTTATACTATTGTTATATGATCCATTCTTTGTAGACACAGATAACAACAGAAGTATCTAATTTTATAATTTTAATTGTCAAGTTTTATTATTATTATTATAAGGTCCATCCAATATTGTGGATTCCATCTTTCTGATGTCGAACGGTCGAAATGTTGAGTGAACCACCGAGGGCAATGCAAACTGCATCCGGTGAATGTTTTGGAGGAGGGGAGATTGGTTTGCGGCTTCTTCACATTGATTCCTATTCCGTTGTTGAAGCCTGTTACTTTTGGTCTTGTTCGGTTGTTGTGAAATGAAATTCATATGTATTAGTTACAAGATATGTATTAAGTGAAATCATATGTGTTACTCAATTTATTTCAAATAAAAAAAACCATGTGGTTGAAGGCATGGAAAAGATTGATATGGACTGAGTTTCATACCACTCTAGATAGTTATAATCGGTGCTCGGTAGTCTGGTTGCAGAGTTAAAGTCCTTGGTTTCCTTCAATTTTTTGAGTTTTGAGCCTGTCTTTAAGCATAAGGAATGTAATTGAGCTGCTCATGAACTTGCAGCGATGGGATCTGAATGTCAGGAGACTCAGGAGGAGGAATATCATATTGTGAATCCTCTCCCTGAACGTGTTCATGTAATTGTCGCTGATGATTTGTCAGTGATTACGTAATGAAAGGGTTACCTATTTAAAAAAATACAGTCAGTCAATGTGATTTAAATTGTAATTCGTGTCGTTCCAAACTTAAAAGTACAAGGCCTGAGTTGAATATTAATATTTTAGAAAAAAATAATCAGGCTATTTTGGGTTCTATTTGGATCCAATTCAGATTCTTAAAATGTAAATTTTATTTTAACATTTTAGAATTAGATTCTAAATAAAATCTAGATGGTGTTGTTTGGATACCGATCACATTCTTAAAATCCGATGGACAATGAGTCTTTTGTCATAAAAAATCTGACTCTACTAGATATAACTAGATTATAAGATTCTTAAAATTTGAAGTTCTAGATTTTAGATTTCGATAAAAAATATGTTCCATTTGTAAACCTCACAAATTCTTAAAATCTTAGTAAATCTAAATAGGACCTTAATATTTCTTTATGAAATCTCTAATCATAATTTCCACCTTTTAGTTGGGGATACTAGCAGCGACTTTCCATCCTCCAAAATGGTACACCCCCAGAATCCATTCTTGTTTCTACAGGCCCAGGGTTGACCACGAAGCACCACTGAAATCAGAACACGTGGCAACACTGCCCACTTTTCCCTCCACCTTCCCCCCTTCCCATTTTGGGAACACCCCCTCACTTCTCAAAAGTCTCAACTCCCAGCCCAGGAAATGCTTCACTTCCTCTCCCCCTCCTCCCATCTCCGTCCTCGATTCCTCCTCCTTTCCAGTCCACCTGCCAAGCTCCGCTTTCTCACCATGAGCGCCGCCGCCTCGAGTTCCTCGTTCCGGCCTTCGCGCGGTGCCGCAGTGTCAGTGCCCTCCATCGGCGCAGACGAGGCAGGCACGGCAGCTGAGGCGGCCTTTCAGAGGCACTCGTCGCCTAACCTGAGGAGAAATGGCACCGGCGTGGCCGTCGTCTGGTTCCGTAACGACCTCCGGATTCTTGACAATGAGGCATTGGTGCGCGCATGGGCGTCATCTGAGGCCGTCCTGCCGGTGTACTGCATCGATCCCCGGGATTTCGAGGGGAGAACGCATTACTTCGGGTTTCCCAAGACTGGAGGTGAGGACCGAGCGCTATTGTATTACCTTGCTTATTGTTTCTTTTGTACTACAGGAAGATGAGGACTAAGCACTGCTGCAACCGTTGCATTGCTAATTTTCTTGATACTGGAGAACCAGATACATGCAATTGCTGATTGAAATTTTTTGCTGCTGTCGTTTGTGCAATTCAATCACCATTTCAGCATTGAGGGTACAATTCTTGATTGAGTGTCTAGAAGACCTGAAGCAGAACCTAAGGAAGAAAGGTCTTGACTTGCTCATCCGGAACGGCAAGCCTGAAGAAATTCTTCCTGCAGTTGCAAAGGCTGTCAGTGCACACACTGTAGGTCCCTCTCCATGCTGAATATATCTCTGAATAGGTTCTAGTTCAGTTTGATATGAATTCTATTCTTCTGGATCTTGTAGTGCTAAATATTGAGATTAATTGAGTCAGTGATCTCTAGGTATATGCTCACAAGGAAACCTGCAGCGAGGAACTCCTTGTTGAGCGCCTTGTGTCGAAAGGGTTGGAGCGAGTTGTTATCACTCAAGGAGCATCTGACCAGAAGAAACCTCGGAGCCCAAAATTACAGCTCATCTGGGGAACAACTATGTATCACATCGATGACCTCCCCTTCACTGTGAACAATTTGCCAGACGTGTACACGCAGTTCAGAAAGGTAGGGACTTTCTTTGCCTAAGCTTTTTCTTGTAGGTGTGATAGCTAATGTTGATGTAATGCTATTGGCAGGCTGTTGAATCGAAATCGTCAGTTAGGAACTGCGGTAAGCTGCCACCTTTGCTCGGGCCGGCCCCTACTTCCAGCCTAGATGAGATTGGAGGGTGGGGAACAATACCAACACTAGAATCACTAGGCATAAGTGTTACAAAGGCAGGTTTAGTTAACCGTCTCGTTCTGTTTTCAGCCCAGTTTATTGGTTATTTGGTATTTCAGTAGCTTTAATTATAATTGGTATATATTTTTTTCTATCTGCAGTCTGAGAAGGGAATGCATTTCATAGGAGGGGAGAACGCAGCTCTTGGAAGAGTCCACGAATATTTCTGGAAGAAGGATCAGTTGAAAGTCTACAAAGAGACCAGGAATGGCATGTTAGGTCCAGATTACTCCACAAAGTTCTCTCCATGGCTTGCTTCTGGCAGTCTTTCACCACGTTATATATGTGAAGAGGTAAAATAATAATTATGACTTCCTGCAGTGATCATTAGCTTGATGCTTTATTCATTTCTCTATGTTCGGTCATGATGCAGGTAAAGAGGTATGAGAGACAAAGAATAGCAAATGATTCTACATACTGGTTAGTGTGCCTTCTCATAATTTTTCACTAAAAACAGAAGAAGATAAGTACCCCCATAATAGGACATAAGAGTAATAATCATTCTACACAGTGACTCTGAATGGGAATTATGATATTTCTACCTATCCTAGTTCATGCTAAGATTGCATGTAGGGCATGTCAATATTCTCATTGTCCCATAGATCTGTATAGATCGAAGTGCCTTCCCTGATATGTCAGTGGTTTCAGGGTTTTATTTGAGCTGATATGGAGGGACTACTTCAGATTTCTATCAATGAAATATGGGAACTCCATTTTTCATATAGGTAAAAATGACGATGTCTCTCATATCATTAGATTTCATTTCATTTAGGGGGAGGGGTGGGAAAGATTTCATTTCAGTTAGGGAGGGGTGGGAGGAATCAGTTTTGTTGGTTTTGGCTGGTAAGAAATATAATCCTCTCACAAATTATTTTTGTAGGAGGCCCAAGGAAAGTAGTATCTAAGTGGAGTCAGGATCAAGCATTGTTTGAATGTTGGAGAGATGGTCGAACTGGGTAACGTATATGCAATGTCCATCTTTCAACATCATGAGCTCTCATTCATCGTGACATGTGAATCTTATCATGGTAAATTCCAGATATCCTCTTATTGATGCCAACATGAGGGAGCTTTCAGCCACTGGTTTTATGTCCAACCGCGGGCGTCAGGTAATCTTTATCATCCTAGCACATGGTTCCAGAGGCCAGAGGGCTTAACACTGCAGGTCATCAGTTTCTAATATTTACTCTCTCTTTATCTGCAGATTGTCTGCTCATTTCTTGTCCGAGATATGGGTATTGATTGGCGAATGGGAGCAGAATGGTTCGAAACATGCTTGTTGGATTATGACCCAGCTTCGAATTATGGTAACTGGACATATGGAGCAGGTTGGTGCTGTCTTTAGTCTTTACTAGTATCCCTAAACTCATCTTTCTAAATCCTGGATAGAACAATTTGACAAAAGAAGATACAAAACTCATTAAGATTCTGGCACTGATTTTAATGTTACTTCTGTACTTTGGCAGGAGTTGGCAATGATCCACGAGAAGATCGATACTTCAATATCCCTAAGCAAGTAAGCATCAAGCCTCGACAACATCTGAATGCTTCTTTGACCAGACCGAACTGTCCTACTAGATAATCCGACTACCATAAAGATAGTGTAGGTCGTTCTGGATGCTAACAAGTTACCAGTAGCATATATCCCAACAACGGTATGACACCGTAGGTCCTTCCGAATACCAGATCACTTCTAATAATACTACCAAAACCTCATTTTACAATACTGTGGTGTATAATTATAGCCATTCTATTCGTACCTCACCACTTTGTTACCATGAGCTAATTCTCCTCTGACCATTGGTGAAAATTTCTCTGCAGGCTAAGACATATGATCCTGAAGGGGAATATGTTGCATACTGGTTACCAGAACTGCGGTCACTTGCGAAGGAAAGAAGAAACTTTCCAGGGGCAGCATATATCAGGCAAATCATCCCACTGAAGTTCGACAGTGGACATCAGAAAAGAGATCAGCAATCCAACCGGCAGAGAAAACCAACAAACATGTACAGAAGATAAGAATATCTGAAGTTTGAACCAACTATCACTCGGAGATGAAGCGAATGTTAGATAGCCATTTGGAGAGCAAACTGTATATCATGGAAAAGAAGATTGGTTACACGAATCGGTGGAGATCCCATAAAGTATGGAGGGGAAGGCTGCAGATTTTCAGAAGTTTTGGCTTACAATAATAACTTGGTTCAAATTGACGTAGGGTTGACACAACTTGTTAACATGTGGTAATAATTTACACCAACACCACCTCAAAAATAGAAAGAAATGAAGAGGTGAGTTTACTAAAATGTGCTGATGACTGACTAAAGAATGTAAAACTGAGAACACATTTGATTGACACCAAATAATGTAATATGAATTATGATAAGAAAAGTTGTAACCGGGAAGACAGAGTACTCTTAATTGGGCTGGGCTCAATTCATCACCTATTTGGGTTGTGACATTGATGCAGCCCAACTAAACAAACGAACATCCTTCCTGTTCTCACTAATAATAATAATAATAATAAACAATCCTGGTGGGATACGACGGGTTGGTCCAGTGCTATATACGCACGTAGTAACCGGGACCGATCTATGGCTAGAGAGAGAGAGAGAGAAGCGATGGAAGAGGCGATGCGAGGCCTAGATGCAAGCAAGATTGAGGAATTGAAAAAGGTGTTCATGGAGCGTGCGGAGAACGCGGGGAGGAGGCAAGCCGAAGAGGAGGCCAATAAGTCCAAACTGCCGAGGAGGACAAGGTGGTGAGGGTGAAGCAGGAGTACATCGATTATCTTCTGGCTAACCCTCCCAAGCGGTACCGCGGCATGTCCCAGGAGCTCATCGACATGGCGCAACCGCCTAAGCTCCGCGAGGATCTCCGTGCCCTCATGGCCAGAGTCTCCGCCTCGCACCAGAAGCGCTACGACCAGCAGCTCGACTTCCTCGAACAGTACCGCCTCAAGGGATATGCCGAGGAAGAGATTGAGATCAGGGATGATGAGGACATCATCGCGGTTACCGGCAATTAGGAACAAGTTTAGCATTATCTCTACATGCTTATCGTCGATATATGTTCGTGTGTCGTGATATGCAAATTATATATGTTGGTTTTGTTCTCGTGGTGACTTCCTGTATCTTTCTTCTAAAATAAAAACCGTCACGTGTTTTTCATTCCTTTTGAAATAAAAAAACTGCTCGTGTTTGTGATGGCGATTGAAAGACAGCGGTGTGATTATTGGATCATGCTACCGAGCATAGCGTGCAGCAATCTGCATGAAGGGAAGAAAATATCCTAAAACAAAGGATTACTCTACTACCAGCACGTTTTCATTTTATCTCCAGAAACATTGATTAGGCATTGTCTCGACTCTCAAGTATCATGTAGCTTTAGATATAGTTTCCCACGAGTATCAGACTTCAATATATTCTTCTACAGATTGTTCTACATCAAATTTCCAAGGTATTGTCTTAACATTTCAAGATTGTTGTAAGCCAGTATGAGCTTAAAGTTCATTGGGTATCTCCATTAAGGTTATAGTGCAAAAGGATGAAGCAGAAGTACTGAAAATTTTAGGTATGATATTAGTAAGATTGACCAAAATTCCCAAGGTATTCTCTTAACATTTCAAGATTGTTGTGATCCAATATGAGCTTAAAGTTCATTGGGTATCCATGAAGGTCACAGTGCAAAAAGATGAAGCAGAAGGGCTGAAAATTTTAGGTATGATATTAGTAAGATTGACCAAAATTTTAGGTATAGTATCTAGATCATGATTGCTGCAAACAATCAACTAGTACAATCCAAGTAATTGCATCAGCACAATAAGCATAACAACATGGCACCCTGAGCCAGTGCGTTGAGAGGTCTGATTAAGAACTGAATGACTATGGAGTTCTGGCAAAGGAGCCAGGACAGCAAGAGCATCGAAACTACCAAAGTCTGTCACTTCTAGTCTGCTGTCTGCACTTGTTTGTTATCTTTGTGGTTCTTCTTCCGCTTCCGAACCCTCTTTCTCTTCGATTCACCATCAACTTTAGCCCCCTGCAGAACATATGCTTCCATCAGTAATGGCAAATCATGAATAAGGATTTCAAACATAGTTAATCTGGTGTATCTTATTCTGATGTAAACTGAAATCAGGCGCTACAACAAGATTTTAAATCCAGTGAATGGCAGTTTTAGCTTGTTTTAAGTTGTTGACCATTTACTTCTGTTTCAAAGATACATCAGGGATCAGACAACACAAATCTCGCTTGTACTATACAGTGACAATCAACAGGTACTTACAATTACAATCGACATATTCCAGGAGTAATAACAACAGAGTAAAAAAGATGAAAAACCATAATTCCTTCCACACAACAAGATTACCTGATTTTGAACAAGTGAGGATTGGGGCTTTGGTTTCTTTTTCTTGCATGAAAGTGGGTTTGGACCCTGCAAAACGATAACATTTGGTTCAACAGGTACTGTCAATGCCAACTATTCGGTTCATGAACAACGGATATAGTCAGCCAACCGATAAAAGATATGCAAAGCTAATGACTGTACCTTTGGTCTGTTCTTTTTAAACTTGCTTTTCTCTGCCACACCAAGTGCATTTTTCACAAGAGAACTGATAGGCCTCTCACGTTGTTCTCCACCACTTCCATTTTCATTGTCTGCTGCCTTTCCTTCTGATGCAGCCTTCAGTAACTTCTTGTATTCGGATATATCCATATTGAGGCGCTTCTCCTCATCCAATTGGGCAAATTTTCGTTGCTGCACAGAAGGCTGTTCTATGAAGAGGGAGTTCTTCAGACCATATATCACAGGAGCCCCAGGAATCTACATGGAAGAAAACAAAGTACATGAGCAAATTGCTGCAGTACAAATGCGAGTGTTGATAGGATTCACACAGTTGAAAGGAAAACAAAGAACATGAGCAAATTGCTGCAGTACAAATGCGGATGTTGATAGGATTCACACTGTTGAAAGGAAATAAGAATTGGCATTACAAGTGAGTAGTGCTGGTACCTCTCGTAACTTTTCCCGGAGCTCAGCATCCTGGGTGGCAACGAAGAAGTGCTCAGGATTCTTATCACCTACGAGTGAAAGGACACAGCTCACTGCACTCACCACCTTTTCATGCTCACACCTGGAAACATAGGAAAAAGCTCAGAAGAACACACGACACGGTCCACGTCTTGGGGCGACATCCAACCTATTTATCACACCATAAGAAATAAGAAAGCGAATTCCAACATTTATCACAGCATAAGAATGCGAATTCCAGTAGGAACACAAGGACATGGTTGTTTGGTTCTGTGCAGTGCTCGTGTTAAGTAGCAGCACTGGTAAAAACAGATTAATTGATAGGATTGAATACAACCAAGCAATGGGTTGGAAAAGCTGGAAACTGTGAATGAATATAAAGTAGCAGCAGCTAACTTGGCGGGGCTGTGAGAAAAGGAAAAAGAAAAAAAATATAACAGAACCCACTTGGTGGTGGCGAGAAGGCTGGCGGCGTCGAAGGCGTCGGCGTGTGACTTGCCGAGCCGCCTGAGCTCGGCGAGGATGCACTTGGAGGTGTAGAGTGCGGGCGTCCTGGATGCGGAGAGGAGGTCGCGGAGCGCCTCGTCGGCGGGGAGGAGGCGCTGGGTGAGGAGGTGGTGGACGAAGGTGCCGTCGATGAGGACCTTGTAGGGCTCGCGGAAGCCGAAGCAGGTGGCGTAGAACTTGACCGCCTTGCGGTGGCGCGACTTCTTCTTCACCCTCATCCTCCTGGATGGATCACTTGGCCGGCGGCGAGGAACGGCGGCGGTGGGTGGAGGCGGTGATTGGGTGGTTAGGGGGAGAGGAGAGAATTAGGGCTGGCTTCTTCCTTCCAGGGACGTCCGGGTGCCGCGCAGCTAACGGGCACTCGGCCCATTTTGGCCCAGCAATAGGGCGCGCCCGAGGCATGAAACAGCCCACTACGCGTTCCACCACCGCAGCGCGCGTGCGGGAGGGCTTGGATAACATCGGATTACAAAATACTATCAGACTTTGGATTGGCTCGCGTAAAGGTCAAGAAAATCACGATAATGACCATGGTGGTCTGCGAATTGGTCGCCTAGCCAAGGAGAACGGATTCCGCAACTGGCATCGCGTGGCGCGCCAGACGATTCCAGGGCGTCGCTCCCCTCCGCAGTCTCTCTGTTTCCCTTCCCATGAGTCTTGCGAGGTTATCATGGGACATTAAACATGATGTTTCTCACACAAACTTGAGAACGAAATCGAGAATTCAATACTTTCATGTAGCCAGACAACTAGTCTTCCAGTCAAACTTGTAGCTAGGACGAAATGCATTCATATTCTGCATCTCTTGATCTTACAGTTAATCCTGATTCTAGCAGTACAATCTTTTTTGGGATGCCACGACAAACCATTTACATGAGTGCGTATCAAATCCAGGCATAATCTTCAGTCAAATCCTCGACCAAATCTCTGACACTACGATTAGGGATACACCGAAGGCTCACAGATTTCTAGCAATTAAAATTGAAAGACGGTCTCACAACGCCAGTGTATCGGCTATTGTTATATCTTGAAGTGCTTGTATCCATAATCAGAGCTTGTCATGCCCTCTTCCCAGTCGCCCATTTTCTTGCCCCCAAAAATCACTTGCTTGATACCCAAGTGCCTGCAGGTGCAGTCAAAGCCATATCGACAGCAAGAGTGAGTTTTCGTGTCTAAATTGAAAAATAACGACATTTCTTTGTTCTTGCCTGGAACCAGAAACCTGGAATAGCAATAAAATAGCACTGATAAGTTGTGCTATGCCACACTACTATACTGTACACCCAGTTTATACAGCTAGCACCTGAAGCAAGATGCAGTAAACAAGGGTCTAAAAGAGTTCAGTTTCAGGGTATATTTCATAAGTTGTGTTTATCTACATCTGGCTGAGGAGTTTTATGTGCCATTTGATCTCCACAATTGGGTCGATTAGGAACCACTTCCAAGCTACGACTGTTTTTTTCCTTTCTTGGATAAAGAGCTACGACTGCTATTATGTTTTATAAGATCAGTGAAAGATTCCTTACTCTGAGCTCAGCTGTGTTAGGCAGTTCAGTAATACATCCAGCCCAAGATAATCTGAGGTTCCAAGGTCCACCCTGTAACAAAAATGAAATGCATCTCAGAATCTGTAAGTATCATATTGCAAGTGTCGAAGCTGTTGAATATTTCCAATTCTCACCAAACCCTGCCCCAATTGTCTTGGAACTCAACATCACTGATATCATGGAAGGAAGAAGGCATTACAGCAGAAGCCTCTTCAGAATCATATGAAGGGTCAAAGTCCATCATTGAGTTGGAAAGCTGAGAATTGATAAAATTATAACTCTCAGAAAAAGGATACAGGGATCAAATTGCTAACAAAGGACATTAAAACTAAATGGACCTGCAAATTTGAAGAATTATAAGCTCCTAGCCTTCCCATGACGTACCAGGCCTGAATTACCTGTGAAAAAACATGTCAAGACAGAGTGCTTTTTCCTGATGATGAGAATCAAAATGAAACTGTACAGTGTAACTTTACACCGCCAAGCAGGTCAACGTCTCGATCTGTTGGTTCTCCAAAGAGTTCAAACCAAATGAACGAACTTAACGGGTTAAAGCTGCAACAACATAGAAGAATAAATGAAAATCAGGGTAGGACAACTCATTTGAACTTGAACAGTCAAACATACACAGTAACCGGCATCTTACTCTCGGAAGCTGACTTTAAAAGCCACAATGGACCCTGTTTTCGACTTGTTGAACTGCGCCCTGCCTTTCTTGCGCACCCTTTCTTGGATCTGTCGATGGTGCACATGAATGCAGAATAAGTATGGCTGCTAGATAGCAATGGAGGAAAACCAAACTAAGAGAGGAACGCACTCACTCTTTGCTTCATGAGCTCAGGATTGCCGATACTATCACCAAGAATAGCACGGAGCTCCTCATCATCCCTGCAGGCATTTTCCAGAACCCTGCATTACCATACCACAAACATTAGCCACATGGAAGCGAAGGGAAAGCAAGGCAAAATGAAATCCAGCATGAGTTGCGTACTTGGCCCATCCGGGGTAGGTGTGCTCGCGGTCGTACTCGCGGCGGCGTCGCTCCTCCCTCACCTTGACCAGGCGCCGCTCCCTCGCCGTCGTCCTGGACGGCGTCGCGGCGTTCTCCCCAGAGCCGTCCGCGCCCACGGCGGTTGCGGCTGCAAGGAATTGAAGGCTAGGACGACGAGGAGCAGGTAATAGTGGCGGCAGGAAGCGAGAGGGGAATAGGGTTTTAGGAGGGGTTAACGACATCATCATGTTTGAGCGAGCTCGTTTGTCTCAGACTGAGCAGTGAGGGACTGAGGGGAGGGGAAACAGAGCAGCCAAGAAAAGTAACAAGGACGGGACGCTTATCTTCTCCACAGCTCATACGTTACGTATCAAGAGCGATAAATCAAACTGGGCCTCAATTGGTCTGGGCCGGCCCAATAATTTCAAAAAAGAAATAGGCCGCCGCTGCTACTGCCAAAATTTGCACTGGACAAGGTGACTGATGAGTTGACAGGAAAAGCTACACAAACAAGGTGTTGAAGCATTGGCCTGCATAGCCAATTTTGACAGTTGATTGGGGGAATGCACAGCGTCTGTCAGAATCTGATTGTCCCTGAGGTAACTGACTTGTTGCACGCAGGCTCAGCATCTTCGCAGTCCGACAGCAAGGAAGAGTTGCCTCAGGCCTAGGCCGTCACTTGTTTGAGATTGCCCCCGCCGGTCTTACACATTCTCAGTAGTATTATGCACGGGAGGTGAACAAGGCACCTAATATCAGGCAGCAACACATTAGGTTACTTTGTGCACAAACATGTATAGTAATTGTACTCTACAAACAGCCTGAACTCTTTTCTCCCCCTTATTGTCTTCTTCTATAAGGGGCTACTCAGCTTCCATTGTACTGTGAGAAAACAAACGTCTGCATAATATTACACCACATCAAAACCATAAGGACGAGGAAGAAAGGGTACAGAGAATTTGTCATACCTAAGCTTTCATAGACCCAAAGGACTAGAGGAGTGTGCGTCTCCAATGAATGTTTTTTCCTACAATTCATGCAGACCAGCAACCATGAATTAATGGGATATACTATCCCAACAAATTCCCACATCGGATACTTGCACTCTGCACAGAAATATCACTGTCAAGGCTCGAGTAAATATGCATGATATAAAGGAATAAATTCCTGATGCAAAGAAGATTACAACATTACCCAAGTGCATTTAGGGATTTGAGATGATCAAGATCATGACAAGAACACATAGATTTCCCTATGGGACTACAGTACTATGTGCCATTACCAAATGCAGGTTTTGTAGATTCTGGCCTTCAAACAGAACCATATCCCCAGTCTCAACTGCCAGTTTTGGTGATTTCATCCTTGCTTCATGCATTAACTTGTATACACTCTTTGTGATCAGTCCTCTCTCAATAGCACGAGCCCACAGCATATTAAGGGTTTCTTTCTCATCCGCATATGAGGTACATAAGCACTTGTAAATCTGGGGCGTTATGTACAACTGCTTCTTTGCCATGTCATCCAAGGTGTCTGAAGCAGCAATTGGTTTTCCTTGGGTAAGATATGCATAAGCAAGCGTGGCATACACAAGGCTGTCCCCTACTAAACCTTTGACCTGCATCTGGTTAAACACTTTTTGTGCATGCTCAACCAAACCTTTTCTGCAGAGCCTTCGAATTAGAGACCTATATACTGCTTTATCTGGTGGAAGGCCTCTTTTCATAAGTTCATCAGGGATGAGTAGCACAGCATCTGCATTATTTTTCTTGCAGAAACCATCGACAAGCCACGAGAACACACTATAATTGGTTGAAAACCCTGCGTGCAACAAAAGCATCGTCAGCTTTCAGAAGAGATATTAATATAGACAAAATAATATGTATATCTGAAAAACCTGCGTCCAGCATCTGAAACAAAGCTTGCTTGGCTTCATCCAGCTCCTTGGCCTTGCAGAATCCATGGATGAGAGCCTTGTAAGTGAAGTGATTCAGCTGTAGCCCAGATTCCATCATCTTCTTCTTGACCTTGCATGCTGAGGCCATGTCCCCTCTCTTGCAGTATGCATTGATCAGAGTGTTGCACGTCACATGATCAGCCTGGACCTTCCTCTCATCCATCTCAGTAAGCAGCTGATTGGCCTCCTTCATCTTGCCATCCTCGCAGAGCTTCCTGAGAATGGCATTATATGTCGCAACACCTGGGAGCATCCCCTTTGCTTCCATCTCTGCACGCAACCTGGCGGCCTCCTCAACATCACCTGCTCGGCAGTAGCCGTCAATGAGTGTGGTGTAAGTCACATTGTCTGGCGCTGTCATCTCAACGAGCAGCTGGGACGCCTCCTTCACCCTGCCTTCCTTGCACAAGCCATGGATGAAGGAGTTCCATGTGATGGTGTCAGGCTGTATCCCTTCCTTGTCCATCCGTTCGCGCACGCACATGGCCTCATACCTCATCCCCTTCCTGCAGTAGAGCGCGATGATGGTGTTGAAGGAGAAACGATCCAAGGGAACACCAGCCGCGTCCATCCTGGTGACGAGCGTCTCCGCGCGTTCGGTGTCCCCGGCCTTCATGCACACGTGGAGCATAGCATTGTAGACGTGCGTGTTCATGGCGACCCGAGCCCTTGTCATTTCGTCGAACACCCTGCGCGCGGTGGCCGTCATCCGGGACCTGGCCAGCGCGGTGAGGAGAGCGGTGCACGCGTGGGCATCAGGGGCGAGGCCCCGGGCGCGCATTTGGTCGAACACACGGACGGCATCGTGCGGGCGTGCGGACTGGGAGAGAACGTGGAGGAGCCAGCTGGGGACGTGCGGGTCGGCGATGAGGGATGGCAGGAGCAGTGGGGAGGAGAGCGGGTGGCGGAAGGAGAGATCGCGGAGGAGGGAGCGGGCTGTGGAGTGGTGACGCGGGTAAGGAGCGAGGAGGCGGACGACGGCGAGGGAGGCTTCGAGCGGGTGCGGCGGCGGAATGGCCCGGAAGAAGGCGAGCGCGGCGAAGGGGAGCGGGGAGAGGCGGCGGAGGACGGCGGTGAGAAGGGACGGCGCAGAGGCGAGGACCGGGAGGTGGGGCTGGAAAGCGGCTTTAATGACGGCGGCGCAGAGGGCGTCCACGCCGGCCGGAGCCGCCATCTCTGTTGTGCTGTGCTGGGAGCCAAGTGAAGAACCGGCTCTGGTGATCAATCTCCGCCGTTGGATCGGGGTTCAGATTACATCATGTCTTCTTTGGTTCAGGTTAACAAGTAAACATTTCATGTCGACCACATTTTCCTTTGTCATCTATTTATTCCAGAAGACTAAATGGCTTGTTACCAGAATCTAGTTTGATCAGAATTCAAGATCAATCCCTAACCATTTGACCCGAGAAATGTTAATAAAAGGTTTGAATCATAATATCTCACATCAGTAGCTCCTACTAGATTTTTTCCCAAGAGGAGTAGAATTTCGCATCGGTTTTCAGTGCACAGTATATCCAATTTGTTATAGTACCGCATTTAGCATCGCAAAATTTATTTGGAACTGTGAGGATCACCCTGTTTCCATAACTCTGGATGGGATGTCACACATCACCTTCTGGGGTTCCTATGCTCATATCCTTTTTATCAGTCTTTTGGAGGAACCATTTCATCATGAAACAGCACGTTGAAAAAAGCGAAATATTTTGTTCATTCATCGTGAATATAAATTAAATAAGTCTGAAATTGAAACCGAGGAAACAGGGCATTCCATTCCAATGACAGTTGTGACGTAAAAGTCACCGTCACCGGGACATATCCTCCGTCCTCCCTCGCTTTCCCCGGTGCCTCTCCACCATTTCCTCTCCTTTTCCACCCCAATTCCCACGCCAAAGAAACCACGCTCCCTTCGCTCTCATCGATCCCAGTCCCTTTCCTCTCACGCTCGCGAATTGGCGTCGATCAATTTAGTTGGCTCCACCTTCGGACCTTCCCAAGCTGCATCTGGTTCTGTTCATCCCGCAGCGGCACGGGGTGTCCTGTGTCCAGCACCACTTATTCCGGAGGCTGGAGCCAAGATGGCAATGCCGGGGTCGCCGGCGAGGCCAAGCTTCTCCGGCCTCCGCGGGGCCAGGTGGCGCGCCGATCTGGGCGTCCTCCCAGGCTCAGCTTCCGTCTCCATCGACGAGCTCCGCCGGGCCGCTGCGGACTCCCGCCGGAGGTCAGGTCTTGAAGAATTCCTCGTCTCATGTCGTTTTCTTTATTGAATGCTTTTCTGCTCGACGAGTGAATAGTTATTTTGGGACGTAATTTTGTTGATCAACTTATTTTCGGGCTTGACACCAATAACACCGGTTCCCTGAAATGACAAAACATTCCATCATTGTTCTTGCGATCTTGTTTTAGTGTTCGGTTTGCAACAACAGACCTTAATAGCAAACTGTTTTCATTGAAATATTTAAATACAATATTCATTATTAGAGCATTCTCCTACTAGTGGAACTAGTTGAGCTTCAGCGTTGGATATGTTAATCAACTAATTTCAATTATAAATCAAAGTTTTGTTCCTCAAACATAAAATGCAAAAATATGAAATTTTCTTGTGCTTGAAGATTTTGAATTTTTCATTAAAACAAAAAGATTTTGACTCTGGCTTTTATTTGGTGTTTGCTGCAGATATGCTAATTTGCGTAGAAAACTGTTAATAGACCCCCATCTTTCCAAGGATGAAGAAGGTGCAACCAATCTTGTTGTGGAGAATCCACTATCACAGAACCCAGGTAGGTAGGTATGTCTTTTGCCTTTATTTACATGGTCTCTGAGTTGTCAGTGCTTGCAACACCAGGAATTCCCTTGAAAAATTCATACATGAAGTCTTTTATATTAGATTGGTCTATAGAATATTTAAGGCCACTTTTCCAGCCTCATAATGGTTAATGAAATGGAATTCATAAAAAAGTTATATGCTGCCAACTGTTTGTTTAAGAACTGCATAGAGATTTGAATCCAATTCTAAGGTCAATCCTCCAGCTCAGTCAACAACTAGTCATTTTTTGGTGAGCTTGGGAGAGGAACCCATGGCATATGTTAGTTGCTGTGGAATAGTAAAATTGGAACGTGTTTAGTGTGGTACCATGAAAAAACAGATCAGAATGAGAGGGGATGTGCAAACACATGTCAAATGTGCCTATGTGTGCTCTCCATATAAAGATGGCAGTATACCTTGGTGTACAGGGCTATGGCCAAAAGGGGTTGGAGATAGAGTACATGCAGCTTAAACTAACAAACCACAGCAAGAGCGCCCATCCTTTCTAACATCACTAAAGAGAAAATTATCTGTGACAAGTGGCATCATGTTGATTCTTATAATAGATATGTTGTATGTTGTCAATGCAGAAAGCACTTGGGGCCAGTTTTTCAGAAATGCGGAACTTGAGAAAATGCTTAACCAAGATCTATCCCGGCTATATCCTGAATTGGGAGACTTCTTCCAAACAAGTACATGTCAGTCCATGCTTGGACGTATACTGTTAGTGTGGAGCCTTAGGTACCCAGAGTACGGTTACAGACAAGGTAAGTCGTTCTTCAGTTGCCTGATAATCATACCATTTGTTTCACCAACATATAGCTGGTACCAAATGATTCTGCATAGTGCATACCTTCTTTATGATATTCCTGCTTCCTGACACTAATTTATTCAAATGCTTGTTGTGAAACCAACTCTGTGGAACCAAAAACAAAGTTCTTTGAAGAAATAGATGCATAGCTCTTGTAGCTATTGATAATCTCACATTGATCGAGTATATTTTACATGTTTGCGTAAAGATTGACTTGTTAGATCACAAGACATTGATTCTGGCATATTGATAAATGTATACCACATTTTTCTATTTGTTGGAAACCTATGAAATGATAAACAATGGTTTTGTAACAGGCTGATGTCCATGCATTCGCTTGGCATTTCTTTTACATTTTAAGTTGTAAACTTGTAATATCGCAAGCATTCATGTGTCACCCACTGTAATCCATTTGTCAACCAACAAAAATCACTTTCCTGTACAGGAATGCATGAACTCTTGGCCCCTCTTCTCTATGTCCTTCATGCTGATGTGCAGCACTTCAAACAAGTAAGGAGCTTTCATGAAGAGCTTTTGGGTGATGACTTTGATGGTGAAACCTTTCCAGATAGGTCAAAGCTGAACAGAACTGACAGGAAAAACAACGTCCAGGGTAGCACTGCTAAAATTAGAAGTTTGGACGATCTTGATTCCGATACAAGGGACCTTTTCTTGATCAATGATGCATATGGAGCAGAGGGTGAGCTAGGTATTATTTTGTCAGAAAAGTTTATGGAGCATGATGCCTACTGTATGTTTGATAATTTGATGGATGGTGCACAAGGGGTGGTTGCTATCACTGACTTCTATTCTCTGAGTCCTGCACCAGAATCAAGCACGGGGTTAACGCCTGTTAGGGAGGCATCATCCGCAATATATTACTTGCTTGCTAGTGTGGATTCCTCTCTTTATAGTCACCTTGTGGAGTTGGGAGTAGAACCTCAGTACTTTGCTTTAAGATGGCTTCGAGTTTTATTTGGTCGTGAATTTTCACTTGACAATCTTCTTTTTGTTTGGGATGAAATCTTCTCTTCGCCTAACCACTCATATTGTAGAGACATCAGGAATAGATCAGATTATCAGTTTAAGGTATTATGTTCTCCTCGTGGGGCCCTGATTTTATCAATGGCAGTCTCAATGATGCTTCATCTCAGATCCATGTTGCTAGGTAGTGAACATGCTACTTCTTGCCTTGTGAGGTTGTTAAATTTTCCTGAAGATATTGACTTAAAGAACTTAATTGAGAAAGCCAAGTTACTGCAATATTTTGCCCTCGAAGCAAATCTTCCTTCGTCCCCTCTTAGAGGAAAATCTCCCTTGTCGCCATCCAACTATTGGGAAGAGACATGGAAGATGCTTCAGTCATCAATAGACCAAAAAGGTGGTGGTCCATTCGTCAGGATGAAAGTAAGAAGTTTTTTAAGAAGAAGCTTATCTAACACAGAATCAATTATCTCCAAAACGAGGGACTCTAATTTCGAAAATGGATTTTTAACTTCAACTAGGCAGTCTATTCCTGATGAACTTTACAATGCTGATGTTTTGCCTGTACAAGAACAGAAGGATCATGCTGGTGGGAGTGATTCAAAGAATGCATGCAAGGCAGACCAGCATGCTGGTTACTGCTCAACTTCATGTGAAATTAAAGATACTCTTGGGGCAGCTAGTAGTTCCTTATCAAGGAGCAGCAGTACCTCTTTGTCATGTGGTACTGAGTATGATCATGATAGCCATCAAGTGGAAGAACCATTTGTTTACCGTGAGTACAATGTGGTTGATGAGCCTGATCCACTCTTTGTTAACAGCGATAGGACTGATGAAGCAACAGGCATAACAAATCAACCACCTGGAGTGATGGATAATCAATTTGTTCAACAGAATATACTATGTTCTGCTGATGGGAAGTTAAAACTAATAGGTGACTCAAATCCCATTATTGCTGGCGGTAGCAAAAATGAAACAATGGCAGTTGGATCAATTTCAGATATAGCCGATAAGGAGTTGACCAGAACATTAAGATCTTTTGCTGATTCAATGGTTGAAAACATTCAGGTAACGATGGCATGAACTTGTTCACTAGATCTGCCTGGAAGTAACATATTACCAGATAGACACCATACTATTTCCAGAAAGGATAGTTGTGTGCATAGTTCTTACCTGATTGATGCATTGTTGTAAAGTTCATGCTTTATGGTGGCTATGTTATAGGTTTTATATTATTTCCATTTGGGCTCATCTGTTTAAATTCATTCTAGACACTAAACTGATTTATCAAATGGTAGAATTGGCACTTCTGTTCCTTGTTGTCTTAGAAGCAATAAGACAGAAACAACAAAGGTGAAATGTGCCTATTGTCAGATACATAACGTTGGTTATCTCTTTGGCCATTTGGCTAATTTTCTGGTTTATCACACAGGCTATTGAGACGGTGTTTCAACCAAATTTACCCTTGACTTCAGTAGATAACCTTAACGAAACTGTTACTGGAAGTGAAGAGCAAGCAAAGGCGTTAGCAGCTCTAAAAGAACTCAGGAAGATCAGTGATCTGTTACGTAGAATCTAATTAGTACTTGTTATATACGCTTTTGTAGCTTTTTATACATGTCTCAGTTTGGCAACGGGTTTGCTGTAACAAGCTCCCCAGTTGTCTGGTAATTAATTTGTATATCCTACTTGTAAGATGATTTGCCATACTTACTGTATATTCGATTGCTGCTTGTGAAGAAGTGGAGTCTGTAAATCTTTTATGACTTGACTAATTGTTTGCATAAGTTTGTACATGCTCCTTGCAAGCTGATAAAACATCTGTAAGGTTTCTTCCTAATGCTATTTTCCGTTTTCATCAAAGAGAAGTGTTACCCATTGTGACTTGTGAATGCAGTAATAAGCTACATTTCAGTTGAGCTTACTTTTGTACAAGCGTCAGTGGGACACAAGAAGAAAAACTCAATTTAAAATATTCAGGAAGACTAATCGTGATTATAACTTGGTCAAGGCATGATATGGCTTAGAAAATAATTTCAACAACCAAAGTTTCAGAACATTCGTTGTCCATGACACCTTGCAAGAATAGGTCGTCCATACAGATAAGATAATTATACAGCCCATATAAGCTTCATATGACACCTCAACTTTACTCATCTAACTACTAATACAAATGCTCTCGTGCCTGTCAAAATTGAACTCTCACTCCGTTCCTTGATCTGAGTTTGATTCCATCGTTCTGCAAACATTACGAAATAATATCAAACAGGATCCAATTGGCCATTATAAGACTACATGCAACAAAAGTTGCAGAATGCATTGTAGAGAACAAAACGTGAATCCTGAATGTTGTAGTAACCAAGCTGCTTGAAAAATTTAGAATTATCAAGGGAACAAGTTCCAACATACTACCAATCACTCAGTACCAAGCAAGGTAAATCAAGGTTTAAACAACTGTAAATCCTATGAAACCCATGAACATCAACAAACTGCATTTGCTAAGATAGAATAATTTCAGTTCAAACAGATCTTTCTGGACTCGATAACAGGTAACAAACCATAATTTTATCAATAAAGACCAATATCTATGCCACAATTAAGCAAAACGAAAACCAAAACTCAACACCGGCCACTCAACTGACAAAAGTTACTAAAGATCACCACCATCCACGGTAGTGTACTTCTAGATCTGAAGTCCTAGTTAGAAATGAATTGAACCAGTCTTACCAATTTTAGTAGGGGCCCAACAATTTCACACTTGTTTAAATGGTTACAAAATTTTAACATGCATGGAAGGAGTCATATGGTAGAATCAAAGCAATAGTCCCCACTCCATCTAGCAGCAGTCAAAATAGTCTAGTATAAAAGCTCCCTAAATGAAATTGTTGCTTGTATTCACTCAATACAGGACACCTGACCATATCAAACGTATGCCACTGCATAACACAACTAAGCAAAATTATTGCTAAAAAAAAAAGATTCTTAATAGCATGTCTGTACAATAAGGCCGTAGCTAAAATGATAGCATACAGTGGAAGGTCTTAAAATATGAAATTTCACCACAATTACCCAAAACGCCTGCGAAAAAAAAGAGAGGAAATTTAGGCCTCACCAAATCGTTCCGCCTCAGGCGACGGCGACGGGGCGTGGGGCCGGCTTGTGCGGCTCCTTGGCGTCGGCGAAGTCCTCGGCGTTGTAGACAACGGTGAGGAAGAGGGAGCAGGAGGGGCACCTCGCAATCTCCTCCCCGAGGCGGAGGTCGGCGAGCGTGATCTGGAAGAGGTCGCCGCAGGGGCACGGGTACGTGTACGCCTTGAGCTCCTCGTTCCACTCCATATCCTCGATCTCCACCTCGTCGTACGCCGACATCTCGCCGGAACCCTAGCTCCTCTGACTCCGACGAAGACCGCGCTTTTGCAACTAGAAGACGCGTCGAAAATTCGCGCCGCCACAAAGAGGCAGTTGCGTGAGGGTTAAGGCGGTGGTGGCGGATAATTGGTGGATTAACCTTATAGAAAGCCTGTTATTTCGGATAGGCCCCTGAAAGAAACCGGCGGAGCCAGCCGCCCGCGGTTTCCGCACAACAAATCCGAGCAATACCAGCCCGAGACGGAACCGAGTGACCACCGACACTTTTTCGGAAAAGCCCCCCGACCAGCAAGCTATATTTACCGGAGGCTCCCCCGTTGCTCCCTGTTCTTCCCCAAACCTTCGCGACGCCACCACACGGCACAGCATCGCACCGCACCAGCTCGCGCCCGTCGCACGCACGCGTTGCTCCGTCTCCTCCCGACAAATCGCTGCTCCTATGGCGCGGGCTCTCTCTCGAACGGTGGGTCTGGCGCGCCGCCTTGGGGCGCAGGCGCAGCCCCAGATCGGCGGGGCCCTCGGCCGCCGGCACAGCCACACCCGCCGGCGCGCGGCGGAGGTCATAGAAGTGGAGGCGCCTGGGCCTTCGACGGCTGCGGACGGCGCCGCCATGACCCAGCGTCTGGAGGAAGCCATCGACGGTGCCATGGCGCGGATGGCCGAGCCCGACTGGGCGCCGTTCCGGCCGGGGACCTCCTACTTTGTGCCGCCCCGACCTGCTGGGGCAGCCCGCGGGCTCCTCGCGCTCCTTGGTCACGGCGGAGGGATGGAACTGGCGCCACTGCGGCGGGGACTCTCCGTTGACGAGGTCCGCGCCGTGGCCTCCTCCCGCGGGTACCCGTGCTCGACCTACTTTATCGACGGTAAGTATCGGGTCACCTCCATTCCCATGTTCCAATTTGCTGCCTGATTCTGAACTGAAACGCCTCAAATCGTTGCAACGTTGCATAAGAACTGCTGGTATTGAAAAAAGTTTTATGGCATTTCATCATTTTGCTGTCTTTCTGCAATCCCAGTTATTGGAGCTCATGATTAGTAATTTTTTTATCTTACATGGGGAGTTCATGAATATGCAGGCCACTTTCCAGATGAAGTGGAGAGCTCAAAGCATGCCGATCAAGCTCAAGAGGAATGAGTCGAAGGGGCTACCTGTTGCGAGGGATGAAGTGGGGGATAAGCAAAAGTTTTCATCTCACTTGCTGCTATTGTACAAAAAGTTGGACCAATGAATTCGTAAGCTATCTTGGGAATAAAATGCTAACGAATTCATTTGATATTCCCCCGATGAAACAACATAATGTAATATTCTAACTTTGTGTAAGACTCATCAATATATATATATATATATATATAGTATGATGTCGCCATCTTCTGTGATGCTGCCTGACTTGTGGAATGTATGATGATGAAGTTCTTAGTTGCTGGTATTACGGTACAAGTTAAAAGTTGAGTTTCATAAACATACAGTATTCATATTTTAAACTGTACAAGCTGCTTCTCAAAATGCAAATGTGGTGTGTGATCGAAATTAGAGAGATCTAGAAACAAACTGTGCAATTCAGACTAAATTTGAATTGCTTTGTTTGGGTGGATTAGCCATTGCAACAAGGCTACTGAATGGATCGCCAAATGGATTGGATAATCCAGCTTGAGAAGAAGAGGCAGAATACTGGGGCTGCTGTTGGTATGTTTGAGGTGGCGCCATCACCATTTGCTGTTGATGCTGTACCTGGAAGTATTGTTGCTGCTGTGCCTGGTAATATTGCTGCTGCTCTGCCATCATAGCTAATTGTACATTTGATGGTGGTGCAAAGCTGTTGGACATGGCAAATGGATCGTTAGAGTTGAATGGGTTCGCTGCAAGACTGCCAGTGTAGGTCACACTTGCTATCTGCTGCCTCCTTGCTTCATCTTCATAAAGGCTGTCTAGCAATAGCTTGTCAAATCCCCCAGCCTGTTGAGGGAATGCAAGTAAGTTATTCAACTCTGCTTGATTAAATTCCGTTATTACTTATCATCATACTTTTACTATCAATTGGCTGTATCAGAGCCCATGTTCATATTCAATCTAAAAGGCAAATTTACATACCAATTCATTAGGAACTGATTGATTTGTGTGGTTACTTGGTGCAGTGACCAATGCCAATTCCCATCCAGACTTGTCGAGAGCAAACAAGTCTGTAGAAGTTGAGGCCTTGTTTTCATTCCCTGCATTTAAGGAAAATTGCTAATCATATGGTCTTTCGAGGAAAAAAAATCTCTGAACAGAATGACTCAAAACTACTACTGGTGCATTTCTGCTTAATCGAGATTGTCTTGCTAATGAGCAGTCTGTGGATATCTGAAGTAATGAACCTGGTGCCACAATAGCAAGGGCGAGTGCATTTCTTTCTTCAAGGTCTGAAATCATGGGGTTTACTTCTTCATCTAAGTTCTGCAATTAAAACAAGCACATGATGATTCAGAGAAACAGGGGATAGACAGGAGATTGGTCAAGAAACATAGTGGACGCACCAATAGATCCCCGGTAGTCATGGGTGGCTGAGCTTCAACTACTTGTTCTGTGGGTTCATCAACAGGTTGTGGCTCTTCTTCGGGCTCTTCATGTTCTTGTTTCTCCTCTTCTACGGGTTTATCGACTTCCTGTGGAGCTTCTTCTTCATTATCACTAGTCTGGTTCTGCTCCTCATATTCCTGATTTATCAAGCATAAACAATTTCAGAGTGTTACTATATTCTTCTCAGGTTTTTGATTTTGTGCAATTTCACTGATATTGAACGAACTCACCAAATATTTGGTCGGAATATTGGCACGGGGTGCTTCTCTGATATACTCTTCCATTGTCACAAGAAATGAAGGTGGCGGCTACATAACAGTAATTGTTAAATTTTAGGCTATAGGCTGTTAGCCAACAACGTATCAGCAAATTATCAACTATTGGATTCCGGGGCAGTGACTGAATTTGTCCTTAGGAATGTAATCACAACATTAAGGTCATTTCCGAATAAATTACTGCCATAAATATTATCATTCCTGAAATTATTGAGGTTTATCTTTAAATCAAGAATAATGCCTGAAGAGATAGGGATGAATGAATGACTGAGCATACCTGCCTGAGAGTAGGAAATTGGAAAGTCCTGGCCAGCTCGAGATGCTTGCAGTGGTCATAAAAGGCAGAAAGCTTTTCTGCCTGTGGAATTAGTGAAATTATACCATGTGATTTGGAATCAGTTAGGTCATCCAAGTATGCTATTACTGACTACTCAAAACAGCAGATGGAGCAGCACAGTTTTTTTTTTTTTTTTACCTGCTGCCCAGCTCGTTTATAAATTTCAAGAGCCTTGATGGCATCATATTTTGGCATGTCAAAATACTACATCACATAGAGATACAATGAATTCAAGTTAAGCTCCAACAATGGCTAAATGCGAACATGTAAAGAACTGATAGTGTACCATATCGACGAGATTGATGATGCCATCATTAATTGAACAGTATATTTTGAAACTTTCCTTCAAAACCTAGAAGCCATAATATCTCTGTAAGTCATAAGACACTGTTTTTTCCCTGGCAGAGTAGCTTATGCAACAAGTTTCAGACTTACGAGGGCTAATGCATATTGTACAAGGTAATTAGTGCAGGCTGCACCGTCAGGCTGCAAATGTGAAAGATAAGTGAAATAGATGTCAATATCAGAGTTTTGTGCTGTTTCTTATTTCAAGCTTAGTATATCCTATTTCCCGGACCTGGCAGCTAATAAGCCTGAGAAGCAGTTTCTGCAATGCAGGCAACTGATCCAGGAGATCCTCGCGTGGCAGGGTTCTTGTTCTGCTGTGTGCCTGGAATTCGTCAAGATCCAGCATAGTACACATGGAGCAAGCATTAGCTGAATTCGTCAAGACTTCTTTTACATAGTGCGAAAAGCTGATATTACCTTGCCAGAAGCCTGGGGTAACTTCAGCAGGCGATCTGCTTCAACATCATATTTGAGAACCCTGAAGCACTCGACACGTTCATCCAGATAGAGAGCGTATGTGCGAACCCAAGAGGAGCAATCCCAAGCTGAAAAAAAAAGGAGAAAGCATTCAGATTCAGACATTGAACAAGAACATGGGGAGGAAGCATTTCTGGGCCTGAGAATAATGCAATGACCCAACCTAATGGACTCGAGTCATCCTTGAATTGTGGGATCTGCAAAATAGTTCCTCTGTATGAATAGCTCAAGAAATCCTCTTTGAATGTGACATCACCTTCTCGGAGTAGCCTGTGTATCACTATCAGCGTTTTTAGTGCAACCTGAAACCAACAACATTTGGCTAAGTATGTCCTTTACAAAATGCAACAGGCGAGTAGCTGTTTATCTGCCATTTATATAGCGGGGAAAAAGGAGAGGGATTAATGGAACCCGATGAAATGGCAAATATGATTGAATCAGAGATCACTGATCTAGAACAAACTCACTATCCAGTTCTTGGTCTTGGACAATCTCCTAGCCAATGTGCATATCGAGTAGGCGACGTCGGCTCGCGGGCGACTTGCGGAGGTCGCAAAGAGAATCCCTGCAAGCAGCAACGACACAGACCATCATTAGCATTAGCTGAAACAAGAGACATCATGGGTCGCATTTCAACCAGGATTGGGAGGGGCCCACTCACTCCTGAGGTGCCGCTCCTTGGGCGGGCACTCGACGTGGTTCGTCGCCTTCACAATGGCAATGTCCAAATCCTACAAAGAAGATGAAGACACGATGCAAATTACAAAAACCTCTTTCGCATATGATCTGAAGGATAGAGAATAATAAACGCGCATGATTCGATGAAATTCGGAAAAAAAAGAAGGGGGAAATCACGATCCGGAGAAAAGGAATAATGTGATGGACAAATCAGCGGGAGGGGAGGCGTCATCGATCATCACCTTGTACTCGCTGTTGAAGTTTGCGAGGCCGACCTTGGTGGAATCCTTGAGCGCGCCGTAGGCCTTGCGCCACGTCCCGGACCCCATGCTCGCCACCGTGCCTCGGCCCACGGGCGACGATGGGATGGCCAGCCAACCCCGGCGTCCCAAGTTTCGCGCTCGCGCGACGGAGTCGGAGCAAGGAAGGGAAGGAGACGGGAGGAGAAGGCCCCACACGCGTGCGTCGTTTTTTCTTTTTCTTTTTTTTTTTTGGTAAAATTGGCAAGGGCGAGCTGGGTACCTCGGCTGGTCGCACGCATGGCGCGGGCTCGTCTCCAATATAACAAGAAAGTATTTGATGGAGCGAAAGTTGTGCAGTAGCAATTTGGGGATTTTTTATGGGAAAGAATACACACATGTATGATGGATGAAAGGCTATACAATACTACCTATCATAGTGCTCCAATTTCGAAAGATAGCGTCGATTCGAATAACATCATTCCGGAGCTAGTAAATGTTGTTTCCTGCATTGGATTGTTTCTATCGTACTTACAGTTTTACTCCATTCATATAGTCCGACCTGTCTACGAAGCATGCCACTCAGCTTCAAAATTCACAAAGAACTGAGGAACTATGATGATAAGATAAGTTGTAAGAACGTATCTGTGATGATGACCAGTCATCAATTCCCAGCAGCATGGAGCTGGCTAGTGATGGCCTTAAAATTAACTGCCATGATTATTAAATTGTAAAATGAATTGAAACCTTCCTCCATGTATTTTATGGATCTCACTCCGCACTATGTAACTTATGCATCCATTTACAAGCTCCTCTTTCCCTTCTGGCAATCATCAAACATATGGAAAGAGTAGTGTTAGTCAAGCGATCAGCTCGGGTAACGGCCTGGCATGCAATGGCCACGCCTAGTGCATGCTTGACCACGTCGTGCGCGCACTCCATGCCAGGCCGAGTCATGCGCGCACTCCGCGGCATGCCTTGCATGCACACCGCGCCGCTCCGCGCCCGCAGCACGCGCTCGTCCACTGCCTCGCTCCGTCTCATTCTATTATTAGACCCTGTACATGTATAAGTATGTAATCCTGTGATCAATACAAGGTGTGCAGTTTGATCTCTCTCGAGTCTACACTCTCTACAAGTAGATAAAGGGTGAAATAAAAGTTTCAACAAGCAATTTTTTTTTGTCAAACTATTAAAACCACAAGTTCAATTAAACAGCATTTTTTTAAAAAACCCACATAACAAAGTTGATATTTCAATATGAACACCAATGTTAACTGTTGAATAAAAAACCCTATTCATAAGCATATAAGACTACATTACTTCCATTATAATATTTATTATATATGGTAATAACTCTAATAAATACATATGAATGCAATGCCACTATCACTTTTACGTTGCACCCCTCCTCGGACAACTTACGATATGTACCGATACAGTCACAACCTTAGAACTACAATAAACTTCAATGCAAATAAAATGATTATGCTCATAATATGCTTCATATGCCTTTAAATAAGATAAAGATATCCATAACTTCAACTTCATTTATAAAAGATATATGACAATAAGTCTCACGTGAATAAATATGCAACAAGACATAAATAAACCATTATTTGATACAAGTATACAGATTATAATTAAGTAGTAAGATTTTGAATATTAAAGTGTAGATGATAAAAATATGAAGCCAAAACGGTGACAAACCACTGCTACATTCACTTGCCTCTCAATCGAAGAAGATAAAAGTAGCACTACCATCTATTTTAGAATAAATAATTTAGTAAAAACACTCTATAAATTATTTATAATCAACATTTATATCGTTCCTATGCCCCAACTGATAATCGACAAAACCAGCAACACGTCATTTTGATCAACAGCAACAATATTGCTTGTCTTTTTCATAACATTAAAATCATAACAAAAATGATAATAAAGATATACTCCAGTAGCATCTACATTGAACAATCTACAACTTTGATATTCACTACCAAATTTAATTCTGAGGTTTACTAATTGTAATTGCCTTTACAAAGTGAATGACAGAGTCTGTTAAACAACATAAAGGCGCTGAATTTGAAAAATCACAACTCCCAAACCACTCAGCCAAACTGGACGTACAAGTACCCCAAAGAAAGCCTGAACAAAGTACTACAGAAGTCTCCATATCGTCCTGGATCAATTATGCCTCTAAGACATTTCAAATTGCCACTCAAAACAGAGAGATGTAACTGAAACTGACGAAAATTGTCATAAATCGACAGTAGACTCAGATAGTCATAACTCAAGTTCTACACAACGAAAAACTGCTTATAAATATGCTTTGGAAAGGTCTTCGAATCCTCTACAATTTTCGTGTTAAAGTCCTACTGAAATACAGAACCTAAAATCCAGAAAACAACCTCGAACGGCTACTGCACTCTGACTAAATCTTGTATGTGCGAGCTGATGAAAAAATAATGCTTAGTGACCTGACCTATTCAGAAGCAAAAACGGCAGACAGGAATAAAACTAACCCAGCTAATCACCTTGAAAGGAGTCCACGACCTTCCCTTAGACCCGATTCAATCTGCTATACACCTCCCTTCCCGAACCAGCAACTTGTTTTTCCTAATGGCAAGAGAAAAGATAGGACTGAGCCACCTCTTCGTAGGTGCAGATCGGCAGGGACAAGAACAACAGAAGCAGTGTTGCCTTGCTCGAGTCCTACAATGGTGGAGAGAACGATCGATAAAGGAAAATGTTTAGAGCAATGGAAGCAGCGCCGCCTTGCCTTTCCCTCATGATTTGGGCTTAACTTTAGGTCCAAGATACTATGTGTCCAACCCCAGTAGGTCTAAGCAACTTCTTTTATATATATATTTTTTTATTTTAGGGCATTACAGTGGCTGCTGCTGAACCGCATGGAAACCTCAACCTGGCAGTGACGGAGCTTGGGAGAAAAATCAGCAGGGGCCAACGGATATAACAGAGATTGAATCATAGGTTGTAGCAGGAGACGGGAGCCATTACACGAAGCAAAGCTTAGCAAAAGATAAATTACATGGTAGATTAAGGTTGTTTTGCTAGGGCAGGAGGGGGGCATGGTCCCATGTTGGCCACAATGAAGCTCGTCTCTGCTGCCTGGTACTAGAACTGATTGTGATCCATTCTTTCACTCATTAGAGATCCAGTCTCCACAGGAGTAACAACTGACAAAGTTGTACATGTAGCAGTTTACACCTCATATTAACAAATCCAGAGCTTCAAGGAGCAACCGAAAATCAAAAGAGTAACTCTCCAACAGCAACAGACTACTCTTTTCTTTACAACTAACAAAACTGTAGAAATAGCCAGGGGTTTACACTCATACTAACAAAACCAGGGCTTAAGGAGCAACCGTAAATCTCAGTTTTGATCTCACTAGAGTAACTCTCTAGCAGCAACATATTTTACTCTCTTTTCTTTACAAAGGAGCAATAGAAAAGCAAGCAACGGTATGCCAGGTATTACTTTTGGTGTTTGGACGCTCTCTTCTCGTTCTTCAGTTACTAGAAAACTGAACTGCAGTATTTTCCGAAGGCAGTAGAGTAGACAGGTCCTTGTGTATTCCTCTATTCAGCTGCAGTATTAACAGAGACTTGCGACAGTTCCCTATTTGTATGTTCCTCTGCTGTCTGTACGCAAAACATGCCAGGAAAGAACAATTGATCGATCAGATTTCACAGACAAAAACTAGGGTGAAGCAGGACTAGAACTTATTAAGGATTTAAGAAATTTATGAACATACAGAACTCACTTATGATGGATGTACATCTTTCAGCATTTCTTGTTCCTATCACCCAGCCGGGCCTTCAGCTACACACACAAAAAAAAGACTGGTTTCAAACAGCAAATCCCTGACAAAGCAATTGTATCGTAAATACAGTTTGAATTATGATCATACAATCTAGCAAAACGGCGACTACGGCCTGCAGTTCAAATTTCTCTTTGCACAAACAGTTGTTGAACTTCTTTGCTATCAGCAGTGAAAAACTGAAATGCCACATAATGTTTATTTCCAGATATCGATTTTCAAGAAATACGATATAGTAATTGGCCTACCCAGCAACTGATTAAGCTTCATTCATGGCACAAAAACTAGTAAATTTGTTACCAGAAAACAATATTGTGCCCAGGTAAGCGAGTAAGATCACCAATATGCCAGGTGTACATGATTGAAATGATCCAGGCTGGAGTGACCAGATCCTATTTGAAAGCAGGTTCCCTAATATCTGGTGGTAAGAACAGGATTACGGGTGTCAGGTTGAATTTTCATCGTTTTAACCGATATGGAAATTGGTGGATTGTGGCCAACTTTGCCTCATGTAGATTGTGACATATAAAAATACAACATTTTCAGTCAAAGGGATCAGATCAGGTCAGAAGAAGAATAACTGCAACCAAATCCCTGTTTGTCTGGTTCAAATTCTGGGTCAAAGCAGAGGCTTCAAGGTAATAGCAACTCCGAAAGTCATTCATGCAAAGAATATACTGAGCATAACCATTCCAGAATCAGAATGTATATACCTTACTTATGTACTTCAGTTGCTTAAGAACTTCATCAGTCTCCAATTCCTACAACAGACAAGAAAATATAGAAATCAGTTTTTTCACAAACTAGTAGCAGTTTAATTACTCAATGGTGCAAAGAATGTGAAGTAGCTATAATAATGGGGCCACCACTTATCACAGACAACAAATTCAACCATAAAACATCCTAAGATCAAAAGAAGAGGGGTGGAGCTCAAATGGTCGATAGATAATATATACAAAGCCAACCAAGATTAGGAACTATCAATTATGAAGAACTTGCTTAAATCCTAGTGCAGTCAGTAGCTAGACTAATACAACCATGTGCCTTCCCACAGGGCCACACAAACAAAAAAGAACACTGCATCAAAGTCAATTTTACCAGGAACGTACCTGTGGAACAGCACAATCAGCATGGATAGGATCCCAAATAACTGAACAGGAACAGTCCCAGTTGCTTGATTGAACAACAAACAGTGGTGCCCTGCAAAGGGTCCCATGAAGGAAACAAATCATAAGTACACTATTACACACTAACATGGGTGTGCATAAACAGATCCAGAGGCAGAAAAGAAAAGGTAGGATCGAGCATATTACCTCCGCCACTTGCCACAAACAACTCCTGTGTCTAGGACCTCTCGGCACTGAATCCAGTTACCCACATTGCTTTTCTTATCCTTAAACAGTTGTAACCGCTGCAAGTACAGCATGCATGTCAAGACAGGTGCTTTGTGATAAGTATTAAGGTAATTTTGTGTCGATGAGACATACACCCATCATCGTTGTTTCACTAGGATCAAGTTCAGATTCCTCAACAAATTGATCTTCGTTTCTGCATAAAAAGTGTGGAGTAACCGTTGGCGATTGTATTTATAATCACAAAGTAGCAGGAAAGAATAGAACAGATAAAAATACACTTTGACGTGTTAAATAAACATGTAAATGTATGACTTGTCATATTTGTCTGTAATTTGTATTTATCTGGAGCAATTCCAACAATTTCTGCTCAAGAAGAGAAGAGGATACATGAAAAACAAGCAAATAGATATGCATACACTTATCTTGTCATAATGTTCCCATTAATGAAAGTTGAAGTTGCATCTCCTATCACATTAGTAATCGAAAGCTAGAAATACACTAATGAAGAGAAAGTGTGTATACCTAGGAATAGGACCAGACCATTCTGAAACATCTGCTTGAAAGTCTGTACCAATCCTCACCTCAGTTTCGTATGGTTCAGCATCCAGCAACATGTCTTGAATTGTACCAAGACCCCGGCGAGGTCTTTGGATGGGCTTAGGTAATTTGTGTTTGGGACTCAACTTTCCATGCTGCCTCTTAGGTTTCTTTCTTGAACAGACCTGGCAATACCATTTTTCATCTGGTATTTTCCTGACACGTGGCTTGCAGCACGATAAATGGAATGCACCTTCACAACTATCACATATTAACATTTTGAACGGGTCTTCCATAGACTCACATCTCATGCACTCAAATAAAGGGATGCTTTCACTATAATTAGGTGCCAATTTTTGGCTTAGTTCTGATTCTTTAGTGGGCAATGATTCTTTAGTGGGCAATATATCTCTTCTGAGAATGGAGATGCAAAGGTCCCTTACTGATATTAACTCCACTGGTTTTGCAGCATATGCATCAGATGATGAATGCTCACAAGCATCTTTTATTCTGTGATTGATATAAGCTGGCATGCTTGACGGTGATGATTGTGGTCCATTATCGACACCAGATTGCAACCCTGCCGAACTTCTCAAATGAATTCCAGCAGAAGCTTCTTCATGCTCCTCATTACCTCCATTATATCTGACAGTATTTGCTCCAGAATTTGAACCGTTCTGTGATGGAGAAGATTTACATCCAGAAGCTGCCAAGTTTCTTGTCGTAGTCTCCCTTGTATTTCCATTTACCAGAAGGGAATTATATTCCTCATCCATCTTCCTCCGTTTAGTCAAGTGGAAATTGTCTTCTGAAGCAGGATCAGAACAGACACTATTGGCAGACAGCGAACTCCAGGATGAATCAACAATTTTTATTACAGATGATTTAAATTCCTTCTTCAGGCATACAGGAGGTTCTCTGTAGATCTCCTCTGAGCATCTACTTGATTTTAAAGTCATGTCTTCAGTTAAGAACAAATATGACTGTTCCTACTGAAATTTCAGCCACTTTAGATTAGCTTGCTTTGGCCAAGGATAGATACCAGATAAAAAATAATTGAATCAGATCCTGTGTGTATACCATTTAATAAGAAAAAGAAGAATGGAATTAGTCAAAGTCAAAACAGCTATTTGGGGGAGATATATTGCTGGATAAAAATGAGAACGTGCAGACTGGAACAAATAAAAGACAAAAAAACAAATGTTCAGAATGTTTAAAGCAATATAGTAACAGCTTACACTCTGACGTTCACTAACTGTGCATACAACACAATATGCCATCTAGGATCGAAATGAAAAAATCTTGAGGAAAAAAATGGATCCGAATATTCGCATGATTCATAATTGCTTCACACAATATTTTGATAGACAAAAATTTAGTGCTCTTTTGATGTCTGTAAAGTCACACCATGGGGTTGCATACTGTAAACAAAGTAGAAGAAACTACACCCCAATTATTATCAGGCAAGGAACCATGTACGGAATCCAAGTTGAAATAGGGCAAGGAACTTTGATATGATAGGTAACATCATCCAAGATCTAAGCGGCACGTGTTGTGTAAGGTCGTCGACCATTTTCTTCTTAATACAATGATATGCAGCTCTCCTGCGTATTCTAGAAAAAAAAAAGATCGAGGAACAAGGCACACATTGCAAGTTCAAATTCATGCGAGGTAGTGGCTGGGGTCGATCTAAGAAATGCTCCTAGTGGTACTGTTTCTTTAAGATTGAGTTCACGCATTAGGAGGCCTGCTCCATTGAGTTCTCGCATAGGTACCCTTTGCACTAAAAGGACAACACAAATAGATCTAGGGTTCCTACTATACAAAGATCTAGGTTTTAGGACTACAAATTACAAATTCCATAGATAAATGGGTTGCGGTTCTAAATTATGTTATCTCGAGAACAAAAATCTCCATATCCCCACACCTAGATTGCTTTTATAAATCCTAGCTGAATCCATTTATTATCTTTTTTTTTTAAACTAAATTTATTATCTTCCACCCAACACCCAAATCTTCATGTTCCAAATAATCAATAGCTAACCGCTAGATACATCAACCTCACAACTTTACACGAAACAAACATATAATCAATCCGAAACAAGCCATGTTGAGTAAAATCGATCATTGAAGCAAAAATTGGCTAGGGAATTCTAGAACAACAGATCGCAGAGGGGGAGAAGAGAGGTTACCCAACGCGAGGTGGCTTCGCCGATGTCCGGTCGTTAGCTCCTCGCTACCTGCCTCCTGCCGCCATTTCCAGGACCAACCGCGTAATCTGTCTCGCCCGAACAAATTAGTTGGGAACAGGCGTCGCAGCAGATCCTCAGGCAAAGTACATAGCAGCAAGCGGCGGGGGAGGCAATGACAACGGCAAAGGTATATATAAATAAAAAAGGAAAGACGAGAAGAACTGCTTGAGAAAACTTTTCATACCTTCTAGCTTCGCTTCCGGAGCGTTCGTCTCTAAAATGGAAATGGCAACGGTAAGGTTTCCTGAGGAGCAATGGAAAATTATATGGGCTGGCAATTACCTGCGTGAAGGTTGATGATCTGCTCAGAAGGACAGGCTTGCAATCAACCGTAGGGCAGATAAAAAAAAAATACTCCTTTTTATTATTATTTTTTGTCATGACATTTCTCTTTTGTCTTTGTGGGAGGAAGGTTAATATCATGTTTGGATCCTCTAGTTAGCTAAATTTTAGCCAACTAAATTTTATAAGGTGCATGTTTAGATTTATGATTAAAGTATTTAACTAAATAAAAAGTAGACATGTCTGCTATTTATTAACTAACATATATATGTGTGGTTTGAAGTAAAATATCACATATAAGCAGGGATAATTTTAGTTATCTTTTTTTCCAAGTTTATAAGTTTTTAGGAGGGTTGAGATGACTAGGGACATAAAGTTTAGGAGGTAAGCTGACTAAAGTTTAGAAGATTTTAGAAGATCATGTTTGTAACAAAAGTAATTAAAGTTTAGTCAACTAAAATTTAGGAGATCGATCCAAATATGATCGAAGTGCTGGTAAGACAAAGGTCTATGATATGTGTCTGTGTCGCATAGCTTTTGGAAAAGAAAAACAAACTCCTAAGAAATAGTTTACTTTAGACTTTTTTTTAGCAAATCATCGACAAAAGAATCGCAAATGGTTCAAACAAGAAACATTACACTAGATTAAAAAAACTGATTTGACAAGTTAGGAAACGTAACGATTATTAGATCCCTAAAATTAATAATAAGACTATCTAAATGTAAATTAGCTCTTGAAAGAATATAATTTTTTCTTTTGACACAAATCATATATCAACAAGCTTAGCTACAATGATTTGCCTAAATAAAAAGGTTAGCTACAATGATATCTTTATATAGGATGATTATTTATGGACTCTTTTTAGCGATCGAATTAGAGATATGCATATATATGAATAAGACAGGCTTCCTACTATATCTCTTAATTATTGGACAATATAATTTGACTAACTATGTTCAATGGTATAAAAGACTAATATTCGTATTGATGTATAAAGTAAGTAAAGGCTCTAAATTTTCTAGCTAAGGTATCTCCTACCTTTGAACATCTATATTCCTTCCAATTCAACTCAAAATGAAATTATCATGCTTCCCATCTCTTGTGGTACCTTGCCTAGAAGTTTACTACTAGATTTATCTGCCTCTCACAACCAGTATCTTTTTTACTCCGCAAGTTAGCTATTATCATAGACCTGTTCTCACCTACAACTTAATAGAACCTTAGTGATGTTCCTAATTTGTTACAGAAAATCACTCATTTCCTCACTCTCCCCTTCTTCCAGGGAAAAGATATTCGACTAATATTCTAAGATGTCCTGACATTTCTTGACTAGGTTTTGATAATCTAAAATATATAAGAATCAGAGTTAGGGTTATGACACCTTCTTCTTCATCATGAAAGCATGGCTAACACACAATAGTGGATACACAATTCCTTCGACCTCTTTCTCTTAACCGAGCTACCTAGCAGACAAGAGGGACGATACAAAAAAATAAAATAGATAGAAATAAATAAAGAAAACTTCATATTTCATATGAATGTTGGATCCGATAAAAAAAACATATAATCATGATCCTCCTCCTCCTTCTCCCCCCCCCCCCCCCCCCCCCCCTCTTCTAATTAGTGAATTCCCTCCCCGGCTAAAATTATAGATGTAGCGATCCGGAGTGGTAAATGCATATAAGGAGGAGACAATTTTGATCTGAGTTAAATATGAATTTTACTTTATGTATAGTGTTGTAAAACAAAGACCAAGATTTGTTAGAATTTTGGACAATCTCCAAAGAATTAAAGAAATAATGAGACAAAAGCAAATGAATAATATGATGTTATAGAAAGAAGGGGAAGAATGAAACATGTGATGAAAGAAAATATTTTACTCGGTTGTGGACAAGGTTGAATCCATACCTGCAGTACCTTCTCTGTTTTATCGAGATGAATTTATTTGGCTAACTTTTGAGAGGATGTAGATCTGTTTCATGTTTATAGAAAAAACTTGTGGGTAGAAGATTTCTATTTAACTCTCACAATGAAATCAAATTGTATTACGCCCTGCATGTACATATACATATCCCCTATTTTTATTTTGTATAAGAATTTTCTAATTAATAGCACATGTGAAGTTGTATCTAAAACATAATGGTTTTGTTACATAATATATATCAAGGACAACGGTTCAACCATGGACAATAGGGATGCCTAGCTTGTATTTAATACACAAATAACCATATTGAACGGACAAGAATCAGACTCTATCTAGCAGAGTTACCAAATTTTATTGTTTTGTTTATTTAATAAACTATTGGCTTTAGGACCAGGAAGACTCTATCTACCGCTTGACATACGCATCTTATCTTTCTTAAGGAAGCGTTAAATAAAGAGAAACAACTGCACGAAACTTTGTTAGGGTTTCTTTTCTTTTGACAAAGTTCGCTCATCATCGTTGCTACCCATCGTCCATGTTTTCTTGGTCCAACACGGCATGGTAACAAGCTGCTCTCTCTTCCCAGTTTCCATCGCCGGGTTCTACCAACAGCGTAGGCACAACCGCGCCGTGCTGCCCCACGTGATCAACCCCATGACCAGATCCTTTATTCTTGGGAAAATCAAAATTCTCTAACATGTTTATGCAAAAAATCATGCAAAAGGAGCTAGTTGGTACTGTGATAGATCCTTACCAGCCCAGCACAATAGAGGAAGAGTTGGAGCAGATCCGTCAAAAACGTGTTGATGTTGAGAAAGAATTTAAACTTGATGATCTTCTTCACCCGATCTATATCCTATATTAACCACAGATCCATAATCTGATTTGCACCTTGTAGGGATCTATATCCTATATTAACCATAGATCCATAATCTAGTTAGAGGTTAGATGGTGATGACAGCTAGGGTTTCAGATTGGTGGTGGCTAGGGTTTGGGGGTGGTTGCAACCATGTCCCCTTCTCTTTATATAGAACCTGTCAATGAGCTTCGACATCTTGGCCCATTAAACTCTAACATATCTTTCTCTTTATAAATACAAGAAATATCAGATCCGTAGTTAGCCCAAATAAATTAGTTGAGCCCCTTCAACTCACATGAGAGGCCTTAAGCCCGATTGAATTAGTCAAATTAGAAAATTTAATCTGACTAGGCCTGGCCCAAGTGATAGAGATGATGACTAGGGTTTGGACATAGTTACAACCATACTATCCTTTCTTTATCTACAAGTTTTTTTATATTTGTATCCCATTTGATAGTAGAAATTAACAAAGAAAATATTGGATCAAGTGGATTAGCCTGAACAAGGACATGCAATCCAATATTTCATGATTTGAATTAGGATTCGGTGTTTCAAGTCATCAGAAAGTAAATTTGTACATCAATTGCACGTTTAGGCCTAGATGGTTCGCAAGAGGTGGACACAAACAAGTTATACTGGTTCGGGAAGAATCCCTAAGTTCAGTTTCGGGCTACTCACATTACTTGCGAGGGAGTTATACAACGGGGTAAAACAATGGCAAGAGAGGAACGGGCTCCCAGTCTCTATGTGAGTGAGAATGCATGTGTGAGGCTTGTGTGAGCGTGAAAGTTTTTTGGAGAAGAAAAGGCCTCCCTTTTATAACATAAGGGGTTGGGCCTACTGAGTGAGTGAGAGAGAGAGAGAGATTGTGTGTGTGTATAGACGATAGGAAAGAGAGTCAATGGTGGGTGAAGTCGATAAAGAGAAGCCGATGGCCGCGAGAGTCAATGGCGTTCATGCCGCTAGTCATGGGGCCCGTGCTTCAGGCATCCTGTTGTTGTGCGCTCACAAGTCGATAGATTCCATTGGACTTGTCTATGGATTTGATACAGTGACCACTGTAACGGGCGTCACCAGCATGGCGTGCTCACGCTATTTACTGCAGCGGCAGGTCATGAGCCCATGCCTCGCATGACGATGATGATGCTAGGGGTAGGTTTACAGTACGATTTGACCTCCCATTATCGCATGTCCATGCCCTGGGTTGGCCTTAAATGCGGGTCAGTGGTGGTTGTTGACTTTTCGTCCTATGGGTCGGCCCCTGGCCAAGAGCCGGGTGCTCTGTAGTCTTGTGTTTGAGTTGCATTTGGATTAGTTGTCAGTTGATCATGGCGTCTGAGTCGACTTTACCCTTTTGTTACTCCCGCATGATGCAGCACTGTCGCGGCTCGTCCCGTCCGAGCAGTCTAAGTCACTGACAGGAATTGGAGGTCACGCCTGAAATCAGCAGTACTGTGCACGTCATGATGGGACGTATCAACCCCCCCCCCCCCCCAATCGGTGGTTGAGCGAGACGAGGCTCTCTTGTCCCTCTTCGTGAGGGGTCGAGCGAAACGAGGAGAACTCTGGACTACTCGTGTGGGGTCGGACTGGACGCGGTTGACCCGGTCTTGTTGCCAGAGCCTAAAGGCTTACGTCTCTTGGGTTATTCCCATAGTTGTCATGTGTCATGGCTAATGTCTATCCCTGACAGATTATTGATAGTGTTCAGACAAATTAAAAGAATAAGTCTCATTAGCTCAAGTAATTTTCTCACTTCTCATGAGTTGATTCGTGTAGGTCCTAATTAGGACTAGTCAATGAAAAAAAAGAGATTGGCATATCTGAAGCCTACTAAAGTGACAAAATGACAACTCCTTACCAGTTGACATGTTATCTATCACAAAAATAATATAATTGGCTAAAGTGTGAGCACCCTACATGGAGTCTCAAACTCTGGAACTATTAGGAACACTTCATAGGCATCACTGGATTTAATCAAACTAAAAATGTATAATAAAGAATATGATCTCTTATGGGCCAACAACTAGACTCAATTGGATACAAATGTATAAAAGACGGTTCAGATCTTGAGGAAACTTTCATCACTCATTTGGCCATTTAGATTTCATAGATTTGATTAAGTTTATGCACATTTTACAGTATATATATGGTTGTAGTTTTAGTACTCTCAGAAAATAAACAATTGATGACCTAATATGTACACATTGCTCCAACTTGTTAAGAAAAGGACCTTGAGAATCATTTTCTGAATCACAAGTTAATGTTAGCTCTTGAACTGTTAATTAATCTCATGGTTGCCTATATATTATTTTTAATTGAGTGATGGAAATTTTAGCTTCACGTTACTTGGTTGTCTTGAACTTGATCCACATTATATAAGCTTAATCAGTTAATAAGCATCCTAATGAACCCTTTTATATAGAATGAAAATAAAAGTATGAACAGGTTGATCAAAGCATCAAGAAAGTTAGCATAATATAATTTGGTGTCTAGTAGTATATTTAATAACTACTATATATATCGGAGCTGAGCTAATGCTTACATGGAAATACGTAGACACTAGCTAGATGCGGGATATAATACATGGAGTGTGGTCAGATTGCATGACATATGGACATACGTTATAGATATGAAGGTGCAGTAAAAGATAAACGTTTCGAGTCATTTGCTCAATGTGGGAGTATTTAGCTAGTTTGATGTAGCATGCATGCGCTCTTCGAAATTGGACTCTGCAATGATTTCTGAAACTCATGCATTTGGGACTTCACCTTTTTTCTCTTTTGCTAGATTGAGTTTTGGCTCACACATAATCCTAAATGCTAAGCACCACAGACCCTACGTGGGTTATTTTATACAAACGGAAGGTTAAAATGTTTATGGATTGGTTAGAGTATATGATCAAATATAACAAGCTTTAGAAAAGAAAATATATTTCAATATTCCAGCACATGTAATAACCCACCTAGGGTAGTTGTTCTTTATTATAAGAATATCTCCAATAGCTAGGAAATGAAAAACAAAACCCCTACTTTCCTGTTTACAAAGCTGACATGCAAATCTGGGTATGCAAAATTTGTTCTCAACTCTAGTGATACCACCATAAAACAGAATCTTATATTCGCTTTGACAAGTGGGACATACGAGTCAGTGACTCAGAGCACCTTTTGAATGTGGGACCCATGCATCAGTGAGATTGACGACCAACAGGCACGACGGCGTGCGAGCTCAGGGCGGCGGTGCACGACAGCCATGATGCCTCAGGGATTCAGCTTGACTAGAGAGGAGGGCGCAAAAGAGCGAGCTCGAGCGTGTCGGAAGATTGGAGGCGGCGGCGGTTTGGCGTTGGATCTCATGGCATCATGGGGAAGGGGCAGCTCGCAGTGGAGCTCCCCTCCAGCGCCGCTCACTCCTGTGTAGATCTCCTCCTGATAGAGGTGGGGTTCTCGCGAGAGAGGAGGTTCTTACTGGGAAGAGGCGACGGAGATTGGAGACCAGGATAGAGAGGGCATCAGAGGGAGGGGGGCGGCGTGCATGACCACCGTAAACGATGACCCCGACGTAGAGCTCCGGCCTCATGGTGTCCCACCCACAGCGGTGGCTCCAGCCCGCACTCGCCCATCAAGGAGGCAGGCGAGCATGACTCGATGAGGAAGAAGCTCGGGCTCCAAGACAACAAGTGGGGGGAGTGGCGGCGCGCCGGACCGGCGGCAGGGAAGCGAGGCGATAGTGGAGGGAGGGAGGCGGTGACGGCGTCAGGTGAATGAGAGAGAAAGGGAGGAAAAGAGAGGAATGGGGGAGAAAAATAAGAAAAAAGGAAAAATGAGATCCACGTTAAGGAGACTCCAAAACTGAAGGTTTGGAGAAAATTTGGGAGTTTGTATAAAATACATGTCCAAGTAAGGGTTCCACTTGAGTTAATTTTTTTGGGTGAGCATGCAAAAAATGATAGAGGCCTAATTTGGAGCCTCCACTGTAGTTGCTCTAAGCATCTCAAATAGTTTCATGTGACCAACAAATGTCATAGCACGGGCAATTCTACTTCCATATAACTTGTGCGTGGATGGTCACATAGAGACTTGGTCACTTACATCGATATTTTATGATCCACTGTTGCCACAAGATGCATACTATATGACATTCTTGTGATGAAATTCTTGGCACGCCTTGTTCAGAATACAAATCTGCTTGTGCATAGTCATACAATTTGTGTAGAGTTCATATGCGGCTTACTAGTTGATCCAGATGCGAATGGTAGAGCAAATTAGCTCGCAAGTCTATTGAAATCAGCTACAATTAAGGAAGAACACGATGTTTCCCTGGTCCTAACCACACAAGTTTCAACTTTAACAAAAGCTAGCAGACAGCAAGGCACTCGAGCAACAAGTGTCTGGTCTAGAATTAGTCCATCCATACTCTTCTGTTTCCCTTCGGGGCAAGGCAACGGGCAAAGTTAGGAGCGCGCTGTTGGGTTGGATTTGGGCCCGGCCCAGGAGCACTCGTCCCATCCTTCCGCGGCGCTCCTGGCGCGGGCGCGCGCCATGGACGCCGCCACCGCGACGACGATCCTCGCCGGCACGTGCGCGCACGCCTCCAGGCGGCGCAGCGCGTCGCCCTGTCCGCCGCCTCCTCCCGCCGCAGACACCTCCCGCCACAGCGCGGCCGCCATGGCCACGCGCAGCGGGACGCGCGCGCCGCACGCCCGAGCAACCGCGCGCGCGGCCGCCGCTGACCGCCGCCGCGCCAACCCCGCCGGGATCCCCATCCGCTTGGCCCACCCCTCGAGTACCGCCTCCGCGCGCGGCCGCCGACGGTTCACCGCCGGCCTCGATGTCGCCGCCCCGGACGACGCCGAGTCGGCCGTGGAGACGCAGGACGAGCTCGCCGTGGCGGAAGACTCGTACCCGTCGTCGGCGGCGAGGAAAAGGCGCGTGCGGCGGTGTCGCGACGCGAGGAAGTTGGCGCCGTGCACGTTGGCGTCGCATGCGGCGCAGAGGAACGCCGCGTCCGCCGCGCAGTGCACGGCCGCCGGCGCGCCGCAGAGCTCGCACCGCTCCGCAGCGCCATGCTGCTCGCACCCCATCCTCCTCCTCCTGTTCAGCCTCAGGACTCAGGAGGCGACTCGTCTCTCTGTCGCGCTCTCGTCTGCCACTTTTCAGCAGGTGACGACGCAACTACTAGTACTCGTCCTGGCGCGGTATTTAAAGCGGCGCCCGGCCCTGACGACGTCGCGCTGCGCCCACACACGTGCAATTTCGAGAGGCCACGCGAGCAGAAGGCGACGCGACAGCTTGCTCTCTCTTTCTCTCTCCCACAACGACGTGGACGCGGGCGGAGTCGCTCGTCGCTCGCGATGCGCAAACGGCACCCGTGCCTCCCTCCCTCCGATCCATCAACCGTCCAAAATGTGAGTCCAATCAACGCGTGTCGTGTCATGTGTGATGGTCGCGCGCCTGACGCCGTCCGCGCGACACATGGAATTCATTTCCACGACAAGTTGTTGCAGAAAAATGATTGGCAAGGAAGGGAGGGGCCGTTGGTTGGGAGGAGGAGGAGGGGCGTCAGCGTCGGAACGCCCGCTCGTCGTGCAGCCGTCCTCGGCCACAAAACCTCGTCGCGCTCGAATTCATCGATCGCATACGCCGCCAATGGTTACGTCGCGGTAAAGCAAGCCACGCACGCCGCGGCTCGAAAATATCTGGGACCGTCCAGCCGGTGAGGTCAGGCCAGGTGACACCGTGCCGCGCTCGCGGCCATGAAACTGATTCCCAGAGTTAGGCACGGGCGCGCGGCCGGCCGGGTCAATTCGGCAGCAGACGAACAAACTTGTGGCTGCTGGGCATTGTTAGTGTTATTACCCCGTAATGGCCTCTCTCTGCTGCTGCTGATCGCCCGTAATGTAATGACAGCCGCGCGCGTGCGTGAAAAAACCAGGGCCACTCGACGCGACGTGTGATCCGTGGCCGTCCGTCGTGGCGCGCACCGCGGCGGCGTACGAGTCCAGACCCAGATTCTAGCCTCTCCTCCTCCCATCCCCTGTGCTGTGCTGTGCTGTGCTGTGATGCTAAACCCACCGCGCGCGACCTGGCTGCCTTCGGTACCACGGTTTTGTTTATTATTATTGTGTCATCGTGTATTCGTGTGTGGCCTCATGCGTCCGGGACACACGTCATGGCTCGCTACTAATTAGTTAGTGGTGTTCTCGAACTTTCCGCCTCTCCTTTTTCGCTCTCGAATCTGCATGATCATCATGCTGTTGCTGTTGCCAAGGAGGAGGAATGAGTGAAGCCGTGCTCGCCTCGTCCTGCTCTGGAACGTCCGTCTGGGACCAAGTTTTGGGGGCGGCCAATATAAGTTAACCTTCAAATCCCTGTCCGGTAACGTGGATTGTTGGGCGCTTAATAAATTTCTTATACGGGTCTAGATCACGACTGATGTTCATTCATTCCAGTTTGGTGGCTCCGTCCGTCGACAAGGACGTATACTAGTAGTATAGTATCCCCGACTGCAGATATTTAGCGACGAACAATCCTGTGCAAGATCCGGCCTACGTGGCGCCACCCCTACGGCGGATCAGATTTGGCGAGAGAGAAGGACTGAAACGCCCTCGGAACGTGCGGCCGGGGCGGCCTCGCGCGGGGGCAGGACAGGGAACGACAGCCCAGAGGGAAGGAAAAGGAAGTGCGCGCGCGGCTGACGAACGCGTAGGCCCCCGCTGGGACGGTTCGCGTGGCGTGTTGTTGAGGGGACTCGCAGATTTGAGGGTTGCGATTGCGATCCCGCAGAACGGCAGGAGAATTGAAATACTGACAGAAAAAAATAGAAAGATTTAAGGTGCAGATTCGAACGAACGTGAGTTTTGGTTTGAGTTGAATAGGACGTGAAATCCGTTCATCGGCCTATGGAGCGCCAACACAATCGATCACTGTTCACGGTTCATATTAACAGCGTAACAGCAGCCACAGAACCAACCACATGACTGATAACCATAGGTACAGTGCATTCAGTGCTGATCAACTCAGTTCACGCAAACGCTTCTCGGTGAAGAATTGAAAGAGCAGCCACAGAATGAATAATGGAGCTCGAAAGCTTTCACAAGCAACAAATGGTGCCTAAATAAAACAATCTTATAAACGGAGAAACATTTCAAGGGGAATTTTCGTTCGTAAGGGGCCCACGGCGGCAAAAACCCTTGCCGAACCATCCTGCCTGCTTTCAAGCCCCTGATCTCACAAAGCAGCACGCAACTTGTGCCAACCATATGGCAGGATTAACAACTCTTCCCAGACCCAAAACTGACGTCGCGTTTCACGGACTCCAACCTATGTGCTGCATCTAGCCAAAGAATTATCTTCCCAAAATTTTGTACAACACGCGACTTGGTCACGAGGTTTGTATGTCCTCCATTATTTGTTTGTTACTCTGATTCCTCACCAGTAGCATTTACAAGTCTACCTAGATCTTGAACAATTTCAGACATTGGTGGCCTAAATTCTGGTTCTTGCTGCATTATGAAAAGGTCAGATCAGTAATGTGATCCATTCATTTAAAACGCAATGTGCAAATAACAAAATGGACAGATATGTCCCGGTTCAAAATTGCAGCCAAGCATGAAGGAAAGTAAAGAATTACCTGGATACAGCGGCTGATTATGTCAGCAAATCGTGACAATGCTTTCTCCGAACATTGTCCTTGTATAGATGGGTCAACCATCTTGGACAGGGACTCAATGTCATGAAGCTGAGAACTGGCCCATCTAACAAGATGTTGCTCCGCACGTGGGCGTGAACTGCATATTTTCACATAAAGCAGGCAAATGAATAGCAAAGCCATTTATTTCCCATCTGTTGTGCAGAAAAAATGATCCAAAACAATTGAACAAAGGTACTGGTCAAGCTCATCATACCTATCATATGGTTTACGCCCAGTCAGAAGTTCTAGCATCACTACACCAAAACTGTAAATATCACCCTTTTCTGTAACAATTCCAGAATTCTGGAATTCAGGTGCTTCATAATATAGTAATGTACGCATCTGACCAGACAGCTGAATGAATAAATAGCAATTGTTAGTACATACTGGCAGTTCGAGCCCATCAGCCAAACAAGATGACTTGGTCACAACTCAGAAAACGTAAGCAAACTAAGCATTAGCCATCAGCTACGAGCAAATAAAGTAATTAACACTTTTACTTAAATGGAAGTTTCTCTCTGTTCAGTTATTAGGTATCTGTTTTTTTAAAGCAAATTTGGTATATGTTTTCATTTACACTTGAATTACGTTGCTACGAGAAAAGTGGATGTAGTATCACCAGTGCCACCATACTAGCATCCTCACCGCCACTCAGACCTTGGCTGAATAGATTACATGATTTTTACTTACACTTTAACTATGTTGATTGCGATTGACAACATGAGTCGTCCCTGAATTGTCGATAAAAATATCCCTATGATGAGTAAGCATATGCTATGCCTTATAACTCTTCCTAACACTTCAACATAAAGATTTAGATGCTATTCTAATTTTGAGCTATATCATGCATAGAAACATCAGTTCGAATATATCGGACATGATAAAGAAAAAACATAATTCTTATTTAATTCATTTCGGGTGATCTAAGATCACTAAACATCTACATCATACATTTTCTTTACCTGAGTGACAGAACCTGATGGCACCAGATCTGCTAGTCCACATTCAGCAACAGACACTGAAAATTTATTATCTAGAAGCACAATAGCTGGTTCAAAATTCTGATGTACAATCGGATGTTGGAAACTTTCATGGAGATACCTGCAGGGAATAAGTAATTCGAATGTAAAATGAGGTAGGTTCACACGTTTTAAACAAGAGCCAGTTAATCATATATAGAACTACAATTTCACTTACTCTATGGCTTTTCCTGAACCCAGAGCCACCTGGAGGCGAGCATTCCATGATAGTGCACTATCAGTGTACTCTCTATCATGAAGTGCATCATCTAGTGTTTTTCTGCTGAAGTGATCGTACACAAGTAACCTTTGTCCATATTCAGCACAATATCCAACTAACTCAAGGATGTTAGGGTGCTTGATTTTTGAGATAGATGTAACATGTTCGAGGAAGTCATCTACTGATATTCGTCCCTTAGCGTTGTCCAGCTTCAAAACTTCCAATAACTACACAAAATAGGAGAATATTAGCTTATTTATATAATATGTTGAAACATGACGAGTAGCACATGCATCAAGATAATTAGTGCCTACCTTGCCATCAGGAAGTTCTGCTAGGTATACCTTTCCATGTCTACTCTCTCTTATCAAATTCTCCTCTCTGAAACTGTTTGTATATTGCTGCAGAGATGCAACAGAGAATGGTGTGGCTGAAGTTGGAGTACTTGTCCTTGGTGGAGGACTAGATTTCTTCTCTGGAGGAACCATGGGATTTACAACAACTCTTTCGATGGGGGGTTGTGGTGGTGGTGGAGGGGGTGGTGGAGAAACTGCAAAAGCATCTGAATCTCTTCGATCAAAATTAATTATGTGCTCCTTTTGGTTTTCAGGAGATTTCTTAGGAAGTGCTGCAAATAATTGCACACAAAGCTTTAATACATTTGAACTTGATAGATAGTACAAAACGAATATTGTACTTAGTCCCACGGAGTACATACCTGCTGCTGCTGCTGTTGCTGAATTTAGCTCACCACGCCTCTTATCAAGGACCTCACCTGGTGGTCCTGTCAAACAAAACATCTTACATCAACAATCAAAAGTAAACAGAAGCTATATCGCCCAAAATAATAAAAAAATCACATAATTCTGGGATGTAAGTAGAGATTCACCTTTTTTAACATCTTCACTTTGTTGCACAGGAGATGGCTTTATTTGGGATTCAACCCTACTATGCACCCTTGCCAGCTGACTTCTATTGCGATCATATCTCGACTGCCTCTCTTCATACTTCGCAAGACAAAATAATGCCAGCAGGGCTAAAATTATGAACAGCACTACTCCAAGAAGAACAAACCCAACAATCTTAAGAGTTTTTGTTTTGTGTTTCTTAGATGTTGAAGTGCTGTCCCGGGCAGTTGTTGATCCATCAGAAGTGTTTGAGGTTGTTTTCGATGGTGGAGGGGCTGTTGAAGGGGATGATGGATGTGTTGGCGTTGGCGTTGGATTTGAGCTAGGAGGTGGTGATGTTGGTGTTGGAGCCGGTTTCGATCCTGCTGGTGTTGGAGTTGGTGCTGGTCCTACTAATGGTGAAGGCGGTGATGCAGATGGAGCTATGCTGGTATTGAATGGATTCCCATCCTTTCTGCATAGGTATACTGTTAGTCACTTTAATATGCCATAGAGAACTAAAGATGTAATCTAATTAATTAACTAGTTCTTTAACAGATGAAAAATAACTGCAGAGTAGACAATTTATTGAAAAATATCAATCGTCTTTATCAAGAAAGGTGAAAGGAAGAAGGTGTCTCACTTGAAATTTGGTATATTCAGTAAACTCGCAGGTATCGGTCCAGAAAACAGATTATCCTCTATATTCCTGTTCAAATTAAAGAAACAAAATCAGTGCACAATCAGAAGTAATATTTTCAATGCAAGAACTACATATAATTTCAAAAGAATATAGGAGTTATATGTGTGAACAATTAACCAACCATGACGAATAACAACAGTTACATACAATAGTAAAGAAGAGCCCTATAGCCAAAAGGTTATTGTAGTTTTAGTAGTAATTCAAGTCAAGGATAGTGGATAGGAACATAGCAGCTGCATTGTGCAAAAGTAACTTTTGAAGGCTCAAAGCTTTCTTAGTGCTGATGGAGTGATCTGTAGCAAAAGCATGTGAAAAGTGAAGCAAAAGTGAAACATATTACAGTATGGCAATGTGCCACAAATGAGAGAACTAAAAGTACATCGTACAATGAAAAAGCAACGAACAATAGATAATTGATTGAGTTTTTAACTTCTTGTGCAAAATGCAAAAGTTTTTGTTGGCAATCAACCAATCACAATCTATTAGACTATATTTTTAAGTCAAACATGTAGCTAACAGAAGCCATATGAAATGTTACGCTCACATTACTTGCAATACCACATAAGTTAGGGACAATCCCACAGAGAAACCAAGTATTTTAGATGAGCATACAAACACTTATTTGTGTCAAGATAACTATAAGGCGAATATGTTTGAGAAATTACAAGTCTTTCAGAGGAAGATCCTGCAAGACATTAAGAGTCCCAGACAGCTGATTGTCTTGCATGTGCCTATCACATAGAAGGTTGCAAAGGAGATAAGTTTGGTAATAGGAGGAAAATAAGGTACCAAGACCAAAAGAAAATGTAAACCTACAATGTAGTCAAAGATGCCAAGCTTTTCACTGAAGGTGGCAACGGGCCAGTCAAGTTGTTAGAAGAAATATCCCTGCAAACCAAGCTCAGGTGATCAGTCAATCAAGACATAATCTGGATCAACAACACATATACACAGAAGATGTCGGAAATGATAACACGTCTTACAAATTTACAAGTCCATTGAGTGTATCAAAAGTGTCTGGTAGTTCTCCACTTAGATGGTTTCCATTGACTGACCTGGGGAAAACAAGGATCATACAATATGAAGTTACAGATAAACAACCATGAATAAGCTGAGAAAAAATGGAAAAGAGAAGAAATTACATGGCTGATAAATTTTTAAGTTTTGACAGTGAACTTGGAATGCTCCCGGTGAGCTGATTATCGGAGAGAAAACTGTAGAAAAAAAGGGAACATAAATGATGTCACCAAAAGAATAATCATGAAGGCTGAGGGATTGCAACGGCTATCTATAATACATACAGATTCTGCAATGTAACAGGTAGGTCTTCTGGTATGGTTCCACCGATATTATTGTTACTAAGCATTCTACAGAGCACAGACAGAACAATCGGTCAGACACTAAAACCTGGATGCAATAATGCAAAGAGAGCATAAATTCAATCAGCAGAAAAGAATATCCGGAGTGAAACATGGTGTGATGATAGCAGAAGGATATACTTCAAACAATGATAAATTCAGTGATAATGCGGGCTTACATGGTAGTGATCGAAGTGAAGTTGCCTAAACTGCCCAGCTGTCCTCCCAAGTTTGCAGCATTCATGGTTCTAGAAATCGTGAGTGGATAAGGGTGAAAACTGAAACAATTTACAAGATGAATGGAAATGCAGTAAAGAACTTGCCATACATTCCAGTTATACTAGAGCCAGTACAGGTGACGCCCTGCCAAAGCTCACCGCAGGGGTCTCCGCCATTTCCAGTCCATCCAGGAAGAGTTGGCGAACCCAGTGCAACATACAATCCATTTATGGCAGAGACTGCACATGATAAAAGGAATATGAAGAAACAATTAGCAAAGTGAACCGTTAGTGAATTTCCAAAACAAAGTGCTTGCAGTATGAAAGGTATCCGCAGATGCAGTGATTTAAGAAGATGACCCCACATTAAAACTGAACTGACTAACTAACCAGTATCAATACCAAGTGTCACTTCAACCATCCTTGTCCTATGAACACGGTACCAAATCAAGTTGTCTCCTATGTATCGGCAGTGCCATCATTTGACAATTAACACAAGACAGACGAAGCTCCCGTGCAATTGGTAGTGCCAACACAATGAACAACCCATCCTTTTCTCCTGTTTGTTATCAGCTCCCACGGATACAGCGTATGAACAATCCATCATTTTCTGCCATTGCTATCAGCCTAGCAAGGGAGACAGGACAGAGCGGCAAACGACGGGGCATAACATAACGAGATAGCTAAAGCTCCAGGTGTTCATTTCCTTATCCCTGCCGAAAACGACAGCTGGGCTGATGCCACAAACCAAATGAAAACGCAATTGCTCCAAATCCACTTGGAGTGGCAGCCGGCTTGCAGCGCCCAGCATGTGTCGTTGCTGATTTTGAGAAGGAGGGGTAAAAAAAACTAACAATCACATGCGGTGTTGCGAATTGAAGTGGAAAAGGGAACAAACAAACTAAAATCCTCAAAAGCAGAGGCCCTGGCTCGTTGCCACGCGGGAGCAAAACGCCGCCAGCCACCGACATCATCCCATTATCCCACCGCATGTAGTATCCTCAGCTCACAGGCTGGCGACAACAAAGCCAAAAGCGACAGAAACCGCCGCATACCCAGCAGAGCAAAGCAGCGCCGCGCCGCGCCGCGCCGCACCGCACAGAATCTATCCGATCCCCTGTTTTCCCCACTACCGCCGACAAAACCGGAACTACCCACGCAGTGACTTCTCGCTTGCGAATTCGCGGAAGCTCAAACCAGCAGCGCACGATCGGGGGGCAACAAGCGGAAGAATTAGCGGGCGGAGCGGAACCGAACCCGCTGGTCGAAGCAAGGAACGAAGCAACCGAAGCGGGGGAATGGGCGGGAAACACGAACGTACCGTCGGCCGCGTCGGTGACCGCGCCCGCGAGCCTCGGCGCCGCCAATGCGAGCAGCACCAGCGCCAGCGGCAGGAGCGCCCCGCCCCCGCCGCGCTCCGCGGCTCGCCGCATCGCTCCGATCATGCCACCATTCAACGCGCCGCGAGTACTAACCGCCCCGCGGCCTGCGCGAGCAAGCGCGCCCCGCCCGATCGGAAACTCCAGGCCGGCGAGTCGAGTTCGTCGCCGCCGCCGCGAGGGAAGCAATGTTGAGCGGGCGAGAGGGAGAAGCGAGGGAGGAGGAAGGGGGTGGAGGAGGAGTGGACGGAGGCGACGAGGCGGGGAGGAGGAGGAGGAGGAGGAAATGCGGTGTGGGGGTGTGGGACTGGGCGAGACGCGACCAGCGACGCAAGGCAAGTAGGAGAAGGAGGTGTGGGAGCACGCACGCAACAGCGGGCGTAAAAAAAAATGTGGGCGCCGCTCGCGACGGCGTTGGCAAAAAAGAAAAAAAAAACACGCGGGGCGTTTCGCAGTTTCGCGGTGGCTGGCAGTGGGCCCGAGAGGCCGTCCGAGACGGCACGGGAGAAATTATCGCGAAACGAACGACTCGAGATGCCGTTGCCGCGGTCGCCGCGCCGGCTTGCGGATGGAATGGCTGGTCCACGGCCAACGCGCAGCACAGTGGGCTTGGGCAGGACCTCCGCGCGCGCGCGGGGCATGTGCGCGCCCGCGCGAGGACCGGTATTCCTTCTCTCTCTCCCTCTCTCTGATGAAGTGATGATGGCGGCTGCCGCTCGTGGGTGTTAGCTGTTCCTGCCGGGTTTTTTTAAGGTTTTCTGCCTGAACGTACGTGGAGTGATTGGGTTCTTCTGACGACGATGCTGCTGATGCCAGCTTCCCTCCCGTTCACTCTCGTGTTGTTACGTGACCTATCCGTTTACCGGCTGCTAATAATGATAACTAACGTACGTTTGCTTCTGTCCGTCGGGAGAAACGGCGAGAGATCGTTCCAAAAGGGAGTTTTTAGTATTTGGATTCGATGCGAACGTCGACAAAAATGGATGAGCCTGCCTTTCTGAGAGCGAAATCACCTCTGGGAGGTGTGGTGGTGGTGTCGTCGTGGTGGTCTTGACAAAGTCGCTTCGAGCGGCGGTTTCACTGACCGTGACCGTTGCTCAAATAAAAAAGTTGATTTTCGATACATTTCACAATCTCACCACATAAACCACCAAGTACGGAGTACTGTACCATCTAGTGCCTGCGCTAGCCAACGAATCGATGCACTACACTAATACTAGTCTTTGGGTTGGTGATCGGAAGTCGGTCAACCGTGGAAACATTCCGGGCTAGTGTCATCCTCGAAAGGAGAGGTATCACACGGAAGTTGCAACAGTCCAGAATTTTCTAATTCCCAAGTGTAAAAAATGACTTAGAAATTATACTGAAGTCAACTGGCACTATGCATGGACTGAATCAGTGATGTCGATTGAGAAACAAGTGGGTCGGAGTTGACGAAGTGCAGTGTTTGGATGCGCCGAGCAACCAGCGAATCACCATCTTGGCATACAAATGGCATGACGATCACATGTATGAACGGGGAGTGACAATTCTAGGCAATTAATGGATCGGACTTCCACAAGCAATGCAAGCAATCCTTATCGATCCCTCGTCACCTAGAGTTTACTAATCCAACCAACCGTCCGACTAAGTACTCGTCCCGTGATTGGTAATTGATTAACGTGCATTATTAGGTGCCTGAAGCACAGCTTAAACAACAGCTAGTAGTTCTCACTTGCATGTATGGACAGGACATGCGTCGTGTATGAGATCGCAGCAGATTTGGACATTTTATTACTGCTAGGCGCAACGGGCACATCACAACTACTCCCTTCGTCTCAAAATAATTGTCATTCTAGCCTTCTTTATTTGTTTCAAAATAATTGACATTCTCACTTCCTGATGCACATTTCTCTCTTCCTAATATACCTCTATCTCTATCTCTTTACTCCTCGTTTTCTGTGCATCCACCTTTTACACTTTTTTTTAATTTACATGCCAAACTTCAAAGTGTCAATTAAATTGGGATGGAGGGAGTAGTTTGTGGTGAACGAACAGGTCCACAACGCCGACTGTGGTCCACTATTGGAAGATTTGAATCTTTTATTACAACTGTGCTGTTGAGCTCATCCGTATGGCGTCATATATGCCATTTTCCCATAAGCGTGGGATTCTTGTAAAAACTAAAATGGGCTGCGAAATTCCTAAACGAGTTACTGAAACTAACAGAGGATAAAGAACCGTAGCAGCACTGCTCAACAGCAACGCTCGACGTGTTCTAGATCTCTTCGATTATTTTTTCTTCGCTCTACCACCAACTTAACTATGCACTTCAAATATCCTAACTATATCGGGGTAATCTGGATACGAAGTGATGGCACAAGAATCTGCCACCCTTTACGCCACTTGGCTTGAACGTCAAGCAGCTCATCCGTTTCGTCCGGATAGGTGGCGATCTTGGGCGAGGCAGGACGTCACCGACCACCAGAATTTTGAGCCCCCAACCAGCACTATCGCCCGCGCTTTACCCCTTCTCTTCTCTGATGCTCTCGGGGACCAACAGATTCTGATGGACGTTTTCCTCTCCCATCCTATCAAAGCGAGAAAACGGATCGCAAAAGAGTACGAAAGCAAATGCCGCAGGGAGAAAAGGCTCAAAGGATAGAGGCAAGCCAGCCAGCCAGCCTGCCTAGTGCAGCTGCCAGTGAAAGTTCCTGAATCATCTTTGGCTCACGAGACCCTTGGTGGATCAGGTCGTGGGCATGCGGTAGTAGCAATGGCATCGCAGCTCAAAAGGTAAAAGCTGACTTGGGTTTGTCTTTGTCATCTGGAAGCCTTTCTTGGACCTTGACTGCTCCTAATCATGGTCTGTTGAAGATTACTAGATGCATTGTACTAGAGAAAACCGAGAACAACATTGACATAATCCAGGAGTTATCTGGACAAGGAGGAACTGGACATGACATGATGCGCGCGAGATATATCCTAGTGGGTGGTCTGTCATGGGGCGTTTAGTGTGGGTAAAAGCTGTTTGGTACCTGAAGAAGAATCGAGGTGGCATAAGGATACGAAAGATTGCAGCTTAAAAGCGGGAACAAATGGAAGTGGCTTGAGAATCCACCAGAAAGAAAAGCTTCATGATGGTTTCCCAATTAGGTCCCAGCCCTATTCGCACGGAGAAAAGATTATGTACTAGCTGAACGATCATGTAGTTTCATGGTGTCAACTGTTCATTGGTTCAGGATGAGTATCCATTGATTTACCTTTCGCTTTAGCACTGAACTCATCGTCAGAGAAAGCTTCAGACTCACTGAACCCGACACTCCATGAAGCATCCATATCTATATAAAATATACAGACAAAATACCAACAAGCGCCAGTGGGAATCAACAGAAAAGGCAAGTATTCTCCCAATGATTGTCATTACACATACAGTTTGTTTCAACAAAGTACAGGCTAGAGACCCACTCCACATTCTTAAGTTGGGGCCAACAGCACAAGCATCCTTCTACACCGGCCCAAGAAATGCCCCACGCGCTAATTGTTTCCAGTTATATCGCGCGCATCTGCTGAGTCCAGACCTAATGGCGGAATCATCATCATATCGACCACCAACCACCCCAGTCATCCTGGGATTATTGATTTGGTTATAGTCTCTTCAAGCTCTTCTTCCTTGCATCCATCCTCTTCTTATCGACTGCAGTTGTAGCAGCATGTCGCTTGGGTGCCCCAGATGCTCCTACAACAGGATCAGACAGAGCAGCATTCTGATCCTGTGAGTTTGTACTCAGTGCTTTGGCCGCAGAGGTAGGCAATGCTCCTGGTGCCAAATGCATATTCTCACTGAGAACAGTATTAGACTGATCCACATTTAAAGCTGTGGTTGACTCAGAAATTGCTCCGCTCTTAGACTTATTCTTAGGTTTAAAAGCATGAATGCCGGTGTACAGCCTGCAAATAGAGCAAAGACCAATGACTCAGTAACTGGTTACAGCTTTGCGTATGTGACACTGCAGAGACTGACCGTCAGTTCAAAATTATCTAGTGTATCTGTCTACATTGATTGCATGTACAATCCAAATGATGCTTCACCAGTAAGTGAAAACATTCTATAAGCACTACTTCCTCCGGTTCAAAATGTAAGCATTCCAAGCATTTAAAAATTTGTCCACAATATAAGTATTTTGAGGGATAAGACAAAATCTGGTGGGTTGGTGGGTAGGTGAGGAATTGATGAGGTAGTGCAAAATGAGGGGTATATATGACTTTTCATAGCTTGACTATTTTGAAGTTTGAATGCTTGAAATGCTTATATTGTGAACTGGAGGAAGTAGCCCATATGATAATATGGAATTGAATGCTAACCTGGCATGCCGTGCATACTCCTCATAGTTTTCAAGCAGCATCTTTCCCGCTTGCTCGTTGAGAGCAGATTCGGGAAATGGTTCGATCAGAAGGCATCTCACTACCTGCCAAATGTGTCAACAAGCAATTTGTAGTAAGCAATCACACATGGTGACATCAGTTGGAACCTTGAGATAAATCGTATTTCAAAAATTGCTATAAGACAAATCAAAACAAGGTGCTACTTTGCACTGAGCTTCAAGCTTACCAGTAGAACATGTCTTAATCCAAGACTAGGATTCCAATCCTTCTTCAATGTATTCACACATATCTCACCACTAGTTGCTATGTTTGGATGGAAAATTTTTGTTAAGAAGAATCCTGCAAATTAGAGGAAAGGCGACTTTTCCAGTTCAAGGCATTTAATGCAGGAACTAAATCAAGTATGGATGATCATGAAAGTTTCAAAAGATAATGACCTTTCGGAGGAGACTGAGGAAAGTCACAAGATAATAACAACTTCATCCGGAATACTCCATTCTCATATGGTGTTCCAGCTGCACCACATTGAGATTCAGAATTTTTAAAAAAACAATGTTAGAAAGTAACTCGGTATAAAAAGGCAGAACATAGAATCTTCAAGGCACTTCAAGTTCCAAAATATGCATTACAAGAATGAGCAAGCTTCATAATACTTATACCTAGACAAACAGTATGCTACAAAGTCATGGAAAAACAGAATAGAACATTATATGCAACGCACGAACAATATCATGAACCAGACGGATCATGAATTATGATCAGCATATCAGCATGAAAATTTATTAATGAGAGGACCGAGATGGCGGTTCCTAGGTCTTGCTCTTCTCTTACCAGGACCCTCAATATCAGCAAAAATAGTTGTGAAGTCATCATCATTAACAGTAACTTTAATCCCTTCTGGAGGTGATTCATCAAGATTCTTCAGTTCTTTAGCCAACTGCCTGATGACATTTGGTGGGAGGTTCTCGTTGGTTGCCTTCAGTGATGTGAAAGTGCCATTAGAATCATGATACAGCACAGCTACTTCATACAACTCAGAAAATGTTAAGACTTCAGTACTCACCATGGAAGCAATAGGAGCCGACAGTTTGGTGCTTTGTTAACAACTTGATATTCTCAAATAGCACTCTCTGGGAACTAGAGCCTCAGCACTGTGCAGCTGCAAACAGTTTCTATGCATTAGATTTAGCTGCGTCCATATTGGATATAAAAATGATGAGATATACAATACAACATTCATAAAATTCCAACTATGACATCCAGTGCATTGGAACGAGGGTCTTGCCATCCCATGAAAAGCATATCATAGTGGCTTTAGGAAACTGTACATGCATTAAACTCATATTTTGCCTTCCTACACAACGTCTAGCTAAGTTAGTGTACGATGAGACAACATACTTACAGTTGCAGGGATGCAGCCACACTAAACAAAAACTATTTACAATATCCCATTGCGGTCTTAAGGCAAACTAGTGACTTAACAATGCTAGTCACTAGCAAATGGTTACAAACATACAAATGATGCCTATAAGTTTAGCCATGCTGGATATGATCATGTGTAACATAACGGATCAGTAAAAATAGCAATTTATTTATATTTTTTGTTTAAAAAATGAGCCATGCCCCTTTCCCTTACTGATAATAATGGAAAACAAGTTTACATCCATTTTATTACCTATAGGTATACAGCTGAAAAAAACAATTCATTTGTATAGCTGAGTATGTCTAGTACATTGCATGTCCCAAGTTATTGCAAACTTTCCTACTGTATAACGAGCTGTTTCTGCAGCTTGGCCTTAGCTCAGATACCTAAACATTCAAAGCAAACAATTCATACTAGTTACTAGATATACCAATTTCTGTAACCTCCAACTGTCCCCTCATTCAAGGGCATTGCGCTGTGCCTAACTGCTGTGAGATTTATTTAGTGCTTCTAAGAAATAACACTATTTAGCAACGCATGAGAGCTCCAAATACGCAACCAACATCTTAAACATGATAGTAGTAAATAACTGTACAGAGCATTTAGGCTAAGACATTGAAATGTCAACTTGATGGTAAGTAATGTACATTTGTCATCACTGCTTTCCCATCCCTATCTACCATAATTATGTAAAATCTAACAATGTGGCATCTCCAAGTTTATTTATGGAGTAAGCATATTGAGCAAAATAAATACCGAACAGAACAATGCCTAGACTCCTCGTAGATGAAAAGACACAGGCAATGCCAGGGGGATTACGTCTAGGAATAAGTCCCGCGCGTGCTCTATGTAGTTGCAGAACCCAACAAATTGTCACAGCAATACCAAAATGTCGCCTCTACTCCACAAACAAACTAGATTCAGACTGAATTTCCTTCTGACAATTCAGAACTACATGCCTTTGGTCAGAAATTAAATCTGGGTAAAGGTGAGACCAGCCAATCGATGAATCAATCGCAGCTTTCCTACGCTAGTGAAGCATTATCCAGGACAAATCCGAGATCAAATGGTAATCTGGTATATCATCGCCCTCCCCCCTCCAACAGAGAAAATAGGCAGCTCACCGGAGTAAAAGCAGGCAGGCGTCGCAGGATCAGGACTGGTACGAGACGGCTCCCTCTCCCTCCTCGCCGACTTGCAGCCGCCCGACCAAGCGAGAGGCTCGTAGGCAACGATCGCCCGGCGAGCGCGGCGGGATTCCCTCGGGTCGCAGCCCGCGGAGGAAGAGGCAATTGCAACGGAGGGCGGAAGGAGAGTCTCGTACAGCGGGGTTATATAAGAGGCAGCCGCGACGGCGGTCGGGGCGGTGGAGGCCTGGGCGGGGAATGTAGGATGAAACCCTAGTCGCGGAGGAGGGAGAAAAAGGCAGGTTGGCCAAAAGGGGCAGACGAGAGGAGACAGGAGAGGTCGAGAGGAGCGGAGGCGGGCAGCTCGTAGTAGGAGATTTGAGATTTGAGTCGGATTATTACCGATTTGGAAGTCCGCCGCGAGGCGCGATCAGAGTTCAGACCGCTGACACTGACACCGTTCATCCGGGGGCTTGTGGGACTTGCCAGCCGACGCGACTGTTCGCCGCGCCCTCATCGGCCTAGCCGTTGTTGGGCTTGGGCCTTGTCACACTGATTCGAAATCCCGGCGAGACGTCGTCGAGCGGGCTTGACCGCTTGACACCCTGGCTGAAGGGAAACCCGTCAGGCTCAAATCTTGACACCCTGGCTCGTAATAATCCTTTTATTTTCTGTCTATTTGTCTGTATGTTTACTGGTAATGGTGTAATTTCTCTCCAAAAACAAGATGCAAATTTTTTGCTTAGCTTATCGGCTTATCGCTTTTAACGATCGTTGGTTGCCACACCAATATCTGTGTAAAGGAGTAGTTCCAACCAAAGACAAATTAATTAAATAAAATTAGCATGGTAATAAGAATTGTTGCTTCTATAATAAAAACGAAACAATACAACACTTGTTTATTAATTGCTATTATGCTAAATTTTTATAGAGACTTGTTCATTTCTGTTTTGGTTTACGCCCACCACGTACCATTAAATATTTGTTTGGCACATGGCTTTATGGAGTGGACATAAAACTTAAAAGAAAACTTTTAGTGGGTGCTTATGTTCTTTGCTGGACAATTTAGCTAACCAGCAATGACATGGTTTTTTATAATATTTCAATAAAAACTTTTATGCAGGTACTTTACAAGGGAACACATTGGATCCGTTTTTAGAAGCAACTATAACAAAATGAAGAAGATAAACAAATGATGATTGATGCATGCCGACGTTTGGAGATATTGGCAATGCAAGTTTCCGTACATCATGGATGAAGTTTTAGTAATAGAATTGGTCTTTAATTATGTTTCTCTTGATACATTTGATGTTCTGGTCATTTGTGTCGTGAACGGTTCTAGTGTCAATTGGAGACGGATGCGCTGCTAATGGTTTGTAATAATGGCTGTAGCTTTAATAAGGTGCAAAGCCGGATTTTTTTTCATTATCTAAAAAAAATGAATCTGACGCACAGGTGTTAAAGTAGGTAAGGCATGCACTAACTATCGCTTGGCAAGAAACATGATTACATGAATCTGACGCACAAGTGGCAGGCTGGTTGATTGCATCAAAGAAGTGGGAGAAACAGAATATGCTGTTCGTATGACATTACATCATCGAAATGAGACATTACATGCTTCCAGTGCACTAACAGTTAGTCCCGAAGGACCCAGCTCAAATTATTCCCTTCCCGTCCATCACACAAGCACTACTTGCTCCCGAAATCCAGTTCAACAGATGCAAACTAATTTTTCTTCCGTTTCACTACGCATCTGTTGTGGCCGGCACATGAGAAAAATTGAATTCTTAACTACCAATGTCCATCACTAACCCAGCCTCCTCCAACAATGTTAATGCCTACAATCTCTTCAAACTCTTCTTCCGTGCATCCATCTTCTTCCTATCAACTGCAATTTTGGAAGGCATTGGGCCATCCTTCTTACGAGCTGCTGACGCTCCTACAGCAGGATCAGAAACAGTAGCATTCTGATCCTGCAAACTCGTACCAAATGCTCTGGTCGCAGAGGAAGTGGGTACTGTTGGAACAGATGGTGCATTCTCACTGAAAGCAGCACTAGACTGATCCACGTTCAGAGCTGTGGTTGACTCGGAAATAGCTCCGTTCTTGGATTTATTCTTAGGTTTAAGGGCATGGATACCGGTGTACAACCTGCATATGGAGTATGATAAAATTGTTAGTGTATATTTAGAAAATGGTCCACGTCCTGAACGTTGTGTGATTTAATTTTATTTTTTTGGCAAAAATGATCGTCTGTCCAAGGTTCAGTGTTGCTTCATAATTTCCTGATATTGTCCGTCCATTAAGAAAACATCCATGAGCCCTACTCCAAGTTGATAATATAATAAGTTGAAGGGCTGTGTGACTGACCTTGCATGCCGTGCATATTCCTCATAGTTTTCAAGTAACATCTTCCCAGCTTGCTCATTAAGTGCAGATTCAGGGAACGGTTCTATCAGAAGGCATCTAACTACCTGTCAGACACGTCCAACAATCCAACAAGCAACGTGTACTCAGTCTCCACCATGTTGTGAGTTGTGACAGCAGTTGGAACTTATTCCAGCTGGTCTACTAGATCAAATATTATATACTCTCTCTTTTTTTTTTTTGAGAATCCATCAAATGTTATAGACTTCAAGCTTACCAGAAGAACATGTCTTAATCCAAGTCCAGGATTCCAATCTTTCTTCAGTGTGTTTACACATATCTCACCACTAGTAGCTATGTTTGGATGAAAAATTTTAGTCAAGAAGAATCCTGCAAATTAAAGGACAGAGAAGAGGAGTTAATGCTTTAAAGAATTAAATGAAGTGCGGAGAATTTTGGAAGTCAGAAGATAACTACCTTTCGGGGGAGACTGAGGGAAATCATGAGACAATAATAGCTTCATCCGGAATACTCCGTTCTCATATGGAGTCCCCGCTATACGTGTGAAAATCGAAATTTCAGAGACAAAAGCAGACATAGAAAAAGTAAACTATTAAGCTACAAACAAACAAACATTTTGTTCGAAACGAGATAATAATGGAATGACAAAAAAGAAACCATAGTCGTTATACACAGAGCAGAACGATCGGCATAGCTGAGTAGAACAAATGTAAATCTAATAGAGCAAAGATTGAAATATTTGGCTTGAGTAAACTAAACTATCCAAAAAATAATGTTACCTGGGCCTTCAATGTCAGCACAAATAGTAGTAAAGTCATCATCATTGACGATAACGGTAATGCCTTCGGGAGGTGACTCATCAAGATTCTTAAGTTCTTTAGCCAACTGCCTGATGACATTTGGTGGGAGGTTCTCATTGGTTGCCTTCAGTGTCATATTCATACCATCAGAATCATGGAATACAAGAATAACTTATTAAACTGATGTTCTCTTTTAAAAAACCCATAACAAATCCCAAGATCATAAGAAAATTAATTACTCACCATGGAACCAATAATAGCAGATAGCTTTGGAGGCGTCTTTTTGGCAACTTTGCCAGAATATGACCTTTTAAGGCCACCAAGCACCTGCAAATCGCAACTCCCTGGAACCACAAGTAACCTAAGGAAACAAAATACATTGTGGTTCAGCATTTCAGGCAAAGCTTAATTTAGGTACAATACATACATATGTCCTATTATTCAAAAATTCCGTAATATATCATGAGCTTAATATCCAAACATCGTAACACCAAACAGAAAACTTCCTGCAAAATTATCAACTGTTATCCCATCACTCTGGCCCCTTGCACCACAAATTCATATTGTGCATTAGCATGAAATTCCAAGCAAACACAACTACTCAAACGATGTTACTAATTTAATTAATGCTGAAGTAAAATAAAACAGTGTTCAGTAACCTCCCCAGACGATGACTAGTGGTGCTTCTTAACCAGATCTTGAAGATAAGGAAGACAATAAATACAACTACGTAAGTGGCAATTTGGTGGCAAGTGTCAGTATATTCCTAGTCAGTGTAGCAGCCACATTTGTGCCAATCGAGGTAACTAAAAAAATTCTGATAAGTTAATTTGTCGATCATGGCCATAGAAAGAAAAGCACACAGCAGTGTGTTCTAAAAGTAGCAATCAACTCCTGCTCCTTCCCTCATTCCACTAATGCGTGTGAGTAAGCACATGCACCAGCCCACGCCCCCACAAACTCCTGCCTGGTCATCCTGAGTGAGAAGACTCTCCAATATGTCAATGCATTCAAGAGCTGGCCCTCTCGGGACTCAGGGAAATGTGTCTACCGATAAACTAGATTTGAGAAAGGCTAGCGCGATCAATTGGTCAGGCAATCAACACAAAAAAAAACAGTCCGGGCATCGAGCACGCAAGGACAGAAGCACATCCCAGCATCAAACCTCAGCACAGTCTAGAGGCTATCCCTGGCGAAATCAGAAATGTGTCACTGTCCAGAAACTGGAATTGGGGAAATGCAAAACCGACGAATCTATATAATAATCAACGATTCGTCGGCTACATTACCGAAACACCGGTGCGGATGGATCTGTGACTGATGCCTCTACCCCACAAAAAAATTGTCCGCCCTCCCGCCGCCGACCCAAGGCAGCCGCCATAGAACATACTACAAGGACGGCTCACTCTTCGCAGGTCGCATCGCCCCCCTAGTCACGTCTGCACCGCCGGTCGCGCGGAGCCGAGACCAACGCCGCAGGAAACTATAGAGGCAGGGCAGCGATTGATCGGAAACCGAAGTGCAGCCGCTTACCTCCAGGACAGGGCAGCGCAGGGGAGCCGCTCGACGGGAAATCGAGACGTCCGGCGGCCGGTAGGCGAGTCGCGGGCGGCGAGGAGGGGGCGCTTGGCGGCCGCCGCAGCCGCCGACCGAGTATCGGATGCTTTGGACGCGGGCTGTGGAGGAGGAAACCCTAGGCGTTGTGGAGACGCAAGGTGCTTCGGGCTTGGGACTGCGAAGGGGGGAGGCGAGCGCGAGAGGGAGGGGAGGAGGAAGGGAAGGGAAGGGAAGTGGTTGAGCCTTGATGAGGGAACCTACCGCTTGTCTGAAATGGTGGCGGAGGGACGCGCGCGGCTGATGATGGGACGAGAGATCCGACCGTTGACGGTTCCTGGGCCCCGCACGCGAACGGGCGGATGGAGCGGGCCCACGTGGGCGCGGCGCCGTCCACCGACGCGTTTGGTCTGGTACTCTGGTGCGAGCGTGACGCGCTAGCCGTTGGAGTTTGGGTCGTCTTCTAGATGGGGACGGATCGCGGAGGCGCGTCACGGGAAAATTGAAATCACGACGACAGGCAACGGGAAAATAACGGCACACGTTTCAGGTGTCGGCTAGAATCTGGTGACTTGTTGCAGGCCGAGGTCTGCTGCAGCCAACGACGTACTGTAGTAGTACTACAATTCTCGCAGGAATCTGTCACCCTTTTTTCATTCGATTTTTTTTTATTAATAAACTGTTGAGTTTTAGCCAAACCTGTTGCTGCGAGGTCGCGCCTCGCGAGGCCGTGTAGCACCGTCTACCCATCTCGAACTACACGTCGTCTGGAGTAAATAAAAGTGAGAAGGTTCAGATGCAACTTTTTTGCATGTCCACGCAAGCACAAAGCGACGGAGCCAGTTCAGACCCAGAACATTCTTCTGTTCCTGGACCTATCCATTCATTCATGTTTGGGCCAGCCGCAGTCCAAGCCAAAAGCTAGCTCGGTGCGACGCGGGCATGTCATGATCACGACGCGACTCGCACCTGAACCTCACGGCATCTTTCAACACACCATCACCAAACGCAACACACTCGTCGCAGGCTCACGGTACATTTGAGACTTGTTTTCAAGACGAACCCAAACTCATTCCAAAAAGAAGAAAAAAAAAAGATGAAACCAACGGTTAAAAAAAAAAACAAGTGAACGCCGGACAGACGCAACCCACAGCCACAGGACGGCCGAACGCCATGCAAAAGCAGGCAACCAGCGCCAGAGTCATTACGTTGAAACGCGCTGTACGTTTCTGCTCCCTCCAGCAGTCCAGTGTCCAGCCTTCCGTTCCACGCCCGGAATGACGATCTCGGTTGACGAGGCGCACCGGCAGCGCCAGATGAGACGAGACGAGATTCCTTCCCTCTCCATCCAATGAGAAAGAGAGAGAGAGAGAGAGATCAGTGACATCAGTCACGCGCGTGCGTGGGCACGGCAACCGCAACCAACCACGGAAGGCAGGCAGGGGAGGTGGTGCTTCATTGCGCGAGCCCCACCGGAGTTAACACGCGGAATCCCACTCCTACTACCACAGCTCTGCTTCGTTGCAGTCGAGGCCAAGAGAGAAGAAGGGATCATTCATTCATTCATTCATGGAGGGGTCGACGCTGTGCGGGAAGGAGGAGAAGGTGCTGGGCGTGCAGAAGGCGCCCGGGAGCTGCCCGTACTGCGGCGGCGGGGTGGCGGCCACCGACGTGGAGGCCAAGTGGGTGCTCTGCTTCCTGCCGCTCTGCCTCAAGAACAAGCGCAGGTTCGCCTGCACCGCCTGCGCACGCCGACTCGTCTCCTACCCCGCCATTCTACATGACTAGCTGGCAATCTGCTACTACCAGCTTGCAGCAGAGCAGGTCCTTCTCCTCTTCTTCTTCTCCACCATGCATCTTCGTCTGCAATTTAGATCCGTTCGCCGCCATCAGGTGAACTCTGTCGCTTCTTGACAGCTCATTCATTAATCCCGGCACAAACAATTGTAGTAATTTACTCTAGAGGCCTATTAAATTCTCTGTTATCTTGGTCTTTTTCGATCGATGTGACTTCATCCTGGTTGGTTCCTTACTAGTACATGCCATGCGAGTGGTACATTCGATCGATGCGCGCGTATTTTCGCTTCACTTGCTTAGCAAAAAAATCGCCGTGCCGATAAGCCCTCCAGGTTATCAGCGTGCGTGCGCCGGTGTGCGTCGCGATCGTGCGGTAGTTTGTGAATTGTGATTCGGCCTTGACTCTTGTGCACGGCAAAATCGGCAGTGTCACGGATCCATCGATAATGAAGGAGAGGTGATGAGCACAATCGCAAGTACTGTACATGTCGTGTCAGTTTTGTCCGCAAGAAAACGGATCTGCAGGTCCGGTGTCTCCGTCAGTTCAGGCGCTGTATCGACTTGCCAAATTCTCGGTCAGTCGTCTCTTCTTGGCCCACCTAATTTTCCTTTACATGGGCCTCCAGCCACGAAAGAAATCGACAGCCCGTATTCTACGAGGCCAGTCAGCCCACTTAAACTCGGCCCTCAGTCAGATCATCTACGCCTACGCGCGCGATCCGTCGTTCCTTTCCTTTGTCCTTTCCCAACCGGTTTACAGGCGAGGCAAGCAGATCAGAGAGAGAACCAGAACCGCCGCCGCCCGCTGTGCGATCTGTCTCGTTGTCTCCGTCCATGACCTGATGACCTTCCGGTGCCGTCCGGCGTGCACTGCCTGCACTGCCAACTTACTGCGGCTCAGCAGTTGGGCGCCTTACGCCTCCTACCACTCTGCCCGCCTTCCTCCGCAAGAGCTGAACTGCTGAACCCAAGTTTTCAGAGCTTCACATTGCGGAAAAATCCAAGGACAGACCCGCACTCATCCTAGACAGCGTACCTTTCTGTTCACATTCTTTTCGAACTATATAGTTTGGAGTAGGACGAAGATACGGACTAGTAGTAGTAATATTTTGATTATTTGTTCAGAGTTGAAATCGAAGACAGTACCCGTTGCAGACACCTAGGACTGACGAATTTCGGAATTTGTCATGTTCACGCGATGTTCTTCTGAAATATATCTTAGATGCATATCTTTCTTGAGATTCCAAGCCTGATGTGGAGTGCTTGACTAACCGGTGCAGTGCTATACTTATCATCCTCCAGACAGCCTGAGCTGGTCTAAGTGGTTAATTATTGGCGCTGCTTCCTTCGATTAGATTCCATTGACTGACTTCTACAGACTCAATTAACTTTTGCTGGCATTTGGAGTTCTGGTTCAATCCGTGAAGTACACGACTTTGGAAGAATACTAGTAGTATATTCTGAATTAGGTAAAATAGTGTAACACCGAACCCAGTTGCACTCCAATTTACCCAGCACCTTTCGCCAATGTTCCAGGCCTTGAAGGCGGCCTTCATGGGGAAAGATGGTTAAATAATAACCACCCTGAAGAGATCAGTTTCTGAAAGGTTTCAGACTTCGATCAATCTTTTTTGACTATCATGCATGCTCCATGAAACAAAAGGACAACCCACTTGCAGCAAAAAACATTAAACTCGAGAGCCTTCACATGCATGTGAGCAGACCATCTACCTAAAAGATTTGACCCTCTTACAGTTAAGCCACCATTAAACAACCAATCACTCTGTCAGCCAGACAAGAGCCATGGCAAGCCGATAAACAATCATCAGAAGATGCTTCCTCATGTGGTCCTCCACTGCTGAACCCCTAGAACCTAGCGCATCTATGCATGCATTGCTTTGGACTCATCAATGCAAGCTGCGTAACACCTTTACAACACCAATAAATTAACAACGCTGTAACTAGATAGCTAAACCGTCATGGCAGATGCAGCTTCAGAGTTGAAAGATCTTCACACGCAGGGACTGAATCGAAGCAAGCCGTGTGATCCAGCTCGCTGTCCAAAGCCGTCAGGGTGGATTGGTCTCATCTTGCCATGAGATGTGGGGACAGGTGAACACTAATCTTAGAACTTGTGTCTAAGATCAGGCAAGATTGTGCAGATCATGTCGCTCTGCAGACAAAGGAATCAACTGATGGGACGAATCTTCAGCACCAACTTGCCAAATTAACGGTTGGATTCTTCGTACTTAAAGTCCTAACCTTTACTTTGGATCTAAAACAGTAGTAGCAAAATAAAAAATAAAAAATTGGAATCAAGGATGTTTTTTCCTCTGCATTTCTCTCTAGGGTCCTACTTAGCTCCCCCTAATTCTCTGCTTCTCATCTTCAGGTCTTCAGGATATCCTATTAAGCTTCCTCTTTACGTTCATCGCTAGAATTAATCCTAGAATCCTACTTCTTCCTACCAGCCTGCTGCCTTCTTCAAGAAATCTATATCCCAAGAAGAACATAGTAAAGTATCGTGATCGGAAGCGCGATGAGCATCCCAAAAATAACCCTGAACAATTAACAAAGATGAAAGATATTAGATACCGTGTGAAATGTATCTGGCAGGTTAAATGACAGAAACTTTAAGCTTCCAACTACTTACGCCGTGCTAAGTATTTGAGGATGGCAGTTGTACTCCTTGGCGAAAACGAATGGCACGATGCCTTGTGGAAGTGCAGCCTGTTGATCAATCACAAATTCCAATTTACAATCATCAGTATGATATTTTGTTTTCTTTTTTCTAAGCCCCAAGAAAGAATTAGAACACGGTAAGGAGGTGTTTGTGCCAACCTGAACAATGGCAACGTGCAGGAGAACTCCCCGGAGCCCAATGGCAATTGAGGTAGCGGCAATCACAGCCGGACCCGTCAAGAACCTCACCGCCATAGCAAATGTGGCCACCCTCTTACCACAAGAGATGATCTTAGGTTGCAGTGCCATGAACAGACCTGGATTACATAAACGCAAGTCAGAATTTCATGATTCTAGTAAGAAAGAACAAAAATGTATCACATTGTCAGTGCTCGGTACCTAAGCTGAACATAGCCATTCCGAGCCCTGCATCTGACAGTATCGAAATGGATCCCTTTATAATCGATGGCATCTGGATGTTCCACCTGAAATTTCATCAGAAATAAAAAATGCGTCAAAAACAGTCACAGGTTAATCTTAATCAGCCACATGTATGATAGGGGAGAATCGATGTCACAGATGCGTGTCGCATGTGCCCCTCTATCCTAGAAATGCTTGCTGTTTACAGCTTCCTCTAGATGCTCCATGCGTCTCATATTAGTAAACTAAACAAAATAGTACAAACGATTCATGCATATAATTGTTCTCCTTCAAGCACCGATGCATCGTGCATTTAGTCTGCGTGGATAGGGACAAACGCGGCAGTCGCAGCTGATTTGGTCTGCTGGATGCTACAAAACTCCGGGTCGCACTCACATAAGACCTGCATCTACGTGCATCCGTGCATGTGCCAGATCCGAGACCGACGTAATCTCATGTGCTCTCACATGCAAACGCTACTACTAATCCTACGATTACAAGCAACCTAGCTAGTGTTGAACGACGAGACATGGCAATCTAGATTTGGACCCAGTCAATTATATTGGCGCACTGTACTAGTACTAGTTAATTCGAGCTCCGTTATATATTTAGAACGCCTGAATATTATTTCCTGAATGAATCTTGTGGAGATTTAAGTGCTTCCTATCCTAGTTAGTAAATGAATGGTTTGTGTTGGCACGAGAACAATAGGCGATGGGTGGGAACGTGTTTGAGATTTGCACCTGAAGGAGACGAGGGACCAGATGAGTCCGATGAGGCTGGAGTAGGTGTTTGGGTTCCGGATGAGCTTCCTCCAGACCATGATGAGGATGAGGCGCGTCATGACGCTCGCGGGCGGCATCGGGTGCGCGGCCTCGGCCAGCCCCGGCGCGTCGGCGCCCTTCTTGCGCGGCGCCACGTACGGCGACCCCGACACGGGGAACTTGGCGGCCATGCCCGTCGCGGGGCTCTTGTTGAGCCCGTCCTCGATCTCCACGTCGCTGGCCGGGTCCTGCTTCTTCACCGGAGTCACAGAGCCACTCACACCTGATGATTGAATGAAGTGCACACACGCCATTAATATCGTTGCATCTTCTTGAACCGTTGATGGTAAAATACGAGTACCTTTTGACGGTGTGGCGCCATCGACTGGCGCGGCGGCCGTGGTCGGAAGAGGAGCCGCAGCAGCGAAGTCGGTGGCGGCGGCGTGGTTGACTGCGTTGCGGAGGTTGGCCTCGGACACGGGCGACGCGCTGGAGCTCCACACGAACATGTGCAGCTCCTTGTTTGAGTTGGAGTTGGACCCACCGAGCTCCTTCTTCCGCGGCGGGGGCATCATCATCATGCCGGGGTTGGGCGCCGGGTACGCCGCAGTCGCATCTTTCCCCGACGACGCGAACTTGTTGGCCACCTGCTCGTCGAGCCCGGCCTGCTGCGCGCGCGGCTGGGCCAACGGGCTTGCCATCTTGCTCCCGTTGAACATGGCGTAGAAGTCCGACTGGTTGAAGCTGGACCCACGCGGCGTGGGCTCCCTCGACGTCTGCAGCGAGTAGATCTCGACGCCGGTGAGGTTGGACGCGCGCGGGGTCATTGCCGACGACCCGTACGGCCGGTGCAGCGACACCCCCGACCGTGCTCGGCCGCCGCCTCCAGTGGTGGAGGCGGAGGCGGAGCGGCGGATGACGACGTGGACCCGGCCGTCGTGGCCCACCTCGGCGTCGGCCTGCAGCGGCTCGCGGCCGTTGAGGGAGACCACGTCGGAGTCGACACGGAACGAGGCGATGCTGGCGCCCACGTCGGGCGGGAACTGCTCCGAGATGAGCGCCTTGGCGCCGCGGTACTCGAACAGGAACAGCATCAGCGTGTACCAGATCACGCTCTGCAGCACCACGATCTGGACCATGAGGGAGCCCGAGAAGTCGCCGTACATGGCGCGGAGCAGCGGGATGCCCATCACCAGCGTGTTGGGCAGCGTGGAAAGGGAGAAGAGCGTGATGGTCCAGTCCAGGGACGCCGCGCCGCCACCGCGCCGGTACCGGGACAGCACGTTGTGCCAGATGGCCAGCGCCGCCAGGATCACCAGCTTCTGCAGCGAGTCGGCGGCGAGGAAACGGTAGTGCATCGCGTAGGGGTCGTTGGAGGAGATGAAGTGGAAGGAGAGGAGGGGGACGGCGAACACGGCCACGAACCGGTTGATGCCGGAGCACTGGTCAGGGGTGAAGATGCCCCACCACCGGACGGAACCGTACGCCAGGAACATGGCCACGTACAGCGGCACGATCGCCGCAAGGACGTCGTAGATGTCGCGACCGGTGATCATTTTCTCGATCTGCGGTGGTAGAGGAGTTTCTTCTTCTTCTTCCTGGCCGGGTTTATTTCATCACACAAGAGCTGACCGATCTGCTAGCTGACGCTATAAAGACGCCGCTAACAAGTAAGCGAAGTGAAGAGTGGAAGGGAGGGTTATATAGGAAGCTATGCTGATTACAAGGTTGTTAATAGGATAATCGCATCACTAGTACTACCCCCTACTCAATTAATTAATTACGTGTGAAGAGTAGAGAGAATCCAAGGAGCGTACACACACTTGCAGGCTTGGTGCCTGCAAACACTGCCGTGCTCCTTGCATTGTGCGGCGCTACGGCTACTTGTAGTCTTGTGCTACTGCCTCTGAGCCCTAAGCTAAGCTACACAAGAGTAATTTCATGCTAACCTCGAGTCTCTAGCTCCAGCTAGCTAGTAAGCTCGTGCTCTATTGAAACACGACCCCCATGTTGACATATGGAGGACAGACGTAGCAGGCGCCTAAAGCCGCCTCGCTACGAACGTAAAATATATAGGTGAGTCGATCGAAGCCGCTCGATCAAGAAGAAATAACAGATAGGATTATTGCAGCCAGCCGTTCGGCATGTATGTGCCGCACGCGTACGACCAGAGATGGGCTCGGGCGCTTGGCCGGATCGCTGCTACAGTACCGTCACGGTTGCACGACACGCACCGACATGGCATTCGTGCTGTCTGTCGGACTGCAGAATAATAACAACCGTTACAGATTGTTCTTTAGCAGTTTTATTTACGGTTTACCGTTTCTTAATCCTGTGGCGCCGTCAATGGAGTGATATTGCACCAGAGCAGGAACTTGAATTGAGATGTACTACAGAGTTATTATAACGAGAGTACTCGTAGTCAACTGCTCTGTTTCTGAAAAGTCAAACCAGAGCTATATCCAGGGGGCGCTGGCAATTATATAAATAACCAAATTCATAGTTGAATTAGCCGTTGAGTCTCGAATACATGTGGCAGTAGCAACTGTATCATCGCAAAGTACTACTGTAGTAGTACTTTATACTGATCTTATGATCTGAGTGATATATGTGTGCGTTTACAATACGAGGTGACGTACTAGTACAAAGAAGAATACTCCCCCGACATGTTGTGTTGTCCACGAGGAGGTGCTGCTTATCTTCCTCCTAGGGCCGTGCATTTGCCATGGCCAACGGCCGAATTAGAGACGAAGAACCTTTTGCGCAGGACACTCAAAGGCATCACGCATCCGCATCAGATTACTACTATACACTAAAGTTTATTTAATCACATGGTTGGCTGAAGTTGACTTTGCCAACGAAATGGAAAGGGCTTCTAGATTACTGAGATCGCCGTGCTGCCAGGTCGTTGGTGGTTCTCACTAGGCAAAAGCCAGTGGGTTCAGTGATCAGGGCCGTCCGATCAGTTCCTTTGCACGGCCGACGTCGGCGGATGACATATTGTCATGTCAAACCAGTAGTACAAGGTTTAGCCTTCTCTTCACACCAGGCTTGACACAAGCCAAGTAATCTTTGGCTGTCAGGATTAGTATAACCAAGGCAGTGCTGGGTAGGTTGGGGGCCGCGTCCTCTCGGGTCAGGCAGGCAGAGGCAGGCCTGCCGGCCGTGTGACCGTGGTTGTCTTTGCAGCGGCAGACACCCGCCCACAGCTGCCGCTGCCGCCGAATCCGGCGGTGCATATGCGCCTCTGATTGCGTCCGCGTGTGGTGTTCATTAGGTTAGTAGCATTATTCTATATGATGCACGCGTATGTTGGATGGAGTTTGGCCGGTTTGGATGTCTCAAGAGTAGTAAAGCAAGTGTGATTTTTTGAAGTTGATTGTGTGTAACGTTTGCATTGTCTGGAGATGTGGGATGATCCTCAGAACATTGTTGTGTGCCTTTTGCGTGTACTTTTCCTGACTTGAAAAATCCCAAATGTCAAAACCGGCCTGGTCGTTTGCCCATGAGAGGAGATGCTATTGCTCCCTCCGGCGAGAACGTGAAGTTTCTCAAATATCTTGCGATTATTAGCACATACTCCTCCTACCTACAAAGCTACGGTACATGCTACATGCTGCACATACGGAAATATATTTTGACTGCATAATATATTCTCTTCTCATTTTACGCAAAAACTGCACAGGAGGCTGTACTTTTTTTTTTAAAAAAATAAAATCCAAGGAGACTTTAAAGAGCAGAAGTATGATAGGTCAAGAATAGTTTTTTAGGGGAAGGCCCAGAATAGTTGGCGTAGCCCATGTCCAATAGGACGAGAATTACGAATGTTAGCCCGCCCGCAGGGCCCAAATTAAAGCGAACTCGGCAACAGCTCATCTTGTTCGTAAATGGGCTAGGCTGACAATCACAATAATAACGGGACCGGGCAAAAGGCTACCCACCTTGTTTCCTGTAAGGCCGGTTAGCTCCATCCGCCATGGACCATTACAGGCCCATTAGTTCTGAAAATACATCGACGCTGGATTCTTTCTTTTTCAAATGTTTGGATTGAAAACCGTTATCCGCATCTGAAAGTAAATCAATTTACAGTACTCCTGCTATGTGTTGTTGCATCAAAAATATTCCGTTCCAGACAACCTACAGTAGCTACCATAAAAAATTGTGCACTACTGACGGGAGGTGACACCCGTCCGTTCCGTGTCAAGCATCCACCGAGCAAGTCACAGGCAACCGAGCTGCGCCGAGCGCTACCAAGCAAAGCTATTCTATGAAGCAGCCTATTCTACTCCGTATCAAGCAAGCAGCATCGAGCAGCTAGCTGCGCGCTGCACCCTTTTAGCCATGTGCCGGTGCCGCCCGTAGCATTGCAACAGTGCGGTCGCCTGCAGCCGCGCGTGACAGCGGCGACACGTCGTCCCCACAGGCTGACACACACCACGCTGGAGTCATCCATTCACCAGTTCGCTTTCACAGCTCGATACAACCTCCCTTCCTGCTGCAGCTAAGCAACAGGTACGTACCTAACTCCCGCACTGTTGCGTGCCGGCTCCACCCCACGTTCCTGACCTTTTCCGGTCTCTCTCTCTCTCTCTCTGTGTGTGTCTGTCTGCACACTCCACAGTGCTGGAATGGAGAAACGCGCAGACTTCATCAGGCCGTGCAGGCAGGCACACAGCAACTGCACAGGTCACCCGTCGAATACCGTTGCAGCCGGCTCAGTGGAATCCGTCGATATCATGGTGAGGCAAGCGAGGAGGAGATCATCATCGATCGCCGCCCGCGACAGCACCCGCTCTTGGCCAGACTCTGCTTGGCGGCACCCGCTCCGTGCGCGCATGATGGCGATCGGTGACTGACTGGCAGAGGACGACGACTACACAGCGAGCAGCGTCACCAGCTAGCTCTTCTGCCGTGTCCCGGTCTGACGGGCAGCACAATTTTCCCCGGCCCTTGATTGAAACGATCCACCACCTAATTAAGCGTTCTACGCCTACTAATTTTAGGTCGCGGCTTGTCGTCTTCTGATTATGCGGCAGACGACAGGGGCTTTCATATAGAGAAACACAGCCTTTCTGGGGTCTCAACAAAATCTCTCCGCTTTAGTGGTTATTATCACACTCCACTCAATTGAGGGGAAATTGGCTTTAGTTGTTGGTTGACCGATCCACTGATAATAATGCAAGCGGAGAGATTGATTGTTGCCATCTTCTCGTTTGGCCCCTTGCTTCAGCTCTCTGTTGTTTGTTAATGTCAGTGGCCTGCACCACTGCAGTGCGTGGGCATATCTCTGCTTAATATACAGTATATTTTGTACAATTAATCGGTGGGGTTTTCCATCAGAAAATCTACCTTTTTGGCCTGGCACATCCATCGCCCCCCTTTTTCTTCAATGAAAGCTTACTTTTTGAATAATATGTCATATCAGAGGTTATTGAAATATGCAGCTTTTCCATGAATTATGACGGTCCAGAAATCTAAAATAGATCCTTACCTTTTGTAGACATGACAATGTGTATGAAATAAACATTGATTTTTTTATCTGATCTTGCCCTTTCCAGGTAGGACGTTATTAATCTCTTTGACACCAAATGCATATACTACAACCTTTTACTATTGGGCGAAATGAATATTATGGGTGTGTTCGTTTCCTACACACTAAATTTCAGTCATGTTATATTGAATATTAGGATACTAATTAAAAATAATAAATATAAACTATGAAATATATTAAGCTTAATTAGATAATGATTAGACAATATGATACTACTGTAAACAACTAATAATAATAATTTAATTAAGCTTCATAGAATTATCTCACAAATTAGCCTCTACATATATTATTAGTTTTATATTTAGTCACCTTATTTAGTGTTTGAAGGATTAATTTAACAATACAAAAATTTAGACCACAGAAAACAAATACAACATAGTAAAACTCAAAGCCGATGATAGAAGTCATTCAGGGGTCAAGTCGGCTAGAAGGTATGACATCTTATTTGTATAAAAAGTTAAAAACCATAAAGGTTAAAAGATAGTACTTGGAATAGCTCAGAATATCGACAGGAAGGTTATAATTTACGAACGCTGATTAATTTGCTCAACGTCGTACACGCAACCACGTTGCCCATTCCATGCAAATCACGATCGTCCACATGCCGCGGACGACCCCTCTGTCATGGCTGAACAAAAATTACTACTACGAAGGAGAGATCTCGGATAAGGCTGGGATCGAAAGAAGGAATCGTGTATGATCCATGGGTTCGACCGTGGATTCAGCTTGAGCAGAGGAATAAACTAGGGCGTTGCGCCTGCCTCGGATCTCGCGCCCTCAAATGTTGCATGTGCGTGCCTCCTTACGCTAGGGCATGGCGCTAATACGGTAGCATTAGTTTTTTACCTGATCAGAGATCGACAATCATTCGGATCTTACTGGGAGGTTCATTCCTTTGGTTAAAGCTAAGAGAGGGTACAGAACGTCATGGGACAAATTATCACAGCCTGCTGAAAACTGTTCTAGATCGATCTGCTTCATGTAATCAGCTCTAACAATCTGCTGTTAACAATTATCCCTGTGATTTGTGCTAAATAGCATCAATAATTGTCCTTGGCGATGCTAACTCTAGGTGTTGTATTTATGAATAATTATTCTTTCGGTCTCTCAGAGGTATTTATAAGGGTAAGATGTGTGTGCGTGTGTTCATAGGGACGAGTACTCGTATGTGTATGAATATGTGCATCTGTACTATGTTCAATTCGGAAAAAAAAATGCTACCTCCAGGTGACGCACTCAGTCTAACGACACTATTGTTTGGTAAGTATCGGATAAAAGCAAAGCAAAAAGATAGTTTCTTTTCTTTTCGACAGAGAGTAACCTAGAAGCTAGAGTTAGGTTAACCACAGTGGTTATTAGCGAGGGATTTTGCTGCTGGATCAACCACAAGCAGGCATATACGTACCAACTTGTTGCGTAGCTGGTAGCAGTACTTTTGGATCAAGAAAAACACATGGAAGCAGCAGGACTGGAGTGGTGGCTCTTGTCTGTTTCTGCATGCGGAGGTAGGGCAAAGCCACCGATGATCGCTGTCATGGATGCTGCAGATGAGTATCCGATGTTTGGATGCTAGCTGCTACTGCTTGGCGCATACTGCTCGTACCGAGATACCGTCGTTAACCTTAACGAATAACGACAGGGGATTAGGAAGGCTGGTTAGTAGGGTGGTTACTATATAAGTATTAGTAGACCGTATCTCCGCCGTAAGCCAGGGTCTAATTGGTTTGGAATTTAATTTGACTTGGAGCAAGGTCTTGGCCAGGAGAGTCAAATGGTGTGTTGTGGCCTGTAAGGCTGTAACTTGTGTTGCACGTTCCGAAGTAGCTGCAGTCCTGCAGGATCGGACATGTCAAGAAGTACCGAGTTCAGTTCAGCCAGGGGAAAAGGGAAACCAAACCAGTTCTTGAAAGCAGCCATATGTTTCCATTCAGCTGCACCTGTCAGTCAGACAGTCACACGTCCGATGACATATATCACATATTCCTTGAAACCTAAGAGACTTTTTGGTTTTCTCACAAACAGGTATAAAAGGGACTTGTTAATTTTCAGCTGACTACTTTGAGTCATCGAATTTAGATCCAATAATTTATAATTATTATATAGGATTTAAAAAAAATCAAAACCATAAATTAACAAATTGTTGATTGAAAGATAGGAAATATGGATATAAAATGTTTATTTTCGCGGAGACAAATATTTGCAAAAAAAAAAGACAGTCATACATGGCGCTGAAATGGATGAAGCAGTAGCAAGATCGACCTCCTTTCTCCTGGCAATGACGTGTCACGGTGCCACACGACATGCAGCAGTGAGCGCAAGTGGCGTCGAATTAGATGAATCGGGGCCCGTACGTAAGTGCCATGTGCAAGTATTTATTTAACCGTTTCAAAAAATATTGTATTTATTTTAATACTCGCTCAATACGCGTGGAGCCCCAAAACCTGCCATGAATCGTAAAGAAACAAAAGCGGTTAGGTGGCGCACCTAGCTTAACCAGTTAACCGTACGCTAACAGTACGTACCACCAAACCTTGCACACTTCGCTTATTTTTAGGGCGGGAAACGTAGAATGTGAGTAGTCACTTTCTAGTGAACGAGTGGTCCTAACCTCTTGTACGATGATATTACAGAGCACACACACATATTAATATTATTGCCTTTTCTACTGTACCTTTTCTTTCAGGCTAATGGTCCCTTGATCTGATACAAGGTATATATGCATATGTAAGCACACACCTACGATCATTACTTGGAGGTGTGCAAAGTAAGCAAATTAATAATAAGCTCCAAAAAAAAGGTAAATAATACGGGCATTTCCACTTGAACACAGTACAAGAATTTCGATCCCGACGGGACAGAATTGCACACGATATTTTACTTCTACTAGTGTAGGTGAATCCTATTTCTGATTTTTTTCTGAACTAAGACTTAACTTTCATGTTATTGGAGACGCTTTAAAGATGTCTTTAGTTAGTTTACATACTTGCCATTGTGTGTGGTTCAGTGATTGTGCCATCCTCGCAAAACATATATCCTTTTGTTTTTAGTAGTAGTACATCCACTGCAATCCGGTGGAATTGAACATCCTTCGATCATTGCCAATGTCTTGAATTCAGTGGAGAATTATTTGAAACTTTTACTGACAATCGGCCAATTTCGACTGGGATTCCGGCTGTCGGGTCCAAACAAAACACGCCTTGGAATTCAGATCGTCGAACGTCATGCACAGTGCTGTACGTTCATGCTCAGTGTTTTGTTAGTACATATAGTACGCGTATGCGGGCCTCTTGATGCAGATTCATAGCTCCAATTTGCCGGATGAATTAAACTCAATGCAAACGACTGCTGGTTCTCTAGACCCTGCTGCTATACTTTCTGCTTGATTCCTCTCTCCCTGCCACACAACTGTGCGTGCTCAACGGCTCCCACACGCATGCGTATTCACTAATATATCAACAGTACATTGGATTTATAAATACACTCATCCTATGTTTGTGTTATTAGAATGTTGTCGTTCTCGTGTGCTATGCTAGCTAGCAGTGATATCATGCATTCTCGATGTATATATTTATTCAATAAATAATACAGTTAGAATCGATCATGCAACTTTCATACATTAGTTTTGATGTGTTTCAACCTGCAAATTAAAAGTAGCTCACATTTGCAAATAAACTGTTATATAAACCCGGGCCAACATGTTTCGTCACAAGGTGGTCCTAGGATAGACGAATCAATGAGGAAGTTAAGAAATGCATGGGTCACCTTCAACTTCACGCATGCATGGGTCGATTAGTTGGCAATCCTAGACAGGACTGCAGCCATAGTTGCTACCATTCCAGTGTGAATTCATTTGGTCCCAACAAAGATAGACGTAGAAATTTATGGTGACTATATAAGAAGACCCAGACAGAGAGATATAGAAGTGTCACTCACAACTCATAGCAGCTGGCCTTGATGGCTAATCAAGAGGCCATCTAAACTTTTGTTTGGATTGGATCGATCCAAAGGAAGAGTCAAGAGTTATTTGGAGGGAAATGTACTTGATCTGGAACGTGCACATGCCTAATTAGAAGCATTGAATTCGTTGTGGTTTTACTCTTTGTTCGCTGTTGTTCCTGCATCCTGCTGTTTTTCCTGTCCTGGTTTCATGGTCTTCCCTGGCTGGGAGTACTGCGGCTGTTGCTCCTTGTTAGTGCGACACGTAAAAGCCTTAACTAAAAATTTATTATGTCGGCATTAACCTTAATTTGTCGCAAAGCTTTGAACTAACTCCAAAAAGCGGATGAAACAACAATGGCCATGTGTCCCAAACAGTAAGCAGATGATATGAAGACTAGAGCTACATGGAGTTGGAGGGATGGAAGAATGATGGCAGGTAAAAACCGGCGCTGAAATCTAGAAGCTCACTGCACTGTAATTCTTCTGGCCGGCCTGGGCTCTCGCGTGTCTGCACGCCTGACGAAAATGATTCACGCATTAAAAAAGGCTGGCGGGCCTGAGACTGAGATGGTTCGGAACTCGGAAGACAATGGCGTGCTGGATGCTGCTTGCAGAGGATGATCCGATCCGACCCGACCCGAGTGCATGCAGATCCTGGGTTGCCCTTCATCTCGCTCGTTGCCAACCTCTATTCTTCCTTGTCTCGTCTCACCAACAAACATGACAGCGTGGCGTCCATATACGCCATTAAATTTGCAGGTAAGCTTGAATGCTTAACTGCTCCCGCAACGAGATGGTGATGCGCATCAGCGCATGGATCGTCCGTACGGCCGAGCAGCCTACGTGCCTGCCTGCATGCAGAAGTGGCCAAAAAATAGCCCCGGCGTCTGTCGGAGATGGAGACATATCCTGTTTTGAGGCTTAATGGCTGCCATACCCGACGTTATGACCTGCCCTAATTCAAAGCTAGTATTTGCTGCGTGTTCGTTCCTTGTCTTCGATCTGTTGTGAGTAAAATGGTGTTGGATTTTCTCATCATTTCAGGCAACTACTGTGTGCATAAGGCACCAGAATCTTATCATATTAGTAGCTACTAGTATAATCTGTTCGGCCGTTTGAATTGCTTGATATACTTGCATTGTTCAAGCAAAAACACGTGTCATCATCAAGAAGTACATATATACTTGTTTCTTTTGTTATGTAGATGAAAATGCCTCTTCTCCAGGACTCATTGAACTAGACACGATGGAAGCATTACTGGCACATGCCGAAAATTATCAGCCCCCTGCCCCACAGGTGGCGATGTGCAGCCCACTCCGGCAACACGAGCGGGACCTACATGAATGTGTCCCCAGTGGAAAGGCCTAAAGGGAGAGGGAGAGAGAAAGCAGCAAACTGTTACGAGCCATGACACGGCCACACGAACCAGCTAGAGCCAGTTAAAGCTACCTTCAACTCCTATTTGGCTCCGAGTCCTTTTCACCACTTGCAACTGCTCACATTCCCGTAATTTCCTTCACTTTTCTGTTACTACATATTTCCCCCTTTTTCTTGATGTGAAATGGGAAGCGTTGTTGAAAGTGTCCATATAAACATACAGAGAGCAAACAAAGAATCCGTTGAACAAAGCAAAATGAACACGTCGTTAGATTGAGAGAAATTGGAGTGTTACTATAGTAGTTGTGGAACGAGTTCATATCTTCCAGCCAGACATATTGATGAGACTCATCTAACCTGCTGAAAGGCAGTACTAATTTCCAGTCCTATTAACAGTGGACTTCGCATTAGCATTAATTAGCTATATGAACAGACGTGCATGGTACCAGTATATAGCAGCAGTATGCATGCATTGAAAACTTCCACTGTGGCCTGGTAACACGCTACACTACGTCGAACAATATTCCTGATGAGGCTGTTAATTTGTCTACTACTTTTTGGTTTTAGGAGACTTTAGCATGTCCACTAGCTAGTTATTACAGCGGCCTTAATGAACAGCCGCAATTGGTCTTTCGAGAAAAAAAAAATGATGAACAACCGCAGTTCGTTCAGTTCCAGTATGGTGGAAGAAGCAGCAGCAGCATGGAAGCTGTTCGCAGACGGTGGTGCGCAGTAAAAATTCCGGCGCGCGCACGGCCGGCTTGCTGCATCCACCTGTGGCCGGTTGCTGATTCATGCATCTGATACGGACTAAATTATTCTTGCTGGTGCGCAGAGAGAGAAGATCGATGAACTAACCAGAGCTGAGGGTGCGATCTACTCGTTCCGATCCAAAAGTTTCACCAGCCACTCTCTCTCATCCAGCCCACAATCATTTGCACCACACACCCTATAGCTTCTCTCTCTCTTTCTCTACCCTCTCACTCAAATGACTATTTAACATGCAGCCTTTTGTTTTTGCAGCTGCCTGCCTCCATATAATCCTGCTGCCTTCTCTCTCCCTCCTTTAGTCGTTCCCCCCTTGCCATCATCATCGCCTCCATCGCCTCACTGTCACGCCTGCCGGCCCTCCTCCTCCTCCTCTCTTTCGATCCCCTCCTCCTTTTACACCACTACAAAAGAGCACGAGCTCACTCCTTGCGAGCTAGCTGCTGTTCATCACAATTCACTACCCAGCACTGGTTTTGTTGGCCTAGCCGGCTGGTCCTTGCCGCGAGCGCGCTAGCTAAGCTCCGTGGTACTTCTAGCTAGCTAGATTCCATGGGCCTCGAGCTCGAGCTGTCTGATTGACCGCCGTGATCCGGCCGATCCGGACAGAAGTGGGCAGCGAGGACGGCGAAGACGCTGCCGGCACCGGCTGCGTCACGCCGACGGCAGCAACAGTGATCTCCAACCTCAAGCCGCCGCCGCAAAGTGGCGTCGACGACGTTGACGCCGGCTGCGTCACGCCGAGGTCAGTGACCTCCTCCTTGCCAGCGCTGGACGGTGACGTCGTCGTCGACGACAACAACACCGGCTGCGTCACGCCGACGGCAGCGTCGATTCCCACCACGCCGCGACGGGGCGTCGCCGTCGTCGTCGTCGACGACGACGCCAGCTTCGTGACGCCGATGTCCGCGGCGAGGTCGCCCGTCGCCGCCAAGAGGAAGAACTGCGGCGGCGGCGGCGGCCCGTCCCTGAAGCGATGCTTCTTCCCCGTCCCGCGCGACCTCACCAAGATCTTCGTGGCGCGCGGCCCCGCCGCCGATAGCTCGCCGCCGCAGGACGCCAAGAAGATCCGCCGCGTGCACCCAGTGGGGTGATGCTCCAACTAGCTCAGCAAGAAAACAGCATGCCATACATATGCTTCCCGGCGACGCGCCATCGGCAATTCATCGCTTTCTCATCGAAGGCCGGCCAGTATGGCACGCCGCGCGCGGCCATGCTGCTCCCCCATGTTTAATTTCTTCATTCAGAGCTTAGCTTAGCTTTGCAGATGAGTGTGGAGTGCGTTGCTCGGATCGAGTTTGAACACTCGGATTGTACATACAACAAGTACATTATTGTCAGCTCTGAACAGAATTGTCCTCACGCAAAGCGCCGAGCGCCTTGTGGAGTTGCATTCCATACAGATCATAGTATTCGTGCGCTCACCGATAAATTCGCTGTTACCAAATGATTGATCCCCGCGCCTCGTCCCAAAATGTCGTGCTGTGGTACGAAATGCTGCAAGTTCCTGATGCATTGTTTGTGGCGGTGTTCTCTGAATTCTGTTAACTAATCCGCTTGGAATTAATTAGGCCTATACGCTAATGAGTCTAGTTAACTTTCTTTTGTTGGTATATCTTTTTTTTTTTGTGAAAGAAGAAATTCTGCAAGGGACGAGAGCTGTATCAGGAAAGGAGACTGACGTGGGCTTCCAAAGCGTGTACTGTTGCTGTACTCCGGTAGGTACCAGTAACTAAGAGGCTTGCATGCATGCACGGCTGAGCAAATTCAGAGGGCAGAACAGATCTGGAGGAAAAACAGTTAAGGACGCGCAGATCTGAATGGTTTTGCCGGGCCATCCAGGCCGCTCCAGGGTTTAATGATTTGCCCATTTCTCAAACTGTTCACGCACAATTTTCTGCATATTTTTCTCTGCACAACAAGTACGCGTACACACTCTATATGCAGTAAGACTGTAGATCAGACCTGCTCAATCCTAAAAAGCATGAACCGGCTTACGAGCGCCTCGGGTTGAACCAGCCTGGCCGGCTCGTGTGTCGTGTCATATCCTGAAAAAGCAACATGTCAATAAGTAATGGAAATTGGTAAGTACTAGCAACCTTTGTCATATTCAAAACAGAACAAGAATTTAATAAGCTGTAGTTTCATGGTCATGTTAAATATGAAGTTTTATAACAGTCCTTATTTTTCATGGATGGGCGTGGCCTTTATTTAAAATTTTGATTGCAACTTTTAAGTTTTAAGCAAGTTTTACTCATTCTTGCATCTGATAGTAGAGATGTGTAGTGACCATGACTGGTAGCGGGAAACATGCATATCACTCCCTTGCAGCTAAAATGGTAGAAAGACCTGAAAAGCTACAAGACATATACGGATCACTCTTTGGGAAATTATTTATGCAAGTGATGAGGTTGGGAACTTGGGATACGTGGCTAAGTCATGTTCATCTGCACTGGCGCTAGGATCAAATTCGATTTAGCCTAATAATTAGTACTCCCTCCATTCTAGAATATAGCTAGTTCTGTATTTGTCCTAAGTCAAACTTTTTTAACTTTGATCAATCATAACAAAAATTTTATAATGATTAACAATATAAGGATACTACTATTAGATTGGTCATGAGTTAAACTATTATAATATATAACTATTATGTAGTTAATATTTATAAATCTTTTGTTATTAATGGTCAAAGTTATAAAAGTTTGACTTAGGACAAATCTAGAACTAGCTATATTCTAGAAAGCATATACTATTTACATCATCATGGGGCCATTGCCATTAACACCCCTTCCCCCCGGGCGTGCACACGTTGACCACAAAAAAAACTTATTTGAAAATTGCTTGCAAATTATATGTATTGTGTGTTAAGGCACCATGGTTTCTCTCTGTCTAGCTTCGCTACGAAATGAGATGTGGGGAATGTGCACCTTCTAGCTAGAGTGACATGCTCACAAAGCAATACAATCGATCTCAACATGTTTTGTGAATTGGTGTTAATGTTGAACTAGGTTGCCAGGTTGGTGGAGAAGTAGATCACGCTGATGTTGTTGCAAGAGAGAAGAGTTGAACCAATTTCAGGAACTAATTAAAAAATTCACATTTTTTAGAACAAAAATATATTTCAATATTCCAGCCACGACATCGTTACATGCATATAGTTGTTCATCATTTACAAACACGCCAGACCAAGACACCGTGACTCAATGCATTACACCGAAATTCTATTATTATTAAACCAGTCATATTTAGCAAAAATCTTCATGACCATGGTCTCAAGCACATGACACCTCAAATTATGTGATGTCTTTCTCCTTCCTTCTGCACAATTAATGTTCAAGAATGTATCCAGTGCATCCCTTTAAAAATTACACGCATAGAAGAAGAAATTTGTATATGTTGTTAAAAACCAAGTCATTTCTTCATAGTCAGATTGTTCAACAAAGAGTTATTGCTCCAACCAAAATCTTTTTCTTAAGTTTAATATCCAGCCCATTTAGCCAGTTACCAAATAAATGGTCCATACTATTTGGCGGTGTGATACTAAAAGAGACTTGAACAATTCTCCAGACAAATCTAGCAAGGTGACAATCAAAAAACAAATGTTGTATGTCCTCATTAAAAGAAAAAGAATATTTTACACTCCTTTTCCAATAATGCTGTCTTGCTAAACAATTCTCATTTGTTAATGACAAAAATAAAAAGGAACAAGCACAACCCAAATGAAGCAATTCAAAAAAAATCACTAGAATAAACATGCGCGCAAGTCGAAAATCGGTGGAACAGGTAGAGGCGCCCCTCAACTTTTGGATCCGGGCAACAAGTCGGATAGGTGCGACATGCATAATTGTAATAGATTTACCCAACGTTCGTACCTGATCATGCTGCTTCTTGTTCTCTTCCTCTTGTTACGATATTCCAGATAAAAAGTCTATTATTCCCTTGAAGTATTTGCCGCTGTTTGTTGATTTGACGTTTAGCGATAACGATACATATTGGGTGTTGAGTTGCTGCGCGTACTACCTGCATGCATGCATGTTCCCCACTAAGTTCCAAAAGGACCACCAATTTATGTCTTGGAAAATAAGCAAAGGTAATCTCCTTTTCTCATCTCTCTCAAAACCTGTTTTTTTTTTCCTTCAAGGGTCAATCATTTTAGTTTTTAGCTCTCCATCATTCCTCCTTTTTTGCTTGGTTCTTCAAGCTCGAGAGGTTCAAATCTGAAGCAACTATTCTTCTTAAGAGATCCTTTAAAACAGGAAAAAGTGTAATATTTATATATTTAAACTCCAACTCCTCTTCGCACGAAATTTCTAAAAAAATAGAAAATGAACAAAAATGATGCATGAGACTCTGAAAACTGCTAGAAGGCATGCAGTGGGGGTGGTTGCTGAATTGGGAATGTTAGTGATCCGATCCGAGGGTGCAGGGAGAGAAGCATCAATGATAGCATGTCGCGTTGTTGCTGTGCGGCGTACGGCTGGTGATGAAGAGGCTCGGTCACCGGCCGGCCGCGTGCAGAAGCACATCGCATCATTTCGGCCGGGGCGGCACATGGTGTGAGCGCCCAGCTGACCATGCGCCGTAGTACCCCTTGTACTTTGGTCCTGCACGCATGTCTTCTGGAATTCAATGTGCATGGTGGTATGGTCTCGGTTTCACTATTAACCAAAAATATATATACTAGTCGTTCAAGAAGAATGACACGATTTGGAGCAAATTTCGCAAGAAATTAACATGTCATTGTAGAAAGTCTAGCAGCAGCAAGATCCCAACCTTGAACTCTAAAAAATTGCCTTTTTTTTTTCCACCGCAAAGAAATGCTGCTGCCGAGCCCTTTTGCTTTTTTGTTTGACAAACACAAAATAGGAGTCCCTTTTGGTCTTTGTATTAGCTAGGCCAGCCTTCATTTCGTCTGCATGCTTGAGGACCAAAAGTTTGTAGGGTAAACTTTAATAATTGGTGATTTTATCACTCTCAGGTAGTACGTTTTATTCTCTTCTCTCTGATTGCTTTTTGGTAAAACATTTTTCCACGCTGGACACTAATCCCTGGCAGCATGCATCCTGTCATAGTAGCTAGGTTGGGCTGTAGGCGTGGCATAGGCCGGTATTAGGCCCAAAGGGCCCTTTTTAACTGGTCAGTACCCTTTTCCTTCGGCTTTTGTCACCATCAAATAACTGGCTGGGGTATTGTAGGCCCAATCCCCAACTTGTTTCGTAGCTGATGCGAGTGAATGTTTACGGATGAGTAATTACTTTTTTCGATTTCATACAGGCGACGAAAAAGAAGCCGATTTTCCAGGGAAGGATTGAGCACGTCAATTCCGCCTGAACAACACAGCGCACGTGCCCACCGGTCCGGACCCCCTGATCGGAGTAGGTTTACATTCTCAGCTGCAAGGCTTTGATGTCAACTGTCATAGCTACAGGCCACGCCACTATAGGAATCGAAGAGCATACAGAAGAATTGTACGTGCAAATTTATATCTTGCATACGTACGTAGGCCAGAATGCTCTACAGTAGCTCCCTCTTGTAGGCAAAGCTTGGCGTGATCCAAGAGGCCAGTGGTCAGTTCGACCATGGGCAAGGAGGTTGGATACCATGGAAACTGCCGTCTCCCACATTGTAATAAACACCAATGTCCCTTGGACACTGCGGCGTGTAGAGTGCAAGATGTGGTTCGGCAGCACGCCAGGACAATCCGTTGACGAGAGGGAGAATGAGTAGTTGCAACCCACGAACAAGGCCGCGGTCGCCTAGGTCCGTGGTCTCGACCAGCGTCTGCGCCGCGATGTCCACCCTGCAAATTTTGATGGATTCCGTCGTCCACACTTCCTCGTACGCTTTGATGGCCCGTGCACTCCATGGTCCTCCGCACCTGGAGCCAGCAGCGTAGCCACGCGGCGTGGAGCAGGTAGTTGGTGGTCATGTTCCTGACGACGGAGAATGACATGCCTCTCGAGCGCTGGCAGGCCACGGAGGTCGAACGCGTGGATGGCGCCGCCGCGGCGCATGGCGTAGAGCGTCCTACCATCGCCGTCGTGAGCACGACGACGCAGTCGCCGCCGTCCAATGGGTAGGACGAGATGCGCACCCGTAGGTAGAGGTAGTCGGCGAGTTCACGCGCGTCTACGATGAAGGCCCGGTCCACGAGCGCTTGATGCACCTCCAGTGATGACCAGTCGTACGGGACTTTGTGCACCTGTTCGATGGTGGACTCCGCCGGGGGCAGCTGGGACTCAAATGTGCTCACCGATAAAGAGCATCTCTAATGCGGCATATAAAATTGACCTCTCAAATTCAATTTTGTAATTCTACTTATAAAATTTGAGAGTCTAAAATTGTAACCTAACTATAGTGAAAGCTACAATTCAGACTCCTATCTATAGCGGGACAACACGCATGTTAGTAAAAAAGATTCCAATATCTTCTTTCTCAATTCAATCAGGCAGCTACCATTGCCGCCCTGCTCCTTGCTGCCCGCCATCGCCGCCTTGGTCCCCATCACCGCCCTGCTCGAGCCGCCCTAATCGCCGCCCAGCCTAGCGCTGCCTAAGCCTAGCCCCAATGTCCACTACTCCACACCTAGCCCGACGCCCACTGTACCACCTGCTCCCACGGCCACACCTGCTCTGCCGCCCAGCCCGTAGCCCCCACTGCACCACCTGCTCCCGCGGCTACACCTGCTCTACCGCCCAGCCCGCGGCCCCACCTGCTCTTGTGTCGTGCAGGAGGCAGGCGGCAACGGGTGAGCTCAGGCGTAGTTGACGGCGCCATGGATCTACGTAGACGACAATGGTGAAGCACGGCATCGGGCGTGCTCGTGGTGCGGGCTAGCAGAACGGCGGCCAGCAGCAAGGTGGACGGCCTGGTGCTGGTGTGTCGGCGGCTACGGGAGAGACACGGTGAGGAGAGAGAGAGAGAGATACAGGGAGAGAGAGAGGGACATGGGGAGAGGGAGAAGAAAATAATAAAAAAGAAAAAGCAAAGAAAAAAGTGGGATTCACGTTTGGGATGGTGGATGGGAGCTTTCTATTGATGGGATCTAGAATCAAAATTTTGAAGAGCATGTAAAATAAGAGCCAGTTTAGGAGTCTCACTGAATTAGTTTTACTAGGTTTCTCAATTTTAAAGTAGAGACTCATTTAAGAAGTTCCACTAGAGATGGTCTAACATGATTGACAAGGCGGATCTTCGCATGGTTGTCAACGGTCACGAGGCAGCCGGTGTGAGGCAACCAGCCAGAAGCCTCCCGACCGGGATGGTGGCGCCGCCCGTAAGCGGGATAGTGCACGACCGGTGGTCGGTGATGATGTAGAGCATGGTCACATCTAAGTTATTGGTCGTGTAGGGCAGGAGTGGTGAAGTCTGATGCGAGCGCGATAGGAAGCGGTGGAGGCCTCGGGCGTATGACGACGCGACGTTCCACCAGCGGCACGCAGCGCCGGCACGGAAGAGGACAACATGTCACGGATTTCGAGCCCCTCAAGGACCGTGATAAGAACATCCACCGGTAGCTCAGACCAGCCTGCGTGGTTAGCCATGACGATGATTTGATTGGTCTCGCTGTCGGCACTTTTGTCTGGATTCTTTTCTTTTATGTGATGGAGCACATCATCATGTACGTCTTACAGCATCTCCAGCAGAGCCATGCATCTAGGCTCCTATATCAAATTTTACATGCCAAGCAAAAAAAAAACTCCCTCCAGCAGGTCCCCTATTTAGGCATGTAAAATATATAGGCTCCCAAATTTGCCACACTTGTTGTCAAGAGTACGATGAGCCTTAGCATTGTGGCTAATTAAATTATCTTTGGGCCGCTCCTTCACATGGTTTCCATTGGATTCAATAAAACAAATCCAACAAATCACGTAATCGGCTCTATAGTGACTCTGCTCATGGCGAGCTTGTACTCTTCACGTAGATCGTCATACATGATTAAGCGTTGTAGTCTAAACTAGAGGATACAAACAAAGACTATGCTCTCTATGAGGGTGGTGTTCTAGGCTCGCGTCTATTTATAGAGCCAGGACTTGGAAGAGAGGCCAAGACCACATGAAAAAATCACTGAGAATCTTATGTCCTTCCCATCAGTTATATTTTCAGTTAAGCATATGTTCTAACTGAGCAAGGTGGTACTAGAGAAGACTATATTGGTATGAACCAATGACATTAAGCTCAGGCTCAAGTGAAAAGGAAAGAAGTATGTTAGAAACTGCATTTGACTGCAGCTATTTTTTTTAAAAAGAAAACACATTTTGTGTGAGCTGCATGTATTTAGAGCATGATGTTCTAATTTGCGGGGATTTTTTTTTTCATTCTGTCTATGGACTTGCCAAATCACATTTGCATGTTTCCTAAAACAAAATTCCTCAAAAAATGTTTTCCCCGTTCACACCAAATTATTCGATCAATCATCATGCACATTTGCCGTTGAGTGAGTGTGACCGTAACCGGAGCGAGGCTATGGTTTAGACTGAGTGTTTACCTCAACCTGATGGCATTGTGACAAGGCGACGGTGATGGACAGACAAACAACAGGTGAACTGGTGAAGTCGATGTGAGGATGACTGGTCAAGCATCCAACAAACAGAATTCGATACTAGGCGATGCCATAGGGCAGAAGGGCCAGATACGCTAATTCACATAGTGATTATAAAAATTTGCAAGCTAATTAATGATGATTTGGAGTTAGATATATAGGGGAGGATTTGGCAGCATTGGTTCAGTGCTTATGGAATTTCTGTAACAGAATGAATGAGTAATTTATAAATGTATATGTGGTGTTTTTTTCGAGGGATATATGTGGTATTTAAGGCTAGTTATTTATAATGTCAACAATGGGTAATTTTAAAACCATGTGTAGCAGTAATTTCTAGCATTAAAAAGTGAATATGATGAGTCGTTTATACAAGAAGAAGGAGAACATGACAAGTGCATGGGGTTGAGCAGATGCAGATTTTTTTTTTGAGGTAATAGCAGATGCAGACTTGTTGCTGCTGTGTGGACTCGTGGTTGGACACTCGGACTGGCGAAGAATTGAACAAGAAAGGCAACCACGTCCATATGAGGGGCTAGGGCAAAGAACGAATAAAATTCTAACTGTTCAACGGGCTAAAAGTACAGAGGCTGGACAAAACAACCTTTTTTTTTTTTGGGGGGGGGGGGGGGGGGGGCGACAAAACAACCTTTCGGCGTGGAGCGGAATGTGAAACACAGTACAGATTCGGCCGTTCTGTATTGCTGTGGTTTTGCTTCGATGTCTATCTTGGTAACGGCACGCCGTGAAATGAATCAAATAGGATGCATCAAATCAGAGGAATATATGCCATGTACAAATTTAGCCTGAACCCTTGTGCAAGAAAACAATGAAGAGGCAGCGATGGGCAAGAAATCTCAATAATATAATGGCACTTGTACACAGACAAAAAGAAGAAGAGAAATCTTCCGAGGCATAAATGAGCCAAGCTCTACTGCTCCCTTTTGCAGGCAATAAGGCTCAGGCTTGGCGTGATCCAAGAGGGGAGCGGCCAGTTGGACCATGGGCAAGGAGGTTGGATATCATGGAAACTGTCGTCAGCCAGATTGTAAACACCAATGTCCCTTGGACACTGAGGCGTGTTGAGTGCATATTCTTCGTCATTGTCGGTGTAGTAGACGGTGTTCGGCAGTACGCCAGGACAGTCCGTACAGGAGAGGAAGAAAGAGCTGTTGCATCCCACGAACAAGGCGTGATCGGCCAGGTCCTTGGTCTGGACCAAGGTCTGCGCCGCGAGATCGACCCTGTAAAACTTTGATGGATTCCGTCGTCCACATTTTGTCTGCCGCCGCGGCTGCAGCTGCAGGGTCAGTGGACTCCTCGATGGTCCTCCACACCTGGAGCCAGCAGCGTAGCCAAGGGGCGTGGATCAGGTAGTTGGTGGTCCTCTTCCAGACCCCGTCGTGTTGCGGGCGGAGTACGACCTGCCTCTCGAGCGCCGGCCGGCCGCGGAGGTCGAACGCGTGGATCCCGGGAGGATGAACGGGACAGCGTAGGACCGGTGGTCCGTGATGCTGTAGAGCGTGGCCTCACCGGAGTTACTGGCCTTGTACACAAGGCATGGTGAAGTCCCAGTCCCAGGGCTCGAGAGCACGCGGTGGAGGCCTCGGGCGTACGACGACGCGGTGTTCCACCAGCCGCACACAGCGCCGACGCGGAACAGGTCGCGGATCGCGAGCCCCTCCAGGACCGTCACCAGGACGTCCACCGGCAGCTCCGACCAGCATCTCGCGTGGCTGCTAGACATGATGAGGACTAAGCTATTTGATTTGATCCAACTCGCCGCCGGCAGTTCCGTCTGTGGATTTTCTTGACGTGACCGAACACATCATGTACCAATCTTATGTACACCAGGTCCTTGGTGGTAGTTGAGACACGAAAAAATAGCTTCTCCGATCCGGGCACGTACGCTGCATTTGCAGGCGGATTTGATTCGACGTTCTCACCAATTATTCCACCACCAACAATTTGTCACTAGATGATCAGCTTCATATAAATACATGGCCATCATTGTTCCATGTATAAGGCCCTACGGCTTCAGGCTAAATTTGTACAGGGAATTCCCCTGTATGCTATTCGATTCGTTTCACGGAGTGCCATCATCAAGATAACCAACAAAGCAAGCTTTCTGTTGCAGCTGAATGTTGACCAAGCCGAAGGACCTATTCTTCGCAAAACTGCAGCACGGCCCAATCTTTACTCTGTTTCGGACTCCGCTGTCCACTGCACGCCCAAAGGTCGGTTCATCCAGCCTCTCTATATCTTAAGCAGATTGAACGGTTAGGGTTTTATTCGTTCTTAGTGGACTCCACATCGACCTTCATGCGTCTTCCCCTCGTTGCCCTACATGGTTGCCTTTTATGTCGAGTTCTTCAGTCCAAGTGTCCAAATACCCGACAAGTCGGCACCTGTTCAAGCTCACGCTTGGTCTGAGTTCAATTTCCCATCTCACTTTATCGTGTTCTCCTTCTTGCATAAATGACTCTGTACTGCAGTAGGAGAGAAAAAAAAAAAGCACCTGAAAACTTGAAAATTTCGATAAAACATGTGAACATCATTACCAATGGAAAGCTTATTAGGTTTTATGTTAAGGAGTGCGGATTCTCTAGAGTTTTACAGATCATACATCATCAGTATTTAGGGACTGGTCCTGAAAAATAGAACAGTGACTCCTGTCGCTCTTGATGATTTTTCTTAGGACTTGCTAATTTTCACCTGACTAAAAGTTTAGATATTTTTTAATCATCATTTTGAATCATCAGATCTAGATCCAACAGTTTACAAATATTATACAGATATTATTAAAAAAAGTCAAAACATAAAGATAAAGTAACAAACCATCGAATAAAAGCTTTCGGTAGATTAAAAACTAGAAAATATGTTTTTTTCTCAATATACTCAAGAAATAGAATTATTATTACTATTGAAGATTAGAAATTACTATTTTAAAATTACCCATTGTTGTTATTATGAAAAAATATCTTTAAATTCCCATATGTACATTTATAAATTAAATTACTCATTGACGTTGTTATAAAAACAATTGTAACAATCACTTGCAAGTAGTAGTGATAGAAAAATAGCAATGATAACACGACAAATAATTAGGTAAGATTATAATATAATAATAAGATTTTCGATAGTAGCGCTCAAATACACAAATAATTTGATAGTAGTGTCCCATAAGCTCCAAATCAAATGCTCATCGTGCCATCCTTTTTTGTATGAGGTGGTCCTTGCCAGTCGTTAGATATACCATATTATTGTGTTGGTTGAATGGTTGACTAGTCATCCTAGCATTGACTTCATCCATTGCTTTGTCTATCTATCATCATTTTTTGCAGTGTCTCACCACCATCCACCAAGTGTGTCCATGTCCACTCCCAGAATCATACCATCACTAAAACTATGGTCAACAAGACTCACTCAAGTGGAAGTGTTCATATTGATTTGATAAAAAAACAAGTGTTGAAGGGGACAAGAACATGCAAGTGCGATTTAGCAAGCCTAAAGAATAAAAAAAACAGAATATATTTGTGTCATGCATGTGACTCACATGTATTATACTAGTACGTGCATTTGAATGTAGTTTTTAATGTAGTCTTTTCTTTCTTTCTTTTTTCCCACTAGAACATAATCTTAGTATCATTGGTTCATAGCAATGGTTCTTCTCTAGTACTATCTTGGTCAGTCACAATATAAGTTTGATTGAAAATATATCTGATATGAAGGAAATAAGATTCTAAGTGTTTTTTTCATGTGGCCCTGACCTCTCTTCCAAGTCCTGACTCTATAATTAGACATGAACCTAAAATATAACTCTCATAGAGAGCATAGCCTTCAATTGTTTCCTCTAGTTTAACTATAATGTGTAACCATATGCAACCATATGCATGAAAAGTATTAGTTTGCTATGAGCAGAGTAACTATAACCAGTTACGTGATATGTTAGATTTGTTTTATAGAATCTAATAGAAATATTGTGACCTAACTGTCGAAAAGACATGTTAGTTAGCCACAATGCTAAGGTTCATGGTACTCTTAGCAACAATTGTGGCAAGTGTGAGTGTGTTTTCTAGAGGTAGACATGCATGACCAATTCGTGCACACCTAGTAGGTACAATATTCATACTATATAATTATTTCATTATTTTAATTTTATCATTATTTCAAAACTTGATCTATTTTATTTGATTTCTTATTTCTCTGATCCATCTGTGGAGCTACAAACAAGTGTTACATTGATGCTTAGTTACAATAATTAGTTCTTGTTTGTTCTAATAATTTGGTGTGGCATTTGAGTTATATCTAGGATTTAATTTCTTGTGTGGTGGCTTGTTAGCCTAAGCAGGAGTGAAGTATGCCGTGGCATTCAGCTAGGAGAGCGTAGTAGTGTGTCCATGTCAAATTGTCCTATCCGACATGTTTGGGGCTCAACGTTTTATTTTCGATTGATATTGCCATCCTGCGTCCCTAGCTTGTTTTAGTATGTACATACGAGCTCATGTACCCAGTGTTTAATATAGTGTGTACCGTCATAATAGAATATCTAGCATTATGGCCCCAAAAAATAAAAGATACTTTTAGTGCAGATTTTTTGGTTTTGCTGTCATGTTTGTGCCTAGTATAAAACAGCCAATTTGGCAATCTATGCATGCAAGTATTTGGTCTGGAAAGGTGAAAAAAAAAGAGGGAAAACTGTTCCATCTGACTCTTCCTCGTCGCTTTTGGTCGCCTCCGCGCTAAAGGTGGCCAAAGAGGCCAGGCCGAGTGAGTCGGCACGAAGCACGCAAAAAAAAAGCACGGACCGAGCACGGCACGGCCCATTCAATTTAGAGCCCATGCCAGCACGGCCCTATGGTAAGGGCCGTGCTTGGGCCGATGGCCAGGCCCTAGGGCTGGCACGGCACGGCCCGAGAAAGATTATTTAAATATAATTATATTTATGATATAGTTAAAAAAGAGTTTTTTAGTGTGTTGGTAAGTGATCTTATTATTTTAGTGGAGGTTTTGAGTTTAAATCCCACCATCAATCTTATTTCTCCTTATTTTTCATCACTTTTAAGTGTTAATGGGTTATAATTGAATTATTGGGTCTATTTAATTACGTGCCTAGTGGGCCGGCCCGACATGAATTTGTATTTTAGAGCCGTGCCATGAGCCGGCAGCAAAGCCCTAAGGCTATCTCGGCACAGCCCGAAATGACCCATGGGCCATGCCAGTCCTATATTAAACGTGCCGGGCCTTTTAAGGCCCAGGCCATACCGGGCCGGGCCACTCGTTTGGCCACCTTTACTCTGCGCCCTCCCTCCGTCTCGCACTTTTCTTGATTCCTTGAGGCCGGCCCATATCGCGCGGCCCCTCCAACATGGCACCGGCATGACATATACCTCACTACAACAAAAACATAGTTTATAGTGACGGAGACAATTTTTGATTAGCGGCGCATAAATCTTCTCCCGCCGCTACAGTGCGCTATAATGCCAAAAAAGCACAATTTCAGGACTAACCACCGCTAAAATAAATTAATAGTGGCAGGTCACTAAGTAGGTCGCCACTAAATATTTGTAGCGGCGGCCCACCCAATAAAAGTATAAAATAAGACAAACCCTAACATTATACCTCACCTCACAGCTGCCTCCTTCTGCCTTCTCCTCTCTCGAGCCACCGCCGCCCTCCTCTCCTCACTTCTCTCCTCTCCCTGGGCCGCCACTGCCTCTCCTCCCCCTCCGCCGACCACCATCCCCTCCTCCGGCCAGCCCGCACCACCCCCTCCTCCGGCATGGCATGGACCCTTTGCGCCGCCCCTCCTCCGTCGAGGCGCCGACGGCTCCAGCACGAGCTTCACCGCCTCCTCCTCCTCCTCCCCGTCTTCGGCCACGACACCGCCTTCTCACACTCCGCATGACGCCGCCTCCTCCTCCTCGACTTCCACAATGAGGCGGCCGCCGGATCTGGCCCCGGCGCGGCTTCAACGACGCATAGGTGGCAGGCAGCGGGCGACTTCAGCTTCGGGCGGCGGGCGGTTTCGGCTTCGGCGGATCCGGCCTCCCCGCGTCTCCCCCTTCCAGCGCGTCGGCGACTTCGATGGCGATGGGACATAACCGGATCTGAGGCAGGGTCGGCAGATCCGGCCTCCCCCTCTCGCCCCATCAGCTTATCCAGCCTCCTCCACGCAACGGGTGATGAGCACTGCGGCGGATCTGGACGGCCTCTTCGTCGGGTGGGCTTGAGACAACGGATTGTGTGCGGGCCCTTGTGGATCGACGGGCCTCTTTTTTGTTTTTTAGATTTATGGGTAGCAGCGGATGAAGTTATCACCCGTCGCTACTAATTTTATTCTAGCGCCAGTTGAATCCATCTTTAGGTCAACTGCCGCTAGAACTTTTTTTTCTAGTGGCATTTACGTATGCCCCCTGCTACAGTACACTTTTGTTTTAGGTCTTTTCTATTATCACTGACAAGGACGAGCTGGTCGGCGGCGCGGTGAGAGGCCCGCGAGGCGCCAGTCAAGGAGATCGCCTTTCGCCGCCGTGAGTGAAAAATGTTGGTAGAGTAATTTTGGTGAGCACGTCAAATCAACTCGGCCTGCACAACGCAGCGTACGTGCCCGGATCGGAGTAGCTTTCTTCGTGTCTCAACTACCACCAAGGAACCGGCTGGAGTCCATATATAAGATTGGTACATGATGTGTTCGGTCGGTGACGTCAAAAAATCCAGACCGAACTGCCGGCGGCGAGCTAGAAGGATCAAACCGTCGTCGTCATGTCTAGCAGCCACGCGAGCAGCTGGTCGGAGGTGCCGGTGGACATCCTGGTCACGGTCCTCGACGGGCTCGGAATCCGTGACCTGTTCCGCTCCGGCGCCGTGTGCCGCTGCTGGAACAATGCGTCGTCGTACGTCCAAGGCCTCCACCGCGTCCTCTCGCGCTCTCAACGGACGCCACCATGCCTTGTGTACAAGGCCAGTAACTCCGGCGCGGCCACGCTCTACAGCATAACGGACAACCGATCCTACGCCGTCCCATGCATCCCGGGAGGCTTCTGGCTGGGCGCCTCCCACGGTTGGCTCATCACCGCCGACGACCATGCCAAGCTCCGCCTCGTGAACCCCGTCACCGGTCAGCGGATCGAGTCCCTACCTCTGTTGTCCACCATCGAGCAGGTGCGGCTCGTGTACGACGACAACGGCACCGCCGTCCCCGACAAGTACCAAGTGTTCCCGTACGACAGGTCGCTGTGGGTGCATCAAGCGCTCGTGAACCGGCCCTTCATCATGGACGCGCCCGAGCTCGTCGACTACCTCTACCTCCGTGCTCTCATCTCGTCCGACCCTTCATCGGACGGCAGCGACTGCGTCGTCGTGCTCATCCACCGGCCACGCTTCCAGCTCTCCTTTGCGAGGCCGGGCGACGCGTACTGGACTTGGATACAGGCCCCGCCGGACAACACGGAGTACTGTGACTGCGCCTTCGACGGCGGAACGCTCTACGCCATGCGCTACGATGGCGCCATCCACGCGTTCGACCTCCACGGCCGGCCGGCGCTCGAAAGGCAGGTCATTCTCCGCCCTCAAGTAAAGGTCACGTACAGGAGCACCAACTACCTGATCCACGCCCCTTGGCTAAACTGCTGGCTTCAGGTGTGGAGGAAAATGGAGGAGTCCACTGACCCTGCCGCGGCGGCACACGATTGCGGCAAGAAAGTGTGGAAGACGAAGTCTATCAAAGTGTACCAGGTAGACCTCGTGGCGCAGACGTTGGTGGAGACCAAGGACCTGGGCGAGCATGCCTTGTTCGTCGGAAGTAACTACTCCTTCTCCCTCTCGTCGACAGATTGTCCGGACGGGCAGCCGAACCACGTCTACTACACCGACAACGAGGAGCACTACGCACTCTACACTCCCCAGTGTCCCAGGGACATCGGTGTCTACAACATGGGAGACGGCAGTTTCCATCATATCCAACCTCCTTGCCCATGGTCGAACTGGCCACTGCCCTCTTGGATCACCCCAAGCCTTGCATCAAAGACGGCACTTCCTAATAACTAAAAGAAAATGTACTTCACTACCAGTGGCCCATACTTGTTGTTTTCTTTCAGGACGTGTGTAGATGGTTTAGTTTTTTTTTTTTTGCAATACAATGGGTAGATTTTTATTTTTTAACTTTGTAATATAGATGGTCATCATTGTTCCATGTATAAGGCCTCAGGGTTCAAGCCACATTTGTACATGGAATTCCTCTGTATGCTACTTGATTCTTTTCACGGAGTAGTGTCGTCATCAAGATAACCAACGAAGCAAAGCTTTCTCTAGAAACAAAGTATGAACGTGTTAGAACATCACAACTGATCCGGCGTGTATGCCTCCCATGTCCCATAAGCTTCAAATCAAAATTTTCACTGTAGCATCCTTTTTTGTATTAGGTGGCCCTTGCCAGTCACCAGATTCACCATAGTCTTCTGTTTGTTGGATGATTGACCAGTCATCCTAGCATTGACTTCTCCCATTGCTTGTCTAATCACCGTCTTAGCGGAATCTCACCACATCCACCAAGTGTGTCTCATGTCCACCAGTGTTATGCATACCCTTAGAACCGTATACCATCACTAAAATTACGATCAACAAGACTCACTCAAGTGGAAGTGTGAATATTGATTTGATTGAAAAATCCAGTGTTGAAGGGGGGCAAGGACATGCAACTGTGATTTAGCAAGTCTAAAGAACAAAAAGAAAAAACACAGAAATTAGAACATTGTGCTATGCATGCGGCTCACGCGAAATGTGTTCATTTTTATAACAGTACCTGCATCCCCAAGTAGAGCGTGATCTTAATGACATTGGTTCATAGCAGTGGTCCTTCTCCATTTCGGTAAAAAAAAATGATCCTTCTCCAATACCACCTTGCTCATTCACAACATAAGTTTGATTGAAAGTATAACTGATATGAAGGACATAATATTCTCAGTGCTTTTATCATGGGGCCATATGGCCTCTCTTCCATGTCCTGAAACCCGGTTACGTGATTTGTTGGATTTGTTTCATGGAATCCAATAGAAGCAATGTGACGCCGCTGTCGGAAGACAGGTTAGTTAGCCACAATACTAAGGCTCATCGCACTCTTAGCAACAAGTGTGGCAAGTGTGGGTGTGTTTTCTATAGTGAGGGGGAGGTAGGCACACATGACGGATTCATGCACACCTAGTAGGTATAGTGTTCATACTCTGTATTGTTTAAATATTTTATTTTATCGTCATTTCAAAACTTAATCTATTTTATTTGATTTTTTATTTTTCAGGTCCATCTGTGGAGCTACAAGCAAGTGTTGCACTCCTGCTTAGTTGCAATAATTAGTTCTAGTCTGTTCTAATCTCTGGTGTGGTATTTGAGTTATATCTAGGGTTTAATTTCTTGTTTGTTGGCTTGTTAGTCTAATCAGCTGTGAAGTATGCCATGGCGTTCATCAGCTACGAGAGTGTAGTAGTGTGTCCATGTCAAATTGTGCTATCCGACATGTTTGGGGCTGAAACGTTTTATTTTTTATTGATGTTGCCGTCCTGCGTCCCTAGCTTGTTTTAGCACAAGCTGTTAGTTATACCCTGTGTTTAATGTAGTGTGTGCCGTTATAATAGAATATCTGACGAGATTATGGCCCCCAAAATCAGAGATGCTTTTAGTACAGATTTCTTGGTTTGACCGTCGTGTTTGTGCCAAGTATAAAACAGCCAATCTATTCATGTAAGTATTTGGTCTGGAAACATGAAAAAAAGGGAAAACTGTTCCATCTGACTCTTCCTCATCACTTTTCGCCCGCCTTGCAAACTTCCGCCACCGCCCTCCCTCCCTCCCTCTCGTGCTTTTCTTGATCCCTTGCTAGGCCCAGATCGCACAACCCCTCTATCGCGGCACCGGCATGGCGTACGTACCACGCCTTTGCCGCCACGAGTGAAAATGCTGGTAGAGTAATTTGGCTTGCACAACATGCAGTGTACATGCCCGGGCTGGATCGGAGTAGCTTTCCTTGTGTATCAACTACCACCAAGAACATGGAATCCATAAAACCTACATGATGTGTTCGGTCACGTAAACAATCCGCAACGGAAGTGCCACCAGCGCGAGGCCAATTAAATCATCGCCATGACTAACCACGCTTGCTGGTCTAAGCTGCCAGTGGATGTTCTGGTCACGGTCCTTGACGGGCTTGAAATCCGCGACCTGTTCCGCACCAGCGTCATGTGTCGCTGCTGGAACGCCGCGTCGTCATACTCCCGAGGCCTCCACCGCGTGCTATCGCGATCTCCTCGGACGCCACCATGCCTATTCTACACGGCTAGAAACTCCGGCACGGCCACGCTCTACTGCATCACTACCACCGGTCTTACACCGCCCCGTTAATCCCAGGAGGCTTCTGGCTAGGCGCCTCCCACGGTCTTACACCTACCAAATTTTGATCCAAACCTCCCATATTTGCTCCTTCACTATGTCCTCCCTAAACGTGGGCCTCATTCATTCTCTCTTTCTCTCTCTCTCTCTCTCAAAAAATTGAAGTTGATTCTTTCCCCCGATGCTGTCGGCCGCCAATGCCCCCACCGCTCGGCGACACCAGAGGAGCTCCCCCGCCAGTAGATTCGGCCCGCCGGTGGCTCCACCTCCAGATGGCTACTCAACACAAAAGCTAATGCTAGCTACAAGACATCACAAGCAAGGTTAAAAAACATCACAGAAATTAAACACAATTGACCTCCTATGGCGTGGCTGGCGGGCAGGGCGCGGCCAGCAACGGGAAGGGCACGAGCGACGTGCAGGCGTGTGCGCAGGAAGGCGGGACCGAGGCATCGGCAGTGGGACATGAGCAGGGGGGAGAAGGAATGCCAGCGGCCAGAGAGGGGGAGGAGAGGATTGTCGGCGGCCAGAGAGGGGGAGGAGAGGAGTGTCGGCGGCCAGAGCGGGGTCTCTACTTGGCAGCGCGAGCAGCGAACAGAGAGGGAGGCGGGCACGAGCGACGAACAAGGAGAGAGGTGGGATTAGTGGGGTCCACTGGTAAGGGTAGAAGGCTGTTTTACTTAGTTGGGTACAAGGAGCATACAAAAATTTTAGACCTCTAAAATATAAAAGTTGGCCCCTAAATTGAAATATAGAGACCCGAATTTGAGCACTAGGCTGGAGTTGCTCTCGTCGGTGGATGACTGCGTCGTCGTGCTCATCCACAACCCGTGCTTCCAGATCTTGGCGAGGCTGGAAGACGCGCACTGGACCTGGCTAAGGCCTCCCTCTGGCAACACGGAGTACTGCGACTTCGATGGCACGACGCTCTTGCGCCACGACGGCGCCATCCACGCGTTCGACCTCCAGGGCTGGCCGGCGCTCGAGATGAAGGTCATACTCCGTCCTCAGGTCGTGGTCAGGAACATGACCACCAACTACCTCCTCCATGCCCCTTGGATAGGCTGCTGGCTTCAGGTGTGGAGGGAACATGGACTGCTGCACGGACCGATCGAGCGAGGAGGAAGTGTGGACGACGGAATCCATCAAAGTTTACAGGGTCGATCTCGCAGCGCAGACGTTGGTCGAGACCAAGGACCTGGGCGATCACGCCTTGTTCGTGGGATGCAACAGCTCTTTCTTCCTCTCGTCTACGGACTGTCCTGGCATACTGCCCAACCACGTCTACTACTACACCGACAATGAAGAAGAATATGCACTCTACACGCCTCAGTGTCCAAGGGACATTGGTGTTTACAATGTCGGAGACGGCACGTTCCATGATATCAAGCCTCCTTGCCCATGGTCGAATTGGCCGCTTCCCTCTTGGATCAGGCCAAGCCTAAGCCTTGCCTACAAAATTAAAGGGAGCAGTAGATAGAGCCTGCCCAGTGTCTACATCGTTTTTAGCCTCAGAAATTGGTCCAAGTAGAGATATATGAACCACGATTATCATTTTTTATTTTGTGGAAGTACGATTGTTGTAGTGCTGTTTTTGTCAAACTCAGGAGAAGCAGTCAGTGGCCTCGTGAGAGTTAGCAGCCGGGTGTGAGACAGGGCTGGAGCGCTGAAAAGGTTGGGCCAGACTGCCAGAGCAGAGATGATTGAGTGGCCCAAATGTACACTGATAAAAAAAACGTTGCTCTAAAGTCTAAACTGCTGCCTACGTTCTTAAATATCTGAAGCTTAGCATAGAAAAATTATTTCAAATTCAATTAGAGTTCTGTCCTAAATACTATATTTAAAAATTAAGACCATTCTCTTCCACAATGCTCGACAATGGGTGTGTTCATTTCTTAGGGTCTAAATTTTAATGGGGTTACATCAATCATTAAAATACTACATATAATTATTAAATATATATTAAATATAAAACTAATTACAAGGTTGAATGCGTATCAGCGTGACAAATTTATTAAACTTAATTAAGTTATCATTAAGAGATATTTACTGTAGCATCACATTATCTAATCATGACCTAATTAAGTTTTAATAGATTCGTCTCGTCATTCAGAGGGAGGTTTATAGACTGGGTTTTATCAATAATCTATATTTAATACTCCTAATTAGTTTTATAATATTTGATGGGACATGTCTAAAAATCAGAGGGGTGGAAACGAATACACCCAATGTTTATTTTTAGAGTTGACGTTTTGACCCACACATATTTTCCATATGTTTTCACAAATATTTACAAATGATAAACAGTCAAACAATAAACAGTAAATTCAAAATTGACAACTCCCAGAGAAGAGAAAAGTTGACAAAGAATGAAAGAAAAAAAAAAAGGAGAAATCGGTCAGAATCCGCAGCCGCGACCCCGCAACGGCCGCGCCATGCCGCCATCTGGTACTTCTCGCCTTTGCCCGCCTTGCAAGCTTCCGCCTCCGCCCTCTGTCCTGCGCTTTTCTCGATTTCTCTCGGTCTAGATCGCGCGATCCCTTCGCCGCTGCATCTCGGCATGGCGTACGTGGACCACGCCTTCTCCATCACTGACGAGGACGACCTGGTCGGCGGCGCAGTTGGAGGCCCGCGGGGCGCGCCGGTCAAGGAGATCGCCTTCGCCGCTGCGCTACTCGCGTTTGGCGTCTTTGGCGTCGTCGCTGGAAGCATCATGGCCACGCACCGCGTCGGCGGCGACCGTGCCCACGGTAAGACATAAACCTGAAACCGATTGTAATCTCATTTGATTGCAGTGAGGATTTGGGTGCAGCAGTAGAATTTTTTCTCAAATATACCTGTGGTAGAATTAGGGATCAGTTTACCATGATTCAGTAGTAATTCTCCTATAGGGCCGTCATTTAGTTGCATCACTTGTTGTCGCTTGCAATTTCTAGGGAAAGAGAATTGTTTTCCTCACGTCTGCTATACTGCATACATATGGGCTAAATTTTATTGCTTGTTTCCTCTAAAAAATAAGTTTCCTCTAAATTTCTTTATCCTCTAAATTCCTCTAACTGTATTGCTTGTTTCCTCTTAAAATAAGCTGTAATTCTCACTCTTCTTAATGAAAAGGCAGGGCTCCTATCTCTGTTAAAAACCAACAACAATTGGTCAATTACTTATATTTCACTATGAGATCACAAAAGGATGATTGAACTCATTTAGATGGTGACGAATATACTAACTAGGCTAAAAATGATAGGGCCAAAGGATTATGGAATTTCTCTTGCAAAATATGAAAAGGATTATGTAGTTTCTTAATTTCGTGATCTTTTGATTTCTTAGTCGTATTATCATAATTCCCTTAAACGTAATGTGAGTTAAGGAGACAACGACTGTTAAAAACATTGCAACCTAGTTTTCAAGTTTGAAATTCACAAGCCGGGACTTATTTTGGGGGAGAATGTGCAATGCCCATATTTATTAATTACGCTACATGTCAGAAAGCTACATGTAAAGAGTATAGTTTTTATGAGCATAGGGGCATGTGCCCACTTCAAGTTTGATTATTAATTATGATCAAACATACATATAAAATTCATGATTATACTGTTGAACATGTCAAATCAGTTGTTACCATGTCTCATCAATGCGTCAAACTACAATTTAACATACAAAAATAAAAAGATTTAAACATTGTATATGTTTTTTTTAATAAAAGAGAGTCTGTACAAAGAAGTTTACAAAATAAAAAGAAAGAGAAAAGGAATTAACATTAAGAAAGAGATTCTAGAAACATTATATATGTTATATATTAAATTGCGGCTTGTTAGATATGAGCCACCAGATCACGATCGGAGGGATCTCAGACTGTCCACGTCACCTGTGTATGTAAATTGTAATCTTGAAGCCAAGCTTATTTTCTTGAGGCATATCTTTTTTTTTTCTTTTTCATATTGTTAAGCCAATGATGGGTGTTAATTCATTTCTAGGATGGAGTAGCACACAAAGTTGAAAGGTTTGTTACAGCAGCTTGCCAAAAACCTTTAGATTCTTACTAAAAAAAACCTTTAGATTCTTCATAGCTTGGCCTCCAAAAAATAATATTGTACTATACTATAATTTTAGCTAGCATTTATGGAGAAATTTTCGTTCGTATAAACGTTATCACAACCCTTGTTTTCTTTACCTGATATGGTCCCCGTTCTGTACACAGGAATTTTCTTTGCAGTTTTGGGTGTAGTAATGTTCGTCCCAGGATTTTATTACACGAGAATAGCCTATTATGCTTATAAAGGGTACAAGGGATTTTCTTTCTCCAACATCCCTCCTATATGAAGAAGCACAATGCCAAGATGTTGAATTGACACATACAGGGACATCTATCGAGCAGGCATACTTCTTGTTTTCGTCCAATATCCCACCTATCTGAAGAAGCACAATGCCCATATACATTTTTTGTACCTCTGCATAGAGTGAACATCATGACAAGTACCTGTACATATAAATGAGTTTATATCCTGACAGTAGGGTTCTGCGAAAAGTTGTTCCTTATGTGATTATACGATGATTCACTTCGACATGCATGTGGTCCTGTTTGTCTGATACGAGATCTACCAAAACTCTGAAGATTGGGGTCAAATGCTGATAAAGTTTATCTTGACAGTGCTGTTCTTTCAGAAGCACCCGCTGACCAGCTACTTGAAAACCATCCCCGATTGTCTGACTGCTAGGTGATTATGCTTGACTAGGAGCGTGAAGTTTGCTAATACGTTTTATGCTCTGAGTTCTGATCGCACGTGTGCATAAGTGCACAAATGCCTGTTCTCGCAATGCCAGAACCTGAATAGAGAGCACGAACTCTGCGGACTCTGGTGCAGTCGCGAGCTTCTCTGCTTCCGACTCGCAGTGCACGCGCAGGATGCCTCCTTGTACCCATCGAATCGAAGTACTGGTGATATAGTAGTGCCGACGGACACTCGGAATCCTTTCCGATATCGGCGAACCTGGGTGGAAGTGGAACTCTTCTGCAGCTCAACCATGTACGAGTATAAATCTAAATCCGACCCGAGTCCCGGGGAATCCCGCAGTTGCCACGCTCCTCGCAAAAAAATTTCCCCGAGCGCGCAAACGCAACAACAATGGAGGTTGAGGGCGGCTTGTCACAGCCGGAGGACATCATCTTCCACGTGCTGTCCTGGCTGCCCGTGAAGCCCCTGTTCCGGTCCCGGTGCGTGTGCAAGGCATGGCACGCGCTCATCTCCAGCTCGGCCTTCCTCGCCACGCGCAGATCCCGCGCCGCCCCGCTCCTCGTCGGCGCGTTCCAAGTACCGCACAACGAATACTGCCCGATCGCCGAGCAGTCGTACATTCGCCATACTTTTGAGCTCCGGGTGATGGACACGGACGGCACCGTCCTCCGGGTGCTCCAGGACGGCGTCACGGGCACCGGGCTGGTCCCCACGCGCCTCGACCTCGTCTTCCTCGACGACGCCGTGCACGCCGCGCGCGCCATCGATCCGGCCACCGGCCGGGTCGTCGCCGCGTTCGATAGACCGGCCACCGGCGATCCTGTTGCGCCGGCCGGCCACGTCGACGAATTGAAGGGATTCGGATTCGACTTCCACGTGTTCGGCCGCGCCGCCCCGTCGGGCGCGTACAAGGTGCTCCGCGTCCACGAGACGTACCTGCCGGAGACCGGCCACGTCCAGCTCTGCGAGGTCGCCACGATGGGAGAAGACGGCGGCGGTCCGCTGACGTGGAGGCAGAGGCAGGCGGGGCCCATCCACGTCAGCCGGCGCTCGGGTTCCACGGCCTCGGTCAACGGCGTCGTCTACTTCTTGCCCCGCGGCTCGACCGGGTTCCTCGCCGAGAACCACGTGGCCTCGTTCGACCTCGAGAGCGAGGACTGGAACACGGTGATCGACGGCCCGGCGCTCAGGTACCCACCGGCGTCGCGCTACAGCTGGCACGTCGCGCGAGAGCTCAAGGGCAGCTTGAGCATGGTTCAGACAGTAGGTCCCATCTACGACGACGACTCGTCGTACACGGATACGTACGTGTGGCTTCTGGCCGATTCTGAGAGGGGCGAGTGGTCAAGGCTTACACCATTCGGTCGCCTGGAAGCCTCTACCTTGTCAGAGCGCTGGAGGTCTTGCGTGACGGGAGATTGGTGCTACTGCAAACTGTGCAGGGAAAACGTCCGTCAGGGAAAAAGTACATCCTGCAACTCTACGACACTCGCACAGGGACTAGCACGCATTCCATGGATATGCCGATGGAGTTCAAGGGCGCCGTTACCCTTTACACTGGGAGCCTCTTGCCATGATCAACGACAGTGCAGCCGCGCAATTCTTTCTTGGCCGTAGAATGAGAGAATGACATCAGTTCATTATTAGTTAATAAAGTCCAGCCGACTTGTTTCAGCTGGCGTCACGGTATCCCGTGACCTTTTTTGAGCTTACTTTTAACTGCATCGAAGTTAAAATCCATATTGTGGTGCGGTAGTCCAAAATGTTAGTAATGCCTGTCAACCAACAGAAATAATTTTACGTCTAATAATGAAAAGAAGGGAGGACATAGATTGTTTACTGTGTCGATGCTTTTCAATCAAACAGATCCTGGCTTTGTATGACTGAGGTTATTCTGATTCATTAGTATCCTGCAGTTTCTTTTTTTTAAAAAAAAAATGCTTGTTACCTGTTCTCGTCAACCAGAACTTGAACAGGGCATTGACCTAAAGATTGTGCACTCGGTGTTACCCCACAATACGAAATTTCTTTTTCTTATTAGTATAGATCGTAGTACCATTTTTTTGTAAACAGAGTCTGAACCCTCCACGGCAAAAGTCCCTTTCCCTGTTATAAATCCAACCTGGGTCAGGCCGCGCAACGACAATGGAGGCGGACAGCGGCGTCTCGCTTCCGGAGGACATGGTCTTCCAAGTTTTGTCCTGGCTGCCCGTGAAGCCGCTGTCCCGGTTCCGGTGCGTGTCCAAAGGTGATCTCCAGCCCGGCCTTCTTCGCCGCGCACAAATCCCGCGCCGCCCCTCTCCTCGTCGGCTCGTTCGCGGCCCCGTACGACAAACCGACGACGAATGAGCACTCCTACCTGCTGCTCGACCCTAATACGGCACCCGAGCTGCGGGTCATGAACATGGACGGCAACGTCCTCCGGGTGTTCAAGGACGTCGTGAGCATCGATCCGGCGACGGGGCGCGGGTCGTCACGGTCGGCAGGTTTGTCGATGACCCCTTGCAAGGTTACATGGACTCCTTGTTGTTAAAATTATATAGGTTTGGCCGATTAATATTCATAATAATTTCTAGAAAATCTCAAACGTCCATTCATGAGTGGTGGGAGTGTAAAGGTTTAGTCCCACATTGCTAGTGGAGGTGCAGCGAGTTCAACTTATAAGTTTGGTTGCTCTAGCATCTCTTGCAAGTGTGTAGATGGGAGGAAGGAAGAATACACGCGCGCGCTCACTCGCCTCGTCGGGCCGGGCGGGGTCGGGCGTGGCGTGGGCGATCGGCTTCCTTTTACACTTTCTTTTAGCTACGTATTCCATATATTTAATTATGAAAACCGACGTATTAATATGGTAACCGACTCGGTCGCGGGACGCCCAACCCTAGCGGTTCCTCCCTATAAATACGTACGGGTACCGCCGCAAATCAGATCACGTAATCACCTAGGGTTTTGCCTCTCGCTACTGTTGCGCCATCAAGTCTTCTCCATCCCGATTGTCGGCCTGCACCGGCGAACGGGAGAGCAGGTCTCCGGAACCGTCGTCCTCTGCGATCCTGCACCGGGAGAGGGCGAATAAGGTTTTTGGAAAGCGCTCTGCGCGACTGCTCGATTGCTTCCTCGTTTTCATCAAGTTCGTCGCCACGGCTCGTCTTCCTCGTCGTCAAGTCGGTCTCAGCCGCCGTCGCCAACAACGTGACGGTGTTGCACGTTGTCGCCGCCTTCTCTACCCAGTCCAGAAGGAAACGTACGTACTCTCATCTCAAACTATGTCTTTCATACTAGCTTTTGTAGTCTGCTTGTCTATGATGGATGTTGCTAGTATGGTAGATGTTGTGCTTTTGTCTGGCTTTATAGACCTGTCTAGATCTTACGTAGACTTGTCTAGTTCATTATACAATATATTAATCATACTTATGATTTATGTCTGGATTAATATAAAACTAAAAGTGCTAATTTTTCCAACAATCCAAAAACCTTATTGTAGGCACTTTAGTTTTATAGCTGGATTTGTCGATGCACTGAGGCCAGAGAAATACACTGGCGTGCACTTCAAAAGATGGCAAGTGAAAGTCACTCTGTGGCTTACTGCCATAAATGTGTTCTGGGTGTCCACTGACAAACCTGAAGGCGATCTCACTGCAGATCAGGAAAAGGCCTACAGTGAAGCCAACACAATATTTTTGGGCGCTGTTATTGGAGTTTTGGTAGATCGTCTTCAGGACGTCTACATCCATCATACAGTTGCTAAGGATATGTGGGACGCTCTGATTGCTGACTATGGTGGTTCAGATGCTGGCGCTGAACTGTATGTCATTGAGCAGTACCATAATTTTAAGATGGTAGATGGTAAATTTGTCGTCGCACAGGCTCATGAGATACAGTGCATAGTGAAGGAACTCGAATTGCTTAAGATCGTCGTACCTGAGAAGTTTGTGGCTGGGGCATTATTGCCAAATTGCCTCCAACTTGGAGGGATTTTGCCACTACTCTTAAACACAAGAGGACAAACATATTTATCTCAGATTTGATCACGTCTCTTGATGTTGAGGAGAAAGCTCGTGAGAAGGATGGACGTTCTAAAGTTAACGAGGGAAACACTATAGCCAATATGGTGCATCAACCACAATAGTTCATGGCAGTGGTGGTAAGGGCAAGGGCAAGAACAATAAGCCTAAGCATACCACTACCTTCAAAAAGAAGAACAAGGAGAAGGGAGCATGCTTTGTTTGTGGTTCGAATGAGCATTGGGCAAAGAAGTGTCCAGAACGCAAAGGAAGGAAGCCTCCACAGCAGAAGTCTACGAACATGGTGACCAGTGCTGAAGAAAATAGTGGGTATGGTAATTTATCATATGTTTTTTTTGTATTTCAATCTACTTATTGGTGGCTTGATACTGGTACTAATGTTCATGTTTGTGCTGATGCCTCTTTGTTTACTTCTTACCAGGTCGCCCGGGATTCCTCTGTCCTAATGGAGAATGGATCACATGCTTCTGTTCATGGTGTTGGCACGATCGAGCTAAAGTTCACTTCGGGGAAGATTGTCCAATTGAAGAACGTACATCATGTCTCTTCTATCAAGAAGAATCTCGTTAGTGGCTCCCTATTGTGTAGGGATGGTTTTAAGGTAGTGCTAGAGTCGAATAAAGTTGTTGTGTCTAAGTGTGGACAATTTATTGGTAAAGGCTATGAGTGCGGAGGCTTGTTCCGCTTTTCTCTTTCAGATTATTGCAATAAGTATATGAACTATATTTGTGATGGTGTTAATGAGAGTGATGCTAGTGTTTGGCATTCACGTTTATGTCATCTAAATTTTGGTTCTATCTCTCGACTTTCCAGCTTGAATTTAATTCCGAATTTTTCCATTGTCAAAGGTTCTAAGTGCTCAAGTTGTGTGCAATCTAAGCAACCTCGAAAGCCTCACAAGGCTGCAGAGGAGAGACACTTAGCACCACTAGAACTTATACATTCAGATCTCTGTGAAATGAATGATATATTGACTGAGGGTGGAAAAAGATATTTCATGACTTTGATTGATGATGCGACTAGATTTTGCTATGTTTATCTGTTAAAAACTAAAGATGAGGCTCTAAACTACTTTAAAATTTATAAGGCTGAAGTTGAAACTCAACTAGAGAAAAAGATCAAAAGAATTAGGTCCGATCGTGGTGGCGAGTATTTCTCAAATGAGTTTAACTTATTCTGTGCGGAACATGGTTTGATACATGAGAGGACGCCTCCCTATTCGCCCCAATCAAACGGGGTTGCCGAAAGAAAGAATCGCAGCTTGACTGACTTGGTTAATTCCATGTTAGACACAGCTGGATTATCTAAGGCATGGTAGGGGAGGCTTTATTGACATCATGTCATGTCCTATATAGAGTTTCTATGAAGAATAAGGAGAAGACTCCATATGAGGAATGGATTGGTAGAAAGTCATCGCTCTCTTACTTACGCACATGGGGTTGTTTGGCCAAAGTTAACGTGCCAATTAACAAGAAGCGTAAGTTGGGACCTAAAACTGTAGATTGTATCTTTCTTGGATATGCTCATCATAGCATTGCCTATAGATTTTTAGTGTTTAAATCAGAGGTGCCTGATGTTCATGTTAATTTATTAATGGAGTCTCGTGATGTTACTTTCTTTGAGAACATATTTCCTATGAAAGATTTACATAGCATGTCTAGATTATTTTCTGATGTGATTACTGAAACTGCTCCTGAACCTAGTGCATTCTCTGATCATGCTGAACAAACACTTGAACCAATCTATGAGGAGATTGATAGTGAAGCTCCTAGGAGGAGCAAGAGACAAAGGACTGCAAAGTCTTTTGGTGATGATTTCACTGTTTATCTTGTGGATGACACTCCTAGAACCATTTCAGAGGCATATGCATCTCCTGATACAGATGAGTGGAAAGAAGCTGTTCATAGTGAGATGGACTCTATTCTTTCTAATGGAACTTGGGAAGTTGTCGACAGGCCATATGGTTACAAACCTGTGGGTTGTAAATGGGTGTTCAAGAAAAAGCTTAAGCCTGATGGTACTATTGACAAGTATAAGGCTCGGCCTGTGGCTAAGGGTTATAATCAGAAAGAAGGCGAAGACTTCTTTGACACTTATTCACCTGTTGCTAGATTGACCACTATTCGTGTATTACTTGCTCTGGCTGCCTCACATGGTCTTATCGTTCATCAGATGGATGTTAAGACAGCTTTCCTTAATGGAGAGTTGGATGAGGAAATCTATATGGATCAGCCAGATGGATTTGTAATAAAGGGTCAAGAAGACAAGGTATGTAAGTTGTTGAAGTCTTTGTATGGTCTGAAACAAGCTCCTAAGCAGTGGCATGAGAAATTTGATTCAACACTTCTATCAGCAGGCTTTTCAGTCAATGAGGCTAATAAATGTGTATACTACCGCCATAGTGGGGGTCAGGGAGTTATACTATGCTTGTATGTTGATGACATACTCATCTTTGGAACAAATCTTGACGTGATCAATGAGGTCAAGACTTTTCTGTGCTAAAGTTTTGATATGAAGGATCTGGGTGAGGCTGATGTTATCTGAACATCAAGCTAATCAAAGGAGAGAATGAGATTACTCTTACGCAATCTCATTATGTTGAGAAGCTCTTGAACCGTTTTGGTTACAAGGATAGCAAGTCTTCTCCAACACCTTATGATCCCAGCTTGATTCTTCGAAAGAATAAGAGAATTGGCACAGACCAATTAAGATATTCTCAGATAATTGGATCACTTATGTACTTAGCTAGTGCTACTAGGCCTGACATCTCGTTTGCTGTGAGCAAACTAAGCCGGTTTACTTCTTGTCCGGGAGATGATCATTGGCGTGCGCTTGAGCGGGTAATGCACTATTTAGTTGGTACTATGGATTATGGGATTCATTATTCTGGATATCCAACAGTACTAGAGGGCTATAGTGATTCCAATTAGATATCTGATACTGATGAGCTGTATGCCATGAGTGGATATGCATTTACTCTTGGTGGTGCTGCTGTTTCATGGAAATCATGCAAACAGACCATCTTAACGAGGTCTACCATGGAAGCAGAGCTTACCGCACTAGATACAGCTACAGTTGAGGCCGATTGGCTACGTGAGCTCTTGATGGACTTACCTATTATCGAGAAACATGTGCCGGCAATCCTCATGAATTGTGACAATCAAACTGTGATTGTCAAAGTGAACAATTTTAAAGACAATATGAAGTCATCAAGACATATTAAGAGACGTTTGAAGTCTGTCAGAAAAATGAGAAACTCCGGAGTCATATCAGTAGAATATATTTCAACTGATGAGAACCTGGCAGATCAATTCACCAAGGGGCTGTCATATAATGTGATAGACAGTGCATCGAAGGAGATGGATATGAGACCCATATGTGCTATTCCATAGTGGTAACCCAACCTATGTGATCGGAGATCCCGTGAAGTAGGACCTGGGAAGAACAAGCTATTGGTTAGCATGAGAGTAACCTTTTATGACCCACTCGAGAAGCGATGCATTACTCTCGATATCTGTATGGCAGGATGGTTGTTGCCTTAATATATTCAGTTGGTTTTAAATAGCGAAGATGTTGTCCTACAGAACATTCTTGAATGAATATACCTATATGAGTCCGATTGTTGTAAGGTCGCAATCTGTGAGATTTGGGTGATCTCTATTAAGCTCATGAAAGACCAAGGGAGTATGACCAATATGCTCCACCCGCGGAGAAGCCTACTGGAGGTCTAGTATCAGTTATGACAGTAAGTGAAACTTGTTTGCACAAAACTTGCAATTTAAGACGTAGTCCATTGTTCAAGTTGTGAATGAGTGTAGCTTATTGTTCTAGGTGGAAGTTCAACTTAACAGTCTCCACTAAAAACACTGGTATATTAAACAACAGTGGGGTGAGGCAAACTCTAGTTGGGACTTTGAGATCTGGTGGGGGATTGTTAGAATTATATGGGCTTGGCCCATTAATATTCACAATAATTCCTAGAAAATCTCAAAGGCCCATTCATGAGTGGTGGGAGTGTAAAGATTTAGTCCCACATTGCTAGTGGAGGTGGAGGGAGTCCAACTTATAAGGTTGGTTGCTCTATCATCTCTTGCAAGTGTGTGGATGGGAGGAAGAAAGAACACACGCGCGCGCTCGCTCGCCTCGCCTCGCCTCGCCGGGCCGGGCGGGGCGTGGCAGGGCGTGGGCGTGGGCGATGGGCGCGGCCGCGCATCACCTGCGTGAATGGTCCGCCGAAATTCGATCCTTTGCCTTACGGGGGCGCAACTTCCTTTTGCACTTTCTTTTTGTTGCGTATTCCATATATTTAATTATGGAAACCGACGTATTAATATGGTAACCGACTCGGTTGCGGGACGCCCAACCCTAGCGGTTCCTCCCTATAAATACGTACGGGTACCGCCGCAAATCAGATCACGCAATTACCTAGGGTTTTGCCTCTCGCTACTGTTGCGCCGCCAAGTCTTCTCCATCCCGATTGTCGGCGTGCACCGGCGAACGGGAGAGCAGGTCTCCGGAACCGTCGTCCTCTGCGATCCTGCACCGGGAGAGGGCGAATAAGGTTTTTGGGAAGCGCTCTGCGCGACTGCTCGATCGCTTCCTCGTCTTCATCAAGTTCGTCGCCACGGCTCGTCTTCCTCGTCGTCAAGTCGGTCTCAGCCGCCGTCGCCAACAACATGACGGTGCTGCACGTCGTCGTCGCCTTCTCTACCCAATCCAGAAGGAAACGTACGTACTCTCATCTCAAACTATGTCTTTCATACTAGCTTTCGTAGTCTGCTTGTCTATGATGGATGTTGCTAGTATGGTAGATACTGTGCTTTTGTCTGCCTTTATAGACCTGTCTAGATCTTACATAGACTTGTCTAGTTCATTATACAATCTATTAATCATAATTATGATTTATATCTGGATTAATATAAAACTAAAAGTGCTAATTTTTCCAACACTTGGCAGGGTCAGTCTTTTCAAGGCTCGGCCGTGCTGCCCCCTCCGGCGAGTACAAGGTCGTCCGTTTCCTTCTTGAAACCACGTTCAAAGCCTATCTCTGCAGGGTCACCACGTTGGGGGACACCGGTCAGAGACCGACTCAAACATGGAGGCGAAGGCAGTGTCCCCCTGTCAGTATCTGCTGGTGCTCTAGTTGCTCCGTCGCGATCAACGGTGCCATCTACTTCCTGCATCTTGGAGCACATGGACAGCTTGGGTTGCACTGGAACCGCATTGCTCGCCTTGACCTCGAGAGCGAGGAGTGGAAGACGACGATACGGCCCCACGCTCAGGCAACAGACAACAGGGGCGACATTGCTCGTAGCAATCGGAGAGCTCAAGAGCACCTTGGCCATGGTTGAGAGTTGAGACCCTACAGCTACAGTCACTATCTAATCCATACACAGATATCGACATATGGCTTCTGGTCGATTCTGAGACTAGCGTGTGGGTCAAGGCCTACTCCATTCAATCTCCTGAAAGTTTGTACTGTCTGGAAGTCTTGCTTGATGGAACATTGTTGCTACTGAAAACTCAAGAGAACAGGGGCATCCTCAACATCAACCATTATTCGGATTCCTCACAGAGCCGGCACCTGCAACTCTACGATTCAAACAAAGGGACTTTCACAAACTTAATGGATATGCCAAAGGAGTTCATCAAGGGCTCCATCACCCTTTACACAGGGAGACTCTGCTCTTGATCTTCAACAATGGACCTCGTTGGCTTCAAAAAAGATACGAATAACCTTAGTTTCTTCAGTTATTTTATAATTTGTAACGTCCTTAGATCAAAGTGTGGCTGATATTTCGGAATCAGTCTGAGTCACTATATATATATATATATATATATATATATATATATATATATATATATATATATATATATATATATATATGGCTCGAGATTAGGTAAATTGGAGAGCTGCAGAGCACTCTGTTCGTGTGGGAAAGCCCGCGCCATCTCTCTTTGTTGGGGAGGGCGACGTGCAGAACCCTAGCCGCCCTGCCACCACAGCCCCACTTCCCGAGCCCTCCCCGTCCAGCCGCCGCCGAAGCAGGCAACTACCAATGCTGGGCGACTGCAAGGATGGTGGTGGCAGGGCATCTCCCCACGCGCGCGCCCATCGTCGCGATGACTCCAGCAGCTGCAACAAATGTTTACATTTTAGAACGGAGGTAGGAGTGAAGTCCACAGATGCCAATCCTCACTTCTTAGAGGATTCCTCCCCTCTAAGAACATCAAAGGGTGGTTGGTGGCGCATGAATGATTCAAAATTTGGCATTATTGTCAGAGGTCGTTGTTCTTCAGTGCACTTTGACTCACACGTTCCCCCTCCACTCCTAGTCCCCATCTTATTGGGCGGTTCTCCAACCTGGGAGGATAACAACGTAGTTACGAAGGATGGTGAGATAACGCTAAAGGTCAAGGTGACACTGACAAGAAAACGCTCAGTGACAGTAAATTTTGGTGACAGATCGTTTCCTTCAGCTTGTGTTGATTTTTTTCTCCACTAGACTTGGACCACTTGGACTTGTGGAGTGATTTTCTCGTAACGACACTCAGAATCTCTAGGACTTCTTGTTTTATCTTGACCGGTGGTGTATCTCTTTTGTTTTCTTCTTGTATCGTCTCATGGTGATGACATTTGTAATTTTGTAAAAAAGATTAGATAAATTAAATCATATTTTCTAGCTTTCAATCAGTTGAAAGCTTTCAGTTAATGATTTATTACTTTGTATTTTTGTTTTTATTTTGTAGTATTATTTATATAATAATTATAAATCATTGGATCTAGATCTAATGGCTCAGGAAGATGACTGAGTTAGCTAAAAATTAGTAAGTCCAAAATTAAATTGTGATGCAAATAACTGTGGTAGCAATTCTTTTTTACGTTGCTCGACGTGTGATTCATCTTTTTATGCACGGCAGTAATTAGCAAAACCAAGTTGTATTGGCTTATAGGGAACTATATGAAGGGGAAGTAGGCTTTGTGCTAAAAACTACATGAAAGGTATTGCCCTACTAATGTCATCAATTAAAATCGGAGAGACTAAAGAAGATACAATGGTGGCTCGCTCGAGAATGCACTAGACTTTGAATAGTTCCCTTACATTCCACGGGTGGGAAAACAACATAAAGAATACTTTATCTGAAAAAAAAACATTTCGCAAGAAAAAAAAGAAAAACTACAAAAAGAGTTCCAGTAACAACAATACCACGTTCAGGAAAAAATACCGGACTGTTGACCTCCGTAAATAAAAATCCATCCAAGGCGTGAAGGGTAACAACAATGGCGGCTCAAGGTTGCAGATCGGGCGGCGGCGGCGTCTCGCTGCCGGAGGACATCATGTTTTTCGACGTGCTATCCAGGCTGCCCGTGAAGCAGTTGTGCCGATTCCGGTGCGTGTCGAAGCGGTGGCGCGCCCTCATCTCCGACCCGGCCTTCGTCGCCGCGCAGAAATCCCGCGGCCCGCGGCTCGTCGTGGCCGTGTTCGGAGCACCGCGCAAAGTCGCGAGCCCTGTACCATACTTTCTTGAGAAGGTTGAGGTGGAGCTGCGGGTGATGGACACGGACGGCAACGTCCTTGGTGTGGTTGAGGGTGTGACGAGCGAGCCGGGGGTGTGGGTGCCTAATCTGCTCCAGGCGCGCCTCGACCTCGTCTGCGTCGACAACGGGCCGCAAGGTGCCAGCATCATCGATCCGTTGAATGGACGGGTGGTCAGGGTCGGCAGACTGGCCTCGCCGTCAGAAGATTATCAGAATTATTTCCACCGTACCTGGGAACAATCCACCTTGGCCCGTGCCAATCCGTCCAACGCATACAAGATCGTCCGCATCGGCACCACCAATGAGTCCCTACTGCCTGGCGGCAGCCAGATCTGCGTAGTCGGCACTCTAGGTGACCCAGGCGTCAAGATCAAGTGGAGGCAAAGGCTGCCGCCACCTGTTGTTACCTGTGTGTGCTGTAACTGCAGCAGGGCTACGATCAATGGCGTCGTCCACTTCTTGACTCGTGAAGCCCACAAACGTGGATCTCCTCCGGGCTGGAACCGCATAACCTCTTTCGACCTCGAGAGCGAAGAGTGGAAAACGACGGTGATGGACGGTCCATTCATGGGGCGTCCAAAGGAGGGTCACAGTTGGACCGTTGCTCTTGTGGAGCTCAACGGAACCTTGGGCATGGTTCAAAACATCTGGTGCCGACAGAAATTACGTAGCAGCGAAATAAATATCTGGCTCTTGGTTGACCCCGAGAAGAGTATTTGGACAAGGAAGTATGCTATCCACGTGCCCAGAGATGTGTTCCTTATGAAAGTACTGGATGTCTTGGATCATGGAAGAGTGTTGCTGTTAACCAGCTTTCTGAGCGTGGCGGAGAAATATCGAGGATTGCTAGGAAAGAAGAGCATCCTGCAACTCTTCGACCCTAACACCAGCACATTTACAGACTTGGTGCAGATGCCCAAGGAGTTCAAGGACACAATGACGCTTTACACCGGGGATTTCCTGTCTTGCTCAAAGGCTGTGCACCACACTACGTCCAATATTTTAGGATCGCGTTAGAAGTTTCTTTAGTTTATGTAAAGACGACGACATAATGCACTCCATTAGACTATGACTTTTTTTTTTTGCAAAACAGACAGTATGACGAAATACAACTAGTTGACTTTTCAGAGAGAGAGAGAGAGTACTACGAGTGTGGCCCACTTGTAAGTGAGGTCTGACCAAGGAGTTATTGCAGTATTCAGAGCCGGAGGAGGCTGTATCGTGCAAGCCAAGATAAAGAACCGCTCTTCTTCCTGTTCTCTTTTTTTTATGGAAGCCATTTGGACACTTTATTGCACTGGGGAAATAGTTACGTCGTTCATCAAATGCAGGAAAATAAAGCTAGGGGGTTCATCAACCCACAACCTAGTGATCTTACAAATAAAAGAGTTCCTAGCTATTATGTGCGCTACTTCATTGGCCTCCTATTACAGTGTTCAATAGAAATCGAATCGAAACCGTGTCACATGGAGGCGAATTGATCATAAACTGCTGTTCCTACCAAAGCTGAGAAACCTCTACCATTCATAGTCTCCACCACAGCCATACAATCCGTCTGGACAATAAAGCAATTACATCCCACGAATTGTGCTAGTGCTAACCCTTCCTTGATAGCCATCGCCTCCATGTTCTTTCTTCCGCTCTTCTTCCTGTTCTTTCTTCTACCGTTCTACTCCCAATCGTGTATATATCCAATTAGTTCAAGTTAGCTACTCCCTCTGTCTTATAATAGTTGTTGTTGTTCTTTTACTTTTGACCATCATGACCATTTACTTTATTCAAAATTATATATAAAAATATTTACTTAATATAACTTGTTTTATTATTAAAACAAAATTTTAATTATAATATATTTATTTTTAAATTCACACAATATTTTTACATAAAACGAACAATCAAATGTGATATTTAAAAGTCAAAAGCAAAAGTTATTTTGAAACAAATAGTATTTAAAATTAACAGATCTCATTCACGTGAGCACGTGGCGTTGCACAATAGCAACTAGTAACTTGTCGGTCACCCACAAGGCTATAATCATACGAACATACAAATCATATAAGCCCACGACTATTGCTCGCGTGATTTATTTAACAATCGAAGCCAACAACACCACACACTGTGACGACGGCGTCTCACTGGAGTAGCGGGCATCAAAAAGCTCGCTACTAAAATAGGCCTAGAGTGGAATGTTCTTTTAATGGTGGATCGTAAATATGGCCCACCACTAAGTTCCACCATCATCTATAAAAGGAACGGCGTGGGGGAAGCGCAACTTTATCCTCTCTGCTACCGCCCCTTCTTTTTCACCGCCAGATAGGCTCCCCTTCTTCCACCCCTTCTTTCTAGTGACTGTCGCGTGCTGCCTAGTCAACGTCCTCGACCGGATGCGCCACATCTGGGTGCAGCACTGCTATCGTTTCCGTTGAGCCATGTCCCGACACATGTCACTGACGGAGGAGACCCGTGTGAAGAAGTGGACTTGTGGATGACGGTCATCCATGCTCCGCAAAGGCTGCCACCACGACGACAGCCACGGAGATGCTAATGTCATCATTGTCGCCTTTGCCTCCTCCTCCTCCCCCTCTCCATGGCAGATATAAGGGAGGGAATGGTGACCGCCATGATGGTTGCGTTGGCTGTGCTCACTAAGGCAACTGCCAACATCGTGGGGGCGGTGACTAGAACGTCGTCACTAACCACATCGTAGCCAGGCGCTCGCCAACCTCCCGGACGTCTTCAAGCAGGTAAGGGCTGTCCTACACTGTATCATGCACACCAGTACCAAGGTGTATAAGGCAACCACGACAACGAGGGAGGCGGCGGAGGTGACAATGAAGATGGCGGTCATGGCAGGGATGGTGGCGACAACATATGCCATCGTGGTCTAGGATTAGGGTTTGGAAGTGTGGTCCAACACTATTTGGTGCGGGCTCCTTTTTTGTGTCGGTTGATATGTGGTTGTCCATTACTACCGCACTTCTTTATTATTGACAACCACAACTTTAGTGGTGAACATGTAGTCCATTACTAGCTAATTTATATATAAATCAGTAATGATTATTTATCATGGATGGAGCTACGGGTATTCCTAGGTATTTCCAAAAATACCCAACAATTTTGGCAACAATCACTATTACGTAGTATCTATACTAAGTATTTGTTCAAACGACTAGCCAGATATGATATTTTTACTCAATTTCAGTACAAAAATAGAGAATTTTATTCATGGTATTGTAATATGAATTGAAGAAAATTCCTACTTCATAGAATAGGAATACTCAAGTTTCTGTACCTAGCTCGTCACTGTTATTTATGATGAACTCCATTTTGACCACAAAGACTTACGGCTCGTTATTAATGAGTGTCACTTTTGTAGTAGTGTTATGTTCAAAGCCCAGGTCGCGATGCATGGTCAACAGGCTCGAGCTGCGAGTCATGGACACAGACGGCAATGTTCTTAGGGTGTTCGAGGCTTCCGCATGACTGAGGGTGTTGACAGTTGCGGGGGAGAGACTGCCGCCGGGGAGAGCGCATCCGCGGGAGAAGAAAGAGAGGCGAGGGAGGGTTTGAGTTGACGAGCGCAGCCACGTGAGTGAATGAGAGAGAGAGGTGGAGAGTTATGGTTTGAGTTGAGGACTGATCAGAGATAATATTTATTGAAGAGAGTTAGAGTTTAGTTAAATGGATAAAAAATAAAATGGGCTTTCAAGTTTAACACCGGACCATGTTATAAATCACCTCTAAAAATAAATTTTTAGAGACGAGTCATAACATGGTTCGTCTCTATAAATAACATAAATACATATTATTTATAGAAACAATTTACAACTACCGTTAAAAATTAATTTTTAAAGGCGATTTACAACCTAACCTGTCGCTAAAAATTATTTTAACTTCGTAGCGGCGGATTTTTATTTACCTGCCTCTACGGATTTTTTGTACTGTCGCTAAAGAATTTTTTATGATAGTGAGAGAAGCCCATCCTGAATAAATAGAATAGGAGGCGTGTGTCACAGGTCACACATAAGCCATCAGGTCGCACGATAGAGGAACACCCAACTTAAAACCTTTTTACTTCTTGTTCATCAAGATAGGCTAGATAGTGGCACATCTCCATTTCTTTCATTCGTTGTCTAGAAAACTACAACTTTCAAGCCTACGTGTGCAGGAGCGCACTACGGCATACACGTAATCGTCCTTTCATCTATCTTCTACCTTTTGGATCTAAGGAGTAGTAGGAGTAGATGGGGTTTCTCAGAAATGGCCTAGAATTTTTAACCTTTGCCTAGTTATTGCTCCAACCAAAATCTTACTCTTAAGTTTAATAACCATCCTATTACCAATTTACCAAATAAATGGTCCATACTATTTGGTGGTGTGATAGTAAAAGAAACTTGAACAATTCTTGAGACAAATCTAGCAAGGTGACAATAAAAAAAACAAATATTGTATGTTCTTATTTAAATTAAAAAATAATATTTTACACTCCCTTTCAATGTTAATGTTGTCTTGCTAAACAATTCTCATTTTTGAATGACAAAGAAAAAAGACAAGCACAACCCAAATGAAGCCATTCAAAAAAAATTCACTAGAATAAACATGCGCGCAAGTCAAAAATCGGCGGAACAGGTAGAGGCGCCCCTCAACTTTTGGATCCGGGCAACAAGTCGGATAGGTACGACATGCTCACATGGATATATAATTGTAATCGATTTACACAACGTTCGTACCTGATCATGCTGCTTAGATCTTGTTCTCTTCCTCTTGTTACGATATTCCAGATAAAAAGTCCATTATTCCCTTGAAGTATTTGCCGCTGTCTGTTGATTTGACGTTTAGCGATAACGATACATATGGTTCCCTTGAAGTATTTGCCGCTGTTTGTTGATTTAATTTGACGTTTAGCGATAACGATAGTGGGTGTTTGAGTTGCTGCGCGTACTACCTGCATGCATGCATGTTCCCACTAACTTCCAAAAGGACCACCAATTTGTGTCTTGAAAAATAAGCAAAGGTAATCTACTTTTTTCATCTCTCTCAAAACCTGTTTTTTTTTTCTTCAAGGGTCAATCATTTTAGTTTTTAGCTCTCCATTATTCCTCCTTTTTGCTTGGTTCTTCAAGCTTGAGAGGTTCAAATCTCACGCAACCATTCTTCTTAAGAGATATTTTAAAACAGGAAAAAGTGTACTATATATACATATTTTAAACTCCAACTCCTCTTCTCACGAAATTTCTAAAAAAATAGAAAATATACAGAAATGATGCATGAGACTCTGAAAACTTCTAGTAACTATCAAAAAAGGTGTTTTATAGATTATTAAAACCATGATCCAAACATCTCCAGCTAGCTTCTATTAGAAACCAGTATCTAGAAACCAGTTTTTAAGAAACTAAACTAATCCAAACAAGGCCTTAAGTACTCAATAATATCCGGTTACTCTATTTGGAAGGTAATTAACAAGTCAGACATTCCATTTAAAGAATACAATGTACTAACAGTCTGCCATGACATCTGCATGATGAATTGATACCGTCGAATAAAAACATTCATTTAGCCCTTAAAAAAGTATCTAACTACTCATTCTCTTATCCTAATGATACTTTTGGAGGTGGTACAAAGTTTGAGTTGATATGTTGCTCTCACGCATTCATTTGTCTTTTCAGGGATACGATCCTACTAGTACTACATACCTTGATCCTGTCTCAAGTCTAAATGCCGCTTGCCGCCCTTTTTTTTTTGTGAGACCCTGCGCATGCATTGTGAGCACAGAAAGACCCGTATTCCACAAAATCACCAGTAGCATCAACGCGACCGTACTGTCATACTCATTGTACCTACTGGTGCTTTCGTACCGTCGTACTCAAGTCTAAATGCTGCTTTTTCTGCGCTACTACCAACGGGGCCGATAATTTCTAAAAGGTGTTTTTAGAAAGAACCGTGTTCCAGGAAATCACCAGTACCATACTGTCATACTAGTCTTACCTACTTGATCACTACATATGACCAAATGCCACGACTTTTAGTAGGTTGTTACAAACAAATTCGTCCTGCAATGTAGTACTACGTATGACGACTTTATTTTACTACAACACCATATAAAGAGGGCTCCTCTCTGATGAGTTCAGATTGGCATTCTCATGTAGTAATATACAATGCCATAATCATAATAAAAAATACCAAATCATTGTAATAAAAGGTCAAAAATCTGAGAAAAGAATTCAGGTATCGCAAGGCTGAAAATCGCAATATGTGGTTGTAATAAATCTCTATATACACCTTATTAATTGTGGTGGAAATATTTATACCAATTTTCTGCCGTACGCCCATCATCTGTATCCGCAACTCACCAAGCCTGACTCCGTCACGATCATCCTTTGCCCGTTTGTGGGAAATGGACTCTGAGACCACGTCCCAGCCCTCCTATATTACCATCACCACGACACCGCAAGATCTCGCTGAGTCATCCAGACCTATCCACGATGCATCTCCGAGCCTACAGAACCATCTCGGACGAGCACGCGGACCTCGCCTACACCTCGTCGCTGAGAGCATGACTCCAACCGGTTTTACCGTCTTTTAACATCCAGACGAGCGAGCCACGTTCTCCTCTCCGTTTTTCCTCTGTTTTCGTAGAGTTTAGGCCAGAGCAGCGTGTTTCCCGTCGTCTCCGGCGAGCTCCCCGTACAGCAATGGCGTCGCCGCCGTAGAAATCAGCCGGTAGCACTGTGAGTTTATTTGGTTTTAACATGCATCGGTTAGATCTGCTAGCAGCGGTTGAGATTAAATCAAAACATATCTCTTTGTTGACCAATAGTTGTTCACCACGTGTCACTTCATAATCTCAGTCAACAATTCCAAAATAAATAAATTGGTTTGTGTCTATTACCTCATTCTGACATCGGCCTTACACAATAATTCATTTTCAGTACAAAGATAATTCTGCTAGTCCCGAAATTATGAACAGTTTTTTGAAAGAAAAAAAAACTATAACGCTTATAACTTTTTTATACAAACTCCGTTTTAACTGATTCTTAAGTTCACGCGACCATGGCGACGTAGGCTTTACAAACTCAGAGCCTCTATGAACAATGCATAAGCTGACATATTAATTGCAGTATGAACAACAAGATATTTGTCAAAAATATATGCAGATATTTTAATTAAAGTATTGTTTAATCTCTCAAATATAGTACTGCATTAAAGTAGTTTAAATGAAAAGTTCAATCAACTATAACCAAGAATATTTATACATTAGTTATTTGAGTTTTTAACCCGTGACAACACACTAGCACATTGCTAATAGAGATAGAAGCGAAACAAAATCTTGCGGGCCCACACTGACAAGTAAAGGGCAGAAGGAGTTGAGACGGCACTGACAGTGTGACGGCGGTCCTATCCCCGCTCTGCGCAGCCGTGTTCACAGGAAGTGTACGGCGGCAACACGGCTGAGCAAGAAAGCCACGGTAGCAGGGACTATACAAACTCCTCCGTCCTTGCCCTGACAGTGCCCTACCGATGGCGACGTTCGGAGAGCAATGGAGCGGCAGCGAGGGTGGGATGTGTGTCGACGGTAGAATCTGGCAGACAACACAGGGGTTGTAATTGATCAGATCGGATCATTTTCATAGAAGTGCATAAGTAGTTTTCAAGCAAAGTAACAAATATAATAAGCTACTCTAAAAAGACAAATATAATAAGCCTTAGTTAATTACGACGAGATAGGTGGCCGGCTGTTTTACAAGTAAGAAAAGCAAATGATAATTAATTATTGCACTACGTAGCAACACAAGGGTGATTATATGATCTAATCAACAAAGTGGTATAAGCTAGAGTTCGTCTAGTCCGGTTAATTTAGAATCTAATGAATTAGAATGAGATAAATATTAGTATTAGCTGGGTTCCACCAGATTAGGGATTTATAGAAACTGACATAGAAATTGAACTGTTTTGAGGCCTTCCAAATTTTAGAAACTAGTTTCTTAAAAACTAGAGGGATCCAAACGTAATCTAATTGTGTCAAAGAAGCTATGTTCATCCTTTTCTAAAATTCATTTCCTAACAATATATTATTCCTAGATGCCCTTTTAGTGAACTTGTCCTTGGTTTTTGGAGTATTATCTTTCGATGGCTTAGAGGTCATAATAGAACTACTAGCTGTTGAGCTAGAAGTCTCAGTACCTAAACCAATGTAAGCTGATAACCCTAGCAAACCTCTTTTGCTTTCAATATAAGCGGGGCCAAATAGTCTTTGGTCTAATAAAAAGATTACTAGAAGCCTAGACATTGTTTTCCAACCTTTTCACAAGAAGTCCTTGTACCAGAGCTTGTGGGATATAGCACTGTCAAAATCAAAGAGGCTAGGTGATCAATATTCAAGGCCTAGCTATGTATATTGCCTCCCCCTACTCAAGTGTTGTTTGCTGTCAATCTGGGCCAGTTACACGGTATGAATTTAGATTGATGGAATCCGTTGAAGAAAACAGTAAGCCGTTTCCTTTTCATGGCATTTCAAAAGGTAGTATTCTCATGAGCAATAATCATATCGATCAAAGATTTGGCATGTCCAAGTTCTCTGCTCTAATACTTTCCACTATAATGTGGTTATCTCTGTATTAGATCTTTTGTAACAAAAAATATCCAAAATCACTTGGTGTGTGATATGCATGGAAATTAACACACTTGCAAGTAGTTGGATAAATAATGGAAGTCAGAAACGAATAATAGACATATACCAACTAAAAAAAACTGAAAAATCTTCAGCATGCCATCAGTTTTTTTTTAGATAATGGAAAAAATGTCATCAATTCTTCCCCAAAAATATATACCTGAGATAGCATGCCACACAGCTTATCACAAATGAGATCTCGTTTATCCGGATATTATAAGCAGCCAAGTCTTAGTCTTGTTTTGTTATAATTGTCTAGAAATAATAGGATTCTGAAATACAACTTTTTGCATATTAAATCTTCTTATAAATGCACCTTCGGTGAAGGTCAGACCAATACACAGGGTACAAGGTGATCATTTATTTGAATTTTTGCCTCCTAATTCTGGACCTGGCAAAACCTTAGTGTTACAATACCAACACTCTCAACGAGCTTGGTTATTGTGCCTCAATGCTTCAGATTTTTTTTTTTGACACGTTTGGTTGCACCATAAATATAGTACTCCATCCATCCCATATTACTTGTCATTATACATTCACTAGTTTTTTCTTCCAATTTACTTATCATCCTCATATCTCAATGTACTTTTTTCTCTTACCAATACATCTCTATCTCTTTCCTTCTTGTTTCTTCTACACCTACTTTTTTACCTCTTCTTAATCTTTATGATCAAGCCTAAAACAATGGGCCCTCTTTCTCCGTCCAGCAGCAAATGAGATTGAGCTCACGGTACAGCTGCTGCAGCTCTTTGGGGAGGCTTAAGGGTTGAAAATAAACTAATATCCAAAAAAGCAGTGTCTTGCCTATCAGATGTTCGGCGGAGGACCTCGAACTGCTACAGGCGCATCTCCCTTGTCAGATTAGTGAGTTTCCAATCAAATATCTTGGGTTGTCTCTGTCCCTAAAGAAGCTCCCTAAAGCACAACTGCAACCTCTCATAGACCGAGTCGCATACCTCCTGCGAGGGTGGAAATCAGACCTGATGACAAAGCAGGGATGTGTTGTATAGGTTCAACATGTCATGACAGCCACCTTGCTCTACTTTGTCATGGCTTTGGATATCCCGAGCTGGGAAATTAAGGCTTGGGATAAAATTAGAAGAGGATATGTGTGGCAAGGTCGTAAAGAAGCAAAGGGCGGGCATTGTATGATTGTCTAGTGCAAGGTAACAAGACATAAAGAGCTCGGTGGCCTTGGAATTTCTGACTTAAAAAGACTTAGCATCGTATTAAGAGTATGGTGGCTTTGGTTGAATAAAATGACACCAAACAAGGCATGGGCATCCCTGCCAATCCAGGCTAGCGAATGCACTTAGGTCCTCTACTCTCTAGGAGTTACAACAGAAATTAGAGATAGAACCAACTAAAGGTGGCAATGGGTACCCGGTACCCGCGACCCCGTGGGTTTTTCCATTAGGAGGAGGGTATGGCTGAGAAATTATACCCATGGGTATACTAATAGGGGAAAAGTTCATCCATTGGGTGGGCAGTGTATGGGTATGGTTTGGTAGTACCCAAACCCGCTACCCTATATACCCGGTTCAAAACATATTTTCGCCCATTATTTCTGGCCCAAACTCAACTCCACTCTAGCAAATGAATAGTCGTGCTCCCAAACCATAGCCTCGCCCCCTTCACTCTCCAATCTCCAAGCCACATACTATTTTGGTTGTAATGATGCATACTAGCATACTGTTTGAAGTGTTCTTGTTAACTTGTTAAGTGCTCACATGAGCTATGATTGCTGCCTGACTTGATGATTTCAAAACGAGGATTGAAGTATTGAACTACTAAATATGTGTTGAATTATTACCATATGTTCAGTTGTATGGTAGATATTAATTTATAAATGTCAATGTTGTGCCTGGCTATTATCCTGTTTATTATTGCTGCACAATGGATGTGAATTTTTTTAATTATTTTGCTGAATTTTATATTACTGGTGGGTATGAGTATTCAATGGGCATTTTTTACCCGGTGGATATGGGTCTGACGTAAAATCTTCATCCATAAGTGTTAATGAATTATCCAGTGGGAGTTTTCTCAGCTCATGGTTGTGGGTCTGAGGAGGTAAAACCCGGTGGGTCTAGACCCATTGCCATCTTTAGAACCAACATATTATTTTAGAGGGACCGCTGGTTGATGGCCAGCGCATCAAAGATCTCTCCCCTCTAATCGTTGGTATGGTGCCTAGGCGGCTGGCAAACAGGCGGATGGCCAGCGATGTGTCGTGGATTAGAGATATGCATGGTGAGACCACCCATGAAGTCATTGCTGAATTCTTAAAGGTGTGCAACATGATGGGCTTGAGTTGAAAGGATGACAAATGGCAGCATACAAAAAGGTCTGAACTCATACATAACTCTAGAAGCATGGACGTTATGGAGACATCAGGATGAGTGTGTTTTCAATGGCGCCTCTCCAAGCATCACTGCCGTCGTGATTATGGCTGGCAATGAAACTCGGTTTTGGAGTATGGCTAGAGCCAAAGGCCTTGCCTTTGTGTTAGGGGCAAGTGGAGAGGAAGAAGTTGGCTGACAACTTCATCTTTGGTCGGATCGTATTTGCTAGTCTAAAAGGCGCACATGTACTCTTTATAACTCAGGTATGTGTATATATTTTTTGTACTCTCTTCTTTTATTAATGTAATGATACGTAGCTCTTCTACGTGTTTGAGAAAAAAAGTCTAAAATGACAAGTATTATGGGACGCACACCCCCAGCCCATTAATAGCCTGTAGTAGTACTAATTTCGGTCCAAGAGACCTAGAAGTGAAGCGAAGTTGTGGTCTTAGTCTCATATTGGAAGTTCTGGTAGGTGAGGGTCATTATATAACCCTCGTTGTTTCAATTATAGTATCTCTGGGTTAACCCTATACATAAAGCGAGGACAAAAGTATAAGAGGGGTGCTATGTGTGAATGCGCGAGCCTGTCTCATAGGTGGGCTAGAGCGGTAAGCACACTTTGAACGCGGAGCGTTACATTAGTATCAGAGCATCAACTCTCGTTTCATCGAGAGGAGGTCTTGGATATCCGTTTGTCGTATTTGCGGTGTGCTGCCGATCCTTAGGGGGGTGGCTGTAACATCTCAGTTTGTTAGCAGCCTGTAGTAGTAGTAGTTTCGGTCCAAGAGACCTAAAAGTGAAGTGAAGTTATGAGATTTGTCCCACATTAGAGATTTAGATGGGTGAAGGTCAACATATAACCCTTGTTGTTTCAACCATAGCATCTCCAGGTTAACCCTTTTACATGAAACGAGCACGAAACGTAAGAGATGTGCTATATATGAATGCGCAAGCCCGTCCTATAGATGGGCTAAGACATTAAGCGCACTTTGAACACGAGTTATTACATATGATATGTTCAGTGTCCTTGTGTCACACACATAGCTTGAGAGGACACATGAAGGTAAGATGGTTACTCCTGACTTAGTCATTGTTATAGTGCACCACCAGTGATGCAATGGTTGATGACACCGTTGCGTAAGATGCAACGAAGGCGACATAAATAATGGTGACCGCAAAAGCTCCAAAAGATAATGTGAGATTCAGTTTCTACATTCACGGACAGTCACTTTTTTTCGTTTGGCATGTGTGCAGTTAGGCATGTTTGGACAGGGACTTTTGATTCCAGATCACACTAAATTAACCAAATTGCTGTCACTATCTTAATTAAGGATTGTTATTGTCCAAAATACCAAAATATTAGTAGCCAGTTAGGAGGCAATACTAGTTAGTATTTCTGACAGTAATAATCAGCAAATAGAAAAGCATGACAAGCACCAGACAGTTTTTTAGAGAAAAAAAAATGAATTGATCCATATATTTAGAGTTTTACTATCCAAAATACTATTGGGCATAATTTTGAGAAACTACTAACCAGTAGTGTGATCCAACGATATAGATTTCATAATCTAAAATCATAACTATTGGGCATTATTTTATGAGGGTAATATTAGAAAAATAATAGATTAATAATAATTATTTCTAACTGTTATAAATAAAGTTAAATTAATAATCTAATTAATAAGTGATGTTTTATATTTTCTTAAGATGACCTCATAATTTTATGATTTGGTAGGATTGATGTTCTATCGTGAAAATAAATATATATTTATTAATTAATAATGTAGTTATAAAATTACTCTTAAACTACTAACCGAGAAACTACTAGTAGGTATTTTGAAAAGTAAAACTACTTTATATTTATACGGGGCAGCCGTCCATTGCAGATGCAAAGGAGCTTTCATGACTCTTTTGTCTCTTGTGCTTTTCCATCGAGTTTGGTAGCTCACAAGATATAGCTTATAAATAGCCTGATTAACATAGGACTTGATCTGATCTCAGGTGGGGCTAGCTGATAGTACTACTAGTAAGCTGATCAATGGGGAGGCAGCCTTGCTGTGACAAGCAGGGGATGAAGCGGGGGGCCTGGACATCAGAGGAGGACGAAAAGCTCATCAGCTTCATCCTGACACATGACCAGTGCTGCTGGAGGGCGGTGCCAAAACTGGCGGGGCTACGTCGCTGTGGCAAGAGCTGCAGGCTGCGGTGGACCAACTACCTCCGCCCTGGCCTCAAGCGTGGCCTCCTCACCGCAGTGCAAAGCTGGGCAACAGGTAAACTGGCCAGTCTGGCCTGCATGGTTGTCTCACAGATTCACAGTATACATACCAGGAGTGCATGGTGCGTAAACTGGTAAACATCAGAGTATGCCTATCGCTTTGTTGAATGAGAATTTGCATGCATTCCTGGGCTATCTGCAAGCGTGAATCCCTTATTAAGGTTTGGAGTATCCAAATGTCAAAAAGCATCAGTGGTGTATCTAGGAATCGAAGCTAGGGTGGTCCAATTTTTTTTCCATACCACAAATTTAAAATATCAAGTCATAATACATATAGTATTCCTCAATAAATATCTTACATGCGTATCAAAAGAAACAATTAAGAGAAAATTACAAACTTCTAGCCTAGTAGTTCAGGTCTACGTCTTTTAATGGCCAAGAAAGAATCAATTATATCCTCCTACTTCACATTAAGAAAAACATCTCGTTCAATAAAAAATAAGTAAACAATCATCCAAAAGAGTGGACTGAGACTGAAGCTACGTTCGGACGCTTCATGGGCTAGGTTGAGGTCGATGGGGATGGTTGGTCCGTCGATTCTATAAATAGCCTGATTAACTCGGTATACGCCCCCGAAAAGCATGATTGATCAAAACTTACGGTATACCGAGTTAACTACCAAGGCTTAAATAATACAGCCTGCCTCATTTCCTCAGGCAGTGGCAGTGCAAAAGTAGTGTTTGTAGGCACATTGATGATAGTAAGTAAGTAACCAAGTTCTCGATGTGCTTAAATTTAATCCATAGTCTGTTTTGTTTTTGAAAAGGACGTTAGGGTGCGTTTGGTACCTTAGCTACCCACATAGCATGACTAGGCAAACTAGCCCCTGTTAGCTATGGCAACTTGCCAGTATTAATTATTTGGTTTGTTTAGCTAAAGAAAAAGAAGTGGTTACCAAGTCATCGGCAGCTTTGCGATCTGGGGGTAAGACCGTTCTGAGGTATTGCATTGAGAAGAGGACTCAATTATCTTCGGGGAGAGAACATGTCGTGCAAGCCCATCATCATGTGAGCCAAGGAGGCATCCGAAGGCTCTCCAGAGCGGTGCTTTTCTAGTAGAGGAGGCTTAGCACTTTGGAACAGGGAGGAAGGGTCGAACAGAGAGGAGTAAGTGTCCCTTTTCGCCTAATAAGCTCACGGCGATCCGACGCACCTCCAAAACCTAGGACACCATGCACCACACGAGCAGAGACAAGTGATTTTTTTTTTGTGAGACCTAGAGCTTGAGCCCTGGTCTAAGAGCAAGAATAGTAAAATAGCCAATTGTTGGCTGCAAGCCGGCAATTTCTCCTGCTTCGTACTAATAGACTGTCTATTTCTTTGCTGGTTAACTTATTTGTATTAATGATGCAGGCATTTATTTTGTGTATGTGTATATCAGCTATTGGACACGAGGCTGCATGCAGCATATTATATACTCCTATATGTCATTCCCAATGGAGCATGAAGCAAAAATGGTTCAAATATGTAGAGTTAACTACATTGCTTTGAGTTTAACTAGTTGCAAAATGAGAAAAGTCTGGTTAACTGATCCTTTTACCCGTGCGTTTTATTTTCTAAGCACAACGTTTTTGCTCTCCCTTTCGCAACTCCTGAATCCTGATGTGGGTTCCTTTTTTTTATTCAGATGGTCCAAGATTGCTGCCAAGTTACCTGGGCGGACAGACAACGAGATCAAGAACCACTGGAACACGCACATCAAGAAGAAGCTCATGAAGATGGGCATAGACCCGACCACACACCAGCTTCTGGATAACAACAAAGCGGGTATCTCACAAATCATTGCTACAATCGAATCGGCGGATCTAGTTACACTGGTGACTCTGGAGATATGCAGAGCTTGGAGGAACGCAGCAAGGAGACCGTGACATTTCCCACTGATTCATTGGAGCAGTCCAGTTGGCCAGAACAGAGCGATAATGCCTGCAGTCACGATCTGGACCCCGCGATGAATTGGCAGTTGGAGGTGGATCTACCGATCGACGAACTCTGGCTTAATGTTACGAGAAGCAACAGTGATGAGCTTGGCATCCTCGCAGACCCATTGCCATCGGATGGGGCAGTGGACTGGCTGATTGACTATCAAGATTTTGGTATCCATGGTCCAACTGTAGTCATCAATTCAACGGTCCACAGCTCAAATGGATCAAACTTCTAAAGATCAAAGGAATGAAACTGGTGTTTATGCACTGTCATGCATGCATGCTCCCAGTATAGACGATATAGACATGAATAAGACTGGAAAGTAGATGGGCAACGGTTCGCAGCTCAAATGGATCAAAGATCAACGGCACAGGAATCAGATGTTTATGCACTGTCATGCATGCTCCCATTATTTAGGCTAGAATTATGATAGCTTGTATAATGTAGCCTTAAAAGTAAGGGTTTTGTGTCGAACCTGAGTTATCTCAGTATATGACAAGTTACAACCCATGTTCTGATCTTTCGAAAAAATACAACCCATTGTTCTAATAAACGTGCAATGCATACTGAATAGCACGGTGTATTGTTACTTGTTAGGCGTGTGGTGCTTTGAGTTGGGCGATAACGATACATGTCGATTTCAGAGCTTGTAACAGGCTTCAGACGCATGCTTGTGAATTTTTTCACGTATAAGCAGCAGCGCACCAGAAAATTAAGGAATACGATTACGATGCAACACATGAATAAGCAGGAGTTTGGCAAGAATTTTGCAACTACAGTTGCAATGATGGATCAGTTCGTTTTTCCATGAAAGTGAACGTTCTTAATTGGGCTAAACGAGACACTGTCGCCCACCTCCCTGACAGAGATACAAGAGACACAAACTGTGGTGGTCATCGTCGTAATGTCCGTGGGCCGTGGCGACCTGGAACTCACGTCCTTTGGAGTTGAGCTCCATGCCTCGATGGCCGTCAGTCTCTCCCTTTGTCTGCAACAAGATCGGTTGATCAGGTTGCCTTTATCACTGCCTTGTTTTATTGCCTCACTGATGGCGACGGAACACCCCTCAAGTCCTTAGAATTCGGATACTCCTGTTACTGAAGGTCTGATCTCGACTGCATAAAACGAGATTCTTCTCTTCGGCTGCAGGAACTGCGACCATCAGTTGTCTTTTGAGAAACGGCAAAGAATTTTTTTTGTACATCAAAAGCAGTCACCTGTTCTTGATAATTCTTTTTGAAGAGAGGAATTTTCAGCTTTTGTTCTGAATCTCTTTCTGATAACCGCACAATTGACTCGAAAGCCTGAAGCTGAAATCTGCAGGTGTCTAACAGAAACATGGTGTAGCGGAACTTGCTGGACCACCCCGCCGGCAAGTTCACGGAGGAGGTGCTCTACGAGGACGTCGCCTCCGACCAGACGCTGCCACGCACCGAGTCCATCCGCCACGCCGCCTGCGGCTACGGCAAGGACGATCTTCTTCCAGGTCGGTGTCCAGACACTTTCTTTGTTCTTGTTGCTGTGTAAATTGGAGCTGATGATGTGGTCAGAATTTCTGCTGTTCCATATCTTGTTCCCTTTTACTGTTCAGTGATTTGGGTATGGATGGTAATGAACGGAAACTTATAGTGACCGATGAGAAGGCAGGGACGGCAAGGAAGTGGCGGCGCTCCGGCGAGGCAAGGTTTGAGGAGGCGCAGAACATAGGCGTAGTAGACAGGCGAGGCGCCAGTGCCACGGCCGCTGTCATCATGTTCTCCGGGTTGCGTCGAGGCCGGCGAAGCCACACCATCCGATGCGTCTCTTCTACGTGGCAGTGGTGGACAGTCTACGTGGCAACGGTGGACAGAGTCGACGAACTCACGTTGAGGCAAAGTCCGCTGCCACCTATCATTAGCTGCTTGTACTGTGATTGCAGAGCTATGGTCAACAATGGCGTGGTCCACTTCTTGCCTCGCGAAGCCCACGAACTCAGACGACATGATCGACGGTCCAAGGAAGGAGCATACTCCAAACAAGCGGGAGGATTTGAGGCTGGAGCTTTGCTCTAGCCGAGCTCAACGGAACCTTGGGCATGGCTCAAAACCAGGGCAAAGCTGACCGAGGACTCATGGTTCATTGAGTCTCCTGGGAATTTCGTTACCCAGGGACTTTACAGGGTTCATAAAGATGACCGAGGAGTCCAGGGGTGCACTGACCCTTTACACTGGGAGCCTATTGTCCTGATATATCATATTGTGTTCAGGTTGGCAGGAAAGACGTGGCCCCTTCGTGAAGCAGGAAACTCGATGAACAATGAGATATGCAGTACTATGTTCAGGTTCTTGCATTAGCTGTTTGCCCGGTTTCCATTCATAGCCCACCAAATAATTTTTGTTCAGTATGTCACGTACTTTAAATGCAATCAACCGGTGCATTCAAATATAGTGATGTAATAACACAATATAATATATGAACTATCACATACCATAGCCGAATAGGTTAAACTGCAGAGAACATTCAGTGACAGATTCTTTTTCAGTATGTCCAAGTTCATGCATACTGAACCAGTTCTTGTAATGCCGCGATCAATCAGTGTGCTCAACTATAGTGATGGAATGGTAACTTGAGATAATAGCCAAACTATCACAAACTATAGCTGAATGGGTTAAACTGCAACATAACTTTCATAGACGGATTCTTTGGAAATGTAAGTTCAGAATGCTTTCATAACAGTGCTTAGAATCTTAGATAGCGCAAAACTAGACAAGCCCTTGATGTTAAAATGGCACTCAAAGATCGTCTTTGACTTCAATGTTCAGAAGTTTTGCCAGCTTGCCACTTCCGTAAGCTTCAACAGTATCTGCCATTGTTCAAGCAAAAGTGGGGGGAGGAAAGGTGTCAGAACTGAAAGTAGGTTAATAAATGTCTCAAACTGATCAGTGTACAGGGAAACTACCATCAGAGCCTCCCAGGTGCTTTCCATTGATGAAAACTTGAGGAACAGTACGCTTCCCCACTATGTCTAGCAACACATCCTGAATCTCCCCACCATCCTCTGCATCACAATAATAGCACTAGCTCCATCAGCTATTCACAAAAAAAGAGGTCCTACAACAACGTTTAAGGGCACCAACAAAAAGAAATTACAGTAGAAACATTATCATGGCTTTTCACATTACATGTTCTCCACAATTTGCTCTCTCATGCAGAAATAAATAAAGAAATAGGAAAGTGGTGCATCCTCAAAGGACATTGCACCTAAGTTTTAACAATTTGCTGATGTCCTATATAGCATACCTTTTGGTTTGTTCTGCCATGCCTTCAACACATAATATCATTGACTAACTTGAATGCTCTGAACAGCAAGATAAACCTAGTACTTGCACAACTTAACATGAATGTTGACTTTTCTTAAAATATTTGTGAAAAATTGTCTAAAAAATATTCTATAGCTGTACCCAAGTTTGTTCAATGGGATTATGACACTTCCATCAAGGATTAAAAAATCTCAGAAGTTGGTGACATAGAACACAAACAGACTAAATTAGGAAATAGTGATATAACATGAATGTGAAACAAACCTCGCTGATCGAGCTCCACAATATATGGCTCCTTCTTCAACTCAAGTTCCTTAAACACGGCTTTTGCTCTTCTACAATACCTGTAGTATTCAGTGTTTCCATAAGAGTTTCTTATACTACGACATGTAAAACACTGATATAAGTAGGTACTTGGTTATGGGAGCTATGAGACATCATTTCCATACATTTATTGAATAATTTGAATAATCAGACTATCACTTATCCATGTATTTTCATGTACCCATGTACTCTTTACAAGTGCAAGTGTTTCGATTAATATCATCTTTTAGTTAAGCTGTGGTAACTAATCAGACAGATTCAGCACTGAGTTTACAGATCCATCATGCTAAGTTGCTAACCTCATAAGAAGCTCTGAAAGCCAAATATGAATTGCAACAATTCTAACAAAACAATAGACTAACCAGGATGAGCAGAACAGATATTTTTTCACACAAAATCAAGCAAGTAAACGTATCCTAATTTTCTCTTTTAGCCAGGGTAAGAATAAATGCAAAACCGTCTTCCTGAATAACCAAATATACCCAATACCTCATCAATGTGGTAGAATCAAAATTTGATGGGTTCTCTATAAGGTTAGTTCGATGTAATTTTATCCAGATTGTGGTTTGGGTACTGCAAAAAAAAAAAACGTCTATGTATGGTTAGTTCTATGTAACATTATCCAGATTGTGGTTTGAGTACTGCAAAAATCCGCAATTCCACCGTTGGGTATCCAAGTTAGAGAATATTGGTTTTAGTACTATCATCAAACTCCAAATTCCACAGTTGAATATGCAAGATCAAAGACCATGATGAAGATGAAGCAACCTCAGTGTCTCTAGTAATTCCTCTATTGCCTTACAAGGCGTAGACCTCATGCGGCAATAAGATTCACGTGCATAGGAAATTTTGACCAATCGAGATGATTAAAAAATCAGTAAAAAACTATCCCACATTCCTACATGTCTTCAGGTTAGAACACGGCAGCTTCACAACAATCATACTCAAAATTGCAAGTTTCGGACTAGATCTCTGCCAGAAGGCCTACAGATACGCATCGACAAGGTTAGGGGAGAGAAGGTTCGTACGGGCAGTATGACTTGGAGAAGATGACGACGTCGTGGGCTCTGACGGTGGATTTCACGAAGGACTTGGGCGACGACCCGGACGAGACGGATCCGAACGCCGCGAAGGCGATGAGCGCCGCCGCAGCGGCCGCAATCCCTGCCCGACGACTCAGGAACGCCACCATCGTGTCCGGCCGCCGGTGAGGTCGAGATGCGGAGGGTTCAGAGACGGCGAGATTTTGTTCGGAGGAACAGCGCACTGGTTCTGACCGAGTCCTTGACTGTTTCGTTCCAAAGTGTACGCCTTAGCTTGGGCTGTAATACGCCATACCGAGCCGCTCGCGTAATATTGAGGAATATGTCTTCAATGTTTTTCCTGACTTCGGCTGCGGACAATGCAAAGCATCGCTCGCTCATCGCTGTCGACCTGCACTATGTTCAGACATCCTTTATTTTTTTTATGTTTTCTAGTTTTAAATCAGCTGAAATTTTTTAGTTCATAGTTTATTATTTTATATTTTGATTTTTTTATAGAATTATTTATATAATAATTATAAACCATTAAATGTAGATTTAATGGCTCTAGAAGGTGACTGAGAGTTGTCTAAACTTTCAGCCAGCTAAAAATTAGTAAGTCTTTTATTTTTTTTTATGAAACCACTGTGTTCAGACGTGGATAACTGGATACTGGAGTGGAAAATTCTTCCAGTCTCTTTTCTCGAGGTATACAAACGGCTTCTCAAACATTGGCCTTAAACACTGAACCAATATGACCAATAAAAACATTATGCTACCTATACTTGCATCAATCTCTTGATAAGGAAACACTAAATGATTGATGCTCACTAAATGAATTTCCTCTAAAAGGCTCATCTATGTTTCCATGAGCTCGGATTCGGTTCCAAGACGAGCGAGGCGTAGATGAGCTCGTTCCAGGCGTCCGGCACGCCGGGTAGGCACCAGTGGCTGCAGTCCTGCTTTCTCTTGGAAACCATGCCCCCCGGCTTGCCGTACACCGACGGGTGCCCGTCACGGCGGAAGTTGGTCAGCTTCGTCACGTTCAGCAACCGCACCGGGAAGCGCATCTGGCTGATGGCCTCCTCCGCGATCCTCATCTTCGGAGGGTAGCTGTTGATAATGGCGCCCTTGAACGTCGGCTCCGTCTCGCCATTGCACGAGCCACCGGAGTCCCAATCGCCTCCTCTGCATGACAACAGATGGTATAATTAAAATTGAGGAGTTTTATAGTAGATCAAAATAAATGCACACCATCAAATTTCCTCATCCGATGGTATAGAATTAAACAAGATACCCTTTCAACTTATTGGTATCATAAGTATCATAATGAAGTATTATAGGTATCATATGGGTACTATTGGAAGGAAAGAAAAATAGTAAAATTATAAATTAAATATTTTGAACACATTTTCATTTCATTTGAAACTTCTTCTGGTCCATGGCGTCCTTCTTGTCGAGTGTTCTGTGCTGGCGAACTGTCTCTTCCTAGATCTTTTTTTGGTCGATTCCTTGGCGAGCGTCAGATAAGATAGATCAAATTTGATACTTCATGAAGCGTTTATTTATACAAGAAGTGGGGCACAGAGGTCCATAATTTGTTAATTTTTAATCGATCATATGTAACTTGCAAGCCGTGTTAATCACATATACTCTAAGTGTATTAATCTTATGATGGGTCCAAGTGTATTAAGAGGATTTTCTTGTCAAGTGGTCTGTGTCGAGGATCCAGATCATGGATTCACAGGCTGCTAGTTAGGTTTTGGATGGCTTCAATTGGCGGCATCGGCAACAGGGGCCATTAGCCGTCATGAAAACTGACTATTAAGTAGAGAACTAATTACGATTTTTACCATCAAAATGGACGGTTAGATTGTATACATGATACCTTTTGGATATAGGTATCATGGACCACCGTAAAGGTCCTCTTAAAATTAGCTGGCTTGAATTGACTTTGTATTCTATATAAAAAAACTGAAATTTTATATTGAAATCACCAAATATCGGTTGACCATGACCTGAAATGTGCAGTGGAGTACCCTCTGTAGAAAACGACGCTTCTCGCCGGGTCCATGTTCTTGTCGATCCATCGAGCCCATGTGTGCAGAGCTCTTCTGTAAGCTTCGGTCGAGTCGAAATGTGGGTACAGCTTCTCACCTTCTTTGTAGTAGTTCTTCCTGTGCTTTGAGATTCGAGATATATCATCACCAGCAGCAGCACATCGAGGGTGATTGAATTAATAAGGTGCGAAGGAAAATGGCGGGGACCGAACATGTATTCAGTGAAAGTCCGAGCGTTGCGTACCCCCTGGCCGTCTTGCCGTGCGTCCACCAGTGTCCAGTGTTGAAGACGAGGACATCGGCCTTCTTCCACCGGCTGGCCGTCTTGTCGATGCGGTCGATCTGCAGGATGGGGTTGGAGTTGCCCTGCTTGTTGAAGCGCACCCCTTCGCGGACCAGGAAATGGGACCGCAAGAACTCCACGGTGCAGTCGTAATCCTACACTTGTTTGTTTCATTAGTTGTGTTTATTTAAGGAACACATGACGGCGTGAAAACGAGTCTGTCATCTAGAATTATTATCCGAGGTCGTTGTTGGTTAGTCGGAGTTAAAATAAAACTGCTGCCAGTTATCGATTATTACCAGGAACTTGAAGACGAAGTAGCCTCGTCCCTTGGTGATCCTGTACCCGTGCGTCTCGAACATCCTGGCCTTGTCCGGCAGCGCGTCGCGCAGGACGCAGAGCATGGACTCGAACTGGTTCCGGTTCATGGAGTCGCCGACGAGCATCAGGCGCTTGCCGCGCAGCCTCTCCAGGAAGTCCGTCGCGTTGAACCTAGGCGCGTCTAGCCAGCGAATCAGCCAACAACGTGCTGATGAAGTGATGATGAATATGAATGCAACGTTGTTGGGATGTACTGGTACCTGGGGAGCGTGCAGTGGCGCGGCGCCCATCGCCATCGCGTGTACCCGTGGTCCGGGCGCCCGTTGGCCGCGCAGGCGTACGCCTCGTCCACGTAGGGGCACGTCCCCGGCGCGTACAGCGGCCGCGACGCCTCGTCACGCACCCACTCCCCGTCGTACACGTCGCACCACCGCTCGGCGGTTTCAGTTCCGCCGGTTATCTCTTCCGGTGGTGGTGGGGGCTGAGACGGTGATGGCGGCGGCGGGGGAGAAGGTGATGACTTCTGTTCCGGTGGCGGCGTCATTGCCGTCGTTGGAGGCGGCGGCGGCGACGACGGGAGCCAGCTGAGGCGGAGGAGCGACGGCGGCGCCTGAGAGGACGTGGACGCGGCGTGGCGGAGGAGCAGGGGAAGGGTGAACGGGACGGAGACGAAGGCGATGATGAGCGGGAAGGCCACCAAGCGCCACGGGAGCCGCGGCGCGGACGGCATTACTGGAGAAGGATATAGCAGCCGGAGCGGCGTGGCGTGACGGCGATCGATGGTGTCACGACGACGCCTCGCGGACGAGGCGGATCCGGCGAGCGAGGATGGTGGCGGGAGACGCGCGAGGCGGTTGACGTCGGGCTTGAGATCCCAGGGTGGCAGCAGCGTGAGCTCGAGCAGTTCCCGGAGTGACGCGTGCGTCTGTATCTGCACGTAAGCCGGTCTGAGTGATGCCCGAATTCCTTCCCGGCTCACATCGCCGAGAGACTGGCTGGAGTTTTTGGGCCGTAAAGATCCGAAGCCGTTCACCTGTACCTGTACCTCCCGCACGGGCGCACAACGTTGACCCTTCCTTCCCCGGTCGGCGTGTGTCGTAGTCGCCCCGCGCGCACGACGCCGCGTCCCCCGAACCAACCCGGCGCACGCACTCGGGAAAACGCCAAACGCTCCACCCACGGTCATGCCGCCGCCGCGGCAGCTGGTACAGGCAACGCGCTGGCTGACGTGCGGGTGTGCGCGGCTGGACGGCGGAGACTGGACCCCGCCCGTCTTGTCACCGAACCGCATGCGTCCACCCTGTCACGCCTCATCAACCTCCCAGTCACGCCAGGGTGGCGCGCGCGCGTACCACCACGAACACGACTGGGCGGGCGCAAGAGGGAAACGCGACTTTGTCCGCTAGCTATCCCAGCCGGGCACGTTCCGCCGTCGCTCTCCCAGCGGGCATGATTTCCTTGCTGCGTCTCGCGGCAGTCGGTGGGCGGCGACCGACCTCCACGAAAGGGGGGTACGTGGACTATCCTAATCCGCGTCACCTTTCGGCGGCATCCGACACCAATTTTTTTTTTCTTTTTCTTCTTTCTTTGGCTGTAAGAGTAGATGGATCGGATGGCTCCAAGCCGCCCGACAGCTCAGCAGACCGATGCCGGTGTGCCAGAAAAGGCATCTTCTTCTGCCATGCCAGCTTAATCGGTCATCAAAGGTTCTTTACACCAGTGACACTGGAACGCTTACATTCATCAGTGACAATGCCTGCGCTGCTGTACAACGCCAGCTTTGGCCAGCAAAAACTTTCCTTGTTCGTTCGTTTGCAAAGTAACAACTTCCACAACTGAAAACGGCTCGTGTGTCAAGTCAACAACCAAAAAAGAAAAAAAGAAGAAGAAGAAGAGTGAAAACGGCTGACTGTATCATGCCACTTTCCAAAGTACCTTGTTGTTTCTTTCACGAAAGGGTCACTTTTATATGCACGGATGCAAAACGGTGTTAATACTGACTAAACAGGGACTGGTCAAAACGTAGTAGTATCAAACCATGTTTCAAACACCGGCCTACTATACGCTTTCACACGCGTCAGGTTGAATTCAGCGGCTATGTGGCAGAAAGCGAAGTTTAAGAATATTTTTTTTTGAAACAAATTATCTTATTTGTGATATGGATGAAGGTGAGATCCACACGAAGTACAAGTTTTCAAACGATTTTGTGAAACAACACATGTTTTTACAATTAATTACAGTATTAACTTGTTAAATTTGAAATTTTCCTTTTCGACAATTTACCGTACTATATTCTGTTGTATCTTATATTCAATTTTTCGCGCCATATTATGTAACGGTCGAACTAACATAAACCGTTTTACCACGTTAATATCGCAATAACGGCGCACAGAAAATTCCAAAATATGAATAGCGCAAACTCCCAAACAACTCCACCTCCTCTGACCTGACCTCCACCCGCCTCCACCTCCTCTTCCTCGTCGTCCTCCTCCTCCGCCATAGTGGCGAGCACGCCTCGCCTCGACTCTAATCATTCGCCACCGCAACCCAACCCTTCTCTCCCGCCCCGTTTCGCCCAGCGATTTACTACTCACAGTTAATCCGCAGCCTCACCTCACCTCGCTTTCACCTAGCCAAAAGGCTGATGATAACGCCAGCCCGGGCGCAGGTTAACGGCAGCAGCGACAGCAACCGCGCGCTGGCTGGCTGACTAGCTAGTCCTTCCCACGATCCGACGCCGCCACCGTCCCGGCCCAGGTGCGTGCGACCAATTCCTCCATTCCCGCAATTGTTTTTAGGAAATGATGGGGGGATTTGTTTAATGGTGCCCGCGGCGGGGGTGGTTAAGTTGGTCTTCTGATCGGGCCTCCGCCTTCGGGTGATCTGAGGTGGGAACCATGGCCACGCCGGGGTCAGCGACCAAGGTACGACGGGTTCGGGGCTTGGATCTGGGGTGTGGGAATTCACAGTGTTCTTTTTGGATTTGGTGTTGGTACAGAGTACAGAATGGGTTGTAGATGAATGGGTTTTAGCGATGTCGTGGTGGAAACTTTTTTCTGGGTTAATTTTGTTGATGGATTGGATCTGCTGGTTTTGGCATTTGGCATGGAAATGACTGAATTTCCTTTACGGTGTGGATGAGGCCGTGAATGGGAGGCGATAGTGTTTTTTCTTCTTTTTGTTTATTAGCGTGAGGTGGATCTGGGTGGCGGGAATTTGATCCGCTTTATGCTTATTCATTCATTTGCAACTCTATATGGCGTTGTTGTTGATCTCGATGCTGATTTGTACTCCTGATGTCGTCTGATTTGGCTGTCCAGTTAAAGTGCTTCGGAAGCGATGGCTCCATTTTTTTTTTTTTTTGGTCGCGCAAGTTTCCTAATGTCCATTTTGTTTTGGGTTTAGTGAGCTGGATATAAGTTGTATATGAGGTTCTAGGATGTCAGCTGATAATTCAATTGGATTTTAGCCTGAAATTGCACAAAAAGAAGCACGTTCTTTGGGTTACTAGCTATCAGGTGATCAAATTGCATCTGATATTGTGCAGTAATGTAAGGTTGGCACTGATTTGAGCAGCTTCATAGTATCTGGAAATATGTCAAGGTTGCCTAATTCTGTGGCACAGGAGTTTAACAGTCGAGTCTACAAATGAAGTGATGTTTTGTCCTGGATATAGTGAAGTTAATGGTTATTGCAATTCTGGTGCCTGTGACAATGCCATCTTAGATGTGAACTACTCTTGGTATATCGGTCACAGCTGGATGATACTAAAGTTTTATTGGACAAAACAGAATTGAGGGCTTGGAATTGGCAGACATTATAGTGGGATAACCTACTTTTTTGGTCTTGCGTTTCTATCGCCGAGCATAGAAATATGCAGTGTCCATAGAAATAGCATGTGATGTGTCATTTTTTGGAATTTCATGAGCTATTTGTATCAGAAAACAAAAAATGATTGTATTCATGTTCTTGTTTGAGGATGCTTTTAAATTATTTTATTTTTTGAAAACTTTGCATCATTCTACATGGAATATCTATCCAGCCATTTATGACTTCTATTTTCTGTTTCAGCACACCTTTTCTTCTCTCTTGAAGCAAAAACCCAAGACTAGTCCAACAAAACCTAGGGGCAATATGGCTGTTTCAATGAGGGATATAGATCCTGTCTTTCAAGGCGCTGGTCAAAAAGAGTATCCTTCAGTTGCTAAACATTGGGTCACATTGTCTCTTTACCTGTTGTCAATGAATCCCATTTCATTCCATTAGTTTAATATTCCATCATCTAGTTCAATACGGTTATACATTGTTTTGAATTAGTCGTGCTCTGCTGTGCTTATCGAATACAGTTGATTGTCGCTCACCATATTTATCACACGAACTATGTCCCCGTGTGAAAATATTGCACTGAGTTTTTTTTGTTCTCGAATATGCAGGAGAGCTGCGTATCATTGCATTAATAGAGAAAATTGCACTGAGAGTAAGCAGAGGTTTTAGGTTATTATGGTGCTGCCGTTCTTTCATTTGACTCTATTTGAAATGATGACTGCTAATTAATTCCTGCAATGTTATCCTTAACAACACTTAGTGGATTGGAAATATGGAGGATTGAAAAGTTACAGGCAGTTCCTGTTCCCAAGGAATCATATGGAAAATTTTTCACAGGGGACTCCTACATAATACTCAAGGTGCTTAAATTTTTTCATGTCAGAAATGTGTCAATTCCTGTATTTAGTTCAGAGGGGAAAATTGTTGCAAGCTGCTGATATCAGCGCCAGCGGTGCAGTTTTTCCTGTTGCTCAACTGGTAACTCTAATGAACATTGAATCTTGAGTTACCCTGTTCACATGCTTATCATACCGTGCATCTTTCATTTTAGAAGGCTTTAGTTTTTGTATAATTTTGTTTACCATTTCTGACTATGGTTCATGCTATATATAAGAACAGTATCTTTCTGCTTGTTTTACTTGAAGATACTCAGATTACATAAATGCTTGGATTGATATTTATAGTATCTCTGAAACCCTGATTGTTAGTTGTTACTAATTGGTCTTTTGTCCTTTGAACAGACAACTGCGCTTAAAAATGGTTCTTTTCGGCATGATATCCACTATTGGCTCGGTAAAGATACCAGTCAGGTTTGCTATCACATATTGAGCTCATTCCCTATTTGCAGGTGGCTTAGCTAATGTGTCAGAAGATTTACTTGTTTCATTTTAATGAATAGGATGAAGCTGGTACAGCTGCAATCAAGACTGTGGAACTGGATGCTGCTCTTGGTGGTCGTGCTGTCCAATACCGTGAAGTGCAGGGAAACGAGACAGAGAAATTTCTTTCGTACTTCAAACCTTGTATTATTCCAGAGGAAGGTGGAGTTGCATCTGGTTTCAAGCACGTGGAAGTCAATGAGCGGGAGCATGTACCACGATTATTTGTCTGCAGAGGAAAACATACAGTGCATGTTAAAGAGGTGAAGGATTTTTACCCACCTAGTTTTGTCAGTCTTTTCTTGTACAACCACATCTACCTAGTAACATTCTAGATTTTCTCCCTCCAACAGGTTCCCTTTGCACGATCATCACTTAACCATGATGACATATTTATTTTAGATACAAAATCCAAAATATTTCAATTCAATGGATCAAATTCAAGCATTCAGGAGAGGGCTAAAGCCCTAGAGGTTGTGCAATATCTTAAAGACACAAACCATGATGGTAAATGTGAAGTAGCCGCAGTTGGTAAGTTGAATTTTGTGAAAAAGGTTTGGTCAAGGTCCCATTTTAGTTCAAAATTGTAATTAATCTTTCAAACAGAGGATGGAAAGTTGATGGCAGACGCTGATGCTGGTGAATTCTGGGGTCTCTTTGGCGGATTTGCTCCTCTGCCAAGAAAGACATTTTCTGAGCTTAATGGGAAAGGTTCTGCTTTCACTTCGAAGTTGATATGGTAATATATCATGGTTGCCAAAGTTTTGGGAGTTTTAGTTATTTCTTAAAAGTTTCATGGTTATGTTTTACCATGTCTATTTTTATGATGAAATACATTATGTGTTTTCTATCAGTCTCAACAAGGGCCAGGTAGTGCCTATTGATTGTGGAGTTCTAACAAGAGAGCTACTAGATTCAACAAAATGCTACCTTCTAGACTGTGGATCTGAAATTTATGTCTGGATGGGTAGAGAAACAACTCTTGAGGAGAGGAAACGGGCAGGATCTGCTGCTGAGGTAGCATCGCCGTGCTTCTGTATTCTTGGTTGAGGGCTAGCGATAATTTTACTACTCTTCTTGATTTGGCCATTATAGAGTTCATTTAGAACTTAATCATATTCCTATTTTTGCAGGAATTACTACATGAAGGAAATCGGCAAAAATCTCATATTATCCGCCTCATGGAAGGATTTGAGACGGTGGTATTTCGATCAAAGTTCAATAAATGGCCCAAGAAAGCTGAAGCAGTTGTGTCCGATGAGAGCAGAGGAAAAGTGGCAGGTTAGCATCTAACTCATGGATGATCTTTTTTTTTCTGTAATGTCCCTGCCACTATTAATTTCTTGTAACTTATTTTTTTTTTACTGTAGCTCTTCTTAAGAGACAAGGGTTTAATTTTAAAGGACCAGCAAAAGCTGCTCCTGTAAAGCAAGAGCCTCAACCTCAGATTGATTGCACTGGGAACTTACAGGTCAGTTAAATTTATTTTCTTGGAAAAGATTTTAGAAATGATATTTGGCTATAGCTATTGAAAGTCTTGTGTATTGATCTTTGGAGAAGTTAATAGACATACCTTGAACAAGATTATGAAGGCACAAATATATTTGAAAAGGTTTACTCTTGACGAAAATGTACCAGTATTTTCACCATTTTAAAATAACAAATTGTGGAAAATAAAATCACACAATTCTTATACAAGTGGTTTCCTGCGGACAATGGTACCTGTACTAAGAGTAGTTTGTATTCTTGACATTAGGAATTTAAGGAAGCAAAATACTTAGACACATTTATCAGTAAATAATTAGGGGCATGGAAAGAAATTTTTACTTTTTTGTGCCTGTAACCTTTCATTGTTTCTTCTTTTATTTCTCCCTCTAATAAATTGATGATGGTAGGTCAATACCCTTCGCTCACTTTTGAGTTAAGATAGCTGTCCTAACATCATCAATCGAAATTACGGATATATGAACTTACTTTATACTCCCCTATCAAAACACTGAATTTCTTTTAGATGTCTGAAATCTGAAGTTGTCTACTTCTTACAGGTTTGGCGTGTCAATGGTAGCGAAAAGACTTTTCTTTCATTCTCTGAACAATGCAAGTTCTACAGCGGAGATTGCTATATCTTTCAATACACCTACCCAGGAGATGATGGAGATGAATGTCTTATTGGTACTTGGTTTGGAAAGAAGAGTGTGGAGGTAACTGTTTGGCACATTTTCATTTGTTGTAGTAGCACACATGATTGATACAATGTTCATGATTCTTAGGAAATTTCTCATTTCTGTGTGGAGTGCTATAAGTTGGAGAATAGTTACTTAACCTGTTAACCATGTGGTTTTATTTACATAAACAGGAGGAGAGGAGTGCAGCTACTTCACTTGCTGACAAGATGATTGAGTCTTTGAAATTCCAGGCTGTTCTGGTATAAATTTTTCCAGTTTTGACTGAAGATTTTGTAAAATCTTGGTCAGATATCTCAGTATTATTTTCTTTGATTATCACAGGTTCGGGTTTATGAAGGAAAGGAACCCATCGAGTTTTTCCCAATATTTCAGAACTTGGTTATATACAAGGTGGGTGTTTTTCTAAGTCATGTTATCAAGCTTTACAACAACTATGTACTTCAAGTGCCAATATGATTGCCTCATATGTATATGTTATTTATTTTTGTTTATATACAGGGTGGTACGAGTATGGGCTATAAGAAATTTATCTCAGAAAATGGCATCGAGGATGACACCTATTCAGAAAATGGGGTTGCTCTTTTCCGAGTTCAGGGTTCAGGACCAGAGAATATGCAAGCTATCCAAGTTGATACGGTACCTTCTCTTTCAATACATCTTTACCAGACAAGGCTTTATTTTATTACTACCACATTGTCGTAGTTGACTGCTACTAACCATAACTTATAACTATGTCGTGCTACTATTACCAGGCAGCCGCATCGCTGAACTCTTCTTATTGTTACATACTACACGATGGAGATACAGTTTTTACGTGGATCGGTAATCTAAGCTCTTCGATGGACCAAGAGCTTGCTGAAAGGCAGCTTGATGTGATCAAGGTACAAAGAATGCTTTTCACTAATTATTTTATGTAGGCGCTTGTGATCATTCAATGGCAATCAGTGGTGACCAAAAACTTTTTGAGGACAATAATTACTGCATTTTTTATGGTGACTAATCACTATTACTATCTTACCACCAAATATACAATGTGATAGATAAGCATAATATTGTTACTGGAACAAATTTTTTACGGTCAATCTTGTCTTGTGCGACATATGTGCTTCCTAATCATGTCATCCCAACTTATATATTAGTTTAATGATTGCTTCTGTGAAAGTTGTATGTGTATACCTTACTGAGCATGTCTTGTTCCCAGTTGCTCTGCTTTATCGAAGAAATGACCATAGCCTGTTCCATTTGCTCAACCGATATATATTTTATGCAGCCAAACCTTCAGTCCAGATTGCTTAAGGAAGGATCAGAATATGACCAGTTTTGGAAGTTACTTGGAGTCAAGTCTGAGTACCCCAGCCAGAAGATTGTGAGGGATCAAGAAAGTGACTCGCATTTATTTGCTTGTACATTTTCAAAGGGTAAGACCAGTTCGGAAGTGTAACTGCATCCATTTGTTATCTTTATTGTCTTCATAACTCAGTATGTGCCTTACTTATATGCATTTCCTCTCTGTGAATCTATGTTTGTATGGCCTACTTTGGGGTAATGAAGGGGTGCTTAAGGTGAGCAATCCTGAAATTTATGCATTACTATTATGAAAATAATATGGTAAATAATTAATGCTGGTCTGCTACTCCAGGTTAGAGAAATATTCAACTTCACTCAAGATGATCTGATGACGGAGGACATATTTATTTTGGATTGTCATTCGTGCATCTTCGTATGGGTTGGACGGCACGTGGACACAAAAATACGAGCACAGGCTTTGAGCATTGGAGAGGTATATGATAATTCTAATATTTGTAGACTGCTATATATGGGTCACAATGAAATTGTTGTAAATTTACATTGGGTTGTACAACTCCTTTTTTTTGTCAGAAATTTATAGAACTTGACATCCTCATGGAGAATCTATCGCAACAAACACCACTTTATGTGATCACTGAAGGAAGCGAACCTCAGTATTTCACAAGGTTCTTCACTTGGGACTCTGCAAAATCAGCAGTAAGCACTTTCATTCTATATTACAGTGTTTTCGATATTGTGTAGACATCACATGCTAAGATCATGGTTTCTGCCTTGCAAATTGTTTCAGATGCATGGCAACTCATTTGAAAGGAAGCTGTCTATAGTGAGGGATGGAGTGAAACCAAGAACAGATGTAAGACTTCTGTATCTGATCCTGATAATTGTCTTGGTTGGCTTTTAAACCGTATGAATCATTCTAATTATGGTGGATAGTTGGGGCCATAGGTGAGCCTGATTGGCTCATCATGTTGAATACAAGCTATCTTGTATATGTTTCAAGTTGTGGTACCATTCTGTTTTGGAATATCTGTTTGCTGGAAATTTATAAACCAACACTGACTGCATAACTTTAAATTTTTGCTAGTTGATTGCATTTTTCATGAAGACTAAAGGCTTACTGTCTCTAGTCAGATATGTGCATTTATATATAATTTGTGTTGTGCGTGAACATAGAAGATAACTGGTAGCACATGCATTCATTATGTTTAATCAAAATTCTAAAGCTGAAGCAAGCTAACTTCAGTTAGAAAATATGCAGAAACCTAAAAGAAGGCCAACAACGTCAACACACACTGGAAGATCCAGTGTGCCTGATAAATCTCAGCGATCCAGAAGTATGTCATTCAGTCCTGATCGTGTACGAGTTAGAGGAAGGTCGCCTGCCTTTAATGCGCTGGCTGCTAACTTCGAGAATCCCAATACCCGAAACCTGTCAACTCCTCCACCGGCTGTCAGAAAACAAGTTCCGAGGTCTGTCTCTCCTGATCCCTCAAAGACACCTCCGAGGGCTGCTTCAATTGCTGCAATTTCTTCTTCTTTTGAGAGAGAGCGACCTAGACCGACTCTGATACCAAAGTCAATTAAAGGTATGCTGGCATCCTTAGAAAGGAATTGTTACATTTTATGTTCCAGACATGGTTTGCTGACTTTCTACATCCTTTTGGTGTCAAGCAACTCCTGATGCAAACAAACCCCAGACTGAAGCAATCAAACCTAAATTAGAGGCAAATGCCAGGGAAAGTAGCCCTGCTAAGGATAGTCAAACTGCAATTCCAGTGGCACGGGAAGATGTAAAGGAGGGATCAGAAGGTGAGGAAGGGATTCCTGTATATCCATATGATCGCTTGAGGACATCTTCCACCAATCCTGCCCCAGACATTGATGTAACTAAGCGTGAGGTAAATCCTGCTGTCCTTGTGACACCACTGTCTGTCTGTCTTAAGCTCTAACAATACTATGCTGGCACATTGCAGAGGTATCTCTCTTTGGCAGAGTTCAAAGACAGGTTTGGAATGACAAAGGAGGCTTTTGCAAAGCTACCAAAGTGGAAGCAGAATAGACTCAAGATTGCCCTTCAGCTGTTCTGAAATCTGCTGCCGTAAAACAGGCTGTTGTCTTAGTCAAAGAACAATGACATGACTGGTTCTCAAAGGTAAAATTCCGGTCACAGGTACTGAGGTCTCTTGCGGTGAATGCAGTGGTTGTAAGAGTTATTGTAAGGGTAGCCTATCATGGTCAAGGGACCCTTGATAGGTTTCTGAGGGGCAGGTCCAGTGAGTTTTTAGCTGCTCATGCTCCTGAAAGGTGTTTGTTGACTGATAATTTTTCATGCTGTGCGACAATTCATGGCGAATTGCTGCATTAGCGATCCGGCATACCCAATTCTTTCCTACCCAAGGTCACACAGGTTTGGTTGTGAGCTTGCAAACTTTTTTTCCCCCGTAAAGCCGCATATTTGTTCCATTTTTTTAATATAAAAAAGGTAAGAGTATCCCCGTGGCAATAAGGGTCATATGTATTATGTAATTTAGGCAACCGAACGTGTTGTACAAAGGAGTTTGTAAAATGTTGTTCTCTGGGGACTGGGGGTTGGTATTTTGTACTTCCAGTGTGTATACTTAACGGATCATTTTTTTTTTGTACATTTTTATTCAAAACACATTGTTTCATGTGTTATTGGTAGAGTCGTAGTTTGTTTTAAACATAAGCTGTTCGTTTCGGTCGCTGACGCACGCCCGTCAACTCGGAGACCGGCGGGCTTGTTGGATACACGGCCGGCGGCAGCCGACTGGCATGCTAGCTAAAAATGTTGAAACAATGAACTTCGAAGAAGCGGCACGATCTGCCAGCATGCAGGTATTTGGAAGCAGAATTAAAAAAAAAAAAGGTATTTGGAAGCAGAGCCCTCGAAGCGAAACTTTGAAATCACCGATCTACAGTCTACAGCTTGAGCAGAAAAAACGCGCGCCAGCCCGCGAACCACGCTGCTCAGAGGTCAGAGTACGCAAGTCGGCCCATGTGCGGCCCACCACCGAGGCCACACCCACACTCAACTCCTCTTCCACCTCTTGACACTTCTTCTAACCGCCGCGGCGATCGGCGAGTCGAAACTGTGTTCCCCTTCTTCCCGCTCGGCCGCCGCAGCCGAGCCGCCCGTCCAAATCTTCGCACATGCTCCCGCGCCTCGCCTGCGCCCACGCGCGCCAACGGCTCATCCTCCCTGTAGCCCGCGCGCTCTCCACCTCCACCTCCGCCCCCGCCGCCACCACCGCTACGCCCGCGGCGCCGCTCTCGAACGCGGACCTCGAGCTCCTCCTCCGCCGCAGCCACTACTGCCCCTCTACCCGCCGCTTCCACTCCCTCCTCCCGTTCCTCTCGTACCCCTCCGTCCTTCTCACCTCCGCGCTCTACCTCCTCCGCCGCGCACACCCTTCTCTCTCCACCCCTCCCCAACCCCCTCCCGTCACCATCCCCGACACCGCCCTCTCTTCCCCCTCCTCCCACCTCCGCCTCCTCATCCCGTCCCGCATCAAGGGCCAGCCGCTCCTGCTGCCCACGCTCCCGCTCCGCCTTGCCATGCGCTCCGCCGCCTCCGCTCTCGACGCCGTCATCGCGCCACGCGCGGCCACCTTCGCCTACCGCGGCCGCCACGCGGCCATCCGCTACCTCAAGTCCATCCCCAACGCGTCCTGGTACTTCCGCATTGCCATCCCGCGCCAGCGCTTCGGCCAGCGCCATGCGCGCCACCTGCTCGACGCTATCTCCGAAAAGGTCGGCGACACTGGGTTCCTGGACTTCCTTAAAAAGCTGTTCGTGTCGGAGGCGGTTGCTTTTGAGCTGGGCGGCTGCGAGCTTGGCCGCGGGCTCCCACAGGAATCGGAGCTCACGGCCACGCTGGTGAACATATTCTTCGATCCTGTGGATAGAGAGGTGATGGCCATCCGGGAGGAGGTGCATAAAAAGTATCCTAGAATGAAGGACAACAGTGTTCTGCATAAGCCTGTGAGGGTGTACGCAGCACGGTATCTCGATGAAATTCTGGTTGTGACTTCGGGATCGAAGATGCTCACAATTGAGGTCAGGGACCGGATCATTTCAGTGTTGGAGAGGGATTTGGCGGTAAAGGTGGACAGGTTAGGTAGCTCAATCCATAGTGCTGTATTTGAGAAGATGGAGTTTCTTGGGATGGAATTGCAAGCCGTGCCACCATCAGTCTTGCACCCTCCTATGTCAGAGAAAGGGAAGAGGGCAAGGAAGAAGTATCTGAAAATGAAGGCGGAGAAGGCACAGGAGCTTAAAAATGCACGGGAGACACGGCGGAAGAAGCTGGGACTGAAGATATTGAATCACTTGTTCAAAAGGATGAGGCGAGGGGAAGAATTTGAATTTGATTTCCAGATTGAAAATGAGGTGAGGCAAGTGTTCAAGGATTGGGCAAAAGAAACAGTGGCTGAATATTTCAATTCACAGGAGCATTGCCGATATTGGCATCGATTGCTTATGGCAGGTGACTTCTTGTCACTAAATAGGGTGAGAGATCAACTACCACTGGCATTAGTAGACTCCTATGACCAATTTCAACAGACACTCGACAGGTTACTGATGCCCATGAAGGGCCATGATATTGCACAAGAAGAGGAGAGGCTAGCAGAGGAGGAGGAAGAGAAACAGTATGAAAAGAGTACTGTTGATGATTTGACAGAGTTGAAGATGAGGGTCAATGTACCAATAGAGCTTGTAAGGAAGGCAGTAAAGCTGGCTGGATTCACAAACTCCATGGGAAGGCCACGGCCAATCAAACTACTTCTCTGTTTGGATGATGCAGATATCATCAAATGGTATGCTGGTGTTGGTAGGAGGTGGCTAGATTTCTTCTGCTGCTGTCGGAACTTCAAGATGGTTAAGACTGTTGTCAGTTACCATTTGAGGTTCTCCTGCTTCTTGACATTAGCAGAGAAGCATGAGTGCACTAAGAGGCAGGCAATTAGCCATTACACAAAGGATTTAAATGTGGCAAATGAAGATGGAGTGGCAGAACTGCACTTCCCGACAGAACGCGAGATCAAAATGATGGGTGATAAGAATCTATTTGATCCAAAGCCTGTGGATGGAGCCTTGACGATGATCTTGGTGAGATTAGCAGTTGATAACACCTCCCATCCATGCATGGCACATTTTTGCTCAAAAACTGGCACTCTGCTTTACCGGATACGTTTACTTCAGAACCGCCTAAATATTGATCCTTTGAATGAGAAGAAGTGGGTCCATGGACTAAGTTCCATTCATGAGAGCCTGAACAAGAAATGTCTTCCCTTGTGCTCTATGCATGCAAGTGACCTTTTTCTTGGCAACATTACGCTTCAAGATATTGACTGCACCCAGTTTGTTGATGTGGAATGAAGAGAAAAATTGCTCGCACAATACCTCTTGCAGGTCATAGCTCATAAAACATTGCAAGCCTTACCAAGTTCACTGAGGGTTGATTGCATTCAAATGAATGAGTCTCCGTTAACTCTGAACCCGATGCATCGATTCTGATACATGTTAGAAAGTTTCTTTTGACACCAGAGGTATAATTGTTTCTCTCATATATATTGGCCTGAAAATCCTTCTATGTTTCAATTAATAGAGAATTGATTATTATGTTATTTTACAGGAATGTAATATTGCATGCTAGTGGTGGCATTTCACTATCTGAACTGCAAACTGTTCATCTAAATGTACTGTACTCAGGTATTTTCTTCCAATTAACTGCAGTTATGTTACAAGTCCATCACGAAGTTTCTCAGTGAATCTTACAATATCTCTATATACTTTAAAGGCGAGAAAATTATAGTGATTTGTTAGCTGTTTTCTACTTTTATTATGAATTTTGTAGCATCTTCACTTTTGAGTTAGTGTATACAATGATAAGTACTGTTATGAACAGGGAACTATCCTAGGCTGGTGGCACTGATAACCAGATAATTTGGTGGTTACTGGTTAGGGTGAATATGGCCATTTTATGGACCAAAAACTTACGCTACCTTCTTATAATGAGTAGCGACTCTGAGCATAAAATTTTCAAGAAAAATCATCCGGTTGTGAGTATGTTATGTGGGGCTGACACTACTCCAGGAAGAAGAAGATGGCTGACTCATAGGAGTATGACTAAGGGCTCGTTGCTTGCCAGGATAGTTAGGTCAGATAGAGTTTGGTTAGTTTTAAAGCTAGAGATAAACTCAGAGTTGTTAGTTAGTTTCGATTGTAAGTCGGTGGGACACCTTCCTATATAATGGAAGGGGAGTTATGAAATGAAGGAAAGCAAGTATTTACCCCAACCAATCTATCTTCCTAAGCTCCGGGGAGCATAAGCCCAAAATCCATCTAGCTACAACAGGATAACCATTCCAGAACAGTTTTTGTTAAAAAAACCAAACATGAGGAGGGATCAGAATCCTTGTTCAATAAATTCCTTTATCTGCTGTTTCCCAATCAAAATAATTCTAAGGTTCTTGAATTGACACTTTTGACATCTCCTATGAGTGGATCCGAGTGCAAAGCAGTGGTGCTATTGGTGCTCCAGTCTTGAGTTCTACAGTATAGCCTTATCTTACAGCAGGAAAAAAGGGCATTATTCTGTAACATGTAGGAAAAGTTAGTGTTTCTCAATTTGTTTCCATTGAAATTTATGAGATTTCTTTTTCTTAACCTATTAAAGATGGCTCAAAATATTCATATCATTTAAGTTGTCTTTACTGTCTATTGTACATAACTGTACATGGATTCTTTAATGATATATGTAAGTAATCAGTCTAGTGGCTAGTGGCGGACCCAGGATTTTGTCAAGACTCGGGCCACACTTCACCCAATATCTAAGTGTCTAAAAAACTAGCCATGAAATAGTGCCATTTTTATAAAATCACAATTAATAATACACAATGTAGATATAAATATGGTAAAATATGAAGTGATACAAATAAAGTTTTTACTAAGTAAAATAGAGGATACAAAGTAACAAATAAATATCAGCATACATTGTTAATCAACATTGTAACATACCATCAACACAAGGAGGTTTAGGTAATTGTGCCTTCTGCGACTTCAGTTCTTGAAAATGATATCAAATGTCATCACTTTCTATGCTCCTAAATACATCTCGCTCAAATTGAATAAGATAAAAAGTTACCGTAACTATTTGCCCTGGCAATTGGCTAATTGGGACCACAATCATCTGGCTGCTTGGTGTGCCGCCGGACAAGTCAGTTAAGCTGCTGACTCCCTGTCTCTACCATTGGCACTTCGGCAAGAGAGCAAATATGGAGGCGGCTAACCACCGAGCGCCAAAGGAGAGGAGAGGAATCCCTGCTAGATCTGGAGCTGCAAATCGCCGCGGCCAGTTGCCGCACTACGGTTGTTAGGCCTTGGCTGCTGGAATAGACTCGGGAAAGCCCATAATACCTGGGCCAATTTGCTGGGTTTGAAAGGTTGGGGTCCCCTGCTAGCTGAGCCACGAGTTGGGCCATGGCCTATGTGGCCTGACTGGCAGGCCCGCCCCTGTAGTGGCATTAGATTATTGTCGCGCATTCTGCATGTTTTTGTCGCTTGCAGAAATCTGCTTATTGTGTTGGGAAGAATTGCTTGAATTTTGCACCATGCACTGTCATGATTCATAACCTTGATGCAGTACAATAATGGTTATGATGTATTGTTGTTGTTTCTATCACTTAGCAATCGGATTTGTCAACATATCATCTGTGACTTACTGTTTTGTTGAATTGCCTATATAATGTTTTAACTTTTATCTACATCAACTGGCCTATTGATATATATTCTTGAGTAGTACACCAATTCAACTGTATCACATTTAGCAGTGCACTGAAAAGAACATTCTATTAAATCATGTTGAAATCATTGTTGTAGGGTCTGTTACTTGATTCTGTCTGCTTGTTCCCAACTAATTGTTGTTTGAAATGTATTTGTGCTGTGGAAATTCTAGCCATTGTCATTTTATTGAAGTGCTGAGTTTAATTTTTCAGTGAAAACACTAGATAGAAGGTATATCAAATGGAACTCACAATTAGTATACAATTGTCTTTTGTTCTTCCTCGTGCTAGGTCCTCTCTAAGTTTCGATTATGTTCCATACAACTTAAGATATCTATCGTCAGTCATTTGTTATAGTCCATGTGCATTTGTTGATCACTTGATTTAATATTTGCTACAGAAATGTGATGATAACAACTGAACAAACTGTTTCCAAAAACATCAAACCCAAAGTTTCACACTAAAGGGGAAGTAATTTGTGATGATTAGTCATGCTTATTACATGGTCCTCTTGCATCATTTTTTAAGCATTTTATTATCTCACGGTCACATAATTCACATCTAACAATCATATGGAGATATGCTGCACCCTGCATGGGACATCCGACAATTATGTGTCTGTTTTCTGATGTTACATCGCCCAATAGCCATGGTATATGGGTCTAAAAAGTCTTCTGACACCTCATATTTGGACATATGAGAAAGAGGATCAGGTCTATGGGTCTTGAACAGCATATTCATTTCATCAGTAGGCAGCGCCGCAGCTGCCAAAATTACATGATTGCTCTTCTGTGCAGGGTTCCTTTGTCCACCGGGGTGACAGTGCGTCCATGCCATGCACGAGGGAGTGACAAGCACACGCCGACAGCGGGTAATCTGGTGATTGTTAAAGTGCAGCCACGTCGGTCCCTCGAGTACCTATCAGCTCGAGCAGGTACGATCATAACATGGAAATTTGAAGGAAAACATTGCTCTATCATTGCAAAGGTCACTGATTTTTTTATATGAAAAAGAAAAAATACTATGCTGAAACATACTAGGATCCTCACATTAGACGGTATTTCCAATTCATTCACAAATTGAAATGTGATAATGTTATGCTGAAACATACCCAATTTCCTGACCTTTACTGCAACACTACATGCAGAAATGTACGGTTGCAGCTTTAGGGGTCCTCTGCTTGCACATGCAATCATCGGAATCGGCACCTTCTGGAACTGTATGGAAGTCAACTGTTTACAGCAGTCTAAAATAAGGTACAATTGCTTATTCTTTTCTGTTTCTTGCAATAATTGAATTTTAAATGGGAGGAAATTCGTACGGTTGTTACAGAACACATTGCGCTCAACAACCAAACCTTATCCTTGTCATTACCATTTTTTTTCATGTGCATACCGATCACACTAACCTGCCCGTCACGCACCTCGCATTTCGCTGCTAAAACGCTGCGCCCATAAATATTGCTGGGCTCGATGTCTCACGGCTAAAGCTGTCCAAAGAGGCCGGGCCGAGTGGGCCGGCATGAAGCACGCAAAAAAAAGCATGACCCAAGCACTGCATGGCCCGTTCAATTTAGGGCCCATGCCGGCACGGCCCTGTGCTTTGTGTCGTGCTTGGGCCTACCACCAGGCCCAAAGACCAGCATGGCATGGTCCGTGAAGCTAGTGGCCCGGTTAAACCTTATAAGGCATGCGGACGACACGACCTACTCCAGACGGCCCATTGAAGCCTGGCCCAGCTAGGCGAATGACCGAACGGGCACGAAGGGGGCGTATCAAAGCAGGAGCGGCCGAATGCCCGAAACCCTACCTCATTCTCTTCTTGATCACTGCCGCGGCGCCGCACCCGAACCGTAGCCTCTCACCGCCTCCGCTCAAATCCACGCCGGATCTGACTGCTTCTTGTCGGCGGCGGCTAGCTCCGCCACGCATCCTACCTCCTCTCCTCATGGCTCCCTTCCTGCCGCCTATCACCTCCTCCGGCCACAAACCCTAGCTCCTCTCTTGTCTTCCTCGTCCGCTTATATTTGCGCCAAATCTGGCCACTCTTGGTCGTTGTCGAGCCGGCGACGCTCGCTAGATCGAGCCATGCCGTTTCCTGAGCTATTGGAGGAGGCGTTACGGACCGCGCACAACGTCCTCTTCGGATCGATGGGTACTCCGACGAGGGGAACGACTCTGTGCACTGCGACGAGGGGAACGGCTATGGATACTCCGTCGACGGACGACATCTCCGTCGACTGACATCCCTACTCCGCCTCCTCGTAGAGGCATGCCTCCACTAGTGGTTAGATATGAAAGTGGTGCGGGCCGCGCGGCTAACCCACTGGGCCGGCCCGCGCCACAAGCCCACATTGAGCCGCAAAACAGCCCGCATAAGCAGAGCAGCGCCTTCCCCTCAACCCGCATCCGCTGCCGGCGCCGCCAGAACCCGCGTGAACGCGTCCACCACCGGGGATGGCAAGCGACTATCGCCGCTGGGATCGAATTGTCGCAGCTCTTAGCGGCACCGGCTCGGTATCTACATGCGTCGTCCCGAACAAGCTGCGGCGTCACAGCCCCCGGCCGCCGGAATCTCCTGGCCTTGTCACCGCCCCCGGCCGCCGGCGAGTCCAACCTACCTGTGGAGGCTCGTGCTCCACCCACCACGAGTATGCTTGTGGATGCTCGAAGCGCGGCGTGTAGTTGAAGTTGGCGAGCACCTCTGCGACGCGAAGCGGGCTAGCGGGCGCCGCGAGCTGCCGCAAGATGCTGGCGGTCTTGCGCGGCTTGCCGCAACGGCCCGCGAGCTGCCGGCGGCTCATGTGGCGGCGGGGCGGGCAGCCGCAACCCGTCCCGCTTTCATCTCTACTAGTGGTGAACAACATCGACTGCAGCCCGCCGACCGTCGACTCTAGCCCAGGCACGCCAGCAACGGCAAGTACCGCGAGCACATCTTCACGCAAGAGAGGCAGGAAGAGCACATCGGAGGCGTGGTAGGACTTCACGCCTTTGTTCAGAAACATCAATGGTCTCTCCAAGTCAGGTATGTCGGTGTCTGTTCAAACACACGAAAAAAACATTATTATCACACAACCAGAGACATCAAGAACCCCTGTGGTAATTTGGCAAATATACTGAAGCTGAACTGTTACTAATTCACGGCGTCCTTTTGCGTCGGCACATGGCTTTGACGTTTCATTCACACGCTTGCGTGGACGCTGTTGCTACAGTTTTACGCTGAAGCTACCATCACTTCGGTTTGTGCAATATCGTGCTCTCGTAGACGTAGATCACGTGAATACTAGCCGTAGCAGTAACGCCTCACATGTCATAACCACGCCAGTGTGAACGATTTGTAACCCTGTACATACAAATCCCAAAGGCTAGAGTAAGCAAAATCCGTATATTCCTCTGGAGAGAGTGATATAAAACGCTCTAACAGCGAAGCGGGTGGGAGTATTTGGGAGAGATCGGCCTAAGACGAAGCGAGAGGCAGGCTCCTCGCGAGCCTGCAGCAGTGGTCCCAACCACGGCGAGGCTGGGCGCTCGGCCCCGGCGGCCCGCCGAGCCGTGCGGTGGCGGCGCCGGCACCGATACGCGGCAGCCGGCGAGGAGCCGGCGGCAGCAGCAGATCGGGACGCGCGTCATGGCTTGGTGGCGCACGAGGGTGGTCGCGCCCGTGCGCCGCGCGTGGCTTGCCGTCGCCGCAGCCCGTGCGCACGTCCGCAAGGGCGGTAAGCATCTCTGCTTCTTGAGCTCTGAGCAGCGTATTCGTGTTCTTCAACTGATTCGTCTGCGTAGAGCGCAAGAGCTGACGAGTAGTTCATAGCACGGATTTCTCCCACACTTGCTCGCTAGCACCCACATTTCCGATTTGTGCGATGCCTTCAAAACTTCGAGTTGATTCTTGCATGTTAATGTGAGGATTTTGCAGATAGACACACACTGTTTGCAATGTCGGCAGATCTAGGCACCCAACTAATGCCGTGAACAGTAATACGGCACAGACTGTTTTGAGCTAGCCTTTTTTGGTTTGTTGGAGCAGCAAAGGAAAATAAAAATCGCAAGAAACAAACAAATCATTTGGTGATCAGTAATGGTCCCTGCGCTCCAAGAATCAGGAGACGTTATCTTTTTTGCTTCCAACCGCCCGTTTGGAGTGTATGCGGACAATGAAGCTCTGGACCACCCGATCTCCTTTTGTAATCCTTGTGATTCTTGTGGCTCATCATTTGATCTTCTTTTGCCATCATAAAGCACTTGTATTTCCTGTAGTGATTACTACTAGTAGTAATAACTTTTTTTTTCTTTTTTAATGGGGAATTGGGGATCAATGCAGAGTGTGGGATCCTGAACCTTCACCAGGACGTGCAGACCTGCGGGTACCAAGACGTGCAAGTGATGTGGAACATGCTGAGCTCGGAGAGGGAGGTCACCGCCGACGCGCCACCAAAGCGACGGAAGCGGCCGTTCTGGAGGCTGCCGCTCTGGCCCGTCCGGTCGCCCCATACCGCTGCGCAGTGAGCTAGGGCGACCGCATCACCGACGGCACCGTCACAGAACGCTTCGCTCTGTTGCTAGTTTTGCAATGTGACCTGCTCGTGAATGAGTAGCGAGTATTGCGTCATTCTCATGCCATATCGCCCTCCACCTCTTCACTGAGGCCTACAGCAAGACGGCGAGACGTGCAAATCTGGAAGGGGTCAAAGGTGTATCCGTGGTTCAATAACAAAAGGGTTGTGTATAAATCTTGCTGTATAGTTGACAGGATGCAAGAATGGCCATGACTTGGTCTTGGTTCTGCTCTGAACTTGTGGTTGCCAAAGCATTGGGAGTTGCTTATATCAATTCAAATTAGTACCTATGATCTATCTGTTTTTGCCATGGATGAAATATCTAATCAAATGGAAAATAATTAGCATTACGGTAGTACATTTAATTGGATGAAATATTGATCAGAGATTCGTGTTTTATCTCTCTCTCTCTTAACTTTTGAAAAGCAGAGATTGCTGTCTATGTGCGATCAATGTTCATTTCGTGACGTCTTTTCCCGAGAGAGCTGAGGTCTGAGGAAGTGAGGAGACTTGTACTTCCGAAGGCCCATGTGTAGTCGTTTGAGCCCAGAAAATGAGTTGCTCTCAGAAGAAATGGGCTACGGTTTAAGCGGGCTTGTAACCATGAATTCGGTTTAGGCCCGAAGGAGACAGCCCAACTATGCGTGCAGCAGACTCGACGAACTAAAACCTCGCCACCAATATCTTCTCCGTACACGAATAGCTAACAAAAAGCTCCGTACATGAAGGTTACCTAAATTTTCTTGGTTGAAAAAATCAACCACAGACTAGTAGTGCTTAAGTTTTTGTCTCGGAGAGCAGTACTTGAAGCCGGATTTTAATCTAACTTTACATGGTCCATTTGGCACTGCGCCTGTGGAACAGACGCAGGCTTGGTGCGCAGCATATCATGGACCCCCTCTCCCGCTCCCGGCAGCCGCTGCCACCCCCACCACCACCAGAGAGAAGTTTAGCCTTAGCCAAACAGAGTCCGTTTCTCCATGACGTCGCGTCTCTGCAAGCTGCTGTCCCACTGCACACAGGCGGCATCACCCACGCAGCTCGCGCTCGACCCCACACCCAGAGCGCTTCGCTGGCCGCGCTCATCACAGGCAATGCAAGGCCGGGCGACCACTCCAGAGCATTCCTTTCCTCCGGAGCGAGTACCGAGAGTACGTGCTCGGTAGTCGCCGGCGGCAGCTAGCTGAAGCCCAGCAATTTGGCGTGGGTGTCTCATCTGTCTTGGCGTTGCACGGCGCGGCCCTGTACGCCGCGTGGTTGATGTGGACGGATTTATATGTCACAACAGCACTGGCCGGGCTTCTGCGGCGACTGTGTGCACTTGCAGCTCGGCCGGCCGGCCGTGCGTGCGTGCATTTTGACAGCTCCTCGTACGTACCTGTGTGTGGTGCCCTTCTGGAGGCCAGGGGAGAGTGAACTGTGTCAACTGTGAACAAGTGTACGTGTGACTGTGTGTACCTGTGCGGTCACTAGATTCTCTTCTTTACATATATGACTAGTAGCTAGTAGTAGCTCTTTCAAATACTAGGAATTATACTTGATGAGTAAAATGTTTTCTTCTCTATTTCGAACACCGCCGTCTACTACATCTGCTAGTACATGGTGGCAACAGTACGCATCGATATGGCATCTGCACGCACACATGCATACACGTCCGGCCTCGCGAAATAAGTAAGCTTCTTTAAGACGGCGTGGTCCAAGGCTCGCTAGCAGCCATGGCTGGGCGGGCGGGGGCGCAACCGAGAATCGGCAAAGCCATGCCATGCATGATGCGTGCCTTCATCAGCTTTGAATTCACAAGAGGCAATACCCAACATCGAGGCGCACGTCATAATAAAAAAATCAATACTACATGGCCCGATCAGCAGCCGGTTGGGCCACAGCCTCTCCGATCCATCGTATTTATATCCCAGTACGTCCTGATCGATCCTTGTTAGGACTAGGTTTATTTACGCCGCCGGCCGTCTAGTATCTGGAGCAAGATCCATCTCATCATATGGTATGGACCTTCGTCCTTCGACCCCACACAAAGGAGGAAAAAAAAAACACATTATATATCCCACATCATTGTGTGGAATTAATAAATGAACTGATCCATGCATGCATACTTGCACCCGGTACGTACGTCCAAACCTAAAGACGAACGAAAGCCCCAGCTTCTTCCATGTGAATTTAAAGGTTCTCATCATGTATAGCGATCGGAACACGATCTATCTGTGGGGCTACCCAGCCTCCAATGAGTTGCGTTTCACTCCACATGCAATAAGTGTGAGTAACTTGCATTGCATGCATGGTCTCCCTACATGGCTAGCTGATAATCTACCACATGACCAGCAACAGAAAAATGAAAGGCCAATGTGTAACTGCACTGTCGAAATTAATCCTCTATAGTTGAACAAAAATGTGAAAGATTCATAAAGATTCTGGAATAGTAGTAGTTATAATGTACTGGGGCCTGCTAGCAGCCTAGCACACACAACATACAGTAAGTCTTGGAGATGGTAGTCATCGATCTCTGTTAACTGTTGTTGGAGACAGTAAAGTAACTGGCACTAGTACACGTTACACTACACACACCCTCTTCTCTTGCAACAAGGAAAGACCAACTACTACACCAGAATTTGAAAGGCAACACACAAGCATTATTCCCTGCAGCTAAAATGGAAAGGTAGAAAGGCATACGATGGATGGATGGATGGATGGAGGCAGTAGTACAAGTAAAAAAGCTGGTCTGGTTTTTTCCATAGCCGAACCAGCTGAGCAAGCTAGCAGCTAGACCACCAGACTGCATGCAGCGATCTACTGACGGATGAAAGGAATCCTTGCTGTTTTTTTTTTCACTCGGTAGCCATGGATAAGAAATTGTACCTTTCTTCTCTCCTTTTTTTATCTGTTACCTACACACAAGGACACCTCGCCAAAGGTACTCGGATCCCGTGCTTCTTGCTGACTTGTTACATCGATTTACTACTACTACATGAAGTCCACCTCGAACAGGTGCATGTTGTTGTTGCCGTTGCCGTTGTTGCTGTTGTTGGTCTGATCTGAAAGCTCGCCATTGGCCGACGGCAACGCGCTGGAGCACACAGAAGAGCATGACAGTATGTTGTTGTTGTTGTTGCTCTGAACCTGCAGGGAGGTTATGAAGTGCTGCTCCTGGAGATGGTGGTGGCCGGTCGATGATTGGACCTGGAGCATGGTGCTGAGCTGCTGCTGCTGCTGGTCCTGCTTGTTGTCTTGAGATATCGCGCCAAGTGTCAGCGTCGGCCTCGCCTGCTGCTTGCCCTGATCCAAACAGCTGATCACGCTACTGGTGTTCGATGATATGGTCGTGCTCAGGTCTGTTCATCAGCACAAAGATAGCCGGATCAGAATTTCGCAGAAATAAACCAGCTGTGGCAGAGATGGAGCGATATGCAATGTGTGGTTCAGGCATAATGTGCTAGTAGATCGATCAACTGATGGAGATCGGAGGGCATGTGTGCTTACTCTTGTTGTCAGTGGTGTACGAGCTTGTGATGTCGACAGCGTTGTTGGGCTTCTTGGGAGTCGGCGACCCGTCCTTGGACGGCACCGCCGTGGTAGCCGGCTTCCGGCGGCGGCGGTTGTGCTCGGCGAGGCGCTTCCTGCAGCTCCTCTTGGCCTCGTCGAACTCCGTGAGCACGTGAAACCTGACGCGTCATCAAAAACAAATTCATCAGTACATACATACCACAGTTTCATCTACAAGGTGTTGTACAGCTCGTCTTGTGTGTACTCCTACACTACTCTCTACTACTCGCTGTATCGTATATCACGCTAGCTGGAGACTATCCATGGTCCACTGCAGTCGGTCAAATGCAGGGATAAAGAGTAAAGCAGGTAAAGAGATTCGCGCAGGGCTGGCCCCAGATCCTGCAGCCATCGGCAGCATGGTAAAAGCAGCAAGCAGCTCAGCTCAGCGGCTACTCCCACTCCCAGTGCTATAGCAGCAGCCTTTCCCTTGAGATTCTTTCGCGATTTTGTCCCCATCGATCCCGAGACCGATTTACTATAACTGGTCAACTGGAGAAAGCGGTCAGTAAGAAGCAACGGTAGGATCCATGGTTTTGGCTAGCAAACGCACGGACGGGACAAACGAGAACTCCAGTTCCTGCACTCCACTTGTGTTGTTTTCGATTGGTTTTATGTTGGGTTTTGCTACTGCTACAAGCTCTGGGACGGGCAAGGCAAGGAATGGCCACCGCACCTAGAGTAGTTGGGCTCTGCGAGTAGTGAAGTTGCTTTTCTGCGTACTACATGCATGCAGATGCAGCCTTTGGCCATGGTCGCAAGAGACAAGGAACACGAACCAAAAGCTCCGGAAACTCTGAAAAGCAGGCAGTGAGAAAGGGAAGACCGGAAGACCGACACGCAGTGTCTGATGATACCCTCTGATGAGATGTACTAGAGTAAAAAAGGTAAACCAGCTTCCCCATAGACGACCCCGCCCTATACGTTTTGCTACTCCTACTAGCTTGTATTTTAGCTACTACTCCTAGCTACACCATGTCCATGTCAATGCAACAACGTACGGCCACTGTTCCCCTTCCGTAGCTTGCATGGTGTGTTGTGTCTTGTGTGTGTTTTTTCGAAAGGCGAAAGCCCGTGGTGTGTGTGATAACGAGAGAAAGGGAGAACGAGAGATAGCGAAAGGTGTCCAATAATGTCAAATGCAAAATAACGTACCTGCTGCATTGCTGGCAGAATCGCTGCTGCTTCCCACCAGCGGCGACGACTGACGCCTTGGCATGGTACTCGCAGACCTTGTGGCGGCGATGGTAGTGCTTGGCGCCGGAGAGGTCGGCCTTGCATCCCTCGGCCTGGCACCGCGGCGGCTGGTGGTGCGCGCCGCCGAAGCCGAGCCCGAACACGCCGCCGAGCCGGGACCGCATCAGCAGCCGGTCGACGGCGAGCATGTCCCCCGGCGAGAAGTAGGTCCGGCGGCCAAGGTTGAGCCCGATCCTCCCGCCGCCGCTACCGTCCGCGCCGCCGCCGCCCTCGCGCTTCACCATGCCCAGCGCCGGGTACACGGCCTCGCCGCCGCCGTGCATCCCCGGCATCGGCATCTGCAGCGGCATCGGCAGCGGCGGCGGCGGCGCCATGGGGCCGAGGCTCGACGGAAGCGTCAGCAGCTGGTGGTGGTGCGGCGCCGTTGCCTCCTGGAACTGGTGCAGCGCCGCCGCCGCCGCCGCGAAGTCGAGAGACTCGTACATGTGGTGCTGCGGCATCCCGCCGCCGCCGCGCGGGCCCATGCCGCCCGCAGCAACGCCGTGGTCGAAGCCCAGGTAGGCGGCCGGCGGCTGCTGCTGCTGCATGGGCGCGAACGGGAAGTCGTCGCCGGCGGCGGACGTGACGGCGTTCAGCCTGCCGCTCATCATCGTCGGAGGAAACAGTGTGTGTGTGTGTGTGGTGGTGGACGGAACAGAGAGGCGTGGAAGGAGGGCTGGAGCACGAGAACGGAAGGGGATTACACGAGCTGAGCTAGTATAGAGCTTGCTGCTGCTTCAGTTGAGTGTGGGGGTTGTGTGAAAGTGGAGGGAGGCGGCACTGTCGGTTAAAAAGGCGGTGGGGGAGGAGAGAGACAACGTGCGTGTCCGTTGGTATTAATTCTTGCCTTGTCGTCGCTTGTCCGGTAGTGGCAAGCCTCTGCCTCACTCGACGACGCCTCATCACAGGCCTTGCTCTTTCGGTGCAACAAGTCACACCATGGTTGTTTTGGAGAGAGAAAAACAAGGGCAGGGACACATCTTTTAATTTTCCTCTTCTTAGTATTTTCCTTCATTTTTCATGTACTACCTTATTATGGATCATATGTTTGAGATATCAGATATGCAAGTGTGATAAAGTTTAGTAAATCAATAGAGGAACTATATGGTAGTATGTCAGAGAGAGCTGACGTGAACATGATGTGTGAAACCACAGATTACACCAAAAAGTTGCAGACAAAATACATCCAATGCAAATACAAACATGGAACGACACAGAACACCGGCCGTGATATTAAGGCACTGATAAGGAGTAGTACAAATTTTTAGTGAATGAAGGCTATAATGTGATATCCAAGCCATATGTTGGGTTCTATTCCTCTATGGCTTGGATATCATTGTGTTAATGTTGTATGAGATATATACTGTATATTTTCATTAAAGTTCTGTAATCTTGAGAACAGATATTGTAATGATTTTATTTACTCTGACATCATTTGCATATATAATTTACCCTATTTACAAAAAAAAGCTCAAACTCAATTATAGGTTGAGTACATTACTGTGTAGTATAATACACAACAGTATGCAATGAGTTATAGTAAGTACTCTCTTGGGTTTTATTTTATGATAAAGTCCACTTTACTCCCTTTAAGTATGGGCGAAGTCCAGATAACCCCCTAAATTATTATTTGATTTATTTTACCTCCTATTATTTGCTAAAGTAGATCATTTTACATCTCTGACTAGTATTTTAATCCTGAATTACTAATATAGATTGAGATTAAATTGAGATTGTTATGCACATGTCTTGTCTAATGTGATAAAAAAATTAATATGATATATTACCCTATCTTGGCCCAGTTATAATATGTGCACCCTTGTTTTTATCGTACATGAGAATAGAGAAAATAGATCAAACACAATAAAGTATGGACACAAATAAGAATATGTGACTCGTTTAATCCTTTGTCACATTGTACGATACTTATATGAAAGTTGAGAGAACAATCTCAACTAAAATATCAACAAGTCGGAATCAAAATATCAATTAAAAGTGTAAAATGATCTATTTTAACAAATCATAGGGATAAAATAAACCAAATAATAGTTCTGGGGGTTATCCCAACTTCAGCCATACTTGAGGGAGTAAAATAGACTTTATCCTTTATTTTATTAATATTAGTTAGTATAAATTTGTACTAGCCAATATCAACAAATAAAAAATTCAGAGGTAGTACATATGAAAGGTCTCACACAATTCAGCTGCAACGACTGGTGAAAATAAACATGAGAAGACAAACAACAACGAGAGGAACCATTAACTAATGAGGACTTTTACGGTGCATTTTACAAGTAGTAAAATACTGCTTGTAAAACCAGAGGTAGTAATGGGTAAAACAGAAAATTCCATTCCTCGAGTCATGGATTCACGGTTCCCTATTGGCCATCGCTCCACCCAACTCACGGTCTCTGACACCGCAACATCTCAGCGCCGTTCCGTCGGCTTCCAGCCGCGGCCTCGCCATCACACACTCCTCCCTGCAGCGGTCGCCATCCCATATCGCTCCTCCAAGTCATGGTCTCCGTCGCTGCCGCCGTCGGGCCATCAATTCCCAGTCGCGGTCTCTGTCATCGTTCCCCATTGCGTCCACGGGGAGAAGGAAATGGGAACTAGCACCAAATCAATTCGTAGGATCATACCATGTTATCCTTACCAATGAAAACAATTATAGTTATGTCATTTATATTCTTTTCGTAAAAATTTTACCGCTTCAATTTACTGATAGTAATTATAGACGGATCAAATTAATCTGAATCGTTAGATTAAAATTACGAGCAGTAATTACTGCTTGTAAAATGCACTAACTAATTTATTTGTCAAGTTACAAAAATAAAGTCGCCGGTTTTTTTAAAAAGAAAGAAAAATAAAAGCGAAATATCAAGTGCATCTGTGCATGTGTATGTAATCCTTTTGGACGTTCCCCAGCCGAGTATCAGAAAGTTGATATGCTTACATATGTAGACAGAGGTATCAATAAAGACGAGGCTAGTGGTCTTTCTGTGTTTCCTGTGTGCAGATGAACACAGTCCATGCACGCGAACCGCGCGGGAGCCCGGTGGCCCAGAGCTGCTGGGGTACCTCCATCTCTGCTGTAGACACACGCTTTTCTAGGTTGCTTTCTTTCCTGAAAGGCAAATCCCCTGTTTATTCCTGTATTTTTTTGTTGTTTTTCTTTTCTGAAGAAATAAAGTTTTCCACGATATTCATTGATAAGCTCATAATCTTCAATGTGTCTTACTAGCTAACTGACACCCATGCATGGAAACCGATTAGATTCAACAATCGAATTGAGCAGGTATACTATTTGCGAATAATCACTCCATCCACAAGACTAAGCATATTAACACGCCGTGATGCAGCTACAATTCACAATTTGGTTAGCTAAGGACCCTCTTTGTTATCCACACCACACAGCTGGCAACATTGAATTGATTTATTAGCCATACACATGGTACAAAATTTACAACATAGCCTTAACAACAAACATGCACATCACCTCATATAATGATGATCCATATCTAATTATGGCTATTAAGGATGATTGATGCATCCATAAAGGAAAATACCTGCTCAAGACTTTGATAGTCACATCACAGCTCAAAAATCTATAATCCACTAATATAACATCAAAATCAATTCGAATATATAATTTGGCTATTAATCATTCAAGGCATCCTTTTGATGTATGTGTGTTACTGGGTCCTTTGGGCTATCTAAGTGGTATAATGCAAATCTCAATGGGGAGTTTCATTTTGATGTTTCCAATAGTATCATGTTATTTTTTATTAGTTTAAAACCATGAATGAAACCATTCTTGCAATGCATAGTTTTATTTTAGTGTTTCTACTTACTTCTATATGATTTTATTGATTGTCTAAAGAATAAAATGAGATTACTCTTCTCCAATACTAGTTTTATGGTGTTTCAATTTTAATAAATCGTGTAGACCCAGTTTCATCTAGATGGAACTCTTCTCATCTCTCTCGTCATAAATTTTTTGTTATGTCATCAAATTTGCTTATGTGACATCTTATTTATTAAAAATGAAACTCCCATTGGGAATAGCCTAACTCCGAATTGAACTCTTCTCCACGGTAAAATATTCCTTTTTTACTTCTCTTCCAGGCGGCATGCACTAAGCTTAAATTTTTAACTTACACTGCATACAGTGTTGTTATATGAGCCTTACTCAGAGTTGATTCAATGAGCAGCAGGTTGTGCATGCTGCACACAAACAAATAAGGAATTACATACCCACCTTAACCGTCCTTGCTCCCTCTTCTCACTCAGAAATCAGAATACCGAACTAGTGAGATGACAATGCAAATAATGCATGTTGGAACAAGCATACTTTCCCCTTGGTTCCCACACACTGCCTCCATTTCAAATTTTTTTGCCGTATAATAGTGTACAGTGTCGTCCGATTGCTCCAAAATTAAAAGAAACACAGTGCCTCATGCTCATGCTCACGAATTATGAATTGGGCGACGGTAAAAAGACAGTGCTAGCTATAAGCTCAAGTGACACTGTGTGACATCGTCAGTTCTGCCTGCTGCAAACATATGGACACAACATTTCCCATACGGAGACATAAGCTGGTAAATCCAGTACACGTACTGGTCACCAAGAGTGGTAAAGTAAAATCAGATGTGCGGATTACGTGCGTTTAGCTGCATGCATGCTACGCTACGTACGTCCTGCTGCTAGTAATACACTAAATACAGCATGGGTTTAAATGCATCCATCTAAACCAGCTCCCTCGTCTTCTCGCTGGAAGGGATCGTATCGACGGCGGCGATGGGAGGGTTCGATTCGATCACCGTCGTTATTTCCCCGACGGCACGGCGGCGCCATTGAATGGATGGCGCTGCAGATCGAGAGCGCGCACTAGACGCGGCAGAAGAATGATCGCGCGCCGTGTAGTGTGGTTATTAGTACCCGCTGTTGCATTCAACGGCCAATTCATGTTTCGATTGATGTGATCTTTCGTGCGCAGCATGAGAGTCGTGCTCGTGCCGTTCGTTGCTGGCTGGTGGCCTAGCTCTTTGACTTGCGCTCTCTCTCTCTCTCTCATCTTTTTTGTAGCAACTAGAAAAGGAAGGGTGAAAAAAAAAGGACAGGGAAACAAGACTGGAAACTTCGCATGGATATACAAGGGCATATATTACCATTGGATTCGTGGAGAGGGGGGGGGGGGGGGGGCACGCAGGATCCTAATTCCAGAGGGGAAAAGATTTGGCGCCAGAGATATTAAAGGGGGATACTGGCTCGTGCTGCCCCACTAGCTACTTGCCCTAACTAATTCACTGTTTACAGATGATACTACTAGACAGATGCATCCATGTAACCGTGGAAGAAGAGCCCACTCAATCGTCGCGCGAGCAAGCAACACCTAACAGCTAGCAGCTGAACTACTGCTGCTTCTTAATGCATTGGCTGTAAGGACACAGATTCATGTTTCGCTTTTGACAATATGCATGTACAAAACGCTCAATGAACTCATCATAGTGTCCTGAAACCCACATAACCATATGCTCCTACAACTACATGCATTGTCTTGGCAAATGTTAATGCACTGTAATATCTTTGAATAATCTTTGCATGAATGCTATTATCTTGGAAAAGTTAATGCTTCTTCTATACAGTACAACATCATATACGCTTGGGATTTGATGCAAAATAGGTATGTATACCAATCGACCGGCCATACGGTCATCTGTATCCACTCGTAGATCTTAACGTACATCACATTTCACGTGGTGTGCGTAGCCGGCTAGCCGGGACGAAACGTCCGTAACGCGGCTACCTATAATTAACGACCTAGCCGGCCCCTTTGCATACCCAAGCTGCTTAATTTCTTGAGATAGCTATAGACATGCGTATCTGTACGTAGCTTGCATGCACCCATCTCGATCCCACGGCCAGGTGACAGATATATAGCCAAACGAACGCGGAGTTGATGAAGCCATATCTGGCTTCTCATATACTATGCATCATGGCGCTAGTCCTTCAACGGCGGGGACAAATTAAACTCCCAGTCCTACGTAAAATAATGGTCATCATCGTCTCTGGAATATACAGACTTCCTCCCAACTGCTGCGGAGCAAGGCCTGGCCTGGACTGATCCATGCATGTTCATCCACGTTAACCGTACATTTACTTTTACAGCGCGTGGTAGTAGTGCTATGAACTTTTTGCACTTGTAATTACCAAGTCAAGCGTGCAGCATGCAGACACGCACATCCGCACTGAAGCTACAACATGTTTTCCGACCTTTCTGTGTTGCGTTAATCATTTTACAAGTGCCCGACCATATATACTTCAAGTGTAGCTAGCGTACGTGCCAATTTTTTAAGTACATTATTGTAGGGTGATAAATATAATATATGGCGACAACACCCACTGAATGAACGTGTCATCTATCACTAAAGAATATATTAGCCTTAGGAGCAATTGTGTTCTTACGCTTACTTTAAATTTTAATTATAAATTTACCCCTATTTTTTAAATTTTGCAATTTTACCTCCACCTTAAAAAATGAAGCTAGAGTTAACTGCCACTACGTTAGAGCTAGTTAATGGTGTTAAGTTAAATGTGAAAAGACAATAATACCCTTTGTTTAGATATTATGATTTTGCTCCGATTTCAGCTTAGAGTTCATGGTTTGGATGCCGCGTTGTCGCTCTACGCGCCTGCCACAGTGCCAAGTCGTCGCCCCCTCACTAGCAGCCTGCCTTGCTGTTGTCTCTCGTGCTTGCCTTGCTGGCCGCCGTAGCCGCTAAGGGATTCCGCCATCAACCGCCGCCATAGGCCAGGTTTTGTCAAGGTCATGCGTACGATCATCACGATTAGGTGAGAAACTGTTCGGAGAGAGAAAAAAAAACAGATGAGGGCAATTTGGTCTTTCTCCTATTTTCCAATCCCTTTCCCTTTTTCTTTTCATTTATTTAATCCGAATTACTTAAGAGACTTCAAATCAGGGGCTAACGGCAGCTTCAAAATAAAAAAGTAGGGGCAATATCACAATTTTTTTTAAAAAAATGAGGGTAAATCTATCACTTCGAATCAACCGATTGTCTCGTCAGTTGGCACAAAATAGTCTTCCACATAATTAACAACCTTCACATGCATGCAAGCTGCAATTTGTCAGCTAGTAATCGATTTTTCCCGTACGAAAAACTGTGAAGTCAACTCTTGCACGAATCCAACTTCCAGACAAAATACCTCTTCGGCCAAGAAGGTCGTTATTACCAGATTCCGTACCAGCAGGAGGATTATGTACCGTGTGGGTGACGGTTAGGATTTACGCGTCGCATTTGCAGTTAAGTACCTCCGCGCGACTGCAGCCAGGGCAAGATCACGTACTGGCGGGCGTTATTACCGCGAGTATGTACTTACCCCCATAGTGATTTGCACATGATATCTTGTGTGATTAACCCGTCAGCAAATACCTGCATGCAGCCGGGAGCGGGCCCATTCTCTGAATATTGAACTCTCCGGGTTATATTGATGGGCATATATTCCTCGTGCGATTGGCTGCTGCTGCACACTGGATAGCGATCAGCTATACTAGACACAGCAGTACCCCGACCGACCTCGCAGAAGATCTTGGCGCACGATCTCACCCAATAATTAGGATATCTAACGTGTAAAAAAAGGGAGGGGGACTACTACCAATCCAACGAAGATTTACCGGAGGGTACAGAGAAGCAAGGTAAAGGTACAGGCGCTAATTAATTTCACTGTGATGAGGAACAACCACTGCTCTACTGGAGTTATGTCCATGCTTTCTTACTGCAGGCTAATGTGATCGACGCAATAGTAGGTTGATTGAGCAGCGGCTAGATAGCTTGGTCCCTCTCGGCAACAGAGAGGTTAATCATTTCGTTGTTGGATTGGATGATGTAAAGGATAAGGTTTTCCACCAGCGTCAATGCCTATGCAGATGTTTCAGGTTTTTGTGTCGTTGTTATTGGGTACTCATGCGAATCCCTAGTTGTTATGAATAATCGTCCCTGTGTAGCTGTGAACCTGTGCTGAAGGTGCAAGGTAAAAAGAAAACAATATTAACAGCAAATTCCTCCAGAAGTACTGTATTTGTGTAGGCACGCAGGATTGTACCAGCAGGCACACTCACGTACGTAGCAGTAGAAGATGGTAACCATGCAAATTAAAAATCATTTCGTTGCCTGTTAGGAATCCTCGTGTGCAGTGCAGCTGTGCTGAAAGTGCAGGAATGCAGAATTATAGTCACAAATAGTAGAAGATGAACTCTAATGCTGAAACAGTATTCGTTGGGCTGTGTACATGATCCGTACATATGCTACGTCGCCTGTACTCGTGTACTATATGTCCGGATAATGTGGCATGCATGCGACGAACACTACTGCCAGTGCCAGAGAACGCATGCAGCACTGAGCTCTCACACCTGCCTGCTGCCTTCCAGGCCAACTCCAGCGATACATGCCCCGAGGCATACGTACAGCAAAAAATGTGTCAAGTACAGCAAACTCAGCAGTCGCCACCGTTTCATCATGCACAGATACACTGGTGCCGGGAGCAGTAGATGGAGCTGTGTGGTGTGGCCAGACGATATACGAACAAACCCCAGAACTCTGTCGCTGCAGGCTAGCTAGTCTCTGTATTAGCTTGTACTTGTAGTACATGCCAACAAATGGGGACCTGCCTCTATATATGTACGCGGCGAGGCTACTGTATGTACAGACGCAGGCAGGCAGGGCAGGTGTGTGGGAGTGCACGTAAGTAACTATGCAGCAGTAGTCGTCGGCATACGCTTATTATTGGTGCTGCAGCCAAAGTCGTCGCCGGGGCGCGTGTACTTGCCTGGCTTCGTCGTATCGGTGTCGGCCGGACGGCGCGCCGGCCGCTCATCAGCTCAGCTCAGCTCTCGGTGATCGTCGGAGATCGATCAGCGAACAGTGCGCGGCTTCAATTCACTTGTCGAGCGGACGATTGCATTGGCCTTGGCCGGTGATGGTTTCGACGCCCCTGGCAAAAAGCGTCCGCGAGGCGCGGCTTCAATTCAGTGCTGGAAAACGACGTGCGTAATCGCGGCGTGGGCGCCGGCGTCGGGATGCGCTGGAGATCCGGCCGTGCGCGCGCTCGCATGCATCGATCGACTCCGGACACACATGTGTTTCCTTGTTGGGGCCCGCCGGCCGTACGTACGAGAGTTCACTGTGTGTGGCGGATGCAAGCCAGGACGACGGCGGCTGTCGCTGACGTTTGTGAATGGCGGCAGTAAATTAAACGATCGAGCTTGCGTTGCATGCATTGATCGATATATAGTTGTTCATTCGTGGTTACAAAGTACTACTCCCTCCGTTTTAAAATTATTGTCGTTATTGACTTTTTTTATTATCTTTAACTATTCATTTTATTCAAAAAAATTAAAAAATATATTAAATATTTTCTTACGATTTATTTTATCACTAGATAAAAAACGTACGCGACACGCGCATGGAAAGAAATCGATCAAAACTGGACGGCACACAGCTGCCGCGCGCCGTCACTAGCAGTCCTGCGCGGTGCGTTCCCGGAACACGCAGGGTCCATCTGTGCGGCGGCTGCGCCGTGCCTGAGACCACGTCGCGCGTGTAACCACGCCCTTTTGGGTGTGTTTATTTTGAGCGCAAAGTTGGATGAGATATGGTTATCCAGGTTTTTTTGGATAGGATGATCCAAGTTATGTGTTTGATTGAGTGGATGGAATGATCCAACTTCGTGTTTGATTGGACATATAAAGATGGATAAGACAAGATCATATAATCAAATTATAGATATTTATTATTAAATAATAATAATTAACTATACACTAATTAGTATAATCTATAGTAATAATAATTTTAATATTATCATAATAATTTATAATTAATAATAAATATGCTAATAATTATTAATTCTAGTATGATCAAGCTCTCATCATATACTAATCAATATCTTATTGTTTATCAATTATAATATCATAGTAATAAATATTATTTATTATTAAACCATACTAATAATATCTAATTACTTTAGTAATCGTTATCGTTACACAACTTGGATAGGCTCATCCGATTATTTTTGTCGGACAGACTCATCCAGCATATTAAAAGAATATTCCTCTTTCAATCCATTTCTATTCAGTCTAACCGTAAAATAAATACTAGACTGGATAATATATCTAATTCAATCCAGCGAAAAAAACACGCGCGCGGTAGCCTGCTGGGAACGATCCATCGACGTCGGCTGGCTGCGGCTGGGCCCCCACGCGCGCGGGTATCGTGGGACTGTGCGAGGGGAGAGATCCGGCGCCGTACGCGGGTGGGGAAGCGGCCCACTAATTAACGTGCCCGACCCAAGCATTCAAGGCCCTCCTCTCCTCCCCTTCACTGCGGCGGCCCGGCATGTTTTTTCCATTTGTTTTTTTTACTGACACATGGAGGGAAGCGAACCCGTGCATGCGCTGGGACTGGGACTGACTGACTGACGGGTTTTACCGTGCTCTGGCACGTCTCTGGGTTCGGGACCGTGCGACGGTCTGATCCCCATCGGACGGCTCGGTTTCGTACTCTGCGCGCGATCGAGGTCGCCGGCTTCCCTTCTGCTGATTCATCATCCGGAAAGCATGGGCGAGGACGGCAGCGCGTGCGTGCAACAACTTTGGCTTAGCTTGCTTCGTCAGTCACATGCGTCGACGCCCGCAACTGGCTGCTGCTAGTACGTCTTGTGATATTGATGGACGACGTCACTCGCCCCCCGAGTCGTGGTACGGCTCCAATCGGACGACAAATGTCAAACGGCTGACCGCACTTCCTGTGCACAATGTTTTTCTTCCTTTTTCAAATACGACAGGATTTTTTTTATCTTCGGACTAAACAGTCATGTTTTGAAAGCCACCTTTGCAACATTCCCCGCCATTTAACTTATCATCCCTGAGCACGACACCAAACCGTCATGGAGCACAAGTTCAGAAAAATTGGCGGTTCAGACCACATGTTCCGGTGCTGAATTCGCGATATTATGAGCTGGGTTGTACCAGAGCAGGCAGGTCCCCTGGTAGAAAATCTTTGCGCACGGCTAGCAATTCCTCCGGTCCTTGCCACCTAAATTCCGCTCGCAGAGGATAGTGATCGCATGGAAGCCCGTGCACACGTTAGCTGGTCGTCCCAAACTCGTGCCGGCGATCGAGCGGTGCTCGTGTCCGCAGACTGTCGCCGCCGCGCTCGCAGGTGCAGGCCTGGCTACTGGCATGCAGGTCGGCAGGAGGAGCAGACGGGAATTGAGAATTGACCGTGACAAACTCAACGGCCCAGCCATCTCGAGCTCTCAGCGCTGATGCACGCCGCACACCCACGCACTATACAGGCATAAAAAACACGCGAGTTCTAAAACGAGCAGGGCACTAACAGGGACGCCAACAGAAAATAGCGATGCCGCACGTATATACGTCTGCAGACCTTCTGCAACACATCACACGGACAGAGACAGGGGACGCCAACAGAAGCACTACACGGCAACTGCAGGCCGCACCTGCGAAACAATCCGGCTGCTCAGACAGTTTATCTTTCTCGGACAGAACAACAATCCTGACAAAACCATCACACACGGATACAATTATTACTACTTGCTACGCGACGGGTAATTGCTGAAGTCAAGGTGCAGACGAGGACGCACGGGCACGTCGTAAGAAAACGGCTGGCTGGCCGCTACGAGGAGAGCACAGCCAGTGAAGTTAATACACTACCAGTAGGAGTATTACTACTACACATTATTAGCAGCAGCGCCTAGAGGTCACACAGCTCAGCTCACCTGGTCTAGTTAACTTTGGGTACGTTGGGAGTTGGAGGTTGTGCAATCTCGAGAGGATATCTCACATCAAGTGCACTGCGGGAGCACAGGGGGAGATTTTATTAGGCGCCATCCGTAGCCATTACCACCATCTGCGTCATGCTTCAACTTTCAAACTGAACAACTGGGCGCGAGTTTACTCCGGCACTCAAGTTCTTTCCGTGGACTTGCTGCCCCCGCCCGACCGATGCATCAGTGCATCACCTCACCAGAGGAATGAGCAGGTATTCCGCGTAGAACAGCTGCGGAGCCACGTGGGGAGTAAATGTTAGTAACTCATCAACGCGGTTTACACTCCAGTATTAAGGGGATGCAGAAGGTAGTGTGGTTAAAATCGGGCAGTACAGTCGGCAGTACCGTGAGGGATTACAGAAATGATAAAATAACTGATTGGGGTTCGAGATGAATATGGGAGTTACCTTCCATATGAACATGTAGAAAGATGTTATAGCAGCTTTGCTTGTCAAGTCGACGGATCGTGCGCAGTTCCACAAGATTGCAGCAAGGATTGAATGGCCAACAATCTGCAACAATGTGTAATGGAAGCTTTGTAAAAATCCAGAAAGAAATGTTCATAATGAGCTATAGCAGGTGAATAATTTAATTCGGCATCACATTGGCAAAGCTAAACTGATCTCAAAGTTGTGAAAGAAGGGCTAACTAATCAAGTTGCAACCTTGCTGGCACAAAAATTTAGGCTAATTAAGCAATCATAATAAATAAATTAGCATATCTGCTGAAAACTAATATGGCACATACCGTTGCAGTTTTGCTCCACAAAGAGGATGAAGTAGCTCCCATCAGTATAGCAACGCTGTAAGCAATTTCAAGTAGACCAACACAAATCCAGAAGACCTGTTTCAAAGTTAATGTCAGTATGTCCAGGAGTACGTACTTCTCTTAGCAATTTTACTTTTTTTTCTTTCATTTTGCAACCTTCTTTTGACCTAATCGAACGCTGAAGGATCGAATCCCGTAAATGCGGTCTCCTTCAATATCAGGTATATCCTGCAGAAGATAGCAGATTTTCTTAGAGCAGCACTGGTAATAATGGAACCAGTGAAAAAAAAAACTAGTATAGTATTTTGTTACTTGATTGCACACAGAGAACGGTCATGATTTAGAGTGAATAGCAATAATTACAAACTTTTGCTTTATTTAACAAGGAGCAACATTTCAGAGAAATACCGACTGTTACCTTGAAAAGTGCTATTACAACTGAGAAGAAGGTCATAAATCCAGTTGCAAATATCAGTGGCTTCGAAAAGACAGCCGGCCTTCTGAAAACAAAGGTCTGATCGATTTGCATGTACATATTATTAGAAAATAGGACAAGGAAAGAACATACCATATATTGCAGTTAGGGTAATGAAAATCCAATTTGCAAAAATCATTGTTTTCCACTAAGATTTCATTTTGTTTTCAAAGTTTTGGCACAAAGACTTGCCTGAATGTGTAGAAAAAAGGCCATCTGAACAATCACCGCACGAACTGCTAATATACAGAGTGCTGCAACAACAGCAAACCTCTTCCATCTGAAGTATGGCAGCTGTAGAAAACAAAACAAGGATGACAACCATGGTTTAAATAACCACGGTTAACCGGCCGGTTTTCCCAGTTAACCGCATAACTGGTCCGGTCCGGTCACCTCGGCCGGCCGGTTAGCCGCTAATAACCGACCCTGTTACTGTAGCAAATCGGTTAACCGACCAGTTATCCTGGTTAACCGGTCGGTTTTCCATCGAACCGAGCCGACCGGTTATCTCGGTTATTTGAACCTTGATGACAACTACTTTAGTTAATGCTGATGGTGATAACCGCGTCAGCAAGAAATGATGATATCCTAAAAGACTGCCAGAAAAACACAACGTGGTGACAATCTTCCATATTACCCTTTTAGGAAACGTAAAGTACTTATTAATCATACTTCAGTTCAAGTAAAATGATTCCCTGAATATACACTTCCATGATCTACATCTTATCAGTATGTGCAACATTGACACCTCAAATATGGGCTGTCTCATTTTCAACCCTAGACAGATCCATTTTGACCCATGAATTTAAAGGTAAGTGCAGCCATACTTCATCAATAACTCTGAAAAGCCCATTTAAGCTTTCGAGCCACCTACACCTGGTCCTACCTCTCAGTCAGAATAAACACTTGTTGCATGCAAAAGCAGGATAGAACAAGAAATCTATTATTTTCTAGTTCTGTAATTGGCACAGAAGTTTACTGGGCAAGAAGGCCATTAGCTCGATGAATCTGTTTTTTCTCGGGCAGTAGAGATATCTTACTCTGCTATTGCTGAAGCAGGCAAACTTGTCTATTTGCGTGAGTTGTTTAGCATTGTAATCAAAATGGAACCGCATTAGACTTCTTTATAGGCTACTGCACCATACTACTGAAAAAATTGGAAATCACTTTTGCAAGACATTCCAAAGTTTATAGTAAAGGGGAAAAACATTGCAGCTAGAAGAGCATTTCTAAAAAAACTTAACGAAATCCATCATATAGGCCTAGGAATTATTAATCACGCTGAAATGCCTAGCTGCTTTAATAAAATGTCAAATCATTAATGGCACAAGTTCGCACTGAAACATGAGCTCTTACATTGATAGAGTATGCAGTACCAAGAATGAAGCTAATGAAAAGAGCCCAAAACAAAGGTTGTGATCCAACCACCCATCCAAGGCCAAAGCTCTGCAATTTACACAGCATATGCTCTTGAATTAGTCCGACAGACTGCAAACAAAGTACCTATAAAGATCAATTATTTAATTGATTAGCAATAACTACAAATATAATGAAACTAGTGCTTTACACTTCAATTCTTGGCACAGTAATTGGTAAACTGAGACCCAGGGACTACAACTTTACATCATGATCAGAAGTCAAGACTCAGAAGTAGAAGGCTGAATGAAGACCTGTAACTTCTCAATTATGTATTACCAGTTTGCACCAATAAGAGGTCTTCATAGTAGAACTTCCACTGTTGTGTGCTAAATCGTTGACCAGTAGTGCCAATGCTTGCAAAGGCTAATACTCAAGAGTTCAAGAGGCATGCTTGAAAGAGCATGTCACTAAGTTTGAGATACCACTTTTACATTTCAGTATCCAACATATATACATAAAAAGGAATGGTGACGTAGAAAAAAATGAGCTTAGTTACCATGGCAGCAAAGACTGATACTATTGCAACCCCAGTTGCGGGAGAATACTCCCCAGATGCCAGTGGAAGAGTTGGCTTGTTAACCTGGAGAGATACCAATATCCATCAGTCCTAACAGTCTACAATAAACCTATAAATCCATTACTGTAAAGTCAAAACCTGAGTATGATGATATTATAGTGAAATCAAAATACCTTATCTATCTCAATGTCGAATAACTGATTCAGCCCCACAATATAAATGTTCATGAACAGAGCGGCCACTACTGCCTGCAATTGAGTAAAAAGGCAGCAAAATGAAATAATACCCCTTTATCTTTTTAAAGAGAAAATACTGCTCAAGGTTATACCTCCAGCAAGCCAGTGAGGAACAAGGGAGATATATCCGCCAAGCTCTCAACAGCTAATAGGGAAACTGAGACTATGCTAAGTGCCTGCCTAAAGAAAGTTAAAATCTCTTAGATCAAAGGAGAGAAAGACACTTTCACCAAAAGATCTTTCACAGTGGAAATAAATTCATGTAAATGAAACATGTGAAATGACTTAACTGTTCCTATGACAGTATGTGGACGGGAAAATCTGTAAAATGCATCCAGAGAAGATGATATCGCCGTCCAGATACTTGCAGAATCATGTGCTTCAGGTTCAGATTGCAGCTGTTGCCCCGAAGCATTAAGAGAGGTATCTATTGACCGATGTGATATACTACAATCAAAAGGTTTCCGCCCAAAAAATTTCTGACGGTGACACAAGGCAGGGCCTTGAATCCTTTGGCTGGAAAAACAAACTCGCCCTTGACCATTTTGGGTAGAACAAAACGATGGTTGAAAGTGATCTGGAAAGTCAACAATTCAATACTTGGTCAAACATTCAAGAAAAGAAGATGGAAGAACTCCATGAAGAACGCAAGAACACGCGGCCAATTAGCTCAAACATCAGCATACCACTAATTATCTGAAATACAGCAAGAATTTCACTACCGTGTCCTCTTTGTCCTACCTAGAGTATAACCATACGGTATCAGTCAAACAAGGAGACTTGAAGCACTTTCTATTGCATCAGGTAGTTTTACTGCAGTCACTGAAAATTAATATGAAAGCTCACCCATACAATGGTACACCACTTCTGGCTATCACGAAAATAATTGTGTCATTTTATCTACACGAGCAGCAAAGATCTGAGCAGAGAATTGGAAGTACTTTCATACGATGGGAGCCATCTGTGTTCCATGAAATATTTGACATGGCTTAAGCATACTTTTCATGCATAAAGATGGACTTTCAAATACCCAAATGAAATAGGCAGGTTTTTATTTAGTGTAAATTAGAAACTAAAGGGGATTTCACAACATCACTACTTTGACTTTCTTTGTTTGCATACCCTCCTGGGAAGAGACAAAATCGATCAGAACCAAAATCCCTGACCGATTCATGGTAACTTCGGAAAACCGGAGACGTATCCATCATATGACTGAGATAGTGATAAACACCCAACTAAATCATTGTCCCGATCCTTTTCGACACTAATATCCAACATTTCTGCTGCCGGTGCATCACTTTTTGCATCAATTACAGACCACACGAGACAGAGCCGACCGAAACTACCCATTTGAGTAGGGAAAGCTGAATGAGGAAACGAGTACTCCCTCGCGGAACCGCGACCCAAACATCGCTATCGCTTGCCCAATCTGGCCAACGAGAGCACACGACTAATCCGTGGAACCGAATGCCCGGTTTCAGTCACGCCGAGGGGGGACAGGGGTCGCAGGAGGGAACTCACCTCGCGGGCGGGCGGCGGCGAGCGTCGACGGGCGGAGGCGGAGCGCGTCCATCTGTCGCCCGCGCGTCGCGGCAGGCGCGGAGCGCGTCCGGGGAGGAGAGGGCGGAGCGGAGTGTGTGTGAGCTAGCGAGTGGCGAAGCAGGGGCGGCGCGGTGGAGAAGGCACACGAGGCAGGCAGCGAAGCAAGTGGCGCTCGTCGCGTTGCGGTGCGGGTTGCCAAGTCAGTGACCCCCCGGGTCGCTGCAGTTCACGCTACAGCTTCCTTCTTGTCTCCGTAACCGGAGAAGGCCGGTGCGGTGGTGCGGTCGCCGTCCGTGAATCACCATCTCGCGGCCCAGCGTCATCCTGTGTTGTGCCCTGCTCTCCGATGACGACCCACCACGAGAGTGTTGGTTGGGGTGGAGGCGTCAGTTGTACTATGCGAGTCGGAATCAGGGCAGACACGGTCACGCGCGCAAGTCATATACGTACTGATATTTGTACTCAACAAGCGCGATCTCATTCACATGCCACCACGTGAAATATCAGCGCATTTGCAAGACCGAACGGCGTGCGAGTGGCACGGGGTTCGAACTCTTTGTGTTCTTTCGTTGTCCTATAGTATATATGTTTTCTTTTCCGAACATGTTTCTGCATCCCCGCATTCATATACGAACATTTTTGTAACCGTCCTAACCACAAGCTTCGAAAACGAGCAAGGTGTGCACCGAAAAAGGATGTCATTTTGCACCAAAAAAAAGAAAGAAAGAAAAGGTGATCGGAAATACAATGCCATCGCCATTCCTCAACCTGTCAAATCGTAATCCCTCGCTCTGGTACAAGAGTGTCAATGCTAAGCTTAGACAGTAACAGCTGAGCTTGAGAATGTCATTGGTTGCCCTCGTAAAAAAAAAAAAAAGGAAATGTCATTGTCTTGGACTTAGCGCATGCTTTCGAATTGGCTTGGACTTAGCGCCTTTCTGAATATCTAACAATTAAGAAGACATGAAAATATATGCTATACAGAAAATAAGAAAAAGAGATATAGAAATAAAGATATGTTAAAAAAAAAAGAAAGATACACTAAGATGTGAGTATGTCATATAATTAAAAAAACTTAAAAATATTAGAGTGTCTTATAATCTAAAACAAAGAGAGTACAGTAATGCTTCCGTCGAGTTGTGTCTCGTTTTTTGGCCCCCCCTTTGTCATCCCCTGTTAGCATTCACATCCGAACCGGCTAACTTGAAAGTGCGGTAAGCAGTCGATTTCATGCTAATCTTGTATTATCAACTCTACTCTATGCCGTGGCTGAGATATGAGAGCGACAGACCCTGGCACGAAGTACCGTGCGCGGGCACGGCAGGTCGAAAGCAACGAACCCATTATGGCCACTGTTTTTTTATGTCCAATTTTACAAATAGACTGTTTTTCAGACTTTTCACTTTTGGGCCTCTTCTTTGAAATAGAAACACCCGTCAGCCCTCTCATTCATTTCATCCGCCATGTTAATGTAGCTTAGGAAATACTACCTCCGTCCCATAAAGAGTGTCGCTTTTAACTTTGAGACATCACTTTTGACCTTCTGTCTTATTTAAAAAATTTATGTAAATATTAAAATAAATATGTTATGATTAAAATATATCTATTGATAAAACTAATTATAAAAAAATAAATAATATTTATAAAAAAATTAAATAAGACAAACAGCGTTAAAAAGTCAAAAACGACACTCTTTATGGGACGGAGGGAGTAAAAGAAAAGAATATCAGAAAACTAAAGACAAAGTTGCCCTTCTTCTCCACCCGCACTGCCCAACATCTCATGAAGCTACTCACCTCCTCACGAACCCTAACCCTATGCGGCTCCAGGCAGCTCGCGGCCAAGGCGTGGTGCGGCCAGGCGATGCGCGACCAGGCGGCTCCAGGCGGCTCGTGGCAAGGCGGGGCGCGGCCAGGCGGCGCACGGCCAGGGGGCGCGTGGCCAGGGCGGAGCGCGGCAGACGGCTCGCGGCCAGGGCCAGGGCGGGGCGCAGCCAGGGGCGCGCGGGCAGGGCAGGGCGTCCAGGCCGGAGCTCAATTTTCTTGGAGTTTGTGGTGGGCAGGACATGGTGGAGAGAGCTAGAAGAATGGAGAGGGCATCTTTGTCTTTTCACAGCCTATTTAACACCGTTAGATGACCCAAACGAAATAGGGGTTGTATGCTGCTTCATTTTCAAAAAAGAGGTTCAAAAGTGAAAAGTCTGAAAAAATGGTCCATTTAAGAATTGGACACAAAAAGAGATCCTGTGATGTAATTGGCCCTTTCTTTTTTGATTGAACTGGACACTGTTTTCCGCTGACGACTCCAGACTACAATGTGTCGGCCAGCCAGTCTCTCATCTAGTGAGCGTGCATTTGATTGCGGGAGATGACGGCGAAGTTTCATACTTCCTCCTCCGTTATTAAATTATTATTATTATTATTTTTTAGTTAACTTTGAATATTCGTTTTATTTAGGAAAAAATAATTAATATCATATATGTTATTATAGTTTATTTTATTATTAAATGAAATTAAAATATAATTTAAAATTTTACATATTTAAAATAATATTTTAAATAAGATGAATGGTCAAAATTGATGAAAAAGTCAACAATAATAATAATTTAAAAATAAAGGGAGTATTTGATAGGGTGAATAGGACGGTCAATTTTTTTGTTTGATAAGGCTGATGAGGTGGTCAAGTTTTGGATGATGAGTTGACAACTTGACATAGATAAGTTGGATATAGGCACCAACTCTGTATACATAGGTGAGCTTACCCATATAAACATATGACAATATCATCCAACAAAATAAAATTAAGAGCCCCCAAGTTATCAATTAATTAACAATGACATCATTGAATCTCCTAATTAGCAATCACCACTTGGTGTGATTAAAAAACCGTAATACAATCACCCATGCATCAATCGGTTTCATCGATTGGATCTCCTAATTTTCTAACACACATCAGTTTCTATACATCAATTTTTACTATCACCATGCATCAATTTCTAATCTACACATATGAAACAAGGAGACTTTTACCTCGCGTGCTCCAGGTCCAGCAGGTCCCGGCGTCGTGGACAAGTGCAGGTCGCCGTGTCCTTGTGCGCAAGTCGCGGAGCAGCACAGCAGGCCGCTCCCGTCGTGCAACAGGCAAAACCGGCGACGTTCTTGGCGTTGCATATTTGGCGTCAGCGGCAAGATATGTTAAGCTTTTTCTTCTTTTTCAATAAGAAAAGGGAAGAAAACCAAACAGTATCTCTGCAAACTTCTGCATAGTTGCGTGCAATTATACAAGTGAGGATGCTGGTAAGTAATGAGGTTACAGGTTTGTAATCATCTCAGTCTTGTAGTCTATATTCAAAAAAGTTGAATGATATGGTGCCCTTTAGGCTCCAGGTTTCTTGCACACTAATGTATGTGCAGCAGAATTTGGCTACATAGGTACACTGTACAGCTGATCAAGCCTAGAGGGACAATTATAATGTGGATTGTACATCACTATTTGCAGGTATTGTATTGCCATCTGTACTCAAATAAATACAGTCTCTTCAAGATGAGTGTAGTCTCTTCCCTATCAAAACTTGAACATATATGCCAAATGCCATGTGCAAAAGTCTGTCATCAACATGGGGTAGCTTATCTTCCAAACTGAGCATCCTCTACACGGGCTGCGAGCGTACGCAGCATGTTCTTGTCAAAATTTCGATCATTTTCTGAAACTTCAGATAGAAAATCACGAGCATCCTCATATCGTCTGGCTTTGCAGTAACTGTCGACTACTCTCCTGTATGTCAGCTCCATGGGCCTCAGGTTGTGCTGAATCATGTAGCCGATGACCTCTCTAGCCTCACTAAACATCTCCAGGCTGGCATATCCACCAACGAGGGTGTGATAGGTTACAACGCACGGAGCCATGCCGTCAGCAATCATCTCGGAGAGGATCCTCTGAGCTTCTTTGATCAATCCTTGCTTGCAGAATCCGTTTATGACCGTGTTATAAGACACAACGTCAGGCTTCACCTGGGGAGAACTTTTGAGCTGATTCAATATCTTCTCAGCTTCCCATGACTCATTGCACTTTGCATACATGTCCATCAAGCTGTTGTAAGTGATGAGGTCAGGGCTCAGCCCGCTCTCCTTGATCGAATCAAACATCTCGGTGGCCTTGCTGTACATTCCATTCTTTGCATACATTGAGAGCATTGAGTTGTATATGACAAGGTCAGGCTTGTAACCCTGTGCCTTTACCTCCTCAAATGCCTTCTCAATTCCTTCCAACCGCCGGCATTTGAAATTGGCAATCACAAGGGTCCTCAAAATGACCCAACTTGGGAAAACAGTACCTCCATAAACTTCTTTTTCTATCGCTTCTATCCCTGTGATATGGCCACCCTTTGCATAACATTGGAGCAAGAGCGAATATGACTGCTCATTTGGCTTGAACCCCTTGGTCCTCATTTTGCTTATGATTGACTGAGCAGTGGACCAATCACCTTGTCGCGATAGCACATTTAGCAATGCATTGTATGTGGTGATGCAGGGGGCCAGTCCAGCACTGGTCATTTCATCATACATCTTGAAAGCATGGGTCCTTGAACCACACCTGCCATATGCAGATATTAGAGTGTTGTAGGTGTCTCGGCTCAGCTTAACCCCGCAGGATTTCATCCCTTCAAGAATCCGTGTGACATATTCCTCCATGCCTCGCTTCCCACAGACCGCAAGCATTGTGTTCCATGTAACCCGATTCGGCGTGCATCCATTGCTTGACATCTCTCCAAATATCTCCAGCATCAAGGTGAACTTTGATTTCTTCCCAAGCATGCCAAGGATAAGATTATATGTGTTCGCATTGGGAACACAGCCACTCTTCTTCATCCGGTCAAAAAGAGCGAGTGCCTCATCCACCTTCCCGATGTTCCCATAAGCTGTCATCACGGTGTTATATGTGAATGTGTTTGGCAATAAACCCTTGGTGGTCATTGTATCGAGACACTTGGCAGCCTCGTCGTAGAACCCAGCCCTGGCATATGTTCCAGCGAGCTCATTGTATGTCACGGCATCAGGTTGACAGCCATTCTGCTCCATCTCCTTGAGCACCCGCAGCGCCTCGGTGTAGTTCCCGCCCTTGCCAAACACCTGCAGCAGCGCATTGTAGGTGACGACGCAGGGGGCATGGCCACGGGCCTTGAGGTCCTCGAAGAACGCCACCGCCTCGTCGACCAGGCCGTCACGGCAGCACGCAGCGACCACCGTGCTGGCGGTGAAGTCGTCGGGCTGGACGCCCGCGGCGCGCATCTCCTCCAGCAGCGCGACGATCCGCGGCCACGAGCGGCCCATCCGTCCGTAGACGTCGAGCACGACGTTGTAGGTGACGAGCGTGGGCGCCACCCCCTGGCGCCGCATGTCGTCGAAGAGCTGGAGCGCGCGCTCGTAGCGGCCCGCGCGGGAGAGCGCGTGCAGCACGGTGGTGTAGGCGCGGACGTCGAGGCGGGACCCGAGCGGGAGCGGCATTTCGTCGAGCAGGTCGCAGACAGCGTCGTGCTGGCCCTCGCGGCCCAGCGCGCGGACAACCATCTCAAGGGAGGCCGCGTCAGCGGCGCCCTCGGCGCCGGCCCAGCGGAGCAGCGCGAGCGCCCACTCCCAGTGGCCCGACAGCTCGAGCGCCTTGAGCAGGGACGGGATGTCCGAGTGCAGGAGCTCGTCGCGGCGGGAGGCGAGGAAGGCCGGGAGGTCATGGAGCGCGTGCGAGGAGATGGCGAGCACGAGAGCCTGCGCGGCGGGGGAGAGGAAGGACTGCGACGGGGTCGGGGTCGGGTGCGACCTGCGCGGGGCGGACGCGGGGGCCGGCGCCGGCGCCGCGGTGAGGTGCAGCAGCAGCGAGTCGAGCGGGAGCGAGGAGGGAGACGGCGGCGGGGGCGCGGCCGGGAGGAGCGCGGTCCGCTTCCTGGGTCCTGCCGGGAGGGCGGGCTTGTTCGGGAACAGCCCGCGGCCGGTGGCCTCCATCGTCGGCGGCGCGGGTTGGCCGCTGAACGCCAGCTGTGGGAACACGCGCGGGTACGGCTACGAGGTCGTGAGCGAGGCGCGGCGTGGGAGCGTGGAGTGGAGGCCCGCAGCGCGCAGCATAGGGGATGGGTTTGCGGATACGGTGGCGGGAGCGGGTGGACGGGAGCTGGTTGGTTGGCGGGAGGACGACGCCGTCCCCGCTGTTTGGTTTGGGAGAGCTCGGGCTCTCAACCTGATCGGCAGCGTCAGTGGCGCTGATCCGAAGCCTGAACCTGATCGAGTGGCGCAAATCCGCCGCCGGCACATCTAATCTGTCAAACTCCGTCCGGTGAATTCTGGCCACCCGCCGTCGATTTCCGGTTCCGTGCTTAAACAGCACGTGTCTGACGAATTGTCTGTTAGCATTGAAACTCTGAGAGGTTGGAAAGCTTTGTCTGGCAAATGTTGCAATCCGCTTGTAGCATTATCAAAGGGTCCTGAAATGGGATTTGACGATAAAAAAAAGGACATGAACGTTGATCTGCTTGCACTTGTAGCATTATCAAAGAGACTAAAATGGTGCCGTGGTTCACTTGCCACATGCCAACTGGAACACATAGATATCGTTCCAGATTGGTCAGAACTCAGAAGCCCCATAAGTTAATATCAGCATGAAGTTTACACAAGTACAGAAACGAGAAATGTACCCACATTCAAGCCGAATGAAACTAGAAACTAAATAAACAGTGGATGCTCCCACAAACTGAGCTAGAATATCGCCTTCCTCGGCCTTTTTAATTTACACCAAAAGACCATGATCAAACCTGAGGGCATGGAAGTTACCTCGCCTTCCTCGGCCTCCCAACAGGTCTCTTCACAGGAATATCGCCTAACTCTGGTGGTTCCTGCTCCATCAGTACCATCTTGCTTTGGTCTAGCAAGTCCATTTCTGTTTTGACTGGGATGTCGTTGTTCTTTCGACGTGGGCCTTTGGCAGGTGACCCAGTTGGAGTTGGGGTAGTCTTTTGCGAGTTGGGTTGCCTTGTCCTGCGGCTCTTGGAACCATTTTGTAGCTGAATGCCCCCTGGCAGGCTGAAATAGGCATGTAACACATTATTTTATTGGCACAGCTACTTCTTTTAACACAAAAAAAGAAAAATCAAACACAACACAACAAAAAATCTTGAGCAGAGTGTGCCATACTATGTTTGCTGTGCCCCAAGAAATGACGCATCATGCACTGTAGTACAAGTAACACTAGCAAATTACCCTATATAGCAACTATGACCACAATGTTTCCTGAAATTAAAATAAACTTGTGCAAACCAAAATATTCAATGTTCTAATGATAAAGCAGACATCATGAGTAAACGTCGTCCCATGGTAGATGGCATAAACGAATTTCCCGAATAGTGGTTCTACATAATACCTTGATGCAGACTCAATATCCTCCTTCAACATCAGTTTTGACAGCGAGCATGAATCATTGCTGACATCATCTGCTAACAAGCAACCCCAAAAAGAAAGTCAAAATGATATTGAGGGGACAGACTCAGATGAACAGTGGGGAAACATATCTACTGATAAAACATACTCTCTTGCTTCTGGTGTGATAAGTCCATCATCTGCTGCTCGAAAGGAGTACCAACATTCAGAGGTTCCACCTTCAACGGAAATCCTTTCTTCAGATCCTATAATAAAAGTTAATCTTCATGTCAGAACTTGTTAGTACGTTTGTTATTTGACTGATATAAAAGAAGACGCCAAGTAAATCGGGGGTGCGGTGGCATACCAGTACCTGGCTAGAGCACCGATTAAGTATTGTTGTCCCATACTTTATTTGGTCTTCACCAGCTTGCGAGGAACTGGAACCAAATGCTTGTTGAGTTGCAACTGAAGGTTTATTGGGGACATCTAATACTTCATCAGCACTTTCAACTTTTGAGATAATGTTAGGAAGTGTTAAATTAATGGCTCCAGGAAAGTCTGCTGGTAGTGTGTTTTCATCTCTGGATATGTCTGGATTCTTGGTTTTTAGCTCTCCATGTGAATTCAAAGCTGATAAGAAAAATGTAAGTCACAGATGTAAATTATGTTGTAATGTTTCTGTGGCTAAAGGTCCGTATCAAATGATTGCTGAAAAGAATAACCTCTACCTTGATGGTTTCTAATAATATCAACTTGCTTGAATTTTGAAATGTTCAATAGATTTCCATTGATCTTTGGCCTGACTCTTCGAACCTCCTCATAAGCATCCTCTCTCATAGAGCAACTTCGCTTGAGAACCTGCAGGTAAGTATACAGAAAAGGTTCTCTGTCATTTCAGAGATGAACTACAAGGAAGAACCAACACAATCCAGTAAATTAGGCTTTTTAAAATCCAAAAGATACTTATCAAGCTAAATTCATTTCTGGTGACAATTCAGACTTGAGCGCATGTACCAAAATATTCTGGTGACAATTTGGACTTGAGGTATAGCATATATCAAATTAAACTTTGTACAAGCAAACAGAACTTACAGGCTGAATGTTGCCAGCGTTATTGGTTAAAGGGCTTTGGTCAGTATGAGTTAATTTTGGAATTATGCCTGCAGAAACACTTTTATTAAATTCATAACTCAAAATTGCAGGTGAGGATTCTTTTGGAGTAAATGAAGAATATCAATCGAATGCTTGTCTGCCGGCCTTTCAAAAACTTGGAAGAGCAAGTCCACTAACAAAATATTCACCTGAATCAGAGTCCAAAACCCGTTCTTGAATTATTTTTATAAACCTGGTGCACTCTGACCTGTTATTAAAATTAAAAACCAGAAATTATGCCCTATTGATAACATAGTTGATAAATTTTTTAAACCACTACCAACTATATTACTTTGTCAAGCATTAAAGATTATCATCTACTAAATGCAGAGGTTATACACACAAAAGAGAAGCACTGCAGGGGAGCAGACCAATTGTTGATGTGAGTCTGAAACATACTTTCAAAATAATATTTAAAATACATTAAAAAAGACCATTTTTGTGAAAAAGAAAAATTCAAATCAAAGAATACTTTCAAGTAGACAAAGTGGAAGTAAATAACGTATAGAATCCAATACCTGGAATAAGTTTCCTGCATAAGCAATTGCATTATGGCATCTTTTGGCCCAATCTCTGAGACAATTGCTAGGGATCCAACATAGTCTTTCAGCACGGTTTCCTCTTCATACTAAAATCATAAATAATTTTAGATCACTTCAATGTGCAATCTGTAAGGTGATCAGATAACTAAGGCCTTATTACTCCTAGTTTTCTAACAAGTGAGAGTGACTTGTTTACAGATTAGAGGAGATAATATGTAAGACAACAACAACAAAGCCTTTTTATCCCAAGCAAGTTGGGGTAGGCTAGAGATGAAACCCATGGGAACCCAAAAAAGAAGAGACAAAGAAACAAAAGCCAAAAGAAAGAGAGAGAGAGAGAAAAAAGGACAAAAACAAAAAGAAAATGTATGGCATCTGGGAATACCTGGTTTAACTGATTATTTTTCAGGGGAAATAGTGAGGAATCACCATGATCTGTAAAAGCAATAGCACTCAGTTGACAAATAGATAGTAAAAAAATATGCACAGCATTAGTAGAAGAAGAATAAGTAACAGAAACCAAGCATGAGAACACTGCTTTTCTCCAAATCGTGAGTGCCAAGAAGAGGAGTTTTATTATAATATCTCCAATAGATAGCAAATAAAAGGAATAAATATTTTGAAGAGCACCATTAAAATCTATTTGAAGCTATCATTTCTGACTTTCTGTTAGTTTTTTTGGAAATCCCCCTTTCCCCAAGAAAGAGCACAAAAAGCATGGCATGGAATGACTAGAAACTCAGACAGGATATGAATAAAATAATATTTATATGCACAGTTAAAACGCATCTACAGTTATTGTATCTTTTTTGTTTTTTCAGAAACCCCATTTTTTCCTCCAAAAAGGAACACAGAAGCATGATGCTGCATGACTGGCAGCTGGAGCAGCATGTGACAGTCAAATATTTATGCATCTAATGTCATAGGCGAAAGTGAAATGGTTGTAAAGCCCATTATTTTTTGTAAGGAAAAAAAAATATGATACCATCACCACTAATTACAAAGTTCAAGGAAGCTCTAAAGTCATTAACAGTTCCTAGTTTTGTTATGGTGGCAAAACATGTATAAATCTTTTGTTTGCCCGGTTTAAGTTATGATGATTTATAGCACACTTGATAAGGGAGACAAAAAAAATGTCTATGTGGTGCCTTTTAAGTTAGGGCTCCCACATCTCAGATCAGCGTTTGAAATTTGAATTACGCCATAAATGAGAGCGTCTAAAGGATTCAGTAATCAGTACTAGCATGTACTGTGCTGTAATTGGGTTCACGCTGGCAACGGGCCAAGACCACCTGGTTGGTGGCACTTGGCAAAACAAAATGTTTTTTTTTATTTCTACATACCACTTGCAGTAGAGGAAATTAAGTATACCACTCCAAGGAAAGGCTCTAAAAATATAAGAATCAAGAGGCGCCAAAAAAGAATTTCACGCTAGATGTGACTCAGTGCAATGTTGCCACGATCTGACAACATTTATTTACTCACGAACATGGATTGATTTTTCACGGACGTGATGGTTGCACAAAACAATGTGTGCTACATGCTTAGCACGACCAAAGCAACTATTACGAATAAAAAAACTCCGCTCCTCAGCATATACACTAATCTGTGAAAATGCAACATCACTTTCGAAGTTTTAAATCGAAAACGAAACAATGCAAACTAATTTAAGTGCTGAAGTAACCGATGTTTGCGAAATTAAGGCATACGAACCGCCATTTCTAAGAATTTGCACCATCAGGATAAGGAGCAAGGCGCGAGCATTTAGATTACATCCGCGGCAATGCGGCACCTGCATCTTCGAAGCAGAATTTTTTTTGGAAAAGAAACTTTGAAGCAGAATTCGAGGAGTCACGTACCTGCACCGTCATTGTGACCCTCTCCAAGAAGCCCGGACGAGGCCGGCGAGCACGACACCGATGGCGAGTCCCCGTCGGACGCGGCTGCGGTGGCAGTGGAACCGGAACTGCAGCCAGAGGAGTCGGGCCCTAGCACGGAGGCGAGGATCCGACCGGCGCCGGAGACGAGCCCCGCGAGCCACCCTGTCGGCGGCGGAGGCGGCGGGTCCGGAGGAGAAGGCGAGGCCCCGCCGGACGCCGACGGCTGGGGTTCGCCTGACTCCATGGGAGGAGGCACGCGTGGGCGAGCGGGCTGGATGGAGGGAGCAAGAAATAGACGAGATCTGCGTGCGCCGCTCGTTTGGTAGGTGGTGAATTTGGAGCCGTGCGGTTTAAACACGCCCCAAATTTGGAGCACCCTCCGCCTTCCCGCCGTGGAAGAGCGGCGGGCAGTGACATGGCTGGCTGCAATTGGTGGTTCGTGCCGCACGTTTTCACTCACATAAAAATGTCGAAAATGCTTTTTTAAAACTATTGCAGTAGATATCACATGAGAAAAAACTACAATACAGCGACAATTTTTTTAAGAAATAATTGCAAACATGCTTGCTTTTTTTTATCTTCTTTGAGACGATGCAAACATGCTTGGTGAGCCAGGCTCTGTTTGAAATTAACAAACGGGCCGTTTGTGGGCTAACTAATATGGGAGGGAGAAAGCAGTCCATCACAAGAACGTGGGATGACGGAGCAGCCCAGCACAACACTTAAAACGTGGGATGACGGAGCAGCCCAGCACAACCTGCCTTACAACTTGGTGGGCTTGCATAATCCAAAAGTAGTCTGACGGGCTGAGCTACACAGAAGCCCACCAAACAGGTGGCCCTGTTCCCGTGCCGGCTCTCGCCGCAGTCGCTGGCCATTCCCCTTTCGCTCCCGCAGCGACTCGAATCGCCGGCCGCCGGCCGCCGCCCGGGGTCGTCCTCCTCCGCGCTCTCGGCCTCCGCTCGCAGCTGCCTGTACTACCTTCGTTGCCTTCGCCAATCTACGCCGCTGCTCCCTCTTCCTCTTCGGTTACGCATATGGGTAAGCCATCAAACAATCCCCAAATTCATTTGAAGATGTAAATACTCCTTTCAGAACTCTGAATCGCTGTGTGAATCGAGATACATGGTCCTATCGTCTTACACATTGCGACGGGCAGCGAGCACCGCCGGAAAAGAGTTAGGGCTAGGGTTTTGGGGGTGCTTTGAGGTTGCCTGGGTTGGAGATAGGTATTAACGGCGGCTAGAAAGGCGGTGTTCTCTTGTTCGGCGGAGCTGTGGCTGCGGGCAGCAGCCGGTAGGCAGATGGTGGGCGGTGTGTCGCGGCGGGGGAGCACGCCGCGGCTGTGCGTGGAGGAAGAAAGAGGCCAGTCGTCAGATGAAAATCGTGTGGCTGTGATCGACTACTGAGAGAATCAGTTTTCTGGCACCTGAGCTCCTTTGCCTTACATGTATGCAGGGTAAGTACTCAGAACCGGAAGGATCCCATCCAATATCAGAGACATGCATCCAGTGCTGCGGATGGCTGCTCAGTGTGCGGCATGGGCCTACGGCCGGCAGCTGCGTGAGCGTGAAGCTGAGAGGAAGAGGTTCATCTCACTGATCCTGGGCGCCTCAGCCTCAGCTGGTGTGCTGCTGCAGGTAAGACGACTTGGGCTTCATGCTACTGTGGGTGGGCGCCATGACAAGCATCCTTGTCGGCCATGTCTGACAGCAGTTCAAGAAGCCGCCGAAGACTATAGAGGAAATCTTGTTGGAGGTGGAGGCTACCTTGGAGCAGGAGTCCAACACAATCAGGGGCTAGCATGTTTGTATCCATATCTTGTTAGGCTAGCAATAGTAAAAGTAACGAGAGAAGAGTATTTTATCTATGCAGATAATCAGTTATGCTAAGGTAGGCCAACTATGGTAATTGTTGATCAAAACATGGACAAGTTCTGGAACAATGTTCTATAAAATGCATAAACTTGGTGATGATATGTTATGGATCATTACGATCTTTGATCAGCACTAATATCTCCGTTTGCTTCAAAGTGATTTCTCTTTTCTCTGTAACAAATTAATAAAATCTTCATCTTCTTATGGTCCTTTTCTACTGTTTTTTTTTAATGAACACGACAGGGTCCAAAGATTTCTTTTCCAGTTGAAAAGAATATGATCATGGTATATTCCCTAAAGGAAATTTCACTGTTTCTGATCAAATCATTGATGCAGGCCCGTTATCTACCAAACATGCACATATTTAGGCTTACATATATGACATATCATGCCTGAGCCATTCACCTTTTACTGGTCTCTTACCTACCATACTTACTTGATTATAATTTTTCTGCAGCCCTCATATTTCAGAAATTAAAGACTGTTCCACGTTTGTACATGTTGGCCACCTAACTACGCAAGTCAAAGTGCATTTTCTATCTGATGTCGAAAATGAATAAGCCCCCCAACACTCATGTCTTGCACTGATTGTACAAACTATGCATGTCAGCATATGTTAACCTTTTGAGTTGAGTTGAAAATGGTGCAACAATGTCTTCAAAATCACCACAGGATGCCGAATTCTTTCATTTGCACATAAAAGGACATGCAGTTTTGTATTAGACTTCATTTATAATGAGTAAAATATAGGGTTATTTTTGCATAATATAACTCATCTGTTATCACAATGCCATTGTCACAGAGGGCTATGTATTCTGCGTATAGTAACGAGCATTTTGTAAAATTGTCTCTTTGGCTTACCATGGTATATTGTGGCATTGTGTTTGGCTTACAGCTTGGTCCACCCAAATTTGTTTTATTGGATCTAATCCAAGGTATTGCAAGCTTTATTTTAATATTCATTTAGCACTTCTGATGCACGATTTTAGTTGAAGAAAAAAAATATATAGCCAAAGTCATATTTTTTTACTAATGATGTTAGATTACATGATCACCTTTTCCATTCTATGAAATGTGCAGTGCATGGTTAATAACAAAAATGAAGCAGGATTGTTCTGTTTGAGATTCTTCTAGCGAATCCGTCTTAATCATTTATTATCTCCTTAACTGACTATAATAATTGGTCTTCGTCAGGCACACACTAATCCATGATTAAGGCATGCGCCCTGGTCCCAATGTGGAAAGGTAAGACCAGCATATTCTCATTACAAGTTGTCAGATGGTCTTGAAGTTCATTTTATATATGGATCTCTCCTTATGTACAGTGTGAAGCTGAGACTTGTTCATTATTGCATAATATGCTTGATCTCTTGATACTAAATACAGAATGTGGAAAATTCGGAAAATAATTTTCTGTGCAACTCCATACTGTATATTCTATGATACTTGTACAAAAGAAAAAAAAATAGGATTCCATTCGTTTAGTTTTTAAAAAATGCATTTTCATGCAAACTGAAGAACTTCAGTTGAGCTATTAGCTAAACAAGAAGCAGCAAACCGTGCATATACAGCAGCTCAACTTTCTTAACTCTTATCAGGTTTTGGTGCAATTGTTGATACATCTTGTATTGTGGTTGGATAGCAAACTCAGAAATGCTGGCCCGACATAACTTCCAAATGTGAAACATGACAAAAAGGGGCAACCAAATAACTCTTTATAAAACCAAGGGAAAGGCTCGGCACGTACTACTAAAGGAAACACCTTTTTACATTGCTCTATTTGACTAATGGCCCACTTTAGCAATCATCTTTTTTCTCAGTTAATAAAGAGATCGCCTGCATGCCTTAATCCATGGAGTGTGCATGTCCTCGTGAGAGAGAATCTTCAGGCTGTGAATCTGTTATGTCGAAAGAGACACCCTAAAGTATATTTAGCAAAATAGCCATTGATTTTTGTCTTGCCTGCTGCCTGTTGGTCAAACCTACAATGCAAGGTCTGATTTCAGTATTGACTATTTGTCATAAAAAAGGCTGATCTGAAAGTGAGCAGCATGTAAAGCATCCTGTGTTAAATATTTAGTTATGAGTTCCACTGATTTTATGCTCTGTGGAAGCAAACACATTTGTTGATTGCTAGTAGCTACTTAGTCCGCACTATACACATTATCGTTGATATAGTTCTCCAAGGCTCTTTGTAACGGGTGCCTAGGCGTGTTGTTGTTAAATTATAATAAACCCTTCGGATTTTCTATCAGCTGTTGCAAGCTGTGCGCGCATTATTGACAAAATTACTTATATATGTCCTGTTCACGTTCTCGCTCATGAAGTTACCAGTAAATTCCCTTTTCTTCAGCCTCACTTTATCTCTGGGAAACCACCGTCTGATGTATGCTAAGTAGTCAATGGATCGTCTCGTTGTCTCTTTGTCTATCGAAAGGGCTGTTGTGTCTACTATAAACTAAGAGATATGCCAGGATTTGTGCGAGTGACAGGAGACAGGTACAGAAAGATGGAAGGAAAACTACAGCCATGCGTGAAGCAGCGTGGTTTCCAGTTCATAGATACTTGTGAGAGTAAGATAGTTTTGGCCCGAGGGTGCAAAGGTGAAGCAAGGACCAGCTGTTCCTACATGTAATCCAATGCTCACTGCCTCATTTTTTGACTGGTCAACTGCTTAGAGAGAGACAGAGAGGTAATCTGAAACCTGAAGCCTGTGCTACGTCTTCATGCACACAGCAGCACCCTGAACAAACTTATCAAAAGGAGCGAATTAAGTAGTAGTTTTTGGGCCCTGTTGGACTAGATAGTCTACAAATGTGTGCAATCCCAGTAAGAATCTTGAAGACTAGCTAGAGTCGGCGGCTTAAGTTGTGGCGTGCTTGTCCTTGATCCCATGTGGAGCTCTTCACTTTATTCCATGTACTGATTGCAGTAACACTTGTTTTACAGTGGAAATGAGGTGCCAGCCTTAGTATCCTGCAAATTCGATCTGCTAGTATAATTTTGCCTAATGCATTGATGGTAAAATGAAACTTGATGGCTTCTTTGCGTTAATCTCTGAAAGTTTTGTTTATATTCAGCTTATAAAATTGTAAAATTAAACTTGTTTAGTTATTCGCATACTACATGTTGCAACAAACATATTTCCACGTTAATTTTTTTGCAGTTTGTAACTGTTATAAACTTTTGCAGTTTGTACCTGTTATGACGGCTTTTGCAGTATGTTCACATTTTTTACACATCTGATTCAGATAAGAACAAGGCATGCCATTTGAGGCTCCAGGAGATTGCTATCATGTGCATTTGGATAAGACTCAATGCCCCTTGACAGCGCATCTTTTCTTTGCTTTTGTTTCCCAATTCTGTGGTGCACTCTGGTACGCCGATCATTGTTGTTACTGTTTGGTAAATGAGCTATCATCATTATTGTTTCTGGTAAATTGTTTATCCATCTCTCTCTTAATTCAGTGTAGGGTACACAGGAACAGCGATGATTCTATTTCCAGTGCGACCACCAATTTTTATGGAGCTGCCATATTTTTCAAATGCATAACACTGTCAATATGACCGGGTAATAACTGAAACGATCTTGAATTAGAATTTAGAAATTCTGATGGTACAAGAGTTCTCTGCTACAGTGCTACGTCAGAGAATATTAGGAATAGCAGCAGGGTGCATCGCGTTCATCATACGCAGCAGCCAAAATTTGGATCAGTTCCATGTCAGTCCTAGCTTCCCTAGGCCTATCACCTCACTTGAGCTAGTAGCTACTTGTAGTCAGTTCACCTACTCCATTCCGAAGAGGTAGTTGTAGAACTGGGGAGCCGTGCTCGTGGTACTCGTGACCCAGGTGCCATTGTTGCCCTGGGTGGAGCCCTCGTAGCCAGCTGATCCAGAAACCATGGGCACAGGGGCAGCAGCATAAGGAATGTTACTGACATAGCTGCTACTCTGGTGGTGCTTGTTGCTGACGCTGCTGTCCATTGCACCAGTGGCGGCACCCCACATGACACCGCCGCTGTTGTTGCTGCCGCTGTGGCTGCTGGTGCCCATGGTGAAGTCCACGTTCACGCCGGAGCCATAGGCCTCGAATGCAGAAGCAGAATACTGCTGCTGCTGCTGATAGTGCAGGGCGAGTAGAGACCAATAGTCCTTCTCGGATGGCGGCATGGCATGCAGCATTGCACCGGCGTCCGCTGCTCCCAGCGAGTCCGACGGAAACTTGGAGGCGCGGCCGGCCGCCCCTCCACCGACGGGCAGGTCACTGTTGAGGATGCTCTCGACGTCATAGCGGCTCATGTCGAAGTTGGTCACGGCGTTGAGCCCCCGGAACTTGATCGCGGCAATGTCGTACGCCTCTGCCGCCTCCTCCTGTGTGCCTGTTGTGGTGCACGATCAGTTAGTTTCTTTCATCTGCCATGAAGTAAGTGGTTTTGGTGGTTCTCGTGCATGGATCGACTTAAAAAATTAGCTTATTGGCAGTGCGCCATTTGGTCTAGTGGGTGTTCAGTCAACAAGAACACTTACTGAAAGTGCCCAAGTACAGGTCCTTGTTTCCGGCCACCCGGCCGATTCTCGCCTGCCACCGCCCGTGCTGATGATGCCTGTCAGACATAAAAAAGAAAACATTGCATTGTTTACAAAGATTTGACCGAAAGGCTCTATGTGTGGCACATTGTAACGAATCGATGTTTATTAAACTACACATGAAGTTCAGAATCCAAGTTTTTTTTTCTTTTTTGTATCATGATCATTTGCCGTGAACCATTGAAATAATCTTCTTACCTCGTGACTCCTCTGTAGATGGAGGCTCCTCGTGAGAAGCCGCTGCTCTTCCTGAGAAAAGGGTAGGAACACAAAGATGGTCAACATGTGAAAGCAGGGCCGGCAGTCCGGCACATACTGTGCACGCATGCACGCGTACGGCACGGTGTGTACGTGGAAAAACGACGCGGCAGTGAATCCTGTTCTACACATGTGAGCGACTTGGGGATGCTAAGCTATTCACCTGCGCAGCGATGCGATGAACTCCTGCCGCGTCATCGACTTCATCTCCTCCAGCTCCTTCTCGTAGTTGGACACCTACCATGGGACGTATGCAAGCCTCATCGTCAGCAATCAGCAACACCGTGCATGCGTGCGTTCACAATGTCAATGTGCTGTAAAAGATTGACTTGAGCTGCTCATCATCTTACCGGGAAGTTCGTTGTGGTCGTCGGACCCCAGTACTTCAGTGCGGCGAGGTCGTAAGCTCTCGCCGCCTTCTCCTCCTTGTCATAACCTCCTACATGATTCATCATCACCCCCATTTAGTTTCGTCTCACTTATTCAAAATGATTTTTAACATAAGTAATATAAATTAAAACTGAACGACATACCTAAATAGACTGATGAAGTAGCACCAATGGACCATCAAGAGAAAGTTGAAAAAAAAGGGGGGAGAAATAATGTTAATGATCGGATTATATGTACATGCTTTTGTAGATTTCTTGGACAAGCTTGTGACATGCAGGCACATACCTTGCCGGCCTTTGCGGCTTTGGCCTTCACGGCGGCAGCTGTTGTCCCACAGGTGCGCCTCGTACCTCCCTGTCCACCGGTGCCTGAGGCATTTCCCAGCATAACCCAAATTAGCAAAAGCGTCAACCCAAATAATAACAAGGTTCATCAGGAAAAAAAAAACTTCAACCAAAGTGACATGAAACCCATAGAAACTTGAACAAAATGCAGCATTAGATACTTTGATACTGAATCCCATCGACATGGATGTCACGAAAAATCGAGTGAGTGCCGCTCCACAAAAGTGAGTCTACTTGTTTTTTTCCGAAAGATCACAAGTGGTGCGGTACTTGCAAAACTCACTGATAAACCAAGGAGGCAAATACTACTAGATGCCTGAAACTATCACAAATGAGCTAAAGAACCCGATGCATGTCTGGACTTATACCTGGTCACACCACGGTAGATGGATGTGCGCTGCCCGAAGGTTTCGGCAGGCCTCCTCGCCTGATCGGACTCGACCACATCCGTTCCCATTCCGATGGTCACCGCACCGGGGTTCTCTGGCGTCTCGCTTGCCGGATACTGACGCAAGAACCCGGCGGCGATGCTGCCCAGCTCGCCGCCGCAGCCCAACTGATCCTCTGCAGTCGCCGCCGGCGGAGCACCCGTGCCACCAACACCGCCGAGGAAGTCCTCCATCTTGGGTGTCTCCTCCACTGCACCTTCCTCTCCTACATACATGACTAGTAATCAGCATGCATGTCTCTCTCGCTTGTTGATGCTCGATGAAAAAAATAAACTAGTAGTAATCTTATTATTACCAAGGTGTGGAGCGGAGGAGTTGGAGAAGGCCTCAAGAAGGCCGTGTTGGTAGTTGTTGGAGAGGGAGAAGGAGAGCCAATGGTGAGGATAAGTTGAGCTCATGTCCATGTCCATGGCGCCCTGCTGCCTTGACCTATGGCGATAGATGGTGCAAGTTCAAGGAATGTAACCTACAGCTGTTGATGTAGACTTGTGTTCTAGGAGAAGAATGAGAGAATACTACTTATATGCGCAGTGTATATATAGAGAAGTGTTGAATGTGCTGCACACATACACACATTAGCTAAAGCCAGAGGAGGAGTCTACTCTCAGCTGTCCTGTTTAAAATGCACTGCATCACTGGCTGTTTTTTTTTTTCATTTGAGAACGTTAGATTGTGACTGGAATACGTCCAAAAAAACTCAAGAGGAGAGAGGAGGGGGGAGAAGAGCAGAAAGCGCAAGGGCCAAGACGAGTTGGAGTAATCAAAGGGAGTGATTTAGGGATAAGAGCAAAGGGCGAATTATTTAAGCCCGGGCGGCCTCGTTTTGAGAATCCAAAGAAGGGGAGTAATGGGCGACAACGTGGAGGCGTTCCATGGGGTCGTATGGGCGGTCTCCTTGACCGAAATGGTGGCCGCTGTTCCCCCGCATGCAGCCCTAGAGCTGCCTTTTTGTTTGCCCTCCCTCTACGCGAAACCGTGGAACAGTAACACCTACGAGTACTAAATTATTCCGGATGACCTGCTTTCACTTGCTTGAAGTTTTACTACTACTGCACATCCATAGGCTCGTAGATTAAGAGGGTCAAATTTATCATCAACTGATTACTTCGTCCTTCCCCAGTGTTTGCTGCTACAGTACAAACTTCTGGTCCAGAGAAATGAAGGTCTGGTACAGTGAAAAGTCTATAGTATTTGAAATAAACCGAAGACAAGTCATGTGTTAATTTTTTTTTCCTAGTTAAAACTCAACGATCCGAATCAATGTGCTAAAAAGCTATTGGTGCTACACGGACGAGAGCGGATGCCGCCAAGCACTAAATGCTGATTAATTAGGCAAGCTACGTAGATGTAGTATTAGGCACTCTAAGACAGACAGGGTGGCGCCAGGGACTTTTTAACACTGATTTTTTTTTAAAAAAAAATATGAAACAATATCAAGAATATGGAGTCTCTTTCTTGCTGAGAATACTTTCATTTAGGCTAATTCCAATGGACAGTTTTATTTTGATATTTTTAAGAGTGTCATGTCATCTTTATTAGTTTAAAATTATAAATGAAACCATCCCTCCAATGCAATATTTCATTTTGGTGTTTCATATGACTTACTTCTGTATATTTTTATTGGTTGTCTAAATAATAAAACTAAATTACTCCTCTCCAATGCTAGTTGCATATTGTTTTAATTTTAGAAAATCATGTAGACCCAGTTTTATCTAGATGAAACTCTTCTTATCTCTTGCTTTATAAATTTCTTGTCATATCACTAATTTTGCTTATTTGTTTAATAAAAATGGAACTCCCATTGGGAGTAGCCTTATTTACGTGGTACCCTCTTACTAATTGTTATACTCCGTGCTCCATTGACCGTCTCATTGCAATCTCTCCAGTCTCCAACAAGCCCAGCCAGAGCCAATGGTATTCAAGCTAAGAATATTGGGCCTTCTCATTGCTGAGGATTGGTAAGCTATATTTCCTTTTAGGGTGATGCCCTTGTATCCGTTACAAGTATGCACTATCACCTTATTTTAGCTTCATTTCTGTTGTAATAACTCTCATTGTTTTAGTTTTGTTGCTTACCCGGTCATGTTCGACTAGCGTTGAGTATATTGCGTTTGCATTGTAGTTTACCATTTCAAAATATTTGTTTTTGGGCATGTTCCATTCAAGAAGGCTGTTTTCACACACACACACACACACACACACACACCCCAAAAAAAAAACTCGCGTCAAGAAGGTTTGGAAAAATTGTGGTTTATCACCGGATTTGAGAAAGCATGCATTCCAGCTGTTCCCTAGCTACTGTCATCAAGGAGCAAGGCATGCAAGACGAGGTTCGACCGGCAAGTAGAACTGACTCAAATTTATCTACATGGGAAACAATATAGTCATTATATTGCTCATTGAGGTTCTGAGTTACAGCATGAAAAACGGAACATGGTTTGCCTGATTTGATCATTTCTCGCACTCTAAAAATTGTTGTCAAGTTTTTTTTTTTTTAAAAAGAGGGGGGTACATTTGGGCAACGGACATACGAAATCCTAGGTTGGCAGTGCATTGTCAGGGAAACGGCACAGGGAAACAAGACGGAGCAGTAGAAAGCATACATATAGCACATGTTTGAACATTAATTAGTTGATCACATCGTGATCCACGTAGAACTACACTTCCTAAATTCTGATGCATAGATTTGCAGGAATTGAGTGTGCGTTGAGGTTGCTTGGATACCACAGCACCTCTAGAGACTATCAGAGCAGGATTTCTTTAAGAGAATTTTCATCGGAATAAAGGATACTACAAGACAAAGGAATATTCAAGCGATGGCGACGTGGACATGCATGTCACTTGACGGTTCATCCATTTCACTTGGTGTATGCTCATTGGCAGAAATGATGTTCAGCAGTATCTAGTACATGTTCAGAAGCTGACTAGTTGCGTCTGCCTTTTAATGAGTGTCTACTAGAATATGTGAACCAAGAAACCGGGCTGATGTGCATAGAGACACACACACGTAACGTCCAGAAGTAGTAGGCATCAATCTTCCGTTCGTCAACTCTTGTATGTGCTAGTTCAATCGATAGACTTTGCAAGCTACTCCCCTGACACAAACACGCGATGTTGCCGTTCACGTAGCAGCAGCCTTTAAACACTGCCGAACCCGAGTGCCGATGAATTAATTCAATTAACCGGTGGTGAAATTTTTGCCACGCCTATAGCGACCTGTACATCCCAAACTTAATCAACCTCATCAGAATTTTCCTTTGTTCCAAATAAACAACATTATCCATGTTCCTACCCTGAGAAAGTACATATTTATATACATATCAAATCTAGACAATGTTATCTGTCAACAAGCATATGCACGTTACGATATCATGACAGGTTGACACACAGGACGCTGTATAGTCTCGCTCGCAACGATAGACAAACAAAATGGATGGCATGTGCCTGCGGTCTCTCTCCTTCGATCAAGAGGCGGACACGTGCGAGGTTTTAAGGACATGCAAAGGTTCCGACGCGACGTAGACATGTCGGCCGGCTCAGTTTGGTTGGTTTGGACATGCGTATTGCAGACAGGAGCTAGCTCTAGCCAGTTCTAGCAAAGGTTCTGATGGATGATGAGATGGGTTGGGTGACTTGGTGTGGGCTACGTGCCTATGTTTGGTGAATGATTTCTTCTGGATTGGAAGATTCTTCCATATTAAAATCAGCTATATATGGTACGTGTGGTCTTGGCGTCGCTGCATATGAATCCATATTCACGGCCATGCATGTCATCACTGGATTCCAGGGGTACACGTCCTGTTGACGACCTGACGTTTATACTTTAGAATGGATCACTACGATGAAACAATGGGCGACAAAAGCGTAAGCTGAATCGTGAATATGTCTGGTTTGCGATGTCACACAACTCGCCTTGGCCCTTGTTTCTTGTCTATCACCTTGTTTAATTATTGGACGTCTTTTAGCTGGGCTTCAGATTTGATAGGGCCAAGGTCTGCTCCTGGGCCTTATAAGCCCATTTGGACGCACTCTCGACCAAAGAAACGAGCCCGAGATTCAGGAGAATCCTGCTGTTAGACACCTTTTTTCAGTCAGTCACAGGCACCAGGTCGTGATCGAATATGATTTTGGCAAGTATTCACAGTGAACAGTTCCACATGATCCCTCTTTAATTTCTAGACGAAGTGTGGTGGGGTAATTCCTGCGGCCATTAGCGAATCAGTTAGTCTCAACCACTGAATCTGATCAAAGTTTCCCTTTCCCGGCCGTATTTTAGGGGACAAACATGCATCGGGCCAGCCAGCGCCTCAAGAAATGGTCAGACTGTCAGAGTGAGACCAGTCTCCGTTGTAACTGTTGGAGCCTTAAACCCCTCCTGTCCTCTAGTTTGCATCGCCTCCTGAGATCATGGCAAAGCTCACACCTCTACACATATGTAAGCAGTGTGCACACCACTCACCGTGCACTAAGAGATCAGTGCATGACGCGAATTAGTTGCATCGGCGCACGCATGGCTCCTAATAACCTCTCCTCCCTGTTCGCGCTCCTCGCCGTCGTCCTCCTCCTCCCCGCGGTATCGTCGGCTGCGGGCACCGCGTTCAACATCACGGAGATCCTGAACGGGTACCCGGAGTTCAAGCTCTTCAACCTCCTTCTGAGCAAGACCCGGGTCGCGGACGAGATCAACAACCGGAACTCCGTGACGGTGCTGGTGACCGACAACGCCGACGTGGACTGGCTCCTCCGCCACAGCGCCAGGCTCCCGCACGCCGCCGTCAAGGAGCTCGTCTCCGTCCACGTGGTGCTCGACTACATCGACGCCGCCAAGCTGGCGGCGCTGCCCCCGCGTGGCGGGCCCACGCAGCTCACCACGCTGTTCCAGGCCAGCGGCGCCGCGCGCGACCGCGCCGGGTTTCTCAACGTCGCTCCGGCGCCGCGCGGCGGCGCCGTCTTCGTCTCCGCCGCGCCCGGGTCGCTGGTGGCCGCAAGGTTCAAGAGGGCCGTCACCGCCAAGCCGTACAACGTGTCGGTGCTCCAGATCAGCAACCTCGTCGTGCCGCGGGGATTCGTCACCCGGCCACGGTCGCCGTCGCCGACGATGAGGCAGATGGCTGTCGCCCCGAGCCCGGCGCCGACGCCTACGCCGACGACGCGGCTATTGCCGACTGCGCCGAGCATCGAGGATGAGACTGTGGAGGCTCCGGCGCCAGCGCCGTCGCATGGTCACGCGGTGCAGGCCACGACGAGTTATTGGTGGTCCGCGGCTGCTGCGAGCGTGGGGATGGCATGCATGCTCTGGGTCTCGTAGGTTAATTATTATTAACCACTCTCTAGTTTGCAAAGTGATTGGAAAGGCTTAGGATCGCCCAACTGCATCCTATAGTATATGATTTGAATATTCTAGCTAATTCGTACAGGTGCCTTTCCTTTCGTAGATCCATAATTTTGTTTTCCCACGTTCCTTTATTACATAGAGTAAAATTGCACGGACCTAAAAAAAATGTGAATGGATTTGTCGATGGGATTTAAATGTGACAATTGGGCATCCGTTTGTTTTCCCACGTTCCTTTATTATTTGATGCGTGTCTGGATGGGTTCCCCATCGTGCTTGTAGGTTGAAAATATTGCATTCAACCAAGATTTCAAAAATCGATCCAAACGTGGGAACCCGAGGCGAAAACCATGAAAAAAAATTGTCGGTTAACAGCTCATAATTCAAAAACAAAAACGTTTGAAATCAAAACTGGTAAACTGAGCAGTTTTTACTATAAACCGGTTGGATTTTGTGGTTTAGCTGTTCAAATGTAGCATAAACCAGGATTAATTGTAAAAAAAAGGAAAATATAGAATTTTTGGCATGAACTTTACTAATTCTTAGTTGAATTCCTCGTGCGTTGCTGCGGGAATTTGAGGACAAAACTGATAAACTGCAAATACTCATGTACTACGTACCAAATTACCTTGCTACATCTCAGAATACACTATACATCAATGCTTGGAAAGCCGAACAACCTTAGAAAGAATAACGGATTACTAGCAACCCTAGCTTGTAGCTAATATTGCAATATAATGTAGGGAAGACACAAACACCTCACAGAGAGCACACTGACAGAAGGGTGTTGCTGGTTTCCAATCAGACGAGATTGAGTAGGGATGGGGAAGAATACTGAACCCATACTAGATGATCACGTTTATGCAATTCAGATACCGTGCAATCCCAATCCTGGCTTTGATTTTAGCTGATTGTATGGTTCCCAGCAGACATGCAAGATATAGAATTCGAGAGAAACATTCAATATACATTTGCAGCCTGTCAAGTTCTCTGAAAGAAACAGACTAACTGAATAGAAAGAACAAATCCAGTTACCCTTGCAATGTCGGTGCTTGTAAGAACGAAATTTACTGCAGCGCTTTCAGTCATTTTGCCTTTTTCACATACAGCAAAGTGTAAAAAATGGAAACAGAAAAACAGAGCTCTCTGAAAGGAGATGGATGAAATGGATTCATCGTGTGACAATAGACATTCAGATAATACATGCTGAAGATACGGATCAACATGGAGGACTCAAGTAGCACGCGTGCACATCACTAAACACTACACTGACAGCATATAGAAAAGAAATAAATCCTCACATGCCGTTGGGATAAAACTAAATCCCAGAACTACCACCATTAAATATTATATTCTTTCGATGCCCCGATTTAACTCTAGTGATATTAAAATACTATATATAATTATTAAATATATATTAAATATAAAACTAATTACAGAGTTAAATACGTATCAGCATGACAAATTCATTAAGCATAATTAAATTATCATTAAGAGATGTTTACTGTAGCATCGCATTATCTAATCATGACCTAATTAGTTTTAATAGATTTATCTCGTTATTCAGAGGGAGGGTTATGGACTGGTTTTTATCAGTAATCTATATTTAATACTCTTAATTAGTATCACAATATTCGATGGGATAGGTCTAAAAATCAGAGGAGTAGAAATGAACACACCCTGAATATCAAGTTTAACGGTAGCAAACCTAGGACATCCCAATGACATGTAAAGAAAATATCCCTATGCAGGGTTTACAATCCCAAATGACCCGGTGATCCCGGTCGAGACCGGGACGCTGGAAACCACGGTTTTCGGTAATACCGGCCGGGATCTCGGATAAAATTTGATTTGGACGGGCGGTCGGAAGCAACCGGGATCCCGGCCGGAATGACCGGGATTCCGGTCGGGATGACCGGGATTCCGTTCCTGAGGCTGCAAAATCGATTGTTGAAAAAAACTTAAAAAATATGTATAAAAATTAGAAATTTTAGCATGACTTTTGTAGAATATTTGTTACATCATTTATGACATATATAATCAAATAAAATATGACAAAAGTTGAAGTAAAATAACAAATGAGACAAGATATGAAACATCGGTAATTACAAGTCCACAAATCACATATAGTTCAAGTCTGCAAATTACAAACACATAAATCAAGTCCACAACTAATAAGTACATGACATACATAATATGACATATGAATATGAAATCAAGACCATCACTCATCAAAGGAATTGTACATTGCGTGGTTGTATTCCTCGCTTGACATGAGTTGAATCTGTTTGTTAGCCAATATTTGTACTTGAAGGATCGAAGGACCCCGGCTAGAGGGGGGGTGAATAGCCGAATTAAAAATTAAAGCTAACTATCCGACTAATTGCGGAATTTAAAGACAATTGGATAAAAGCAAGCACAAGACAACTAAACCTAGGTTTGAACTAAAGTAGGTTGACAATCCTAGGTGACATACATCATGCAACTTCTAGTATGTAAACAACAAAAGAACAACACGACAAGAGACAAAGGATATTTTCCGGTGGTATCGGTGATTTGCCGATCACCCCTAATCCACGTTGAGGTGGATCCAAGCGTATGATGTGCTACTCTCCTCAAGTATCCACTTCTCCACCACCAAGAAGTGCTCACAAAGAACAACTTGAGATATAACACAATCAATACCTTGAACCTCTCCAAACCTCGATTCCACTAGGGTTGCTCTTCACCACTCCGGCGAGGCGAGCACCGCACCTCTCACAAGAGTCCGGGCCTCCTTCACACACTTCTTGAAGGGCTCACGGATTTGACTCCTCCAAGCCGTCTAGGAGGCGACAACCTCCAAGAGTAACAAGTCGATGACGCTTGCTTGAGGATCCCAAGTGCCACAATGCTCAACTCACTCAAGTTTAGGGCACTCACACTCACACATTTGCAATCTTTCCACTAGGACTTTGTGTGAGAGAGGAATAAGCTCCAAAGGGTGTACAATACTTTTCAAATGGCCAAGAGAGCTGCTATGCACGGGATGGAGGAGGTATAAATAGGCCACCCTTTGAAAATTAGCCGTTACAGCTTTCTGTGCACCGGACGGTCTGACCGTGACTCTCCACGGTCGGACCGTCGTATAACCCAACGGCTAGTTTGACTTTCAAACTCCTTCTGGCACGAGCCCGACGGTCAGACCGTCATTACCCACGGTCAGACCGTCGGGACACTTTCAACTTTCACCCGAGAACAAAGTCTCTGTTGACACCAGACATGCACCGACGGTCAGACCGTGGTTAACTACGGTCAGACCGTCAGGCCATCACCCGAGCAACCAGAGAGGCCACTCCTCTGGCCGTCTCTGAAGCGCACGGCGGTCAGACCGCGGGTCCTGGCGGTCTGACCGCCAGGAGTGACCTGCCAGCCCCCCTTCTTTTACTCTTTGCTTTCCTGAAAGATATGGGCACACTCAACTCACATAGAACCACTCACAAAGATAGGAATTGAGCATTTGTGGCAACCATGGATACTCAAGGTCATCTCATCGACCCCTCTTGATAGTACGACATTTAACCTATAATCCGGTCACTCAACTCTAATCTCCTTGTGACCGGCAAAACAGAAAAACCCTATCAAGATACCTTTGCCTTGAGCCATCCATATGTATATCACTTCGTCCATCATTCCATTCCTTATTATGACTACAACCACAATTATCTCAATAACGTAGTTAGTCAAAAATAAGGGTCGTCATTAATTACCAAAACACTAAAGCGGGCCTAGATGCTTCAATCTCCCCCTTTTTGGTAATTGATGACAACATAAGAAGTGATATAAAGCCGATAAAGACAATAAAGAAAAACTCTAAGGTGAGTCACAAGATAATGATCAAATGCTATAGAATTTTCAATACACGTACATGTGAAAAAGTTAATGAACTCACCAAATGGTAAAACTCCCCCTAAATTGGTGCATTGATCAAGATATATCAAACATGGCAATGCATATTTTCAAAAGAACAAATTGGTAGAGTTTACCTTGTATCATTGGATGCGAGGAGGCAAAGAATAACCAATATATAGCAATATTGAACATTACAAGTAAGAACACCCTCATCATCCACACATTTGAACCATTAAGATGAGATGAGCACAGATAAAAGAGCAAATGGTTCAAGGTGCATAAAGAAATTACAATCCAATAAAGTTACATAGTTCAACAAACACAAATAAGTTCAAAAAGGTTCAAATGTGCATGAAAGTAAGATATGAGATGCACATGCAAATGCAAGATAGATAGATCAAGAATCATGGCTTGCATCTTTGTTTCCTTTTCTCCCCCTGACTCTGGCATCTCATCATAGCATCACTTCTTAATGTTCTCCCCCTTTGGCATCAATTGACCAAAAAATGGTCAAGACTTCAATCATCTTGAGGAGGAGGTGGAGGGACATACCATGGTGGCTGGAAAAACTCTGGAGGTGGCACTGGTGCAGGAAAGTAGCTATAAATGTGTGAAGATAGAGCATCATAGTTAGACTCTAAACCCTGCATCCTAGTGGTGAGATCATCAATAGAAGTCCTTGCTGCCTCATAGGATGTTCTAGCTGCCTCATATGAAGACCTGGCTGCCTTATAGGAATTACGAGCCTCAATACTTGAGGCTTGTATCTGATCAAACCTCTGCATCACAGGCTGAAAGTACTGATCAAGATAAGGGGTCATCCCTGCAAAGAATGCCGGAGGCGGAGGAGCAAACTGTGACCAATCCATCTGGGGAGGTGGTGGCATCTGAGGACCCTGTGGTGCCTGAGGAACCTCTGGCTGAATATTTTCCTCTTCTTCCTCACCTTCTGCAGCTGGTGGTGCTACGAGTTCATGCTTTACCGAGCTAAAAGGCTGATATCGAGGATGTTTCTTAAAAAGATACCGAGTTGGAAAATTGCTCTTCTGGAGAATTAGAGACATAATATAAGGAGCATAGTAAAGACTAGTCCTTACTGCCATGCTGTAGCTCTCTATCTCCTTCATCATCAGGAGGACCACATCAAACACTTGACCTTGCATGATATAGTCAATTATGTTCCAATAGTAGTCCCGAATAGCATCAGAGTTTCCACCTCGAGGATAAAAGGTCATCCTCACTATCTTGTTGATGACCTTGGGCATATAGAGGAGACCACTGACATTGCCCAATTTCCTTATGTGAGGATCATCAACATAGTACTGAACCCACTCAGGCTCTTTAAGTAGCTCCTGCTCAAGCACATCAATTTGATCATGAGTGACATTATAGTCAATTTCATTTGCCTCAGCAAACTCTGCAAATGTGGCAGTGAACCTCCTTGAGTTAGTCATCCATGTCAACGTTTTGTTGGGGAAATCAACTTCAATGGTGGCATAAAATTGTCGGATCACAGTTTCATTCCAATCTTGCTTATGTGCCACAAAAGCATGCAATCCCAAGTTTTGAAATTTCTCAAGTAGAGGACTAACAGTTGGAAATTGTGCAAGGTATGACCAGTCTGTGTACTTGTGAGTGAATACAGTTTTGTCCATCAACATACCATAGAATGCATCATGTTGCACTCGAGTGTGAAACTGAGGAGTGGGTGAATCTGGATCCTAAGAGTAAGCCACCTCCTGTCTCGCTCTGTAGTACTCATGTGATGCCCACTGCTTCTTCTCTCTAGTGTATGCTGTGGGATCAAACAACAGATCATCTCCATGTGCCTCATCCATCTCTACTTCATTAGTGGACTGACCAAATTCAGAAGCATCGTCAGTTGCACTTTGAGAGGGAGAATAATCATCATCTGAACGGGGTGCCCTTCTCTTCTTGCTTGAACCGGCTTTGAACACGGACGCCACCACTTTTCTTACGGTGCGGCGATTACTGAAAATGAGCGAGCAATAATCATGTATAAGCAACCGATAATTAGTGGTCAGACATATATGCATTGGATTGCCATAAGAAAAGCTGAGTTTGTACTGTCTGTCCTGTCCTGATGGTCTGACCGTGAGACTGGCGGTCAGACCGTTGGGTGAGGTTCGGCTGACAACTAACTGCACTTTGAAACTCTAGCCAAAATCTCAATGGTGCCACTAATTCTTCTCATATATGTTCAAAGATGTACTATGAAGCATTTCCACTCATCAATTTCACTAATCCATGGCCATAATCAATAATCCCTAAAATGTAACCCTAGCATCAATGTTCATGAGAGCCACCAAATCAACCCTTAAAACTTTGCATAGATGTTGTCATTGGGTCTAGAAATCACTTTCCAATCATCAAACAAACAATCCATGTCTCAAATATTCTAGCCCTAGCAACAGCCCCTTCAGAGAGAACCAATCGAAACCATGGGGAGAGAGGAGAAAACGATGAAATACCGGTCACTCATGGCGGAGAAGTCCTTGGTGAGACCGGATCCGCTCTCAGTTGGACCGAGGAGCCTAGGGATGGAGTTCTTCCAATGGAGGTCCTTGGAGGGCAAGGGAGAGCCTTTAGAGGAGCTACTTTCGGTTTTGGGAGAGTTGGAGACGAAGGGGTATGAGGAAATAAGAGAGTCACAAGGGATAGGTGGGTTTTGACTCGGCCGACGCTGGCGGTCTGACCGTGGGCGGACGGTCTGACCGCGGGGACAAGAAGAAAAAATCTCCACCTTTCGGTACTCAGATGGCTGTCTGGTGGTCTGACCGTGGCATATGGCGGTCTGACCGTGAGGGTGCTTTCAGATTGTTGACAGCTGCTTTCAAGTTTCTCATCCAAATCAATTCAAACCTTCTCCAATCATTCCATACTTTGTTCAAAACGATAGCTTAATGAATTCTATCATATCCAAGATAACTTCAACTCTTCAAGAAATATAACCACGATTCTTGATCATCCATGATATGAATTATGCATGTATGAATGAAACAAAGATAAAAACAAGTAAAATTGCAATAATTTGCACAAGTGTCCAAAAAGATGGAATGAGGATATTTTTGGGAATGTATGAGTCACATAAGCATTTTGGAACCAATATATATGAAGATATACGATCCAATATGCTAAACTCACAAGACGCCATATTAGGTTAAAAAGGTGACCAAAAGAGGTTTTCATGACGAATTTCAAACCCAAATTTCTCTTAAACGATGGATCATCTCAACAAGTTGTGAATACCAATTATGTTTATGATCACCATCTCTACAAGTTTTGTAAAATTACTTTTCTCAAAAAAGATTCGATAAGAAATTGAGAGAATAGGTGAGAAAAGGCAAAAGAGGATCTTCAAAAGAGCTCAACCTCATTTTGGTGATAAGAAAAAAACTTCCAAAACATAACCAAGAGGCATAAAAGTATTTTGGAACAATAACAACCATTTTTCAACCAATAGAACCCAAAAAATTGACTTTTTGAACAAAATGAGCAAAAGCAAGACTAGTATGGCATCTTTGTTGATTTGTCCACATTGTGAGGGTAGCAAGACACATGAGTGGTATAGTGCTCCCCCTAAATGTGTGAACTAACTTTCAATGCAACAACATGGCATAAATGGCATGGCAAGATATACAAAATAGGTAGGCATGCATATATGAAGAGTATGACATAAAGCAACTAAGCAAGATGCTAGGAGATATGTGAGAGGTCAAGAATATTTAGCTCACTCCGTAGCTTACAAAACCGAGCTTCTTCAAGAGGCTTAGTGAAGATATCCGCCAATTGATCATCGGTCCTCACACTTTCCATGACAATATCACCTTTGCTCACATGATCTCTTAGAAAATGATGCCTAATATCAATATGCTTGGTCCTCTTGTGTTGAACTGGATTTGTAGCAATCTTCACGGCACTTTCATTATCACACAAGAGAGGTATGCAATCAAAGTTAACCCCATAGTCCATTAGAGTTTGCTTCATCCACAATATTTGGGCACAACAATTTCCCGCGGAGACATATTCGGCCTCGGCGGTTAATAAAGCTACCGAATTTTGCTTCTTGGATGACCACGAGACTAGAGAAGTTCCAAGCAATTGACAAGTACCGGAGGTACTCTTTCTATCAATTTTGCAACCGGCATAATCCGAATCCGAATATCCAATGAGAATAAATTGACCATCATTTGGGAACCACAAACCCATATCTTGAGTTTGCTTCAAATATCTCAATATTCTCTTGACGGCAATCATGTGGCTTTCTTTAGGTGCGGCTTGAAACCTTGCACACATGCAAACACTAAACATAATATCCGGCCTAGATGCGGTGAGGTATAGCAAGCTTCCAATCATAGACCTATATAGTTTTTGATCAACCGGTTTGCCTTCTTCATCAAGATCAAGATGTGCATTCTTTCCCATAGGAGTAGACATTGATTTTGCACTTTCCATTCCAAATCTCTTGAGAAGATCATTCATATATTTGCTTTGATAGATGAATGTCCCATTATTGATTTGCTTCACTTGTAGACCAAGGAAGAAACTCAATTCACCAATCATGGACATTTCAAATTCTCGGGACATCATTTTACCAAATTCTTCACAAAATTCTTGATTGGTTGATCCAAAGATAATATCATCCACATAGATTTGGCATATAAAGAAATCTTTGCCAATTTTCTTGGTGAATAGAGTGGTGTCCACCTTTCCAATTTTGAAGCCCTTTGAGACAAGAAAATCCCTTAATCTCTCATACCAAGGACGAGGTGCTTGCTTGAGTCCATATAAGGCCTTGGACAACTTGTAAACATGATTTGGCTTCCTTGGGTCTTCAAAACCCGGTGGTTGCTCCACAAAGACAAGCTCACTAATTGTGCCATTCAAGAAGGCACTTTTCACATCCATTTGATATAGCTTGATCTTGTGATTAGTTGCATATGCAAGTAAAATTCTAATTGCCTCAAGTCTAGCCACGGGAGCAAATGTTTCATCAAAATCCAATCCCTCAACTTGAGTATAGCCTTGTGCAACCAATCTTGCTTTGTTTCTCACAACTATTCCATTCTCATCTTGTTTGTTCTTGTAAATCCACTTTGTGCCAATAACATTGTGATCTTGTGGCCTTTTGACTAACTCCCAAACTTCATTTCGTGCAAAGTTGTTCAATTCTTCATGCATAGCATTTACCCAATCCGGGTCTCTCAAAGCTTCTTCTATCCGAGTTGGTTCACCACAAGACACAAGAGAGAAGTGTTCACAAAATGAAGCAAGTCTTGATCTAGTTTGAACACCTTTGCTTAGGTCACCAACAATTTGATCTACCGGATGATCTTTTGCAATGGCATGGTGAATTGTTCTAGCATGGTGTGATGGAGTGGAGGTTGAGCTATTTTCCGGTTGAAGATTTGACTCACCACCATCACAATAATCTTCAATTCTTGTATTCTTGAATTCGGAGCCATTATCACTTCTAATCTTCTTGATATTGAATTCATATTCATTTTCGGCTCTTTTGGCAAACCCTTTGAATATGGTGAATACAATTGATTTGTCACTAAGGAAGTACACCCATGTATGTCTTGAGAAGTCATCAACAATGACAAGGCAATAGCTATTTCCACCAATGCTTTGATATTTGGTAGGGCCAAATAAATCCATATGCAACAATTCCAAAGGCCTTGAAGTTGACATGACACTCTTGGTAGGATGAGTATTAGCCACTTGCTTCCCGGCTTGGCAAGCACTACATAATTTATCCTTTTCAAACAAGACATCATCCTTTATACCAACAACCAAGTTGTGCTTCAGTAATTTCTTGAGTTGGTTCATTCCAACATGGGCAAGTCTTCTATGCCATAACCAACCTTTGGATGACTTGGTGAATAAACAAGTGCTCAAACTTGCATCATTAGAAGAGAAATCCACAAGATAAAGATTGCCATGACGAAATCCCTTGAAGATAAGACTATCATCCTTCACACTTGTAATCACAACACCACTTGATGAGAATTTGCAAATAAGATCAAGATCACACAATTGAGCCACGGATAGCAAGTTGTAGCTCAAAGATTCAACTAGCAATACATTTGAGATTGAGAGGTCATTTGAGATAGCAATCTTTCCCATTCCTCTCACTTTTCCTTTGCTATTATCACCAAAGGTGATCCTTTCATAATCCGAACTTCCTTCTTCAATTGAGGTGAACCTTTTCCCATTTCCGGTCATATGTTGAGTGCATCCACTATCAAGCACCCAATGCCTTCCTCCGGACTTGTAGTTCACCTACAAAACAAGTTTAGTTGTTCTTAGGTACCCAAATTTGCTTGGGTCCTTGTAGATTAGTCACCAACACTTTTGGCACCCAAATGGACCTTTTCTTCATTCCATTTCCAAATGTGCCATTCATGTTTGTCCTAGTATGAACATTATTTTTACCAACAAACTTAGCATGCACAACACCATTGGATGATTTAACAAGCATGTAAGATGCATCCATAGCAACATTAGCAATTCTCTTACCGATACAATCTTTTGCAAGATGTCCGGTATTCTTGCACATAGAGCAATACAAGCCACTTTCTTTAACAAATGTGGACCTTTTAGCAACAAAGGCATTTTTGTTTTTCTTGGGGATATATCCAAGACCTTCATGCTTGAGAGTGAACCATTGACACTTCCACATTTTATTAAAAACATTTTCACCCTTATGACACTTAGCAAGAGCATCAACAAGGTGATCAACGGTATCCCTTAATTCATGATTTTCAACAATAAGCAAGGAATCACAAGCATTCACATTATTCATGCAAGTATCAATCTTAGAAGGGCATGGTATAGTGAGTAAATCATCACATGAAGTAGATATGCTAGAAGATGTAACATGAGCAATAGGCATATCATCAATCAAATTGCAAGACACACCGGCATCAATTTGGACCTTGTTGATGTGTTGAGCTACATAAATCTTATGAGTTTCCTCAAGCTTCTCATGAGTTTCTTTTAGATCCTCATGAGATGACTTTAGCTCATCATAAGCTTCTTGGAGAGAAGAGTGCTTTCTCTTCAAGTCCCTGTACTTACTCTTTATGCCACCCAACACATCATCAAGTTCATTAAGCATTTCAACTAGTTCATCATAAGAAGGCTCATAGTCATCATTGCATACCTTGGATTCACCTTTTGCCATGAAGCAATAATGTGAATCGAATAGGGATGGAGCTTCCTTGATAGCAATGCCGGCAAGACCCTTCTTAGAAGGCTTGTCATCTTCATCATCGGAATCGGTATCCGAACTAGCATCGGAATCCCATTCAACATAATAAGCCTTGCCATTTTTCTTCTTGGAGGACTTCTTGAGAAACTTCCTTTTTACAAATTTCTTGTTCTTTCTCGGCTCATCATCATCATCATCACTATGGATTTTCTTCTTGCAATTTGTAGAGATATGGCCAAATTCTCCACACTCATAGCATTTCTTGTTTGCAAATGGATTCTTCTTGGATGACTTGCCATTTTTGTTGAATCCCCTATATGTGCCTTTCTTCATGAATTTCTTGAACTTCCTCACCATCAAGGCTACGTTCTCATCATCATCGGAGCCACTCTCTTCATCATCATCATCGTGAGAGACACTAGCCTTGAAAGCAACACTCTTCTTCTTCATATCGACTTGATCATCCCTAGAAGCCACTTGAGATTGCTTGAAGATATCATGAGTGAGAACTTCACCCAAGATTTTCGAAGGAGTTGTTTCTTCCAAATTTGATCTCACAAGCATGGTAACAATTGTTTCATACTTGGATGGCAAGGCTCTAAGGAACTTATGAGATATATTAACATCGAAAACTTCATGACCAAGATCCTTGAGATCATTCACCATGTTGTTCAATCTTGCAAAGGCGGCCTTCAACTCTTCATTGGGCAACAATGTAAATCCTTCAAATTTGCCCTTGCAAATAAACAACTTGGTACTCTTGACCATCTTGGTGCCCTCATGAGCTTCCAATAGAGTTTTCCACATCTCATATGCGGTCTTGAGCTTGCACACTCTATAATATTCCTCCTTGCATAGGGATCGAATGAGAATGTTCTTGGCTTGAGCATTGGCCTTGATATTTTCCTTGTCAGCGGGAGTGGGGTGTGCCGGATCAAGAACCACAAAACCTTCTTCCACAATGTTCAACACGGTCTCCCCCACGGCCTCAAGATGAATCAACATACATGTCTTCCAATAATCAAAGTCTTGACCATCAAAGAATGGCGCGTGACCAACGTTTACCGTATTGCTAGCCATAATCCTTCTCCCGGAAGATGAATTCCAATCAATTTAGGGAGAACCTGCTCTGATACCACTTGAAGGATCGAAGGACCCCGGCTAGAGGGGGGTGAATAGCCGAATTAAAAATTAAAAGCTAACTATCCGACTAATTGCGGAATTTAAAGACAATTGGATAAAAGCAAGCACAAGACAACTAAACCTAGGTTTGAAATAAAGTAGGTTGACAATCCTAGGTGACATACATCATGCAACTTCTAGTATGTAAACAACAAAAGAACAACACGACAAGAGACAAAGGATATTTTCCGGTGGTATCGGTGATTTGCCGATCACCCCTAATCCACGTTGAGGTGGATCCAAGCGTATGATGTGCCACTCTCCTCAAGTATCCACTTCTCCACCACCAAGAAGTGCTCACAAAGAACAACTTGAGATATAACACAATCAATACCTTGAACCTCTCCAAACCTCGATTCCACTAGGGTTGCTCTTCACCACTCCGGCGAGGCGAGCACCGCACCTCTCACAAGAGTCCGGGCCTCCTTCACACACTTCTTGAAGGGCTCACGGATTTGACTCCTCCAAGCCGTCTAGGAGGCGACAACCTCCAAGAGTAACAAGTCGATGACGCTTGCTTGAGGATCCCAAGTGCCACAATGCTCAATTCACTCAAGTTTAGGGCACTCACACTCACACACTTGCAATCTTTCCACTAGGACTTTGTGTGAGAGAGGAATAAGCTCCAAAGGGTGTACAATACTTTTCAAATGGCCAAGAGAGCTGCTATGCACGGGATGGAGGAGGTATAAATAGGTCACCCTTTGAAAACTAGCCGTTACAGCTTTCTGTGCACCGGACGGTCTGACCGTGACTCCCCACGGTCGGACCGTCGTACAACCCAACGGCTAGTTTGACTTTCAAACTCCTTCTGGCACGAGCCCGACGGTCAGACCGTCATTACCCACGGTCAGACCGTCGGGACACTTTCAACTTTCACCCGAGAACAAAGTCTCTGTTGACACCAGACATGCACCGACGGTCAGACCGTGGTTAACTACGGTCAGACCGTCAGGCCATCACCCGAGCAACCAGAGAGGCCACTCCTCTGGCCGTCTCTGAAGCGCACGGCGGTCAGACCGCGGGTCCTGGCGGTCTGACCGCCAGGAGTGACCTGCCAGCCCCCCTTATTTTACTCTTTGCTTTCCTGAAAGATATGGGCACACTCAACTCACATAGAACCACTCACAAAGATAGGAATTGAGCATTTGTGGCAACCATGGATACTCAAGGTCATCTCATCGACCCCTCTTGATAGTACGGCATTTAACCTATAATCCGGTCACTCAACTCTAATCTCCTTGTGACCGGCAAAACAGAAAAATCCTATCAAGATACCTTTGCCTTGAGCCATCCATATGTATATCACTTCGTCCATCATTCCATTCCTTATTATGACTACAACCACAATTATCTCAACAACATAGTTAGTCAAAAATAAGGGTCGTTATTAATTACCAAAACACTAAAGTGGGCATAGATGCTTCAATACTCTATATTGGTTCCAACTTAATCCCCGACCACGATCCGACATTGCTCACTGCACAAACATAAATCATGCATAAATTACTAAACCAATAAATATAAACATACACATCAATCATTTGATTCACTACATGTTCTATTTATTACATATTCTAAATATGCATAGTATTCACAACATGATAGCAAAAATTAAGAGCTATAAATAGAAACAAATCCAACGATGCTAACCTTCAAAACAAAATTCGGATTTTAGGAGAGGGGGGAGAGGGGATTCGCTGGATTGCTAAGGGTCGGGATCCCGCCCCTGCTAGGCGGCTTTCCGCCAATGCCGACCGGGATCCCGCCAATCCCGACCGTAATCTCGAGTGCCCACCGTCGCCCGGGCACGCGGCAGCGCCCATCCCGGAGCTCCCGGTCGGGATCCTGAGTTCGGGGGCCGGGACGCCCACTCGCGGCGGCGCCTTGCCGGTGGTGACGGCCGGAGGAGGGAGAGGTGGCGTGGAGGTGCTGTTGCGAAGGGAGGGATTGCGCCTGCGGCTGTGGGAGGGGAGGGGGCGCGAATGGAGAAAGGGTTGGAGTGGATAAGGGGTTTTTTTTCCTCTTTTTCCTATTTCTTATTCACCTTTGCCTTTCATCAATTTTTTCCTATCTCAAATTTAATTATTTTTATGATTTGATTTCACCATAAATCTTCATTTTTTATCTAGTTTTTTTACATATTTTTTTACAAATTCTTTCAAAAATTCAAAAATTTGAATTTCAAACCACTAGGATCCGAGTTTTCCGATGAACCCGGCCCCCGACCGAGATCCCCGGATTCCATGGAAACCGGCCGGGATCCGGTCGGGATTGTGAACCATGTCCCTATGTATAACACCAGGAGGGTTATTCCTCTCTAGAGGAGTTAGCATCGTTTTTCTCCAGGCGAGCCTATGTTTGCCTCAGACGATTGCCTCTTAGTAGCCTCCAACAAGAGTTCCTCCACAGTCTTTGGAGGCGGCTTGGAGTTGTGGCAGATGTGGCCGATCAAGGCACCACGCATGACGATAGACCAACCTATAACGAAGTCCTGGCAGTCGCGGGGGCGGATAAGGTCGTCACTGGGGCGGTTATGCACAGCGGACGCCTGCGTATTCATGTCGGCACGAACCTCCCGCCGGATCATCCTGATCAGTTTTTTCAAGTCCAAACCATCATCAGCGCGTCGTCGGCCAGCAGCCCACGCCGCGCGCCGAGCAGCAACTCGCAGCACAGGATGCATATCGATCCCCCTCTTCCTGCACTTGAAAGAATTTATTACTTTTATTTAGGTTCTGAATTTGGGACTTGGACATGCCTTGTCCTCGAATATGTAGAGCTGTGGAATTAGATTTCCGTCCACTCCAATTCCACCCGGATTCGGAGCCATATGTATTCCAATCCCGAGTGGAATCGGTGTTCGAAACTGTGATCCATCTAGATAGAACAAGTCGAGATTTGAAGATTTACCTGGTGCGACTAGGAGAGGGGCGGCAGCGGAGAAGGACGGGGCGGCGCAAGGCGCCAAGCCAGCCGGGGAAACCAGGATGCGAGGGAAGAGGAGCGGGAGGAGATGAAGCGGGAAAGAGTGGCCGTGCCTCGTGCTGGAACCTGGAAGCAGGACAGGCGGCGGAGTGGAGACTGGAGTGGAGACGGCAAGGAAATGAGGTTGGAGATGGGTTCTTAACGACGCGAAGTTAAAATTTGCACGTCCTAGTTAATTTCCTTTCATTGATACATGACGTTTGTTTCCTTACGACAGAAACTATTTTCATTTTCTAAAAAAAAAATCGCTACTCATGAAGTAAATATATGCAATTGCCTTGCTCTAACTGTAATGGGTTCCATGTTGTGCAGAGTTGATTCATGGTACAGTAATAACATGTCAAATAACCTGGATGTCAAATAACCTGGAAATGATCACAGCTCATAGCGCTCACCGTAGAATGTTGAATACATTCTGAAATCCACATGGCTTCATAAACAAAGCCATTTTTAGAGCTAACCTGTTTGTGTGACTTATGGTCAAACAAGTATAAAAGAGTACTGAAGCAAATATAGCACAATGAAGATTTGTCTCAGATTTTGTTATCTTCTCGAGTGTCCATAACAGATAACTGAGCTAAAGCAATAATAAACCTAAACATTACATGAACCTGCAAAGACTTCTTAGAATCACGAAATTTCATCATAGCTACAGCACCCAACAGGCAAAAGTAGCTTGGAAGCATGATTCAATCCGTTAGATTATATATATAATCAGTTATCTTATTAAGACAAACTGCAAGAATACTAGTACAGCCCCAGCACAAATTAAACACGCTATGGCCTCATTTGTGCCCATATTCTTCTTTCTACTGAATAATACTCACTCCCACCGATCACACTTGTACACTTGTATGATGTTCGGGCAGCAACATTGAACTGCAGCAGTTCAATCTTGCTGCCCAAACATCATACTAGTCTGACTAGAGCGAGTAATCAAAATAGTACAAGCAAGAATCGAAGACTAACTCAATAAGGGCTGATTATGGTTAGCCTTGTCAATTTACTCGAGACCCTTGTTCCGAAGCATTAGTCCCCAGCCATAATTCCAGGGGAGTCTTTTCAGGCGGATTGAATCGATGCCAAATTGTGGCAACGATGACCCCCAGCATGGCGCCGGTGTAGCTTGTGAAGAAGCCTATTTCCTCCTTGTGCGATTGCACAGCTGCTCCCCGCGCACGAAGTTGGTCACGCACCTCCTGCTGAACCAGCGCTATGACCCTGTCCCTCTCGGTGAACTGCTGCTGCGCCCTAGATGCGCGCTGAGAAACCAATCTTAGCGCACTTGCAGCAGCCGACCGCACCACGGAAGTCATGTTTGGGGTCTTCTGATTTCTGACTGAATTATTTCGCTTCTGAGTTTGGGACACGACGGCTGTTCTGGTAGCATATATAGAAGAGAAATCCGAGGGTGAGATCCACATAATCCAATCCGGAATCGGAGCTACAAAATGGAACCCGGAGTCTTGAAATCCGGCGCCGTTGTCTGAGCCGTCCTCGTGGCGTCGTGTTGACACTGAGGTTCCAAATCAAAATTTCACGATCTGGCTTATTCGTCCGAACTGGAGTTGCTTCTTGACAACGGGAGCGAGCTAATGAACCGGCGGGCAGTGACGCGCACTCGCACCGCTTTGTCGGTTGGGGTTGCTCAGTCTTTCGTTACGACTATGTTGCTGAACTTTCACCAGCTGGCCCGAAGTGGATGGGGATGAACTTGCCGGGAAAACAGAGAGATGTCATGGCGCGTTAATTGACTTATATCGAAATCATCTGTATTCCACAGTGCAGCAAAAAACAATGAATAGTTGATTTACATTGTTGAACATTTGATTTTGATCGATGACCGCAAGAAAACAATAGGGAAAACTGGATAGTTTCGTCATAAAAAGAAATAGTAATTAACAAGTTCATCGTGTTAGAGTATATTTATAGCAGTTTAAATTATATATCTAGGACTTCCATATGTATTCCCTGAGGTGCCTTGTCCTCCAAAATATTATACCCTCATATATACCCATCGAGAGGCTCAATGCAATACATCCTAACCATTATACATATCTATTCTATTTTACATGGTATCACGAGTTCGAATTACTAGTTACTAAACCCAATCTTCCGCTGCCGTGTCGCCCTCGGGGAGATCAATCTCCATGGTCTCCGTCGGGGCCGCGCCCAAGTTTCGCCGCCGATCGTTTGATCTGGCCGTATCTCTTATTTGCGTCAAGCAGTTGTGTAGATCGATCTCCATGTTGCTATGTCCTCACACGGTCGTCGTACATCGAGGCGCCGTCATCTTCTCGTGGAGCCGCGTCATGCGGGTTCAACCCATAGCAGCGAGCTGGCCTCGCTGTGCTCCATGCCGCTACCACGGTGGACTTCCAACGTCTGCAAGCGCGTCACAGAACGCGGGCCATGCATCAAGCGCGGTTACGCTTTATCACGGGACGATTGACACGGATTCAATGAAAGGACAATGACCCGGGCAGCTTCACGTCGTACTCTGTTAGTGGATGGATAAAAGGCTACGAGCATCCATTGCTATACACGGAGATTCGTCATGCTGCTGCAAGTATTTATTTTTCACCTGATCATTGATTCAGGATTCCCGAAGCTAAGGTTTACTGTTACGTGCTCGTCGATGCTCGAACATCGACCTTCCCGAAGCTAAGGTTTACTGTTACGTGCTCTCTAAGCTATAACAGTAACCACTCGTGGTCATGTCATCTTCGTCGGAATCGTCGCCTAGTTAGGTGGTGATGTCATTCATGCCTGTTCCTCCTTGTCATGCGGCTGATGGTCTGAGTCAGCGTCGTCCACCAACCTTCAGGATGCCGCCACCATTGATGTCGCAGATGGTATGAAGTTGGTTGCAGCTTGTTGATACGTCTGAGCGCCCTGTCACCCTCGCCATCGCGTGATCTGCCAGTCGTTCCGTGAGTTCTTCTCGGCAAGACATAGCTGATTTTTTTGCGCATACGTCTGCTCGTCAAAATGATTTTAGAACAGCGCCCTTCTCCACGGCTACGTCCACATCCACCTCGACTTCGGCTACTTTGGCACAAAGGGGCTATCATCTACATGTGGTACTCGCCTGTTTTCTCTCCAGTCGTAGCATCTGCACCTCAATGATTCAACTGCGGGGGATGTTAGTCCGTTGGCTTTTGCCTTCGGCTTCTTTTCTAGTCTCATCGTCTGCGGTGCTCCCGCTATAACTGCGGGGGATGTTAGAGTATATTTGGCAGTTTAAATTATGTATCTAGGAATTCCATATGTATCCCCAGAGGTGTCTTGTTCTTCAAATATTGTATTTTCATATATATACCGGTCGAGAGGCTCAATGCAATACATCCAACCATTATATGCATCTATTCTATTTTACAGCAAGCTTAAGGCAGTAACAATCCTTTTATCCATAGAAAAACTTTAGTAAAACTTCGACATTGAACATGAACACATTATAACCTTCTTTCAGCTAAAGAAGATTAATATTTGTCCCAGAATTACAGTGTTTCCTAATACATATATTAGATATTATAATATATACAGCCGGAGATGACACCAGGCTAAGCTCTGTTTTCTTCAGACGAAAGCATCCCTTCAGTAGAAGAGCTATTTTCGCGGCACTTTGCTACTGCTGCATGACCCTTGTACACAAGTCTGATGTAGTTGATCCCGACGACTGCCGTAGCGGCGATTAGCATCTTACGCACCTGGGCATGTATCTCTCTTTGAACAACCTCTGCGATGTATTTGTCACAATCGCCGCACCGTCGGTGAGTGCAGACCCCACGCGCACGCGGAGGAGCCGGCCGGAGCACGCGCTGAGCTGCAGAACGCAAGAGATTCATTGTCTTGGATCGATTCTTTCGCTAGCTCTTCTGATTTGGTACTTTGCGGCGTGCGCTCTGGACTCTTAGGGGGTGATTGGTTTCCTGAATGTGGCGTATCCAGGCTCACGGGATGCAAATTTGCTTTGATTGGTTATCTGCACGGGGAGTTGAGCCAGCCTCGCTACATGCAAAGGAGTTTACTCAGCCTGCATCCAGGGATATGAGAAAATTGGTCGCATCTTCAGAGCCAGATCCGGTTAATACATCTTGTGTGTGTTTGGTGGTCAAAAACACTACAAAAGTCTATCATCTCATGCAGATGCTGATAACCAATCAGCAGCTCCACCTAACTAGGCTAGTTCAATTAATACAACCAAACATTAATACCATGCATGAGTTGAGTCAGTCTTATGGCAGCCAGGCTGATTTGTTATTATTTCTAACATAATATCTTGTAATTCTTGCAGATATGAGAAAATTTTGCCATCTAGTGATGAATGGGACATGGCTTTAACACTTTTCAAGTGTTTGAAGAAATTCTACAACCTCACTGAACTGCTATCTGGTACATCTTATCCTACTGCCAACTTGTTTTATCGAGGATTCTGTAAGATAAAGGATTTGCTAGATAAATGGTGTGTTAGCTCAAATTCCACTATTAGAGTTATGGCTAATGCTATGAGTGTTAAGTTTGAAAAATATTGGAAGAAGTCTAGTATTGCTCTTGCTGTGGCTTGCTTTCTTGATCCTAGGTACAAGAAAAGACTTAAAGAGTTCTATATGAAAAAGTTCAATAGTGAAGAAACCAATCACACCCTTAATATATGTTAATATATGGAGGAGAAAGGTGGTAGGCAGCCGCGTATTCTGATTGAATGCGAGTCGACTTCAGATTCTGAATGCGTCTACAGTGCGTTGCGTCTTGCAGCCTTGCAGGTTGAACTCGGTCCGGTCTCAAAGTCTGGACAAAATCTACTAGCCCACACGGACTCAGTTTCGGGCCGGACTAAAAGGGCGCATGCTCGGCCTGCTGTTTTACTATAATGGGCCAGTTTTAACCAGTTGTGTCATCTGTCTTGCTATTAGGATTTAGGAGTGAGTTTAAAAAAAAAAAAAGGATTTAGGAGTGTGTCATGTAGGACAAAACAGAAGTCGAAATTATCGAGGGACGAACGAAACCAAACGGATTCATGATTTTAGTAACTCTGAGTGCCTAGTTTTATAATTAAAGAATTAAAACCGCATAATCATAATAGTTGAGTGACCAGATTTGAACTTCTCCAGACAAAATTGATACGATAGTTTGAAATTATGAACAGACGTCTAATGTTAGCTTGATAATAACCATGCATGATACTGCCATCTTGTACAATTTTTGTAACAAGCACTACTGCAATGTTTCCAAGTACTCGACTACGTTGTATATATGTAGAAAATACAAATTGGAATTTATGATCATATTTTTCATAAGGATAAAGTCTATTTTACTTCCTCTAAGTATGGGTGAAGTTCAGATAACCCTCTAAACTATTGTTTAGTTTGTTTTACTCTTCTATTGTTCATTATAGTAGACCGTTTTACACCTTTGACTAGTATTCTAATTGTGAATTGCTGATATAGATCGAGATTAAGTTAAGATTATCGTACACATATCTTGTCTAACATGACAAATGAATTAATATGATATATAACAAATTATGACCCAGTTATAATATGCGCACCCTTATTTCTAGTCGCGCATGAGCACAGAGAAAATGGATCAAACATAACAAAGTATGGACACGAATTAGATTATATGACTTATTTAATCCTTTGTTACATTGTATGATACTTGTATGAAGGTAGAGAGGACAATACTAACTTAAATATCAACAAGTTGGAATTAAAATATTAATTAAAAGTGTAAAATAATCTATTTTAATAAATTATGGAGATAAAATGAACCAAAAAATAGTTCAAGAGGTTATACAGACTTGGGTCATACTTGGAGGGAGTAAAATAGACTTTATCCTTTTCATAATCACATACTCTCTCCGTTCATATTTATATATCATTTTAAGATTTCCAACTTTTCTACAGTTATATGTTATTCTTGTTTTTTAATACACCTTTCTCTCTTCCCAATACAATATTCTCTTTTCACTATATCTCTATCTCTATATTTCTTCTTCTCGTTTTTAGTACATCTATCTTTTTACTTCTCTTTATTTTCCGTACCCAACTACAAAACGATATCTAAATATGAACGGAGAGAGTAGTTTTTCATATCTCACCCATTATTACATTGACGGATTCGAATCATCGGACCTTAAATTCTTTGATTCCTAGAGGTAGACCGATGATCATTAAGAAGACAAGTGCTCCGGTGCGATGTTTATTTTCGTAGTCTTTATATTATTTCCGTATAGTTTTTGAAATCTACTCTACGCCTCACAAAGCGACTCCTACTCGAGCATTGAATAGAAGGTCGATCTCCGAATTGCAATTCGCAACAGACATCATGGCGTGCCTTTGTCCGTCTCGGCGTCGCCGCGTGTGGTCAGGTCTTCTTAATCGGAGCCGCGCGCCGAGCCCCCGACGGAACCGGCAACACATGACGCTCGAAAGGCGTGTCGCCACCAACCCCGGAGAAGGAAGTCACGCTCACGCGCCCGATCCATCCATTCCATGCGCAGCTGACCACACACCCATCCAGAGGCGACGACTTCGTTTTCCTGCCGTCGCCGCCGGTGTGGTCTGGTGAAAAGTTAAAAATAGTCAGAAACCGCTGACGTGGCCGCTGTCACAGTCAACTCATCTCAGAACTCACCCACCCACTGACCCAGACTCGTCACCAACCCAAAGCGAGCTTACCCGCCGTCACCGACACAAGGGCCCCACCGGTCATACTCCCCCACCCGTCCCCCACCAAACTTCCCTTCCCGTCACGCCAGTACAGTATATTAACCTGCTCCTCCCCCAATTTCTCCCTCCTCAGCTCAGGCGAGCAGCGGAGCGAAGCAGAGCCACCCCCAAATTTCCGACCACCATTTGCGGAGATCGCTTTACCTGCGGAGAGGGCGATGGGGTCCGTTCCTGAGGACGCGGCCGCAGCGGCGGCGGAGGTGCTGTTCCGCTCCAAGCTCCCCGACATCGAGATCCCGCGCGACCTTACCCTGCAGGCCTACTGCTTCGAGCGGCTGGCGGAGGTGGGCGACCGGCCCTGCATCATCGACGGGCAGACGGGCGCGGTCCACACCTACGCCGACGTGGAGCGGCTGTCGCGGAAGGCGGCGGCGGCGCTGCGCGCGCTGGGCGTGGGGAAGGGCGACGTGGTGATGAACCTGCTCCGCAACTGCCCCGAGTTCGCTTTCGTCTTCCTCGGCGCGGCGCGGCTGGGCGCCGCCACCACCACGGCCAACCCGTTCTACATGCCGCACGAGATCCACCGCCAGGTGACCGCCGCGGGGGCCAGGGTGGTAGTCACCGAGGCCTGCGCCGTCGACAAGGTGCGCGGGTTCGCCGCCGAGCGCGGCGTCCCCGTCGTCGCCGTCGACGGGGACTTTGAGGGGTGCCTCCGGTTCGGGGACCTCATGGACGCCGCCGAGCCTCTCGACGCCGACGAGGAGGTCGACCCCGACGACGTCGTCGCGCTGCCTTACTCGTCCGGCACAACGGGCATGCCCAAGGGCGTCATGCTCACCCACCGCAGCCTCGTCACCAGCGTCGCGCAGCAGGTCAGCTCCCTCCTCTCCTCTTTGTTATTTCGAGAGGAAAATTTTCTCTTCTGCTTCAATGTGCCGGCGGTGCTTTCCAGCTCGGCGGCATTTTCCCCCTTCCTTTTTTTTTTTGTCGGCGCCGGCGCCGAGCCAGTGAATACCGCGTCACTCATTGATGGCATGGCCCATCTAGTCACGTGGACCCCATGCAGGTTCCACATGTCAGCGGCAACCCAGCCAGCTGTTTGAATGTGTGTGACGAACACTGATGATCTGCGTCTGATGATTCGTGCTGGCATGGCGCTTGCCTATTATTAGTGCTAAAAAAATCGTTTGTGACTGATGAGATATTCGATGGTCTCCGCAGGTTGACGGCGCGAACCCGAACCTGTATTTCACAAAGGAAGACGTGCTCCTGTGCGTGCTGCCACTGTTCCACATCTACTCCCTCAACTCCGTGCTGCTCGCCGGCCTGCGCGCCGGGTCGGCCATCGTGATCATGAAGAAGTTCGACATCGGCGCGCTGGTGGACCTTGTGCGCGCGCACGGCGTCACCGTGGCGCCATTCGTGCCGCCCATCGTGGTGGAGATCGCAAAGAGCCCCCGCGTCACGGCCGAGGACCTCGCCTCCATCCGGATGGTCATGTCCGGCGCCGCGCCCATGGGGAAGGACCTGCAGGACGCGTTCATGGCCAAGATCCCCAACGCCGTCCTCGGCCAGGTTCGTTGTGCCACGCGGCCTAATCAATCCATTTTTCTGTTCAATGATGCATGTCTGCTACGATATGCCGCTTTCATGATTGAATGCACGCTTACGCTTATATAGTAGTACGCAGTAAGTACACCATTAGTTCGATTATGAGTTCGATAATGTTGGTAGAGTAGGTGGGTGGTAGCGTAGAGCTTTTGGCTTTTTTTTGGCGGCAGAGCTGAGAAAGGGTTAGCGTACCACTGTTTGGGATTGCTTGAGCTTGCATGTTACGGCGACATCTCAACCACGAGACACGCCTTTACGCGACGAGGCACCTTGTGCCCTGTTTCTGCTCTGTTGCAGGGGAGGGTGGTTAAAGGTCGGAAGCACACACCAAACCCATGAGTCCGGTTGCTGTCTCTCTAAGGAAGCATATCAATCAACCACTCTTTTCTCCCAGTTGCCAAACTTGGGTGGACTACTCCCCCGTCTCCGGTGTCGGTGCACCAGCAGGCCTTCCTTATTTTTTTTCACTCATTTTATTTTGATGCGCAATAAGATTCGAATTTCACGTGAAAAATGTGGACGGCATATGATTCCAAAGTAGTACAGCAGAATGGAATTGGGTGGGGGATCACTAAAAGTCACTGTTGTTTCCCATCAGGGGTACGGGATGACCGAGGCAGGGCCCGTGCTGGCCATGTGCCTCGCCTTCGCCAAGGAACCGTACGAGGTCAAGTCGGGCTCCTGCGGCACCGTCGTCCGGAACGCGGCGCTCAAGATCGTCGACCCCGACTCCGGCGCGTCGCTGGGCCGCAACCAGCCGGGGGAGATTTGCATCCGCGGCGAACAAATCATGAAAGGTACCGCAGAATTATCCCTCTCCAACTTCACAGTATATTTATATTTTATTGTTGAACATGACTTGTTGGTGCTCCATATCCTTCCGTCATGTGGTGTTAGTAAGCTAGATGACAATATACAAGTGGTGTCATTGGTTGGTAGTGTTTAGTTTAGGTCCCCGTTGCTCTGGAGCCGTCACTGGCCAATAAAGAATCATCTCCGAATGTGGGATTAGGTCTGGTCTAGGTGAGGGTGACCTCATGACAACATGGTAATCCACTGCACTGTGTTCCTTAACTGACGGCGAGAATGTTATCACGACATTTGTTTGAAAAAAAAAAAGAATGTGATGTGGCACAAAACGACGGGGCCACGAACTTTGCTTGCGCTAAGCTAGTCCGCTAGCACGTCGCTTTGTGATCGGGATGTCCGGAAATTTTGGTCCTTGCTAGTAGTTGCCCTTCATCAAATTATTCTAAAACAGCAGAATTCCTTTGGTTTTAAACTTTAGTAATTTGTGGAAATTTTACTTTCTTATTGGTGAATCTGTCACTTTTGACCTTTTCTGCTCGAACCCCATGGCCCCATTTGAGTGTTTTTGTTTTGACTAATCTAAACATCTGCTACACCGACACAGCCTAACTACCACAAACACTGCCCTAAAATAGAAGAACCACAGAGGCACAGACACTGCCTAACTACCACAAGTGCTTGCCTTCCTTCTGCTATGCATTTCGCTGTAGCATTCATTTCCATGTACCATGGTTGTTGGTTTCCAACCAATCATGGAGCCACGTTGGGAACAGGTTGCCACATAGCCATCACTGCAACAGAGCTCCGGAGAAGAAGCTGACAAAAATCGGAAAAGAAATTGATGTGTGGAGAAACCATTATTATCCTTGGCGCCATTTGTGCTTATATGGATATGCATGAATGCATGCAGAGGAAGCAAGCTGCCAACACTGAAAGTCTCAGACCAACCCCCCCTGTTTGGTTGGATCTCACCTGCCCAGACCTAAAATCCATTGACTTCGGTATCTATATTAGGTGTATGCTTATATGAAGCCGCTTTACTGACGTCAGTCTGTAAAGATGAAGCTGCTTCACCGAGTTCACTGCCCATACCTTGTGCCGAGATGACTGCCAAAACTAGATGCCTTCACTCCGTCAGACTGTACCGGTTCTTTTATAAACACTAACATCAAACTGAACCAGTTTCACTTTGGGACACTCTTCCACGGCCAAAGGAAAAAAAATGAAACCTGCTCCATGCCCATTGAGTTTCAGCCACTGAGTGATAAAGATGTCGGTCTAATTCACATCTTGTTAACTGGGGCTAAAGTGTATTCTATAATCGATGAACATAAAATTTTGGTACAATCCCTTTCTGTCTCCATTGTATGAGTGTGTGCAATAAAATTCAATTCATTACTAATTCCAGAAAGAAATGCCAATACAAACTACAGAGCATCGGGCTATAGCATCCTATACATAGTGCTTTTATATCGTTATATCCACTGATGCATCAAGTTGGCCATGTGAAAGCATTTGAAAAACCATATCAAAGTTTTAGCCTTACAAGATTGGCATGATTTGTTTCAATCACATTTAATTTTGTTATAAAAACGAGCAAGCATGAGTCTCTTTGCAGGCAACAATTAGTTCAGCTGCAAGATAGGGCCAAACAACTGGCTTTTATTTCTTTACCCTTTCTTACCTCTCACGTTTTTTGTTGTTTCTGACTGGCTAGCTCTTGCCATTTTAAAAAACTGTATTGGATGCAGTAAGGTGGAAAATGTGTTAGTTATTGTCCTAGCGGTGTACACTGTATCCATGATAGTAACTGGCTGGTCTGTGTGGTCACCCATGTGCATAACTGATATTACTACTCGATCAGAATCTTCCACAACATCTGTCCTTGTCTTTCACTTTCATTGCTCTTGTATGTTAAATTATCGGTGTTCTCATATCTGTAACGATTTTTATGATTATTACTGTCTTTTCCCTTATATAGTCACAAAATATCTACGTTCCAAAATGCAATTATTAGTCTAAATATTCGAATTAGGACAGGATCAATATGTTGCTTTCTACTGTAACAGTCCGCAGAAAACATCCAAGATATTCCACAACAAATATTCCTATCATGTTAATGACTAGATATGGAGGCATAATTCTTGGGGCTCATGTTGGTTAAATGAAAGTCAGCCTTCCACCAGCTCAATCCTATTTCAACCAGAAAACTGACTTCTAATGATATTCCAGAGCATCTCTACTGCTGCTACACACTCTTCTCATGGAGTATATTAGCAACCACATGCTTTTTTATGTATTAGTTATTACTTCAAAGTATAAATGTAGTAATTTTCTTCCTATGATCTGCAGGCTATCTGAATGATCCAGAAGCAACAAAAAATACCATCGACAAAGATGGATGGCTGCACACTGGGGACATAGGTTATGTTGATGATGATGATGAGATCTTCATTGTTGACAGGCTCAAGGAGATAATAAAATACAAGGGTTTTCAAGTACCTCCTGCAGAACTTGAGGCCCTCCTTATCACACACCCTGATATTAAGGATGCTGCGGTTGTCTCGTAAGTCAATTTGCTTTCTTAAATCGTCAAACATTATAAAATCTACATGGCCAATGCAATCTTGAACTCGAAGAATTAAATTCTTCTTGGGCCATTTGCAGTATGAAAGATGAACTTGCTGGTGAAGTCCCTGTTGCATTCATCATGCGGATTGAAGGCTCTGACATCAGTGAGAACGAGATCAAGCAGTTCGTGGCAAAGGAGGTAAGATATAACCTAATTTCCACTTAATGAAAAACATGCACAAGCGTGTTATGGTAAAAAGAAAACTGTATCACAGTATACATGATGACCATATTTCATGATGTTAGCATACCCATGCATTTCTACAAACATTTTCTTAAAAGAAATCTGAAGGAGTACTTCCATGTGAAAAGAAACATGTTTTTTCTAGTTTGATGTACTATGATGATACTGCTTTTCCAATAGTACACAGCCTTTACATTTTGGATGATGTTACAGGTTGTGTTCTACAAGAGGATCAACAGAGTTTTCTTCACGGATTCCATCCCCAAGAATCCTTCTGGCAAGATCCTTCGGAAGGACCTGAGAGCGCGACTTGCCGCGGGCATTTCTAGCGGTGACACCCAACCTTCCTCCAAAAGCTGAAGTCTGTTAGAAAACTGTATCACAGTATACATCATTCTTTTTCCAGTTTCCACACCCCTGTCGAAAATCTTGTAATATTCTTCACGAGATGGCAATGAATATATATAGAAAAGCTAAGCGATCAATTCTTTTAGATGCGTATATGGTATACGTTGTCTGCTGTCTGGCATAATTGTTGTATCATGTATAGATACCCTTTTTGACAGCAAGGCTGATTATAACATATATATAACATGTTTGAGTTAAATCTTATGTTCAGCAAGAGTCATCTCATCACATCTAAAGTGTTCTATGAATTTGGACTGCTTCGTGAAATGACAGAATCGAAATTCTGACTGATAGATCTTGAATAGCGGTGAGCTGAGACATGCTGGGTCGCTACTGCAAATTCGGCTCTGTTTGCAGCAATAACTTTGCTGGAACCGTACAGTACAACTTCTTTATTTCCCACAGGAATCTTCTATTCAAAATGTAAGTGGTTTAAGGGTTTGGAGACTAATTGAACTATACAAATTCCAACAGCAATATTGCCACTGCAGCAATCTCAGCTCTTATAGCAGACCTGCAGTTCCTTTATTATTCTTTAACTCTTTCAGAAGTTACGAAGAGTTTAAGAGATGATCCCTGGATTTTCTTCCCTTTAACAGAACCACGCATAAGAGATTAGTACCTATTAGTAGACTGAAATACATACTGATACCTTCGCTATCGTAGCAAATGCAAGAAAGGCAAAATAAAATAAAATAATGCAGTAGTGCATTCCACACTTGCAGAATAGATTTCTGTTAGCTTAAGCTTTTAAACAGACCTCCCCAAGTTACCTTCACCTTGGCCGGCATTTCTTCATAACGGCCCGTTTGTTATAGCTTTCGCTGCTGCTGAATTTAACGCCGTGGAGCTAGTGCAGAAAATTTTGCCTCTCGTTGGACCAAGAACTTTGCAGGAACCGGCACTGTACAGCGTCTTTACTTTCTACAGGAATCTTCTATTCAAAATGGTTGTAGTAGTTTCAAGAATTGGGAGATTAATTGAACTAATTCCAACGGTAATATTACCACTGCCGCAATCTCAGCGCTTACAGCAGGGCTGCAGTTCCTCTTTTTTTCTCGACTCGTTCAGAAGCTACACACAGGACACAGCTACTACAGATAAGAGACGATCCCTGAATTCTATCCTTATGCAGAACTACACATAAGACAGCCTGTGTATTATTTACCTATGAGTACACTGAATTACATATACAGATACACGGGCGTACCAAGTACATACTGATGTGTTTGCTATGGTAATAAATAAACGGAAGAAAAAAAAAACAATAATAGTACGTAGATTTCTGCTCTCTTCTTCAGACCCCAAGTTTACCTTCATCTGGGCCTCTGCATCTCCTGACGGCCAGTTTGTTAGCTTTTGCTGCTGAAGTTGAGAAGCTGGCGCCGCAGGCCGAGAGAGAGAGAGAGAGAGAGCTAGTGCTCGGCGGCGTAGGGCCTCGGCGACGAGGGGTAGAGGCGGAAGACGTTGCGCGCCGAGACGGCGGAGGCCACGGCGGTGCCGGCGGCGGCGAGCATCCCGAGCGCGAGGCTGCCGGCGATCTGCTCGCAGAAGCGCGTGTAGATGTTGCAGAGCTTGGTCCACTGCAGCGCGTGCGCGCCCTCCAGCGCGATTATGCACGCCTGCGCCGCCGCCACCGTCGTCGCGAACGTCGTGTACGCGCATGCCTGAATGCAGCGGAGCACACGCACCGTGTCAAATGAGGCCGTGTATACGTGTCCAGTGCTGGAGTACTCGTAATTTTTTAAAAAATATAAATAAATAAATAAACTGTAGACCGTAGAGTGTTAGATGTGGTTGTTAGCAAGGGAACGAGATCCATGAGCTATATCTAGTACATGAGCAGGATGGAGGCCCATCCGCGTCAACTCTTACTCGAGGTTTGTTGTGTCGATGGCTTGCATGGCCTGGAGCAATCAATGTGCTCTGTCTAGTGCTGTTCACGGCCGCTCTGGAGTAGGGCCTGCCGTTCAGCCACTCAGCTAAAACACCACCGCTTAAACAAGGATGAGAAACGCACATGGGCGGTCACCTAGCTACTCGAACTCGAGCGCACGTCCACCCTATTCTTAAATTTCAGAGTCATGCCCTAATTTATTGATTTTTTTTTCTCTCGTGTGCCCATCCATTTTAACTCATAGGAGTACTATCTAGATAGTCCGTTCGAAATCGGTAGCCACATCAACACGCGAACCCTTGATTTTAATGGACACGGATGGTGAAGCTAAATTCCGGTCATGGCATGGAACCACCTCTATTGATGACGACCTTGATGTGCTTAAATGTAAGCACAGCGATGCAGATGCAACAAACGCTATCTCATCACCATTCTCAATCATTCTTAGAATTCTCGAGTATGAGGGAATGGAAAGTACGGGAGCTGAGTGCCGTGTGCTCCAGGGTACAGGCTAGAAAGGTAATGCAGTAATTCGCAAAAAAAAAAAAAAGTGAGAGAGAAAGGTAATGCGGTATTGATAAAAATATGATCGCTTAATTTTAATTTCGTTAAATAATAAACATGATAACATTTGGTAGTTCAGTAGTACGCTATAGCACTAGTGAAAACCGTTTGATAAAGTGGGAGAGAAGACATGACTCGAGCAGTAAGTCCCTTTCAAAGTATTTTGATGTTGTCAGTTTATACCAATTAAATAGCAGAATATTCTGAGTAATATTGTGATAAATACGTTTGGCAATAGCAGAATATTCTGACTAATGTTGTGTTAAATACGTTTGACAAACTCTTTTCGGACTGATAGTCATGATTATTCCACTGTTTCAGCTCATTATGCGATAATAAGGAGTAATATATAATTTTGTCTAAAAAAAAGGAGTAATATATAATTCGACCACCTCCAAACTAGTTTGTTTATGTTGTCAGTTTTTTAGTAATTACTAAAATAGAATAACATTCTAGTCGATATTGTGTAAAATAAGAGTCCTGCTGACTCGATCAAAGTAAGAACAGAAGGCGTGCGAATTGTGTGAGCTTTATTATTCAACTACTTGTCAGCAGCTGAATTGTGTGACAGTGTGAGCTTATTACTCAACTTTCAACAAGATAATAAGTCCGAACGTACTATTTCTGCGCCCGGACGGAAAGGTGAAGATTCTTCCCCTCAATTGTTGAAATGAAAGCCTCCCTTTCCAAGGAAGATAGGAGTACAACAACATGTGGAGGTGGAGCAAGTTGTTGAGAGTTACCTTGTCGAGCAGGAGGCAGGTCCATGCCAGCGCCCTGCTGCTGTTCCGCCGGCAGCAGGCGGGGCTCGCGGCGAATCGCCGGCCGAGGTACAGGCACTTGAGCAGCTGCAGAAAGTGGTACCCCGCCGCCGCCGCCGCTGCCATCGCCAGCACCCTGCACGCGTGGACACGCATCACATCGCCATATATATGCCACATGCAGAACGCGTGTGACGACGCTCATGCGGAGAATCACACGGCACAACAACAACTTAACAAGAAGGTCGTGTAGCCGAAGAGAGAGAAGCACCAGCTGCGTACCAGAGAGCCTGCACGTCCTTGACAGTTGCCTTCTTCCTGACGAGCAGCACCGTCTCCGTCTGCGTGCTCAGCCCCACCAGCAGCGCCGCCGCCGCCGCCAGCGCCGCGCACGCGCCACGCAGCACGCCCTCCGCCTTCACCTCCGACACCGTCGCCACCGCCATCACCAACCTCTTCCAAGCTCTTGCTGCTGCTGGTGCTCGCCGTGGATATGGAGAGGCCTCAAGTTTCTCTCTCTCGCACGTGATGATCGAGTCCTCCGCGCGGCGGGGATGGACGGCCGGGCCGTGTCTTATAGGCCCGCGCACGGCTCGCATCGTGTGGCTGTCGTCGCTGCTCAGCTCCACGACACGTACAGTGTGACGCGCCTGCTCTGCTCCAAAACAATCTTTTCTGGTACAACAGAGGAGAGAGCTTGTTGGTGCCCGCTGCCCGGCCAATAAGCCGGTCAGTTAATGGAACGTAAAAGACGTGACTGCCATTCGGACTCGCCACCGGCCGTTGCCGTTCGTTGAACTGTGTCAGCGAGTACAGTTCACGCATTATACTACGAAACATGTCTCGCTTTCAGACTAAATGCAGCATCAAATTAAGTACGAGTTAAATCGTTCATCGGTGCGTAGCCGGCGTTAACAAGCCTCCAGCAATAATCCAACTGCCCGGAGCACGACGGATTGCTGTAGGGCGCTACGACGCACACTGTTTCCATTCAATTTGCCATTGGCACAGGACATTCCATCATTCTCTGATTCTGATGATAGCATCTGGGTATCAAAATTCCCCGACCCATTTCTTTTCTTATTTCCCCGGCCGCCTTTTCCCCCATTTATGCAGGTTGGCTTTT